>CM042011.1:110474107-111674107 GCA_023525715.1 Cichorium intybus
TGGACTCCACATATATCTTACATAATTTCTTTAATCCAATCTTCTAATTATATATTTTTACTTTTTAAATAGGCTGGAATAAATGCAATTCGTGAAGGTTACACAAGGTATACATCTAATGCAGGTACCTTGGAATTACGAACGGCAATATGTAAGAAATTGAAAGGTAAGATCAATCATTTTGAGATGTATAAACGTATATATATTATAATTCCTTAAATATTATTTTTATTTTTTAATGTAGAGGAGAATAATATTTGTTACACACCTGATGAAATTGTGGTTAGTAATGGGGCAAAACAGAGTACACTACAAGCCGTTCTTGCTGTTTGTTCCCCAGGAGACGAGGTTATGTGTTCTTATTTTTTTTGTAAATAAGATTGGTTTTTAAAAATAATTTTGGGATTAAGTTAAAATAATTTTTTTTGATTTTCAGGTTATAATTCCAGCTCCGTTTTGGGTGAGTTACCCTGAATTGGCAAGGTTGGCTGATGCAACACCGGTGATTATTCCCGCAAGAATCTCTGAAAATTTTCTGTTAGATCCGAAGCTTCTAGAATCTAAGCTTAGTGAGAAGTCAAGACTATTGATTCTTTGTTCTCCATGTAACCCGACAGGGGCGGTTTATCCTAGGAAACTTCTAGAAGATATTGCTCGTGTTGTTGCAAAGCATCCAAGACTCTTGGTACAATGACGACAACTGACTCTCATGGTGTTTGATGGAATTAATTCAAGATTCATTTCATGAGGATTTTGGTTGCCAAAATGGATTGACCAAAATACCCATTCAAAATCAAATTTCTTAAAAAGACCAAAATACCCTTTGAAAAAATCACAAATGACCAAAATGGTATGGTTCATTTAAAAGAAATGACCACAATTACAAATTGCTAAATTGCTTTTTGAATGTTCCGCACCACAAAAATCCTTTAAAAAGGTTCAAAGAAAATTTATAGAGAAATTAATTCATGTATTGTGAAAATATGACTTTCCCGAAAATATTAAGCGGTATGAGAAGCATCTAAAATGCATTTTCTCAATTTGCAATGGGATGATCAATTTTTTTTTTTGAAGGGGTCCTAATTCCTTAAGGTGGTCAATTTCATAAAAATACATGTAAATTTGAATGTTATTTGGATTTCTTGTCGGCCAAACACACGACAGATTATGATTCTTTCATATCCCAATTCCTTTAACAAATTTAATTTCTATTAAAAACATTTTTAACTAACGTAAACTTCATTAACGTGGGTTCTTTTCAGGTGCTTTCTGATGAAACTTATGAGCATATAATATTTTCGCCAGCAACCCACACGAGTTTTGCATCTTTGCCTGGCATGTGGGAACGGACATTAACAGTCAATGGGTTCTCTAAGGTATAAATATTCATTGTTGCATTAAAAATATGATTTTATAAATAATATATAATGGTGCATTATTTGTGTAGGCTTTTGCAATGACTGGTTGGCGACTTGGATATATTGCTGGTCCTCAACACTTTGTTGCTGCCACTGGAAAAATTCAAAGTCAGGTATATGATGTCATTGTACGTTCTCTTATACGGTGTTAGACATACGAAAAATTCATTTTTTAAAATGATGCCTACGTTTAGAAAGTCGGAACAAAAACCGTATCTTTTTTGGAATAGTCTGAATGAGAGTAAATGACCATTTTACCCTTCAGTCTAGAAGTGTTGTAGGAACTATGAACAAAGTTTGTTTTTCTGTGTTGACTCAGTCAACTTCAGGTGCGAGTAGTATAGCCCAAAAGGCTGCAGTGGCTGCATTAGGAATGGGATATGCTGGTGGAGAAGTTGTATCACATATGGTCAAAGCATTTCGTGAACGAAGAGATTTCTTGGTCAATGCTTTCAGGGAATTAGATGGTGTTAAAATATTTGAACCTCAGGTAAAATTACGGTTTTGTTCATTTATGCAAACACGTTTCAACATTCGCCCGATTTAGGGAACAAAGTGGTTTGTTAGACGAAATATGCAACCGCATTTCATTTAGGACCAAAATATGAAACTTGTTGACCCCTATAGTTTGTTTTTCAGGGTGCTTTCTACATCTTTGTTGATTTCAGCTCTTACTATGGCATGGAGGTTGATGATTTTGGTTTGATTAAGGATTCAGAGTCTTTATGTCGGTATTTGCTGAAAAAATGTCAGGTAATGTTTTAGGATTAAATGCAAGAAATAACAACGTACTTTCATTGATTTGTTTAGTATAAGATATTATTTTTATTTCTTCCTGTTAGTACTTTTGAAAGTCTACCCGAATATAACAATGTCATTCAAATACGAATCAAATATTAGTAGTATAATTGGGTTGAATTTTCAAAGTATAAAGTCCTAATAAGAAAACTTGAAAGTTCAATGTTGTAATTTCGTAGATTTACCAAAGCATAATGCGTTATAATTTTTTTTAAATTACAACATTGTAATAGAAAGAAATGAAAGTTAAATGCTATAATACACAAATAAATAAAAGTATATTGCTATACTTTGGTAGGCTTTCAACTTTTCATTCATTTGATAGCTTTTTTCAACCTGAAATGGCCTCTTTGCCCTTTCTTGTTATGATTTATTTAATTGTATAAAGAACGAAAAGATTATATAAAACTGCATTCCTCTTACTTAGAATGGTAATTATATTAATGAAATAGGAGTCAACCCATTTCTATCATTATGAAAATTCTACACAGTTAAATCAGTGAAAATTCATTCCTATAACGTTAAATGTTTGATAATGTAATGTTCCCAGGTTGCCCTTGTCCCCGGAGATGCATTTGGGGATGACACTTGCATCCGGATCTCTTATGCAACATCCCTCTCCACCCTTCAAATTGCTGTCAAGAGAATCAAGAAAGCTATCATCGCTCTTAAACCCCCGATATCTGTTTAAATATGGTCATTTACTTTGACATACTTCCAAACCAAGTTAGGGGTACAACAGTCATTTTACATACTGTAAAAATGATATTGGGAATGTTTACATTTATATTTTTGAGTATCCACAATGGTCGACCTATATTGGTCAACCTCTTTCAAAAACCTTTTTTTAGTTAACTAATTTATCCTCGTATATCTAGAAAATTATTCTATAAATTCCCCTCATTTAACTTGTCGCTTTTTAAGCATACACCATATTCACCATATTCATTAAAACTATTGAATATTTGTTGTAAATTGGGAGTAAATTGATGTGTATAATTTCCATGTTCATGTAGTTTCTTAGATTGGTGAGATAGCGTATAAAATAAGGCACCATATACAACTTTATTTTATGACATACATGGCTTTAAGATAATCATATATTTCATAGAATAAAATTGTACATGGGGCCTTAAATTTATGGGAGCTGATTCGTACTCAACATTTTTTTGTCGTACACAACAATTTATGCTTTAGATGGGTTGTACAATATGCATAAAAACATGTTATTGTTATATATGTTAGTCTAATATGAAGGCTTTGACAATTATAATCAAAGTTTGGTGAAGACTTTTTCCAATGGTAGGCAGCCTCTTTTATTGAAGGCCAAAGTCTCATTGTTCATATTGAATTTCCTTCTCATTCTCATGCTATAAATACAAGGCTGCATAATTCACTCAATGTACCACACAACACAAATAAACACAGAGCAATAAAACTTCTAGTTACCCGCCGTGGACGTAGGTCATTTTTGGACCGAACCACGTTAAATTTTTGTGTTCTTAATTTGTGAGCCGAGTGTGTGAGTTTAGTGTTCGTATGCTAAGTGTCTCGATCCTAACAAGTGGTATCAGAGCCTTGGTATAGCTCCAGAGAGTGATTCTCTGTTTTTGGGTCGAAATTTTTTTGTCTCAAAAACGATTTTGGTTTACGCCATTGGAAAGGTCTCGTTCCGCAGATTCCGAAAATATATTTTTTCGAATTTTTTGAGCAACGGAAGACCTCCAAATCGCCGGTCAAAGTTGGTCAAAACTCGCCGGAAAATTGGCCGGAAAAACCAGTTCGCCGGAGAAGACGACACTGTAGCACCGGAGTTTCGCCGGAGAAGACGACATTGTAGCGGTACTGTAGCATTTGCAAAACAGGTCCCTGAAGTTTCAGAATTTGCAAAACAGGTCCCTGAAGTTCCAGAATTTGCAAAACAGGTCCTGAGGTTCCAAAATTTGCAAAACAGGTCCCTGGAGTTCCGAAAATTGCAAAACAGGTCCCTGAACTTTCAGGAATTGCAAAATAGGTCCCTAAATTTCCAGAAATTGCAGTTTAGCCCCCAAACTTTCAGAAAATTGCAGTTTAGCCCCTGAACTTTCAGAAAATTACAGTTTAGCCCCTGAACTTTTAGAAAATTACAGTTTAGCCCCTGAACTTTCAGAAAATTGTAGTTTAGCCCCTGAACTTTCAGAAAATTACAGTTTAGCCCCTAAACTTTCAGAAAATTGCAGTTTAGCCCCTGAACTTCAGAAAACTGCATTTTTTCACCCTTAATTTCTGAAAAAGGTGCAATTTGTCCGTTAAAATGGCAGAAGACGGTAAAATCAAGATCGACAAGTTTGATGGAACCGATTATGGATTTTGGAAGATGCAAATTGAAGATATGCTGTATCAGAAAAGTTTGCATTTGCCTATGTTGGGCGTACAACCGGATGACATGTATGATGACGAATGGAAGCTGTTGGATAGACAAGCCTTGGGTGTAATTAGGCTTTCTTTGGCGAAGAGTGTTGCGTATAACATTGTCAATGAAACAACTACTTATGGAGTATTTAAGGCTTTGTCCAACATGTACGAGAAACCGTCCGCTTCCAATAAAGTGTTCCTCATCAAACAATTGGTTAACACCAAGATGAAGGAAGGCATGTCAGTTACCGCTCACATAAACGAGTTTAACTCAATTATCTCTCGTTTAGCCTCGGTTGAAATAAAGTTTGAAGATGAAGTACAAGCGCTCCTCCTTTTATCATCATTACCTGATAGTTGGTCAGGCACAGTCACAGCTGTTAGTAGTGCATCTGGCACTATCAAACTCACTTTCGAGAGTATTCGTGACTTGATTGTAAATGAAGATATCAGACGGAGAAGCAATGGTGAGACTTCTAGTTCTAGTTCTTTATTGCATACAGAAAGCAGAGGAAGAAGAAACGAAAGAGGACGTAATCGAGGCAGATCAAAGTCCAGAAAAAGAGGACAGTCAAAAACCAGAAAAGACATTGAATTCTGGAATTGCAAAGAAAAAGGTCACTTTAGAAGCCAATGCCCAAAACCACAAGCTGAAAAGAAAGAAGTAAACAATGTATCCTCTGAAGATTCGGGAGATTTTCTCATATGTTGTGTTGAGAATTCAGCAGAATCCTGGATTATGGATTCAGGTGCTTCTTTCCATGCCGTCTCATGCCCAGATATGGTCAAGAACCTACAAACAGGTGCTCTTGGCAAAGTTCGTTTGGCCGATGATCAAGTGCTTGATATTACGGGTATCGGAGACGTAGATTTGAAGACCTCCTTAGGAACCACATGGACATTGAAAGATGTCAGGGTTATTCCAAACTTAAGGAGAAAGTTGATTTCAGTTGGTAAGTTGGATGATGAAGGGTTTGATGTTCACTTTGGGGGTGGACAATGGAAAGTGATCAAAGGCAACTTGGTAATTGCCAAAGGAAAGAAGAAAGGCACTCTATACATGGTAGAGATACCTAGTGATGGTGTTCATGCCGTAACCACAAATCCGAGTCCATCTAATTTATGGCACCAACGACTCGGACACATGAGCAATAAGGGATTGAAAATGTTGGCTCAGAAAGGGAAGTTTTCAGACTTGAAGAAAGTTGAAACAGAATTCTGTGAATCTTGTGTTCTCGGGAAACAAAAGCGGGTTACTTTTGTAAAGACGGGGAAGACACCGAAAGCTCAGAAGTTGGAGCTTGTTCACTCGGATGTATTTGGACCAACACCAGTTTCATCCCTAGGAGGCAAAAACTACTATGTAACCTTTATTGATGATTCAACACGCAAGGTATGGGTCTATTTTCTTAAAAATAAATCTGATGTATTTGATACTTTTAAGATATGGAAATCTGCTGTTGAAAATGAAACTGATTTGAAGGTAAAATGCCTGAAGTCGGATAATGGTGGTGAATACATAAGCAAGGAGTTTGTTGACTATTGTGCCAAGCAAGGGATAAAGATGATCAAGACAGTCCCAGGAACCCCTCAGCAGAATGGTGTAGCTGAGAGAATGAATAGAACTCTGAATGAAAGGGCTAGAAGCATGAGGTTAAATGCCGGTTTACCTAAGACATTCTGGGCTGATGCAGTTAACACTGCAGCCTACTTGATCAACCGTTCACCGTGTGTTCCCTTGGATTTTAAATTGCCGGAAGAAATGTGGCAAGGGAAGGAAGTAAGTCTCAAACACCTAAAAGTCTTTGGTTGTAGTGCTTACAGTTTGTTAAAAGATAGTGACAGGGATAAACTTGATTCAAAAACCAAGAAGTGCACATTCATTGGTTATGGGTCAGACGAAATGGGTTACAGGCTTTGGGATAGCGAATCTAGAAAGATAATCCGAAGCAAGAACGTCACATTTAACGAAACCGAGCTATACAAAGACATAAACAACAACAGTCCAGAAGATCAGAAGGAGTACGTTGAATATGAAGGTGGTGCAAAGAAGAAAGAAGCTTTAGTTGAAATCCCTGAATCTGGAGATGATTCAACTGACAGTGGGAGCTCAGAGGATGATTCCAGAAATGACTCTGAAGATGATGAAACCAGTCCTCCAGCTCCAGAATCCCCAGTCACTCCTCCAGTTCAACCAAGAAGATCTTCCAGAGTCATCAGACCACCACAAAGATACTCACCATCTGTCAACTACATTCTTTTGACAGAAAATGGTGAACCCCAGTGTTACTCTGAAGCTAAGAGGTTAAAAGATTCATTGCAGTGGGAGCTAGCAATGAAAGATGAAATGAAGTCGCTTGAGAAGAACAAGACCTGGCTTCTAACGAAGCTTCCATCCGGGAAGAAGGCTCTTCAAAACAAATGGGTTTTCAGGGTCAAAGATGAACATGATGGTACCAAACGGTACAAAGCAAGATTAGTAGTCAAGGGCTTTCAACAGAAACAGGGAATCGATTTCAATGAAATATTCTCTCCAGTAGTGAAGATGACCACTATCAGACTTGTTCTCAGTATTGTAGCAGCAGAAGGTTTGCATCTAGAGCAGCTAGATGTCAAGACAGCTTTTCTACATGGTGATCTAGATGAAGAGATTTACATGACACAACCAGAGGGTTTTCAGATTAAAGGCAAAGAAAACTTGGTGTGTAAATTGAAAAAGAGCTTGTATGGTCTGAAACAAGCTCCCAGACAATGGTATTTGAAGTTTGATAACTTCATGAAAAGAGTTGGTTACAAGAGATGTGACAATGACCATTGTTGTTACATCAAGAAGTTTAAGGGTTCTTATATCATTCTACTACTCTATGTAGATGATATGTTGATTGCAGGCTCAGACATGACAGAGATCAAGAAGATAAAAAGGCAAATGTCTGAAGAATTCGAGATGAAAGACTTGGGAGCTGCAAACCAAATACTCGGGATGAGTATTTTCAGAAACAAAGAAGATGGCTCTTTGACACTCTCTCAAGAGATATACATTGAGAAAGTATTAGATAAGTTCAGCCTTAAAGATGCCAAGATCAGAAGCACACCTTTGGGAAGTCACTTTAAGCTTTCTAAAGTTCAGTCACCTAAATCAGATGAAGACAAGAAAGAAATGGCTAAAGTACCTTATGCATCTGCAGTTGGTAGTCTCATGTATGCAATGGTATGCACGAGACCAGATATTGCACATGCAGTGGGAGTTGTTAGTCGATTTATGTCTAATCCAGGGAGAGAACATTGGGAAGCAGTTAAATGGCTGCTAAGATATTTGAAGGGGACTTCAAAAGTGGCATTGCATTTTAAAGGGAAAGATGTCATTCTGAAGGGTTTTGCAGATGCAGACCTTGGTGGTTGCAAAGACTCGTACAAAAGCACTACCGGGTATGTCTTTACAGTGGGAGGCACTGCAGTGAGTTGGATGTCTAAACTCCAGAAAAGTGTTGCCCTTTCAACCACAGAAGCAGAGTATATGGCAGTTGCTGAAGCAAGCAAAGAGCTTATATGGTTGAAGAACTTTCTCGAAGAACTTGGCAAGGAACAAGTTGATTGTGCACTGTTTTGTGATAATCAAAGTGCAATACACCTTGCAAAGAATCCTGTCTTCCATTCGAAGACAAAGCACATACAGCTGAGATATCACTTCATCAAAGAAAGAATTAATGATGGTACTCTGAAGTTGAAGAAGATCAAAGGAACTGAAAATCCAGCTGATATGTTGACTAAGGTTGTTACCTTAGAGAAGTTGAAGCTCTGCATAGCTTCAACTGGCCTTCAGGATAATTGAAGAGAAGGCCAGGGTAACTAGGAAGGAGCTAAGATCAAAAGTGTTTTTTGGATTGCACAGTTGAAGCACATGTGAAGATTGTTTCGTGGCTTCAAGTGAGAGATTAAGAAATATTGCAAAACTTGGATGGCAGAGAACGACTAAATTGTTCAAACCTTCAAGTGGGAGATTGTTAGTCTAATATGAAGGCTTTGACAATTATAATCAAAGTTTGGTGAAGACTTTTTCCAATGGTAGGCAACCTCTTTTGTTGAAGGCCAAAGTCTCATTGTTCATATTGAATTTCCTTCTCATTCTCATGCTATAAATACAAGGCTGCATAATTCACTCAATGTACCACACAACACAAATAAACACAGAGCAATAAAACTTCTAGTTACCCGCCGTGGACGTAGGTCATTTTTGGACCGAACCACATTAAATTCTTGTGTTCTTAATTTGTGAGCCGAGTGTGT
The DNA here is from genome assembly GCA_023525715.1 of Cichorium intybus. NCBI lineage: Eukaryota > Viridiplantae > Streptophyta > Magnoliopsida > Asterales > Asteraceae > Cichorium > Cichorium intybus. The sequence continues at coordinate 110,483,002 of CM042011.1, forward strand.
GAGTTTAGTGTTCGTATGCTAAGTGTCTCGATCCTAACAATATATGGCAAAAAATTGTTGTGTAAGGATCAGCTCCCTAAATTTATACTAGGGCGTATTTCACTAATATATGAAAGGGGTGTGCTAAAAAAACCCCATGATGGGACATGTGTGTGGAGGAGTCAACTTACACACTCACACACATAGGGGGAGTTTATTTAAGATTACCCTATATGAAACCACATGAACTTGTAAATTATACACCTTGATTGAATCCTAATTTACAACTAATATTCAATAGTCTTAATCAACAAAATTATTAGTCAACAAGATCATTAATCAAAAAAAATACCTTTGTTTGACAGATTATTTAAGTGGCTTCCCTTTCCGGTTACTAATATGCAAATATTTACAATTTTTATTGCATGGGTGGCAATTATCTCATACGGGATTTGAACCCTCGACCTCAAGTAGGGAGGCAACACCTCGTGTCGCTAGGCTAAAAGACCTTAAGGTTTAAGGTTTTAGCTTATCTCACTTTGTAAGAACATATAAGCTACCTTTTTTTATCTAACTGATGAATTTTATGATCACGTAGTTGGTTTAATCGTGTAAAATGTATAACATATTGGTTATATTCTATATGAAGATCAATGGCTAAATGATGTCGTGGGCACCATGTACCATACATCTCTTCTAGCTTTGTTATTATTCATGTTCTTAAAAACAAGTAATAACATGTGTATGATGTGTTCAATCCAATTGTAGCTTATATATTTTTAACGGCTAAAGACACACACCCCCCTCTAAATCCAACTTAAATTATACCAATGTCTACTACGAGACGTGAACCCTCAACCCCTTAAGGGAAGAACACATTCCCAAACACCTTGATATCGCTAGGTCCATGGCCATTGGGTAATTGTAACTTATATGTGGCTAAGAGACAATAAAGAAACAGTGCCATTGGACACATTAATCTATAAGTTGGTGAACTCATATCTTCGAGCCACACCTTTAAAGTGTGGCGCATGAGGTATTTATTATATTCTTTTGGTCTCTTTTTTATGCTTATTTTGTAACATACACATGGATCTGGTGGTTTTTGTTTCAATTTGATGGCATTTGGCTGGTAAATTATGGTTAATATCTTATGGTTAATAGTGACGTACTTCATTGCATGTTACCGATATGGGTGATGTACTTAATTCTAAGCCATAATAACAATGTACATACATTTATGCTTATTCTGTGTCTAAAAATATAAGTATGTTGTTGTTATTGGTTAAATATTCCAGTTTACCCTTATTATAAAGTATAGTAACGAAATGGACCGGTCTTGATTATTCCATACAATTCAGTAAAAAAAAAGCAAGTACTTTGCTGCTATGGGTAGTTTACTATAGGTGTTACACACCACTATTATCAATAAAGAAATCTAATTATTTCCTCTTATTAGTAAGAAAGTGTAAGTATCCTATATGATATATAAAATCCAACAACCAAGCTGACGATGACTATTCTAGAAACCGCTCTCGTGGTTCTATATACTAGTATAGAAATTGTGTAAATATATGTGGAGCCCAAGAATATCTTTCCAAAAGAGCCCTTGTGGAGAGAAGGGAGACTCCAACATATATACACACTTATAAGACTGTGTCGCACCAATGTGGGATACACTAACACTCCCTGTCACACCCCGATCCATGGCGGAATCGATCAAGGCGTGATATATTGTTCAAAGTCTCGTGACAACTATGTTATAATATGATTAGATTCAATTAAGTACTAACTATGCAAACAAGATCCACAACATACAAATACAAATCCAATTACAACAACATTTATTACATCAAATTTAAATAGTCTTGTGGGTTTCTAAGGTACACCCTACTTTTCATCAACTTCATTCTTCAAATCTGCATCATGGGTAAAAACAGGTCAACTACGAGAGTTGGTGAGTAATCTAGTTTTATTAAAGAAAATTGTGAGTTTGAATAATTTGAAATTTGTTTTCTTTTGAAGTTGGCAAGCAACTATTATTGAGATAACAGTTTATAAATCAAAAATTGATTAACAAATGATAACAACAACAATAAGTCCTCACCCTATATGTACATATACATGTATATATAGGATGGAGCATCTAATCATCATACACACTCAACCACGTGCGATCAATCACCTTAGCGTCCCAAGGCGGGGTGGTCAACCCAATAGCGCTATTATTGTCCATAACGTACCTCAAGAATACGGGCATAGTCATAGAGATTAGACTAAAAATGATAATGCACTACAAGTACATGTAGCGTAAACAAACAACAATTATACAAATAATGATTCAAGTATAAATGTCACAATAATGTCTCAATTGTGATAAAATAATCAAATGAAGTTGAAAACATATTAGAACCACATGATACACCCCAAAAGTATTGAAAATTATAAAATATGGGGTAGATTACTCACATTAGTCCAAACGGAATACGCGTGTCGTACGAAAGACGGCTCGGGTCAAAATGACGTAGAACCTAATATAATTAATAGTTTTGGCTTAGGAATCTATAAACGGGAATATAGTATTAATAAAAATAATTAGACATATATTCTTATATTAGATGAATTAACAATAATCCAAATTTTGTTTTGAATATTAATGTATTCATATGTAAAATGAATTTTAAATTGAATTAATTACTTTGCTTAATTAATTTATATTTTCACTTTAGGCAAGATTTTAATAATTTCTTATTAAAATAATAACTAGTCAAATTATAAGTATTTACAGATTTTATATATTATAAACAATTATTTATATGAAATAATCATTAAAAATGCATTTTTACATGCTTAGATATTTAGGAAAATGGTTTTAAATACTAAACAGTAATGAAACATTCTGAAATTATCAGAAAATCATTATTTCATAAAATAGTAATTACTGTAAAATTTTCATATTTTTCTTAACTGCTTTAGTATTTATTTAGTATTTTAATAATTAAACCACAACAAATTTTGGGAAAAATAATAAATGATTCCCAAAAATTCTGGAAAATTAACCATAGTTTTCTAACATTATATTGAGCCTACTGTAAATATTTTGGATATTTTGGACAATGGGAAGTGTTTATTATGTTTTTCATTATTAACTAAGCAATAAAATCATAAATAATAGCAAACTATTAAGGAAAATTCATTAAACTTTTTATCTATGATTAATATGTCATATATGATATTGTGACAAGGGTTTATAATTTTCGGACTTGTATAGCTATTTATTAACAATTTAACCCATTAAACAATCATTAAATTTGGAAAAATAAGAAAACATTCTTACAAAAATCTGTAAATTTTTTTATGGGGTCTTTATAATGTTATTAAGGTGCGAAAAATATAAAATCGTGTTTTTGACATATATAACCATATTTTGCTATTTATTTAGCTTCAACAAAATAAAATACAAAATAACCATAAAACTGTAATATAAATGCATGAAACTTCATAACTTGTGTTTTCTCAGTTTATGGGTCATCCCATAATTTTCTCAGAATTTATTGAATACAAAAAGTATTTTATATGAATTATTTCCCTATTTTAGTGCAATAATTATAATAATTTGATAAAAATGAGTTAATTTCTGAACATTTCCAGAACTTCTTATGTTATTAATGGGATTCTGAGAAAAATCAGGTTTATACATAAAATGAGTTTTAGATATTTTGGTGGATTTAATTTGTTTCATGTATGAATTTGAAACTTTTAACAACATACCTTGAGGAATGCTTTAAGAGGGATGAAGATTTGAGTATGAGGGATTGTTCTTGGCTGGAAAATGAAGCTTTCTTGGAGAAATTTCGAGATTGAGAGTGAGAGAAAGAATAGAGAGGGTTTGAGTGGTGATGAGAATAATGTGGTGAGAGGAAAAGGAAAGGAAAGATGATGGGAGGTGTGAGTGGGAGACCATGGGAATATCTTTTGGCTTTTGGTGGTCTTCATAATTTTCCACTAGCACAAGCATCTTAAGAGTTTTATAAAATTTAATGTAGTGTTTATAAAAATAGAGTTTTATAAAGAAAATATGTTATTATTTCATTATAACAATCTACTTTGATTTGAAGTTTAATTATAGCATTCAATCTTGATTCTTTTAATTTAATTAGAGAATTATACTTTTATTTGATTATAATATGGTATCATAATTTAATTTGATTATAGTTATAACGTTATACTATGCTATATTGCTATTAACATCAATTTATAACGTAGTGTATGAGTTTTGATCCTATTAGCGTCAAGTAATCTCGATTAGGGTTTATTAGATTTCCAATTGGGTTGGGTTGACCCGAATCCATTTTAGGCGGATGTCACAGTCTCCCCTACTTTAGGAAATTTCGTCCCGAAATTTAATAAGAAAGTACCTTAAGAGAAAAGATGCGGGTATTTGGTACGCATATGATCCTCACGCTCCCATGTATACTCGGGTTCACGTGCCGACTGCCACCTGACCTTGACCAGGGGAATGCGACTTCTTTTGAGTTGCTTTTCCTTCCGGTCGGCTATTTCCAAGGGTTTCTCGATAAATTGCATTGTCTCGTCAATTTGGATATCCTCGAGAGGAACATGAAGGTTCTCGTCTGTTAAACACTTTTTGAGGTTAGCTATATGAAATAGTGGGTGAACTTTCTGAAGCTCTGTTGGTAGATCCAACTCATAGGCTACTGGTCCGATCCTTTTCAGGATCTTAAACGGGCCTACGTAGCGTGGTGCCAATTTACCCTTGCATCCAAATCGAACCACACCTTTCCATGGGGACACTTTTAACATGACCATGTCACCCACGGTAAATTCAAGCGGTTTGCGTCGCTTGTCGGCATAACTCTTTTGTCGGCTACGAGCTGTGAGAAGGTTATTGCGAATCTGAGTGATTTTGTCGGTTGTTTCCTGGATAAGCTCAGGACCAACGATTGGAGAATCCACTGTTGAGCGAATTACGTGAGACTCACCAATTTCATGCCAGCAAATAGGAGATCGGCATTTACGGCCATACAATGCCTCAAATGGTGGCATCCCGATGCTAGAATGATAACTGTTATTATAGGAAAATTCCACCAACGGTAAATGAGAGTCCCAGTTTCCTCCGAAATCTAAGACACACGCCCTCAACATATATTCGAGTGTTTGAATTGTCCTCTCAGATTGACCAACGGTCTGAGGATGATAGGCGGTACTATATGTATGTATATATGTATGTATGTTTGTAATGTCATTTTATAGCTGATACGCATAAGAGGAAATAAAATATGCAAGATACAGGTGGACCACGAGCTGTATATACGCCAGGTGAGTAGGTTCTAATCCATTATTATGATATTATTTAATTAAATGTTCTTTGAATTATTTCCACTTTCAGGAGATATAATTTTTTTTTATAAAGAGTCTTTTCGTTTTCCCTGTCCTTATCGGAGTTAAGCAGTTAATGTTGAAAAAATAGCTCCTAGGGTAATCGAAAGGTTTTTAAAAGTCTTTTCGTTTTCCTGTCCTTATCAAGTTATGCAGTTAATGTTGAAAAAATAGCACCTAGGGTAATCGAAAGGTTTTTAAAAGTCTTTTCGTTTTCCTGTCCTTATCAAGTTAAGCAGTTAATGTTGAAAAAATAGCACCTATGGTAATCGAAAGGTTTTTAAAAGTCTTTTCGTTTTCCTCCGATGAATATAATCTCAGAAGATCTAGGGCCTTCATCTTTGGGCTTTGCTTATGAGCAATCTCAAAACTTACTTCCAGGTTGAATTTTAGTACTTTTATGTCAGTTTGGTTTTTATCATCTAACATTTTTTTTTAAAGATCCACTAATGGATAGTTTAACGGATTACAATCCATTCATGGACGAGCACTTAACGAACAGTGAGATTATCCCCATGAATCAAGGATTCATGGCTAGCATACAGAATGACAATCAACTACAGGTGATTCATAACGACAGTGTTGGAATGAATCCTGAGTTTGAGGGAGGTTTTCAATACAAGAATCACCTTCAGATGATTCAAAGAAATCTAGAGGGATTTCAAAACCTTGGGTTCATAGCTGAAAATCAACAGTTACTGCCGACGTCAGATACTAATGTTATTGCACCAAAGTTTATCTTTGGTCAGGATCATGCTCAATTGATCCAGAATGACAATAGCACAACCGGATTTGATTCTTTGAGTCCAAGAACCACAGTAGTTGGCAGTGGAAGTGGTTCTAGACAGCCATTAAGTAAGGAAGCAATAGCTCGGCACTTTAACAAGCCCCTTTTGGAAGCTGCAAAGGAACTCAACGTTGGATCAACCCAGTTGAAGAATCGTTGTAGGGAGTTAGGCATACCAAAATGGCCTCGAAGACAGCTTAAGAGTCTAGAAACTCTTATTAACAATACTCAGGTTAAAAATTGCATTTTTTTTAAATTTTAGTACCATGAGATTGTATTGACTGAAGGTATTTATGTAACAGGAATTGAATAATATTGCTAATGAAGCAGACGTAATACTTGGTATAGAAAATGAGAAAAATGCAATATTCGAGGGTTCCAGTTCGAAGATGACTGATACCACAAAGAAATTTAGGCAAGCTGTCTTTAGAGATGTTTACAGGAAACGAAAGGCCGAGGAGATGGAGGAAACTTCATCAGGGACCCATGCACAGCAGCAATCTTTGCCATCCGGTTCTGCTATAGATGTTGATTTACTTGGGCCTGTAAATGATGAAGGCTCACATCCTATAATAGAAAGTATGGTTATTCCTATTCTTCAAGAAGGTCCAAGTCAAGTACTTTTTGATGAAGATTGGAGTTTCTTAGATCAGGAAGATATGAATCTTGATTTACTTGAGAATGTAAATGATGAAATTTCACATCCTATGATAGAAGGTATGACCATTCCTATTCTTCAGGAAGGTCCAAGTCAAGTACCTTCTAATTCTGATATGAGTGGTTTTAACCCTGACTTTCTCAAGATCATAAGTGAAGAGAAAACAGAAGACTTAACAGGTGAGATAGCCTGCTTTCGGCGTTCAGATTGAATTCCAACATTAGTCTAATGAAACCGTTGGTGCCGTTCCTATTGCCGTTTATGCCATTAATGCTAATGTTTGTCATGGCGGCTGCCACAACGACATGAAATATAACGGTGTCCACCAGTGGAGTCATCGGTCGATCTGTTGATGGTGTGATGGTATGTTGGTTACTTTGACAAGGTGGCATTCTTGTGCTATTGAGATTAAAGATGGAATGATTGTAGGTTTTCGATAATAGTTATTGGTCAGATATTATCGACCGTGTAAGGGTATGGGTATAACATGTACATAAAATGTCTAGATGTATGGTTCTATAGTATTATAAAATACTCCTATAGTATTTTAGATTTGTATTCTGTTTTAGAGTTTATTTGTATATGGTTATTGATAAGTTTTTAGACTTGTTGTTCACTACAATTATTCCTAAACACATGTTAGTCATACCTTGGACCAATAGAGTTGATCAGGCTCTATTTATCCTAGATATGATTACATAACTATCTAGGCCTACTCGTAGTGTTCAACTCATCTTATTACGCTTGTATTGTTTTGGTTATGACACTGTTCTAGTATGTATATACTTGTACTTATACTTTATAAAAATATCATTGTATTGGGCACCTTCTGGGCTTTCCATGGGTATTAAATGTGAATCATGTAGCATTTGCGTGGGCCCCCATAATACTAAGTTTTCACATGTTTTTCCCACTTCTAGGACAATTAGGGAACTTAATAGTTCAATGAGTTGGCCATTTTAGAGTGTATTCTTTCGGATACGTTTGATAAGGTCGGGTATTTTGATGGCTCAAAAGTAATGTGAATGACGCGCTTTGGCCTATAGGTTTGGGAACTCTCGCCTTTGGTCCCCAGGTAAGCAAACTGGTCCCTCGGTTGATTGGGATGTATACGAATGCTTACCTAGTCAGGACTTTCAGGCTACCAGCACCTCCCCCTTCCAGTTACTACACGTCCATTACTATGATCTTACCCAACTAGAGTGGATGACTTGGAATTTCCTATGAGTTCTAAGGATTATATATGTATAATTTTTTTTTGAAACCACTTGAGTATGTGTGTGATTTTCAGAGAAAGAAGAGAAAATTTACAAGTGTATGCACACATATAAGTGTCATGAGTAATACGTAAGCACATAAGGGAGCAATTAGCACATAAAGGTATTCCTAGAATTTTCTAAGTGCGAATTGCATGCAGTTGTGTGTGCATTTTATAAACTAGCATACGAGAGGACCCTAGAGGCTATAGACTAGGTCAAGGCAATTAACCTAATTCCCTATAGTCAAGGGCTCTGATACCAATCTGTCACACCCCGATCCATGGCGGAATCGATCAAGGCGTGATATATTGTTCAAAGTCTCGTGACAACTATGTTATAATATGATTAGATTCAATTAAGTACTAACTATGCAAACAAGATCCACAACATACAAATACAAATCCAATTACAACAACATTTATTACATCAAATTTAAATAGTCTTGTGGGTTTCTAAGGTACACCCTACTTTTCATCAACTTCATTCTTCAAATCTGCATCATGGGTAAAAACAGGTCAACTACGAGAGTTGGTGAGTAATCTAGTTTTATTAAAGAAAATTGTGAGTTTGAATAATTTGAAATTTGTTTTCTTTTGAAGTTGGCAAGCAACTATTATTGAGATAACAGTTTATAAATCAAAAATTGATTAACAAATGATAACAACAACAATAAGTCCTCACCCTATATGTACATATACATGTATATATAGGATGGAGCATCTAATCATCATACACACTCAACCACGTGCGATCAATCACCTTAGCGTCCCAAGGCGGGGTGGTCAACCCAATAGCGCTATTATTGTCCATAACGTACCTCAAGAATACGGGCATAGTCATAGAGATTAGACTAAAAATGATAATGCACTACAAGTACATGTAGCGTAAACAAACAACAATTATACAAATAATGATTCAAGTATAAATGTCACAATAATGTCTCAATTGTGATAAAATAATCAAATGAAGTTGAAAACATATTAGAACCACATGATACACCCCAAAAGTATTGAAAATTATAAAATATGGGGTAGATTACTCACATTAGTCCAAACGGAATACGCGTGTCGTACGAAAGACGGCTCGGGTCAAAATGACGTAGAACCTAATATAATTAATAGTTTTGGCTTAGGAATCTATAAACGGGAATATAGTATTAATAAAAATAATTAGACATATATTCTTATATTAGATGAATTAACAATAATCCAAATTTTGTTTTGAATATTAATGTATTCATATGTAAAATGAATTTTAAATTGAATTAATTACTTTGCTTAATTAATTTATATTTTCACTTTAGGCAAGATTTTAATAATTTCTTATTAAAATAATAACTAGTCAAATTATAAGTATTTACAGATTTTATATATTATAAACAATTATTTATATGAAATAATCATTAAAAATGCATTTTTACATGCTTAGATATTTAGGAAAATGGTTTTAAATACTAAACAGTAATGAAACATTCTGAAATTATCAGAAAATCATTATTTCATAAAATAGTAATTACTGTAAAATTTTCATATTTTTCTTAACTGCTTTAGTATTTATTTAGTATTTTAATAATTAAACCACAACAAATTTTGGGAAAAATAATAAATGATTCCCAAAAATTCTGGAAAATTAACCATAGTTTTCTAACATTATATTGAGCCTACTGTAAATATTTTGGATATTTTGGACAATGGGAAGTGTTTATTATGTTTTTCATTATTAACTAAGCAATAAAATCATAAATAATAGCAAACTATTAAGGAAAATTCATTAAACTTTTTATCTATGATTAATATGTCATATATGATATTGTGACAAGGGTTTATAATTTTCGGACTTGTATAGCTATTTATTAACAATTTAACCCATTAAACAATCATTAAATTTGGAAAAATAAGAAAACATTCTTACAAAAATCTGTAAATTTTTTTATGGGGTCTTTATAATGTTATTAAGGTGCGAAAAATATAAAATCGTGTTTTTGACATATATAACCATATTTTGCTATTTATTTAGCTTCAACAAAATAAAATACAAAATAACCATAAAACTGTAATATAAATGCATGAAACTTCATAACTTGTGTTTTCTCAGTTTATGGGTCATCCCATAATTTTCTCAGAATTTATTGAATACAAAAAGTATTTTATATGAATTATTTCCCTATTTTAGTGCAATAATTATAATAATTTGATAAAAATGAGTTAATTTCTGAACATTTCCAGAACTTCTTATGTTATTAATGGGATTCTGAGAAAAATCAGGTTTATACATAAAATGAGTTTTAGATATTTTGGTGGATTTAATTTGTTTCATGTATGAATTTGAAACTTTTAACAACATACCTTGAGGAATGCTTTAAGAGGGATGAAGATTTGAGTATGAGGGATTGTTCTTGGCTGGAAAATGAAGCTTTCTTGGAGAAATTTCGAGATTGAGAGTGAGAGAAAGAATAGAGAGGGTTTGAGTGGTGATGAGAATAATGTGGTGAGAGGAAAAGGAAAGGAAAGATGATGGGAGGTGTGAGTGGGAGACCATGGGAATATCTTTTGGCTTTTGGTGGTCTTCATAATTTTCCACTAGCACAAGCATCTTAAGAGTTTTATAAAATTTAATGTAGTGTTTATAAAAATAGAGTTTTATAAAGAAAATATGTTATTATTTCATTATAACAATCTACTTTGATTTGAAGTTTAATTATAGCATTCAATCTTGATTCTTTTAATTTAATTAGAGAATTATACTTTTATTTGATTATAATATGGTATCATAATTTAATTTGATTATAGTTATAACGTTATACTATGCTATATTGCTATTAACATCAATTTATAACGTAGTGTATGAGTTTTGATCCTATTAGCGTCAAGTAATCTCGATTAGGGTTTATTAGATTTCCAATTGGGTTGGGTTGACCCGAATCCATTTTAGGCGGATGTCACACTCCCCCTCAGAGATGTAGGCTCGATGAGGTTACAGGGTGCGGGACACTGGCTCTGATACCATGTAAATATATGTGAAGCCTAATAATGTCTCTCCAAAAGAGCCCTTGTGGAGAGAAGGAAGACTCCAATATATATACACACTTATAAGACTGTGTCGCACCAATGTAGGATACACTAACAAATTGAAATTGATAAGTAAATTAGGTAATGTAAATGATAAATTATGTGATCCAGTAATTCTAAGTAGTAAGTAGTAAGTAAACGGTCTAACTAAGAGAGCTTATGGTCAACCATTTAGTTTTTATAAGATTAAAGACGGAAAAGTAATTGATATTAACTTAGTAATTAACTAACATATATAAAAGGGTTGAAATTCAATATTTGAAAAGGTAATAGCTTACCATTTCAATTTGATTCCTAAGGTGTATTTTAGGGGATGTTACTATTTTTACATTTGTTCAACACATAGACATAGTCGTGCTATATGATATCTAAATTTGGGATCAAACTACGTATCCACATCCTCCTTTCGACACACCACTTTGGATGCTATGGCATGGTGGGGAATACTAGGTTAGAGTGGTCTTACAAAAAGATAAATCAAATAGAATATAAACGAAGTAAGGGAGACTATTCATATATTAAAAACATAACAATCCACAAACAATGTTTAATGAATCTAAAATAGTCAAAACCTAACTACAATAAGATAAAGAAATCAAACTTTTCCCGGTTGTAATCACGGGAGAACTTAGCCAGACATGGTAGGGGATGATGAAACCATGTTGATGATGATCGTTCTTCATGAAATCATCAAGTAAAGTGGGATTAGGCAGAGCGAGAGATTAATCAAGGGATGGGATTGATTGTTGAAAGGATGATTTGAAAATGGTGGAATGATGGAATATTTATAAATTTATTTGGGAGGTCGGGCTTTGTTATAAGGAGATATGGGATATGATAAATGTGTTTATGAGTATAAAAATGAAAATAAATGTGTTTGTAGATGGGTTCAAAATAAAAAAGAATGGAAGCAGCATAGGAAGGTGTGAAAACAATGGTTACATCAGGATTAAGATATTCGTATAATGAGTAGGTGGGATTTTTAGAAGTTAGATTAATAGGTTTATCATGAAGAGAAATGTATTTAGTTTAGAAAAGGGTTTGTGAAAAACAATTCGCGGATAAGGCCCCAAACATTGAAATTTGTAACAATTTTAAGTACTTGAAATTTCAAGATCATACAATAGTGTAACAAACTAATCAAGTGCTAAAGGTAAAGTAAACGCCATCTCATACATTGATTAAAATCTATTTTAAATGTTTTTCTGCTTATTTGGTCTTCAAATCACTAACCAAGCTTCTCTGAGGTCAAACTAATAGGTTAGGCTTGTGGATCTTGGTGAATATTACCGAGGTCAAACATCTAATGAAGCATTAGATATTGTCAATAGTCCAATCCCAATATAAAACCCCCATAAAAATATATAAAACTCAATAAGATAAATTAAAGTTATTGTCGGTTGGAAAATCATTGCAATAACATCATGCACTATTTAACATAAAAAGCTCAATAAAAATATAGCAATATAGTGTAAAGGATGCAATGCATGAAACTAACCCCAATCTCATGTTCTTTACTCTCAAAATAAGGCCCTTTTTAAACACCAACATACTTCTGAAGACAGACATGAGGAATCAAACGGTAATAGAACATAAAATTGATAACAACACATATGTGAAAACACAAGTCAAGAGGCTTCACAAAATACTTCAATGTTTAGGTAACATGTAACCATTACATGAGTCCTTATATGGAAATGGTGCGCAATGAATAAACATATTATATATACGTTTGATTATATGATTATATGTAGGACTATAGATCACATACTAAAATTAATAAAACATCCAAAATAAAAAATAAAAAATAATTATTATATATATTTTATTATTTTTCAACCAAATAAATATTTAGATAAGAAGAGTTGTATTTATTATTTGTTAATTCAAATCAAAATTAAATAAAAAAGATTTTATTTGAAGAATTAAAGAAAGATGTTATTTAACTATAAGAATGAAATTAAATAAAGTAATTAATTAGTTTCTATAACACTCGTCTTTTTAAAGCAAAATACACCCAAAATTTTTCACTTTTAAAACATAGTTTTAAACATACAAAACCGTATAATTAGGTGTATAAGTTTATAAAAAAAAGGATACAAATGTATCAAAGAGTACATAACAAAAGTAATCTCCTTCTAAGCCGGGCTGCTACTGACATCATGTCCTTATCCATGAGCTACATCATTACCCTTAGCAGGATTTGACATGTGCAGCGGTCGTCATGCGGTCAAAAATAAGAAAAGTTTCTTATAACCTCACTCTCACTTAGCACAGTGGAAGTCAGGGTCAATCCATAGGAGTTACGTGGTCGAGACAGGTGACAGATTACCAACTGCAGTGTCACGCTACAGTCAGAGGACCTAGTTCCTAACTTTTGACTACTAATCCCAAAGTTCATAAACTAAACTAAAACTATCAACCAAACCTAGTCACTTACTGAAATCAGAAGTACATCTCCAATTCAGAAGCAAACAAAGGCAATTCAAACATCAAGCACAAAGAAAGCATAAACTAAACCAATAACTAAAGTCCAAATGAACAGTCACTGGCTAAGTTCAAACCAAAAGCTAACCCTAGTTGGTTACTGAAATCAACAAGGGAAATCAGTCCAATCAAGGTCATTCAAGCATCCAAACACAAATCAAACATTCACAATCCAATAATAGGCATAAATATCGAAAAACCAACACTTAACATAAACTGAATGATTATTATTAACCAAAACAGATTCCAAGGTTCCAAAACAGTAACAAAACATCCAAAAACAGAAACTAGAACTAAATATCAATGGTTGTCACTCCCAAAGATACTAGCCTATGATTTCTAACTATTAAACTAAATGAAAATTAAAGATAAAACATAGAAATACCAATTAATGGTTCTTGAAGCTGAATCTCGGAGTCAAAGAGCCTTGGGGGTCGATTTTACACCAGGTCTTCGCTCATTTTTTCGATATAAAAGTCTCTATTTATAGTTGCAAAAATCGCGAGACCGCGCCGTGCTTTTATGGATCCCGCGTCGTGCGTAGGGGTTTATCCCCGTTTTATCGGAATTTGAATTTCTTTCCACCGCCTCGTACCCGCGTCGCGCCTTTATCATTTCCGCGGCGCGTGTACGTCTTTTCCTGATTTTGCCTTGATCTTCAAACTTCTTCCAAATTGCATGCTTTTGGTCCTTGTTTTCATTATTTCTTTCCAAACAAGTGCTGGCACGAAAAGTGACAATACCACGATGTATATGATATAATTTCACTAAGAATACGGCTCAACAACGACTAAAATATGTGATATTACTAGGCGTTGTCAAACACCCCACACTTGTGCCTTGTTTGTCCCCAAGCAAGAGAGTTTTTAATAGATTTTAACTAAGACTCAAACAATTTTTTACTGTGTTCAGTTTCAAAGCTTATTGCCTTATGAGTTAGAGTGGAATAGTTCGTGAAAACATAATCAGAATGCTCTTTGGAATTCATGGCTTTCTAGAGAACCCTTGATTACAAATTTTCTGTCCACAATGGAGTGTACATTCTCATTCAAATTCTAAAGGCCATTAAAGAACTATCCATGACTTTCGATGTTGTCCGTGTAGCGAGCTTTCAGAAATATCATCCCAGACCAGACGATCTTAGGTGGTAAGGTGCATAAATGCCTCTTTGAGGCCACCCTTTTTTGACCTACCTGCTCGAACAACAAGGGCCACTGATTGATAATTCCTTCCTAAATTCCAATCCTAAAACAATCCAATTTTCTAACTCCTAAAACTCAACTTATTTGACTCAACTAATAGCATGATCACAACTACATAGTATTTTTTGAAAAATACTAAATGCTATAAACAATCACAAACTATTCATTTCAAAATTATAACCTAGTAAAAATTTTGAAAAAGTTGCTAAAATTTTTAAAATCGGTCATTTCTGCAAAAATTTCAAAAAATTACTCTTTCGACCGTCCACACCCCACACTTAAAATCGTACAACATCCCCGTTGTACAAAAAATTGTTTAGAACAAGGGAGAAAGAGTTACCCCTTTGGTCGGTAGATTGCTTGGTTGGTACTCGGTATCACAGGTACAAATACGAACAAAAAGGTCCTTGATTTCGCGTTCTGGAGTTGTAGCGCAACAGTGAACACGCTGGTAATCAAGACAAGTGGAGGGGGCACGGTGACCCCATACTTGCTTGAAACAACTCCTCCCATTTTGGTATCACATGCATAACTCACAAAAAGATTAAACGCAAACAAACAACTAAAATATAAAATATAAACAAACAAAAGATAGTAGTGTCATAAGTATAGTACAAATACCCAAAAGAAGAATAAGAAAAACTACATCAATCGCCACATGTGGCCTGGAAGAGCCGGCCTCATGATCGTGAGCTTGGGCTGGGAATGGTCGGGGGCGGTGTCCCTGCTGTGTGGCCAACTCCAAAAGTACCCCTCCGATCCACTCCAGCTGCTCCTCCATCCTGGCGACTCGATCCTCCAATCGCCTCATCTCTATCGCCTCCGGCTGTGGCTGTGGTGCTGGATCTGCTGGTGCCACCGCTCTTCGGCGTCTCTTGCCTGGCTGGGCGTAAGCTGGCTGGGGTCCTGGGGTGCCTCAGTCGCCACCCTCACAAACTGGCCCGGGCACTGCTGCTCGATAAGCTCCATCTTCTCCAGAGCTCGCGCCGTAGTGCAAACTGGAGGTAAAGCGGTCAAAGATGCCACAACCGGAGCAGTAAGAATCTGGTATGAACGGGCCAGGCGGGTGATGAAATACCCACGACCTAAAAGACTGCTGGCGGATGCACCCATCGCACGAGTGGACAGGGAGACAGCTAGGGCGAATGGGAGGTGAAGGAACCTGGAGGGGTCAAGGAGAACCCAGAGATAAGTCATGTCCTCGCCGGACACCTTCTCGCCCCCCTCCCTATGCATGATGGAGGTGGAGACGATGCGGTGCATGAGTCTGTGAAGCGGATCGCAAAGATGGCTCTCTCTGGATGTCCCTGCCTCGTAGAATACGTTGGACAACGGTGCCCAACCTCCATATTGGCAGCCCGCTCGGGCTGCCCCTGAATGCACGCCGTGAGAAACTGCGTGAAGTGGCGGTGCTGGAGGTCCGCCTCTGTGTATATGCCGGTGCGCCTCCCAAACTCTCAGAGGTTGCACTCCCTATGCACACCCCCCAATCTGAACTGTACCAGCCTGGAACGAGCCTCCATCGATCCAGGTGCAAACTGGACAGTGGATAAGAACTCCAAGAGAAACTCGGTATAGACTGTATCCTCCTCGTTGGCCATCAGCCTATCCCAGCCTCGGCACGTGAATGAGGCATCCCCGCGGGTCCATGTGCAGTGGAGTAATGGCTCGATCTCTCCCCAAAGTCCTGCATCCCTGAGGATGTCCCGGTCAATGACTGTCGCCTCAAGAACCCGGCGACCTGCTAGTGCGTCCCTCCTCGAACTGTACTCCACGGAGCTGACTGGCCCCTCGGGAAACTGGAGGAACTGGTGATCTAATCTGAACGACATCTTCACAAAAGGAAAAATTTTTGCAATCCAGGTCCTTTTCTTCTCCACCGCACCGCGGCGCGGCGCGGCGAGCGGCTGTTTCCAATTTCAAATTCAAACTCACGATTTAACCTGTTTAAACTCAATCCAAATGCACCACAAGGTAGCTTAAGTGCCGACTAACTCATCTAGGGTCAGTATTTGGCAAAATAAACACCCTACGAGTCAGCATTGGCGATTTCTAAGTTTTTGAGTTTTTGGAGAAATCAACCAAATTAATGAAAGGTTTTCCGCAACCATGAACTAAATAACCTAAGTTCACATGCAACCTAGAAAAGATCTATGTTTTCTTACTTTGAACATGTAACTAATTCCTAAAGGCCAAGCAAAAATTAACTAAAAGAATAATTTATTTCTATTGATTTATTAATCCCATAATAAACCAACCTTTCTCTCTACCGAACTTTCTACCAAACCTCCAGCTATGAGGGCAACCCAAATGGACTTTGCTTCTATTAATTAGGTAAATATAAGTTATTAGTCATGGCTTAGACACCTAATCCAACAGTCTCCCACTTGGATAAGTCTATGACTATAATTACCAATTTAACCTCTAATTAATCGGCAAACTATAGCTTCCTAGAAACTGCTACCGAACTCTGACCTAGTCAGTTCTGTCCATAGATAAGTAATCAAATGATCCTCCGTCCAACAAGATATTTTCAGACATGAGACATAGATTGAGATCAATCTCTGTCTGGCACACTGTTTCCCGATTTCCTATTTTGCTTATGACTTTTAGACTTCTAATTGAACGAATCAATTCAGTCCTGGCTGGCCAGCGCTTCAGTCAACTTCAAAATCATCGAGTGGCCAACAGATATCTGTTTCCTGTCTGGGTCAAGGGACGAATAAGCTTCGACTAATATGTTATATCTTTTAGCCGACAAATCACTCACAACAGCACATTTTATAACACCGAGTTACCGATGCGTTTTCGTACTATCAATGAACAACCGCCTTGCAAATTATAACTCATATCTCTCCACTTTAAGACCATAAGATATTATCGTCTCAACATTGCTCGTGATATAATCCATGAAACAATCCATTGAGCGCGGGTTTTTCCAATACTCAAATCTCCATTTCCAAGTACTCATGAACGTTGCAGCAATCTTATTGCTATGTCTAACTCCTTAGACAATCTACAAACCAATTCATGACAGTCTTCCTTCATACTTACTCCCTAAGAGTATGAACGACTGTGGATATTTGAATAATCTAATTATTCAGGAAGTAAAACATGCAAAAGTGAAACATAAAATCTGACTGGCAGCTACTCCTGCTTATTACCAAGTCTCCACGAGGTAATCACCAAGTCGGATTTATCATAACTATTATCGGTTTCTTATTCTCTTTTAAACTTTCAATTCAAGCCTTTTATATCTATGTCTATGACCTTTTCACTCTTTCTATGTATCCAAGTGTCTAACACTTATACACTTTATTGCAGATGATCCTATCGGATACTCTTCCGATGATATCTCAATTTGTCGTTTTGTCATTCTTTCTCACAACTCCATTCCGGTGATGTGTACCGTGACTGCCCATGGTTCTCGGGTCTTTAGTCTACATGACTACACCCTAAGACAATTTCGAGGTGTCATGATGTGCCGGTGAACCACACACGCTCCATCAGAAACCAACGAAATTCTTTAACCATGAAGTCCTACAGCACCACGTTCTGGTGTAAACAATTACCGATTTGAAAACTCTTTCAAATCAATCACCCTAATCATTTCCCAATGATTTCTCACGTCTGTTCAAAAATCCATTCAGTATTCTCAGCCAGGCAATATCCTGAATCCAACTTACAATGCTCTAAGCATTAAGTCATCAGGATATGTTCATAACACTTCTGATTTGTCCATGAGGCTCGAGGAACCTGATGTAATCTCATTCCAAGCACTTTCGGAATCCTAAGATTACCAATAATCCTTGTGTCATGATTTCCGGAAACCATTTCCTTTCAGGAACTCTTTCTTATGCATCTTCAATCCCATCAAGATCATATTCTCAACGGCTAAGTCAATACTGTCAGTCTCATATATCTGATAGATGTCTATGAACTACGTGAGCATGCTGCACCTTCTTTGTTTCTTTCATGCCAATTCATTACACTTTGCAATGACAGGAAAATCCATTCCTGAAGTTATGCATTTTGAATTTTATCAAGATCATATTGGCAGAATTCTGATCTATCTAATAGATGTTCACAACCACCTGAGTATGTTGTATCTCTTAAAATCTTTCATATCGAACCGTTTCTTAACACCAAGTCATTACACTTTGTAATGATAAGAGACGTTTCCTAGAGCCAGTATGTAACCCACATACAATGATAGCAGATAACAACGATACTCCCACTGGCTTTGACACCGTTATATGACTCTTTCGGACTATTCACAAAATCCAAAACTTATGGCACATTTTGCGAAACCGAAATCCAAACCTTTCCGACATATTAAAGGAAATCTTTCAGTCTATTCACAAAATCCAAACCTTTTGGCCTATTTTGAGAATCAGAATATCCTTTCTTGCGAGATGCCCATGGGACGAATCCCGGGGCCATGTACCTTTTGTAATGGCATGCTCTATGTGAGTCCCTATTAGTGTGCCGGTAAACCACACACGCTCCACTAACGACTCACACTATGCCACGCAGAATCCTCTCAGATTACATCTTTTATTGAGAGTGCTTCTCTCAGAATCAGTTGCTCGACTCCAAGTGATGACTCATTCAACCAGATGTTCTGTAAGTACATTTCTATGTTCCCTTCTTTTGATGATTCAATTACTCCCACAGGTTCCTAGACCAGTTGTAAAGATCAATCAAACTGTCACATAGACTGTGTCTCGCGGTAAGGTTCTCTTATTTGGCAGCAACTGGGTTCACCAATGCTTCCAACAGTCGGATTACTTATCTGTACCATCTTTAGTGTTTTACCACTACCCGGTATATCACCCAAATCATAACTCCTTATGACAGTGACAATAACTACTGGTCAAGCGAAGAGAGGGTATGTCAGGTTTGTTGGATTAGGTGTTTAAGCCATGACTAATAATTTGTATTTACCTAATTAATAGAAGCAAAGTCTATTTGGGTTGCCCTCATAGCTGGAGGTTTGATAGAAAGTTCGGTAGAGAGAAAGGTTGATTTATTATGGGATTAATAAATCAATAGAAATAAAAGATATGGTTTGTTAATATATTAAAGTGATAATATATTAATTAGAAACTATGTTGATTGATTAATAATTAATCAGAAATTAATTGGATTAATTTATGTGGCATTAATTAGATTAATCAGGAGGTCAGGGATTAAAGTCGTACAAATTCAATAGTTGAATTGTGGCGCGCGGCGCGCCAATGTAAAGGTCGCGACGCGCGTACATATTCGTATGAATTCAATAGTTGAATTGCGGCGCGCGGCGCGCAAACGATCTGGCCGCGGCGCGCGTACAGATAATCCGGAAAATAGGCTGCGGCTAGGGTTTCTAGCTTTGCCACTTGGTTCCCTATAAATAGGGAACCCTAAATCTCATTATAAGTGCTCATTATATAATTCTCTCTGGAATTTTCGGTCCCTTCCTCTGGCTCCCTAGGTGTGATCTCATTTGAGGCAGGACACTTGTGCTGCTTAGCTTCAAGATTAAAACTAAAGGTTAGTTTTTCTGATTTATTCTTTTAGTTAATTTTTGTTTAGCCTTTAGGAATTAGTTACATGTTCAAAGTAAGAAAACATAGATCTTTTCTAGGTTGCATGTGAACTTAGGTTTTTAGTTCATGGTTGCGGAAAACCTTTTAGTGGTATCAGAGCTTTTGGTTGTTTTCTTGTTGAATTGCTGTAATAAGTTTTCCTAAAATTAGGGTTTAAAGCTTATAAACCCTAATTATTGCTTGGATCGATTTCTAGGATTAGGGTTTTGGAAACCCTAATCCCCCCTTTAGTATTTTCGAAAAGCCTATTAGGGTTTTAGGAGGTTTTCTATTTTTGGTAACTTTAATTGTTTAATTAAATGGATAACCTTAAACCAAAATTGTTTGATTTCGAAATTTAAGGGTTTAAGATAGGTTTAAAATTAATTTGATTAATTTGGTAATACCTATCTACATTTGAATTAATTTAATTAATTGTTAATTAAAAGATAATTCAAAGGATTTAATTAATTTTTTAAATTTGCGAAAAATTAAAGATAAATCCGGAAAAATATTTTAAATGTTTAAAATATTAAGATTTAATTATTTCAATTAATTGTTAATTAAAGGATAATTAAATCGATTTTTAAAGGTTTAATTTAATTTTAAATTTAATAGTTAAATTGGTAAAATTAAAAGATAAACCTGGAATATTTTAATGGGTTTTAAAATATATCTTATATATGTTATTAAAGGTTAATACTATATGTATAAGATAAAATTGGTCAGTCAATTCAATAGTAGGCCTCATTCACAAAGCTGATCTATAAAGTGGGTATAAGGAGGCTGCCTATAAAATGACAGTCTAATGGGTGAACACTCTCGCCCACCGCTCGCCTGATCAGTGGAGGGTCGTTAGCCGAACAGTTTTGATAGGACCGCTTAATCTTTAAAAGTATAATGATCAAAGTACTAGAACCATTTACAAAATCCCAATCTAGTTACTTTAGGAAAAATGTGAATTTGATGCTAATCCATGAAGTTGCACATTGCACTTTATGAAACGTTGGTGGAGCGTGTGTTGGTTACCGGCACACCAATGGGGGTTCATAAAGAGTGGCAATGGGTTTCTCGGGTGTTATCGTTGTTGATGGAGCGTGTGTGGTTAACCGGCACATCAATTTGAGTTGATAATGGACCCCGAGAGTACCAAGCTAATTTGCATGGTTATTCACACCCGGTTTGTGATCCTCGGCATCCCAGTCACAAACGGTGGGGCATATCCGAGATTAAACATGCCATTAAACAGTTCAATGAGTCTCACAGATCTAGGAATTTCATAAGACTGAAATTGATAAATGTTATCTACCTTAATGACCACTGTGTTGTGATTACGGCATCCCTCTTCATAGCATAGTTGGGGTATTTTGGATCCTAGCCTTGTTAAATAATAAATTAGGTAATTATTTAAAAGGATTAATTAAACTAATAAATTCAAATTTTATATATGTCTGAAGAAAGTGTCATTCTCCTCCTTCTCCTCCTTCACCCGTTTCTGAGAGCTTCAGAAAGCACCTATTTAGTATGGTAAGGCTGACTGGCCTGAACTATGTGATATGGTTTTGCAATTAGAGAATAGTTCATAGTTTTGCTGGCAAACCATATCTGACTGAGTGTCCGCTCCCAAACATGGCATCACACAGCAGCTTGTGATGAGCATGACTCCTTGACTATTGGGTCCAAAGGAAGTTTGTTGCCTTATGCTATTGATCATTTACCCCGAGTTCCGCAGGGATTTAGAATTCCTGGGGTCTGATAAGTTAGCACAGTTAGTTGAGGAAAGGTTCCGAGAACTAGTTGAAAAAGGAGAACGAACTAGAATCTTCAAAGAGCTTGAAGTTGCAAGCTAGAATGAAACAGCACCAGTTTGCATGTTCCCAAGTTTGAGGGATACATAGGCGAACAATATAAAACTGGTTTCCCTTTGTGATCGGGAGTTAAGCATTAGCTCAACTCGCTGATCTGTTCATCCAGATGAACAGAAAGGGTAACCGGATAAGACAATCGTAGAAATGCATTCGATGTAGACTCTGTATGAGTCTTTCATGGTAAAGCACAGTTCTAACGATTCAGCTGCTTCAGGATTGAGTCCAGTTTTAAGGTGCATCAAGAAATGATCCGGATCGTCTGGACCGATTGTTCGATGTTTCAAACTGGGAATCCACAAGGTGGGACACAGTCACGGAAAGATTGGAAAAATTCTCCAAAGCCAAACCGTTTGGTAAACTCATAAATATCTTAGAATTCAGAACACCTGATCCTCATTTCCTTGATACAGGATGTGTTTCACACATTTGCTCTGTATGCACGAACTCTGGAGGATGCGGGATGGTGTCGCACAGGAGCATATTCGGATTGGATCTGGAGCTCGTGCGGTTTTTGAGTTAAGCTAGATATTAGTTCTTGTTATTAGTTTATAGATACATACGACATGGATTCGCATAGTACATTGTTCTGAGGATAATTCTGGTTTAATGGAATATTTTTTTAAAAACATGGTTGTTTTAATTCTCCTTGAAATGTTGTGTGAATGTGTTGATGACGTAAATAGTAATAACTTGAATGTTGATACATCCAATGGGATTGGATTTGTAAATTGTGTTCTTTATGATTGTTAAAGTGAATTTTATGAGAATCACTTCAACCAAAGGTCCAGTTGGACAAGACTTTGGAATCATTTGACTTAGAGTCACATGATGAATTGAGTTCTTAATAAAATCAGTTGTTGCAAGAAATGCATCACCCAAAGATCTAATGGATAGGATTTTGGAATCAATTGACTTGGAGTCAGGTGATGATTGCATGTCTTCAACAATATTAACAAAGTCATAAATTTACATGGAACTGTAAAGGTATTAAGATTTTGAGCAACAGACACATAAGTTACTGTGTATTGCTCGAACAGAACACGATTAGTTATGCTTCATGATATTTGCCAAATGGTTTGACAAATATGGCTTCGTTTATCAGAATAAGCGATTGATTGGAACCTTGAAGTGTTTAAAGATTTCAAAGGAAGCATAAGATCAACAGAACATGAGTAACAACATAGACTGAGAAAATGTTTCACAGTTTATCCTCTTCCAAGAACACTAATGGTTATAATGTGTCTTAGGGAAGATGATGGAGCATTGATCGAAATAGTTTTGATCCTCGGTGTATAAGATACACTGGATACATTTCCGACTAATATTTCAATGAATTGAATATTCAACCAGTCAGACCGCAGAAGCCATATTCCGACCACATCTTAGACTAAGTAGGTTATGTCGACACTGTCTGAAATGTAAAGCTGGGATCGTCCCACTAGTACATAGAAAGTCCAGGGTCATGTAGCATTCGTCTGAATCTCATGACAAGCCTGAAACTGATCAGCGATGTCGTTTCATTGGCCATCCCGGTTATCCTTTGAAAGAAGAGCCCTTTTAGAAAGAGCTCATGTTCTAAGGAAACAGTGGGAGTAAGAATAATCCTGAAGGAGTTCAAAGATTAGCCAAGTGAAAGAACCTTTAGTCACCACTGGGACTTGACCAGGAATTAGATTCCTGTTAATCCTGACATACCCTCTCTTCGCTTGACCAGTAGTTATTGTCACCGTCATAAGAAGTTATGATCCGGGTGATATACCGAGTAGTGGTAAAACACTAAAGATTGTACGAATAAGTAATCCGACTGCTGGAAGCATTGGTGAGCCCGGTTGCTGCCAAATAAGAGAACCTTACCGCGAGACACAGTCTATGTGACAGTTTGATTGATCTTTACAACTGGTCTAGGAACCAGTGGGAGTAATTGAATCATCAAAAGAAGGGAACATAGAAATGTACTTACAGAACATCTGGTTGAATGAGTCATCACTTGGAGTCAAGCAATTGATTCTGAGAGAAGCACTCTCAATAGAAGATGTAATCCGAGAGGATTCTGTGTGGCATAGTGTGAGTCGTTAGTGGAGCGTGTGTGGTTTACCGGCACACTAATAGGGACTCACATAGAGCATGCCATTACAAAAGGTACACGGCCCCGTGATTCGTCCCATGGGCATCTCGCAAGAAAGGATATTCGGTCTCTCAAAAATAGGCCAAAAGGTTTGGATTTTATGAATAGCCTGAAAGATTTCCTTTAATATGTCGGAAAGGTTTGGATTTCGGTTTCGCAAAATGTGCCATAAGTTCTGGATTTTGTGAATAGTCCGAAAGAGTCATATAACGGTGTCAAAGCCAGTGGGAGTATCGTTGTTATCTGATATCATTGTATGTGGGTTACATACTGGTTCTAGGAAACGTCTCTTATCATTACAAAGTGTAATGACTTGGTGTTAAGAAACGATTCGCTATGAAAGACTTTAAGAGATACAACATACTCAGGTGGTTGTGAACATCTATTAGATAGATCAGAATTCTGCCAATATGATCTTGATGAGATTCAAGATGCATAACCCAGGAATGGAGTTTCCTGTCATTGCAAAGTGTAATGAATTGGCATGAAAGAAACAAATAAGGTGCAGCATGCTCACGTAGTTCATAGACATCTATCAGATAGATGAGACTGACAGTATTGACTTAGCCATTGAGAATATGATCTTGATGAGATTCAAGATGCATAAGAAAGAGTCCCCGAAAGGAAATGGTTTCCGGAAATCATGACACAAGGATTATTGGTAATCTTAGGATTCCGTAAGGGCTTGGAATGAGATTACATCAGGTTCCTCGAGCCTCCTGGACAAATCAGAAGTGTTAATGAACATATCCCGATGACTTAATGCTTAGAGCATTTTAAGTTAGATTCAGGATATTGCCTGGCTGAGAATACTGAATGAATTTTGAACAGACGTGAGAAATCATTGGGAAATGATTAGGGTAATTGATTTGAAAGGGTTTTCAAATCGGTAATTGTTTACACCAGAACGTGGTGCTGTAGGATTTCATGGTTAAAGAATTTCGTTGGTTTCTGATGGAGCGCGTGTGGTTCACCGGCACATCATGACACCTCGAAATTGTCTTAGGGTGTAGTCATGTAGACTAAAGACCCGAGAACCATGGGCAGTCACGGTACACATCACCGGAATGGAGATGTGAGAGAGAATGATAGAATGACAAATTGAGATATCATCGGAAGAGTATCCGATAGGATCATCTGCAATAAAGTGTATAAGTGTTAGACACTTGGATACATAGAAAGAGTGAAAAGGTCATAGACATAGATATGAAAGGCTTGAATTGAAAGTTTAAAAGAGAATAAGAAACCGATAATAGTTATGATAAATCCGACTTGGTGATTACCTTGTGGAGACTTGGTAATAAGCAGGAGTTGCTGCCAGTCAGATTTTATGTTTCACTTTTTCATGTTTACTTCCTGAATAATTGGATTATTCAAATATCCACAGTCGTTCATACTCTTAGGGAGTAAGTATGAAGGAAGACTGTCATGAATTGGTTTGTAGATTGTCTAAGGAGTTAGACATAGCAATAAGATTGCTGCAACGTTCATGAGTACTTGGAAATGGAGATTTGAGTATTGGATAAACCCGCGCTCAATGGATTGCTTCATGGATTATATCACGGGCAATGTTGAGACGATAATATCTTATGGTCTTAAAGTGGAGAGATATGAGTTATAATTTGCAAGGCGGTTGTTCATTGATAGTACGAAAACGCATCGGTAACTCGGTGTTATAAAACGTGCTGTTGTGAGTGATTTGTCGGGTAAAAGATATAACATATTAGTCGAAGCTTATTCGTCCCTTGACCCAGACGGGAAACAGATATCTGTTGGCCACTCGATGATTTTGAAGTTGACTGAAGCGTTGGCCAGCCAGGACTGAATTGATTCGTTCAATTAGAAGTCTAAAAGTCATAAGCAAAATCGGAAATCGGGAAACAGTGTGTCAGACAAAGATTGATCTCAATCCATGTCTCATGTCTGAAAATATCTTGTTGGACGGAGGATCATTTGATCACTTATCTATGGACAGAACTGACTAGGTCAGAGTTCGGCAGCAGTTTCTAGGAAGCTGCAGTTTGCTGATTAATTAGAGGTTAAATTGGTAATCATAGTCATAGACTTATCCAAGTGGGAGACTGTTGGATTAGGTGTCTAAGCCATGACTAATAATTTGTATTTACCTAATTAATAGAAGCAAAGTCCATTTGGGTTGCCCTCATAGCTGGAGGTTTGATAGAAAGTTCGGTAGAGAGAAAGGTTGATTTATTATGGGATTAATAAATCAATAGAAATAAAAGATATGGTTTGTTAATATATTAAAGTGATAATATATTAATTAGAAACTATGTTGATTGATTAATAATTAATCAGAAATTAATTGGATTAATTTCTGTGGCATTAATTAGATTAATCAGGAGGTCAGGGATTAAAGTCGTACAAATTCAATAGTTGAATTGTGGCGCGTGGCGCGCCAATGTAAAGGTCGCGACGCGCGTACATATTCGTACGAATTCAATAGTTGAATTGCGGCGCGCGGCGCGCAAACGATCTGGCCACGGCGCGCGTACAGATAATCCGGAAAATGGGCTGCGGCTAGGGTTTCTAGCTTTGCCACTTGGTTCCCTATAAATAGGGAACCCTAAACCTCATTATAAGTGCTCATTATATAATTCTCTCTGGAATTTTCGGTCCCTTCCTCTGGCTCCCTGGGTGTGATCTCATTTGAGGCAGGACACTTGTGCTGCTTAGCTTCAAGATTAAAACTAAAGGTTAGTTTTTCTGATTTATTCTTTTAGTTAATTTTTGTTTAGCCTTTAGGAATTAGTTACATGTTCAAAGTAAGAAAACATAGATCTTTTCTAGGTTGCATGTGAACTTAGGTTTTTAGTTCATGGTTGCGGAAAACCTTTCAGTGGTATCAGAGCTTTTGGTTGTTTTCTTATTGAATGGCTGTAATAGTTTTCCTAATTAGGGTTTATTGTTTATAAATCTTTTGGGCTTGATTTCGATTTTGGGGTTTAGGGTTTTTGAAACCCTAGCCCCTCCTATGATTATGGTTTTGGGGTTTAGGGTTTATTGTTTATAAATCTTTGATCATTATACTTTTAATGATTATGCGGTCCTATCAAAACTGTTCGGCTAACGACCCTCCACTGATCAGGCGAGCGGTGGGTGAGAGTGAACACCCATTAGACCGTCATTTTATAGGCAGTCTCCTTATACCCACTTTATAGACCAGCTTCGTGAATGAGGCCTACTAATGATTTGACTAACCAATTTATCTTATACATATAGTATTAACCTTTAATAATATATATAAGATGTATTTTAAATCTTTTAAATTCCTGAAATTTAACTATTAAATTTCAAATTAAATTAAACCTTTAATTTGATTTAATTTATCTTTTAATTAAACTATTAATTAAATTAATTAAATCTAGATATTTTAAACCTTTTAAAATATTTTAGGATTTATCCTTTAATTTTCGAAATTTAACCATTAAATCAAAATTAAATTAAATCCCTTGAATTATCTTTTAATTAAACAATTAATTAAATTAATTCAAATGTAGATAGGTTTTTCCAAATTAATCAAATCAATTTAAACCTATCTTTAAACCCCTAATTATCGAATTCAAACAAACTGGGTTTAAGGTTATCCATTTAATTAACCAATTAAAGTTACCAAAAATAGAAAACCTCCTAAAACCCTAACCAGGAAAATCGAAAAAGAAGGGGGGAGGGGCTAGGGTTTCAAAAACCCTAAACCCCAAAATCGAAATCAAGCCCAAAAGATTTATAAACAATAAACCCTAATTAGGAAAACTATTACAGCCATTCAATAAGAAAACAACCAAAAGCTCTGATACCACTGAAAGGTTTTCCGCAACCATGAACTAAATAACCTAAGTTCACATGCAACCTAGAAAAGATCTATGTTTTCTTACTTTGAACATGTAACTAATTCCTAAAGGCCAAACAAAAATTAACTAAAAGAATAAATCAGAAAAACTAACCTTTAGTTTTAATCTTGAAGCTAAGCAGCACAAGTGTCCTGCCTCAAATGAGATCACACCCAGGGAGCCAGAGGAAGGTCACGAAAATTCCAGAGAGAATAATAGAATGAGCAACTGATAATGAGGTCTAGGGTTCCCTATTTATAGGGAACCAAAGTGTAAAGCTAAAAACCCTAGCCGCAGCCCATTTTCCGGATTATCTGTAAGCGCGCCGCGACCATATCGTTTGCGCGCCGTGCGCTGCAATTCAACTATTGAATTTGTACGACTTTAATCCCCGACCTCCTGATTAATCTAATTAATGCCACAGAAGTTAATCCAATTAATTTCTGATTAATGATTAATCAATCAATATTGTTTCTATATTATCATTTTAATATATTAACAAACCATATCTTTTATTTTATTGATTTATTAATCCCATAATAAACCAACCTTTCTCTCTACCGAACTTTCTACCAAACCTCCAGCTATGAGGGCAACCCAAATGGACTTTGCTTCTATTAATTAGGTAAATATAAGTTATTAGTCATGGCTTAGACACCTAATCCAACAATTAACTGCCTAATCACTAGTTTAAACACGTAAAAACTAGTTAAAATGACGTACCTTGGTAGTAGGAATGAAATGAACAAGAAAAAACACGAGAAATTTTGGATGGTCAGAGCTCCGAGGCGTGGTGTGTGTGAATAGTGTCGCGGTTTACCTTAATACCGAAGAAATCCGACCGATCAATTCCCGCGGCGCGGAAATGAACGAACCGCGGCGCGCGTGCTCCCAAATCAACCCCTGCGCATCGAGTTGGTTTACGATCCCGCGGCGTGCAATTTTCGTGACCGCGGCACGGTCATCAAAAATTCAAATTTCTTCAAAACAACCCCACACTTGCCTTGGACCAATAATACCTGCAAATGACGATGACATAATTTCCTAATTACTCCTAAGAATACAGTACCTAACCTATGAAAAGATGGGTTGCCTCCCAACAAGCGCTAAGTTTAACATCTTCAGCCAGACGTTCTACTCCTTCTACAGCTACGGTGGATCGTATGCCTTCTTCCTTCGCTGATTTTCAGTCACCACCGTCCCTTTGTTGATCTACTGCTCCGCAAACTTTCCTGGGTGGAATGGCTTGCCGGTTCTCCTGTTGCTGTCCGGTTGCAGTCTTCTGATTACTTCTCGTGAGTGCTTGGAGATAGCTTTGAACCTCCAAGCTCGATCCTTCCTTCTGTATCTCTTCAAGATCACGGATTTGAGGTGGAGTGTGCCCAATGCTGCTCCCAGTAGTTGCTTTACACCTCGTTTGCTAGTGTTTCGCGTGCTCTCTTCAGTTTGCAATTTTGGCTTGCAATGCCAATAATGATTTTTCAATCGAATGGGATCGGAAGGCAACATATCGGGATGCTTCCATATCTCCTCATCGATTGTATTGATCACATCTAATTTTCAATTCATGAATGGATCATGAGTGGCGATAAAATCATGTTTATTGTTTTCAAAGAGGCCTCATCTTCTTGATCATCGTCCAACAGGTGGATCGGGATCAAGAGTGAGCGACTGGTTTCATCTGGTGGTGGTATAAAGTCACCCATCACCAGATCCTTACTTTCAACTTTTTCAAAATTTTCATAAATTACAGGGTCGGGGGTAATATTTTCATCTACACCCCCTTCCCCAAAAACATCGGCAATTTCAAAAATTTCAGGAATCGTTGGGCTGAGATCTGTACTGTCACTTACAGCCCCCTCCACAACATCCTCATCAACTAAATTGTCTGGTGATGGTATAGATTCACACATCACCAGATCAACATTACTAATACTTTCTCAACAACCGTTTCGACCATCTCAGTGGTCTCTTGACTTTCTCAAGGTGTATGCCCTTTCATCACATATTCAGATGATGCAGGTTCACAAACCATATCATTGGTAGAAAAATTACTCACCTCAGGTTCTGGCGAGGGTGATGAACATTTCCAACTTTCCTCTAACTGATCTAAAGAAGCTTGCAATCTTACAAGAGCATCAGCCTGGTCCTTCTGCACTTGGTGGGTGTTATACATGAGTACCCAAAGTCGGGCCCAAATTGCAGGATTTTCAGGTTGAGATGACTCATCGGTCCGCCATCCATTGTCATCGAATGATCCATTGTAGCAATCATCCTCGTAGTAGGTGTCGGCCGGATTTTCATAATACTCATAATATTGATCCGGGTACATGTAATCATCCATTATGAAGACGTACACATACCAAAAACCAAAAAACTAAAATCAAACATCAAAAATCAGAAACTAAGTCCTACAGATCACCTACTCTCAAGCTCACAACTCCCCGGCAACGGCGCCAAAATTTGACATGCGCAGCGGTCGTCATGCGGTCAAAAATAAGAAAATAACCTCACTCTCACTTAGCACAGTGGAAGTCAGGGTCGATCCACAGGAGTTACGTGGTCGAGACAGGTGACAGATTACCAACTGCAGTGTCACGCTACAGTCAGAGGACCTAGTTTTTAACTTTTGACTACTAATCCCAAAGAGCATAAACTAAACTAAAACTATCAACCAAACCTAGTCACTTACTGAAATCAGAAGTACATCTCTAATTCAGAAGCAAACAAAGGCAATTCAAACATCAAGTACAAACAAAGCATAAACTAAACCAATAACTAAAGTCCAAATAAACAGTTACTGGCTAAGTTCAAACCAAAAGCTAACCCTAGTTGGTCACTGAAATCAACAAGGGAAATTAGTCCAATCAAGGTCATTCAAGCATCCAAACACAAATCAAACATTCACAATCCAATAATAGGCATAAATACCGAAAAACCAACACTTAACATAAACTGAATGATTATTATTAACCAAAACAGATTCCAAGGTTCCAAAACAGTAACAAAACATCCAAAAACAGAAACTAGAACTAAATATCAATGGTTGTCACTCCCAAAGATACTAGCCTATGATTTCTAACTATTAAACTAAATGAAAATTAAAGATAAAACATAGAAATACCAATTAATGGTTCTTGAAGCTGAATCTCGGAGTCAAAGAGCCTTGGGGGTCGATTTTACACCAGGTCTTTGCTCGTTTTTCGACCTAAAAGCCTCTATTTATAGTTGCAAAAATCTCGAGACCGTGCCGCGCTTTTATAGATCCCGCGTCGCGCGTAGGGGTTTATCCCCGTTTTATCAGAATTTGAATTTCTTTCCACCGCCTCGTACCCGCGTCACGCCTTTATCATTTTCGCGGAGCGCGTACGTCTTTTCCTGATTTTGCCTTGATGTTCAAACTTCTTCCAAATTGCACGCTTTTGGTCCCTGTTTTCATTATTTCTTTCCAAACAAGTGCTGGCACGAAAAGTGAGAATACCACGATGTATATGATATAATTTCACTAAGAATAAGGCTCAACAACGACTAAAATATGTGATATTACTAGGCGTTGTCAGGGTCACACTCACCTGTAGGGACAGTTCACACATACACTGTGAACCATAAAACTCAATGAGTAATCACATAAACAGTTTAACATGTATATATATACAAGTTGTCAAAACTCAATACAATGTAAATCCGTGTTTAGATCAATATTTGGATATCAATCCAATCTCCTAGCCATAAAGGCCGTCATTATTTGGATATCAAATCCAATCTCCTAGCCACACAGGCCGTTAATATTTGGATATCGAATTCAATCTCCTAGCCACGAAGGCCGTTAACATTTGGATACAGAATCCAATCTCCTAGCCACGGAGGCAGTTTTAAACCACATAGGTTTATACCATTTCAATTGGGTAACTTAACCAACTTCTAGGTTACCATTTCAATGGCTAAAACTACTTCAAGTTGCAAGAGTTTAATCAATACATATCACATTAGATATAGTACAAATTACTCACCTGGTTTGAAGTTCTATGTAGTACTAGCTTACACCAACGGTAATTACAAATACTTCTTCCACACTTTCCAGCACCTACACAACCATATAAATACCAAATAGAGGTAAATACTTTGTATTTCCACCATCAAAGCTTAAAGCTTGACCATAACAGTTAGGGTTCGGGATTAAAAGCTTTTCAACCACCCAAACAAGTGCTACATGCACAAACTTCGACTAATCATAGGTGGTTCACCATAACCACTCGAAATCAACTCAAATCAACCAAATCAACCGTTCAATTAAGCTATAACGGTAAATCTTACCTTCAATAAGCGAGATACTCGAAGATTACTTCAATCTATCGAGTTCTAGCCTTCCGATTTGGTTGTAAGATGGTTGGGGAATATTTTATAGGGTTTTCACGTTTTTGGTTCGAGAGAAAAATACCCAAAATGGCTGAAATTCGCGTTTTAAAAGGTGGGGTCTGTGCATACGACCCGTGTCCAAATTACACGAGCCGTGTAAGTTTCGGTAAAACATCATCAACCTTTTACACGACCCGTGCTCAACTTACACGACCCGTGTAACTGTAGAGATGGCAAAAAAAACCGAAACCGACGGGGAAAATCGAAAACCGAAACAAATGGGACGGGGACGAGGACGATAAACGGGGATGGGGACGGGGACGGGGAAAACCGATAATTTTTATCGGGGGACGGGGACGGGGATGGTATTTGAAATATACCCGTTTACCCGGCCCGATTAACTGGCCCGATTATCCGGCCCGATTAGTTTGTAAGGCTTTTACATTTGGGCATTTGGCCATTTGGGTTTATACCCTTAGTCCACTACTCCACAAGTCCGAAAATGAAATCCCTAATATATTGATTGATTCGATTCCAGAACATGAATCGCTCACTCACAAACACAATGGCAAAGTCACTCACAAGAATATGGTAATGGAAGTTCACGAAATCGAGATGGTGTTGAGTCAACTCGCAACACTAGTGAAGGAGACGAGGGTTTTTTCAACGACTATTTTACATTCGTTGAGGAGGATATTCATATGGGAGGTATCAATTTGTTTTATTTATCTTTTCATTGTTTTATTTATCTTATAATTGTATAAATTGATTCTTGTAGGTATCACATCGGAGCTTGATCGTTATCTTCAAGAGAAAGTATGGGCACAAAACTCAGAACTTGATATTTTGTCTTGGTGGAAAACAAATGGTATCAAGTATCCAACATTACAAAAGATTGCTCGAGATGTATTGGCAATTCCGATATCTACCGTTGCGTCCGAGTCTGCATTTAGCACAAGTGGTAGATTGGTAAGTCCTCACCGTAGTCGTCTTCATCCAAAAACGTTGGAAGCGCTAATGTGTGCACAAAGTTGGTTATTAAATGAAATAAGAGGTAATCAATCATTTCTTTTACTAATGAGTTTCCTTTATTTTTTTAATCATATTGTTAATTTGATATGTTATATAAATTAATAAATGCAGCAACTTGTTCACAAGAGTCTAAAGCATATTGTAAAAGCATTGAATATGATTGTGACGATGATGATGAGGTAAACATATATATACAAGTTATATATAATAGCATTCCTTTTTATTTAATTTTTGTTGGCTTATAATTTTTTATTTGGTGTAATTGTAGCAATCTGGAGTCACAACTAATTGCGCTTAATGATGGTATAGTCGGGTGTCATGAATCATGACTTATGGACGTGGATTTGAAACTTGGAAGAAACTCAAGAAAAATGATTTAGTTTGTAAACGTTTAAAAATGCTATTATTGATCGTATTGTTATTTTGTTTGGATTTTTACTTTTGATATTTTGGAGTTTGGACGACATTAGAAGTGCTTTAATTTTGATAATTTGGATGTATTTTGAACTTTAAAACTTTAGTTTTCTTTCTATGGATATGTTTGGATTCAAAACTCGCGGTTAAATATAAATGGTGACGGGGATTCCCCGTGGTGAAATTACCCATTTAATTAACCGTTTAAGTTAAACGGGGATACCGATTACCCGCGGTTTTACCCGATTACCCGATGGGGATCCCCGATTAAATCCCCGCGGTTTTTTAAGCGGGGACGGGGACGGGTTTTTTAAACGGGGACGGGGACGGGAGGGTTAATCCCCGGCCCGAAACCGGCCCGTTGCCATCCCTACGTGTAAGTTTTGGTAAAGCTTCATCAACCTTTTACACGACCCGTGCTCAACTTACACGACCCGTGTAACCCATTTTTGGTGTTTTTCGTGCGAAAACTCTATCCAAAAGGTGTTCTAACCATCCAAACACTTATAACATCATATTAAATCATAATTACACTATGATTAACATATAAATACTTACCGAAAGTAACGTGGTGTTACAGTTTCTTTGGGCTTCCTTGATTAATGGTTTAAACCATTAAGACCGTTTCCGTTATATTATGTTTTCATTAATTGTTATCACCAAACCCCAATATAAGGCTTCCCTAATAATCTAGAATATTGTTCACATAACGTGTAAGACAAGTTTGGTCGGGTCTATAAACCCAAGTCTTAAGTGTCAAAGACAACACACAAGTCTCTAACACATCCTAATATGGATGCACAATATCAATTTAAAAACAAGGGAAGTAAGAATCTTTTATCTCTACTAAAACTCATAGTGAATGCAACACATATTACATATAGTATATCATATAGAATATGCACGAAATATTATAAAAACATTTAAAAGGTTCAAACTATATAATCATAATAGGGATATATGTGTTCTTAAGTAATGAACTCAACCTTTATTCCACTTCGAATGATAAGTAGATGATTAATTTTCACATAATGTACAAATATAGTTCAATAATTAATCTCTAAATAACCCTTTAATTATCTAAATCAATAAGATTAAACTTAAATGATTCATTTTATCATCTAGACACAATCGACAATTCCATAGAAGAGTAATGAAGATATCTAGATCAAATCAATAATGATTTCCACTAGGGTTTATAATTTTCATTAGATATTCATATCCTAATCTCAACTTTAGAGTTGAACTTGTGTTTCTAGATTAATAATATAAACATGGATTTCAACACAAATCTTAGAATTAGACAACAAGTTCATCCATAAAATCTAATTTCAAAGAGAATTGATATACATAGAAGCTTAAATGGTAAATAAGAGAGTAAAAATTACTACCTCCCAAGCTTGTTCTTGAAGATATGACTTAATTCACCCAACACTTCAATAATGCTTCCAGTTTGACAAATTCTTTTACAAACTTAGATTTCCATCCGTTCTTAAGCAGTATGGGAGTGTTTTGGGAGTTTAAGCTCAAATGTTTGGTCATTTGACGCAATAAGTCCATAGTCTTTCTAATAATCAGGTGTGCTTCCCTACTAACTCTCAACTAGCATACTAGTTAAAAAGCAGATAGTCATTTTGACACATTATCTAAAATATGGTAAAAATCAAGGTTGTCAAGATAAAGATCTCACCAAAGATCATTTTATGTTTTGCAAGAGTATGATCATAAGATTGATCAGGATCAGAGTATCCTACGAAATTGAACTACTTCTCAATTTTTTCAAAGACCGTGTTTTGTAGGGTACCGATTATAACTTTAAGCTAATTAAGACATCGATGTTGGAATCAACTTTAGCTTCCTATGCACGAACCATAATTATTGTAGCTATAAACACAAAAATTTAGAAGAATTATCATAAGTAGAAACAGATTCAAGATAACACAACTAACAACATAAGATTACAAAAGGAATAACATGAGTGTCATGATGTTCTATCTAATTTGAGATAAATGTATGATGTGGTAATGCTCTATGACACTTCTTGTGACCTTCAATGCTCGATAGCAAGTTGAATGAATGATTTTTTGAGGCTCGACTATATAATAAATACTAAAGAGGTGGAATCGCATCGGGGTAAGATCTTAATATCTTAGTTAAGATCTTAAAACCACAATATAGATATTGTTTAAATTAGAGCCTAGTCTATTCAGATCGTTTTTTTTTTCTTGTTAGATCTTAACATACATAGTAAAAACCGTACATGAGTTATAGAAATCTATGCTTATCTTTAAAAAAAATGACAAGGATCTTGATGTATTTAGGTTAAATTAGAGGGACTTAAAATACAACTAAGGGAGTTATGAAACAAAGAAAAACCCCAATGCTCCACGGAGACTCCTTTATGACAAAATCATGTAAAGCAAGGAGACGGAGTCCGAAATCATTCAGAGGAGAACAAGAAGATAAACAAAGGTGAATCGTAATTGATCTGCGAGGTCTCCTCATCAATGGCGTCGACCAAATCTAAAACATTGAATTCAAAGAATTATTCAGAGAACTCAGGTGTTAACACAAGAGTATGGTTCTATTCATTGTTGCTTACAATTCAATATGGTGCTCAGCCTCTAATCTCCAAGCGCTGCATCGGGTAAGTTTTTATCGACTGTTCATTCTGCATGTGATTTCAAGTAAAAAGTAACTTTAACCATACGATCGTTGGGGTTTTGCGGTTCAACTTGTTTACTTTTGGATCCGATTGATTCATTATTTGTTCTATTTTGGCACTTTTATCACTTCAGTAGCGAATTAAGGTGAGACTGCAAAATTGATGTAGAAATTAAGCAGAACAGTATAGTAGTAAGCTCTGCAAACATATATAGAACGATATGATAAGTTTTTACGTTGAAGGTACCTAATGATGACTTATAGCGTGTTCACAGTAGCTTCAATCATGCATTTCACACAGTTCACAGCTTGTTTGTTGCCATCGGTGTTTATGTGATAGGATTGGGTTCTGATGTACTACATTGGGAGATCAATAGTTCTATAGCTTTTTCAACTGGATAGTTATAGATATTCCTTTGATGGTGGATTTGAATTTTACTAATCTTACTTTAAAAGTCATAGTGTAGTAAAATCATACAGTCACAGAACAGCTGGATCAATTAGAACTGTATCATTCCTAAAAATATATATTCAATTTGGGGTATATACATCACAAGGTTCTAAAAGTTGCACATACATACTGATTCAGTTATCTTCACTTGTGTTCCAAGCTAGTTTTCTTCACATGATTCTTTCCGATTAGGGTTTTATAAGACGTGTATTTGGGTAGTAGTTGTTGCAGTTCGGGTTTATGTTAGTAAATAGAGATTTAGGATCTTTTATCTCTGTTTGATTAATTTATCATGTACACAGAATGTTTAGTATTTTTTATTTATATTGATAACTTAACGGTTGTTTTGAATCTTTACGATTTCTTACACAGAATGTTTAACCATATAATAACCTGCCATAAGTATATACCGGTCTTTTTTTTTACTTAATGCAGAAAGAACAACTTAATAGTCAAAGTCATGGAAATGAGACTTCACCTATTAAGTCCTACAATTTTACAAAATTACCCTCGTATATAACTTGATTTTCATTTTGCTATTTCTACAGGAGAGAAGTAATTGTGACATCATCTGTTTTGGCATGTGAGATAGTAAAGGTAGAATTAATTATTCACATTTTTATATATATTCCTATATGTTGTAATTGATGCAATTAATTTTATATCCATTGTAGGTTATTTGTGCACTATTTCTCATGGCAAAAGATGGTAGTCTAAAAAAAGCAATGAAGGAATGGACTTTAATTGGCTCATTAAGTGCATCAGGATTACCTGCAGCTATCTATGCACTACAAAACAGCCTGTTGCAGATTTCATACAGAAACCTTGATTCTCTCACTTTTTCAATGTTGAATCAAACAAAATTGATTTTTACAGCATTGTTCACATATATGATATTAAGGTATTCTATTCTTTTCTTTTTTTATTTATAAAAAGATGTAAGTAACAAGATTCCCTGTTGTAAATAACTAAAAAAATGATTAATTGCAGACAGAAGCAATCTATTCAACAAATTGGTGCTCTGTTCATACTTATTTTGGCAGCTGTTCTTTTAAGCATTGGGGAAGGTTCTAGAAGAAATTATGGAAGTGATAAAAAATCTGATGAAGTTGTTCTTTATGGAATTGTCCCTGTTTTAATTGCTTCTGTACTTTCTGGTCTTGCTTCTGCTTTATGCCAATGGGCTTCTCAGGTTTGTCAAATTGCCCTTTCTTTATTATTATTATTATTATTATTATTATTATTATTATTATCATAATTATTGTTGTTATCTAAGAGTGATATACTTGCTTCATTGTGATAAAAGAGAGAAATCTTGAAGTTATAACATTTAAGGTCCAACAAGCTGATTTTTATAAAAGGTTGGTATGTAATATTACTTGTGTAAATTAAGAGGGATGACATTTTTATTAAAGAAAATAATAAGTAATTATAGAAACCACAGAGACCCAAACTATAGTTTAGTCTTTTTCTAAGAGATATCAAAACCTGGACCTAAAGTGCAAAATGTTGTAAACTATAGGGACCAAAAGTGTAAGTCACTCGTTTCTTTCAAATTAAAAACTACACGGACCAAAAGTGTAATTTCGGAAAGTTAACACTACAGGACCAGAAATGTAATTTATGAAAAATAAAAACTTCAAGGACCAAAAATGTGATTCCGGAAAATTAAAACTATAGGGACCAAAAGTGTCTTTTGTTTATTTCCATCTTGCAATTAAAAAGTACATGGACCAAATGTTTAATTCCGGAAATTTAAAACACAGCGACCAGAAATATAATTTATGCAAACTAAAAACTAAAGGGACCAAAAATGTAATTCCGAAAAATTAAAACTACAGGGACAAAAAGTGTCATTTGATTATTTCCTGCAATTTAAATGGTAAATATAGAATTAGATCAATGGTGTTGAGCTATAGTGAAATGTCCATATCATTTTCCTTAAATAAAATAGGCTACAATAATATATCCATAAGGTCCATATGCAAGAAATAGCAACGTACTTTCATTTCTTTTTGTTACAGCGTTGTACTTTGAAATATCCACCTATTTATAGCATTGTACTTTGGATACATTTTTTCAAAGTACAACACTATATAGTTTAATCTTAATTTATATAAAAAGTTACTCATTCCAATTTTCCATGTTTTAGGTTAAAAAACACTCATCATATTTGATGACAGTAGAAATGTCAATAGTTGGAAGCCTTTGTTTACTAGCAAGTATTTCCAAGTCTCCAGATGGTGAAGCAATGAGACAACATGGATTCTTCCATGGGTGGACCCCACTTACCTTTGTAAACATCTCTTACAGCTTATTTATTTATTTATTATTTATTTTTATTTTTTTATTATATCCAAATAATTACTAAAAAAAAAAATACAGATTCCTGTGTTTGTCAATGCTGTTGGTGGAATTCTCGTGGGTCTCGTGACATCATACGCTGGTGGCGTACGAAAGGCAAGTTTTTTTTACTCATCTTCCATTTGAATTTACGAAGTTGCCCTTATGGTAAAGAAATATAAGTAAATTGTGATACGGGTAAAAAAGTAAAATACATTGCGTTTTTGTGTACAGGGTTTTGTGATTGTATCTGCGCTTCTTGTTACCGCGATGTTGCAATATGTGTTTGATGGAAAACCGCCTTCGATGTTTTGTCTTTTGGCTCTTCCACTTGTGATGACTAGTATTTCGATATACCAAAAGTACCCCTACCGCATCAAAAAGAAAGAAGCCTAGTATATTTTCGTGTTCTTATAGCCAAGTGACAAGTTTTTACTCTTATGGACACTTGACACTTTTTGGTTTACAGTGAACTTTCTTACCATCTTTCATATTCTTTAACCATTTGGTAATATGTACAATATATAATACCCAAATATTTGCATTTGTGACTCTTTTTTAACTTGTAAGGAATAATTAGATATAGATAGTAGTATCGATTTTGAAATGTAGTTAAGATCCAAATTATTTCTATTTAACCAAGGTAATTATTATTAATACCGATCAAACA
This sequence comes from Cichorium intybus, assembly GCA_023525715.1. Classification (NCBI taxonomy): domain Eukaryota; kingdom Viridiplantae; phylum Streptophyta; class Magnoliopsida; order Asterales; family Asteraceae; genus Cichorium; species Cichorium intybus. Next base: position 110,523,183 of record CM042011.1, read on the forward strand.
AATTGATATTATTATATGTTTATTTTGAAATTCTTGTAAAGATGGATATATAATCAGATTTTGACGGCATCTGAATGATTTAGATTTGAACGATTGAGAGGTCTGAACTATTAAGGGTGCGTTTGGTTACGGAAAATTTTCTAGTTTTCCAATAAAATTTTCAAGAAAAATGAAAAGTTAGAAAACACGTTTGGTTGATCAAGTTTTCCAAAATTTTTCTAAAAATGAAAATTTTCCGTTTTCCAAAGTTACATATAACTTGGAAAACTCAAAATTATTGTTTTCCAAAGTTTTCTATTTCCAAATTTTTCCAAGAATACAATCCCTACACACATATCTACCCAACCCATCCTAACCCTACTTAATCCACCCCCACCCCTACCCCTGCCCACCCCACCCAAACCCTACCACCTCCACCCCACCCACCCCACCCTTATACACCCCTTACCTATCCTACCCCACCTACCCATACCCTTTACCTAGCTTCACCCACCCCATCCTACCCACCTCCACCTTACCCCTACCCTACCCACCCTATCCTACCCTACCCTATACCCCAGCCCTCACCCACCCACCCACCCATCCTACCTACTACAACCCACCCCACCCTACCCTACCCATCCCAGCCCACCCCAACCTTAACCTACCAAACTCTTACCCACCCACCCAACCCTTACCCACCTCCACCCCAACCACCTTACCCACCCACCCCACCCATACCCAACCCCACCCCTACCCCTACCCTACCTAACCCCACCTAATCCTTACCCCATGTAACGCCAAAAATATGTTTATTATATAATTATAATAAAAAGGGCAAAATGGTCATTTTACCTTAGAAGGGTAAATTGGTCTTTTTGACAGAAAAAGGACTTGTTTGATAATAATATTTTGAGTCTTGGACTTAAAATGTTATAATAATCTGATTTTTGTCATTTAATTTGTAAATTGTGGCAAAAGTCTTAGAAATGCAACTTCAAGGACCAAAATGTAACTTTTGGAAGTATAAAAGCTAGGACTTGTGCAGATTTTGAGAGGTTACGGGAGAATTCTTTCTTGAGCGATTCTGCAGAAACTTGAAGAATTCTTGAAGCTTTGAACTTGGATTTCGATTCCTAGCTTTGGATTGAAGGTTTGGAAGCCTTGAAAGTAAGTATTTCAAGTTCTAGCCTCTTTTGTTCTTGATGGGTTTTTGGGTCAAAACTGAAATCTGCAATTTCAGTGAATTTCATGATGTTTATTCATGATTTCTGAGTTCTAATATGATCATTAGATAAGCTTATAACAAGTGAAACCATTGAAATTGATCAATTTGAAGTTTGGGGTTTTTGGAACTAAGAACCCTAATTTCTTCACTTGAGTGATTGAGTTGATTTCAATGGGTTATAACCTGGTATTAATGGAGGGTTTTAGTATAGGAATAAACCCCAAGTGATTAAGAACAGAAATAAGTTCTTAATTTGACAAAACTGCTTGCTACAGTGCAAAATCGCGACATTTCAGGACCTGCCCAGATTAAGCACGGGTCGTGCTTAATGTGCACGGGTCGTGCATATCTGGAAAATCAAAGTATGATGCTATTATGGGTTGCACGAGTCGTGCTTCCCTAGGCAAAAAAAGAGCACGGGTCGTGCTCTTTGACAGGGACTTCAAAAACGCTAGATTTTGCTACGCTTGTCCGATTTACCTCAAATTTGAACCATAAGTCCCTAATGGTTTGAAAAGTATGGGAAAAATATTAAATTGAGTTTTTGACTCCTCGGGGGCACTGTAGATCGATTCCAATGCCTCGGTGAATAGTAAAATTCATAAAAAGATAGTAAAATGAAAAGTTTACTATCTAGGCATTGTTTATAATAATATTGTATTGCACTCTATAGTATTAGGGTCAATTAGAACAGTTGTTAACCTATAATCATTTTGAAAATGAACGACATTATAGGTACGGGACAAAATCTTGCGGATTTCATTTCAAGGCAAGAAACGACAAAGGCTAGTAGTAGCAAGTCTTCAGGTGAGTAATCTCACTCGTATTTGATGTGATATATGATTGTTGAGCAGCTGCGGATTGAAAATAGTTTTGGGGACGAAAACTGACAAATATTTGATTTGATATGACAATACCAGATAAGCCGTGAGTCTTTAATAGACAAGAACGGAGCTGTGAGTCAAATCTTTATTGACAAGACCGGAACCAGCCGTGAGTCAATAAAAATAAATAGACAATACCGGAACCAGCCGTGAGTCTAGGCAATAGCGGGCTAACCCGTGAGCCATATTTAAACTTATATAGACAAGACCGGAACCAGCCGTGAGTCTAGGCAACAGCGGGATTTTCCTGTGAGCCATGTTTGATTTTGTATTGTATGAAATTACATGTTTGACTTTGTATAGAGAATTTTATTCTTATACATGTAGTATTTGATTTGATTACTCATTGGGCTTTATAGCTCACAGTTTATGTGATATGTCCCTGCAGGTGAGCGTGATCCCGCGAAGGGAAAAGATAAAGTCCGTGACTGAGGACTTAGTGTTGAAGTAATACCCGGCTTGAAGAATGTATAATATCTAATGTATTGTACTTCGTGATACTCTTGTACTTGTATTTTGTTAACTAATACCCCAGACTTATGTTTTTATTGTAAAATATTTGGTTTGTAAAACAAAAATTTTTGGGGTGTTTTTGTTAATAAAGTCGGGTGTTACAAGTTGGTATCAGAGCCGTGGTTTAAGTGAACTAGGTGTCTTAGACTAGATTCCTGGACTTAAACCGTGAGAGAACAATAGATAAATGGACTGTTAGATATATATAAGATTGTTATTATATATGTAATCTAATAGTTTGCTGAAATTTTGAAGTATGAGAAATACACGAAGTAACCCCACTGGTGCAAATTCGCGTGGTGGAAGTGCACGAAGTGGACCAGCAAGAAGTGGACCAGCTCGTTCACGCGGTTCTGCCAGGCGAAGGGCACCAGCAAGGGAACCGATGGGACAAAATCCACCGGATATTCGGGCAATAGTGGAAGAAGTGGTAAGGCAAATGCTGCCAGCATTATCGAACAATCCTAACCCAAGTGGCAACCCCAACCCGAGTGTACATCCTGATCCTACTGAAGAGGCTGCAAAGAGTGTTCATGACAGACAGCCAGAAAACGAAAGTCAGGGAGAAAGCCGTGCCCGGGCAGTGAAAGAAACTCAGGGTGGAGAAGCCTCTACTAAGAAAACTGGGTGTACTTACAAATCCTTCCTTGGTTGCAAACCAAAGGAATTCTCGGGGACAGATGATCCAGTCAAAGCTATGGAATGGATCATGCATATGGAGAAGGTGTTCCGAGTGAGTAAATGTGCGGATGATGATAAAGTAGAATTTGCCACGAACCAACTTACAAGTGGCGCACTACATTGGTGGCAAACCTACTATAGATCACTGGATCTTGATTCGTCCCAATCGATACCTTGGGAGCAATTCAAGACAAAGTTCAATGAAGAATATTGCTCGGAGGTAGCGGTTCAGAAATTGGAAGATGAATTCCTGCATTTGGAACAGGGTTCCAAATCTGTTCAGGAATATACTCTTAGCTTTCTGGAGAAAGCTAGGTTTGCTGAACACCACATTTACACTGAAAAGAGAAAGATTGACAAGTATGTTCGGGGGCTGACAACCCGAATTAGAGAAATTGTGCAACCGTTGAAATTAACTACTTTCCGACAAGTGGTGGATCGAGCCACAGAAAGGGAGACCGAATTAAAACGACAAGAAGATGAAAAGAAAGCCGTTGAAACAAAACGAAAGGCGGAAGACCAAAGTTGGACGTCTCAGAAAAAGTCGCAACAATCCGGGTCTAAGGGAAAAAGTCAGAGGGACGAAGGAAAGTGGTGTGAAAAATGCCGAAAACGGCACACGGGTAGTTGTCGTAGTGATACCGGGCCGCTTGTCTGCCGAAATTGTGGAAAACCGGGTCATTCTATACGGGAGTGTCGGGCGGACCGTAGGTGTTTCCAATGCGGGGCTACGGATCATATTCGCCTAAATTGTCCCCAACTGAAATCTGGTGTATACAGCGAAAGGCCCAGGGATGATCAAGCGGGGAAGAAAGAAGAGCCGAAGAACAGGGGACGACCAGTGGCCTCACGAGCGTTCCAGATGACTGTGGAAGAAGCCCGTGAGAAGACGGATGTGGTGACAGGTATTTTCACTCTCAATACCATACCTGTATATGTTATTTTTGATCCGGGAGCCACTCACTGTTTTGTATCGGAATCTTTATTGCCTCGCCTGAATGTACCTTTAACACCGATGGATGAAAGCTTAGAAGTAGCTATAGCAGACGGCCGGTATGTCTGGGTTTCTGAACACATGGAAGGTTGTCAGCTTAAAATCTACGGGACCGTTTTCCCTATAGATTTGAAGCCGATGACTACCAACGAGTTTGGTGTGATTGTGGGAATGGATTGGTTAGCAACGAATTATGCTAACGTGGATTGCAGAAATAAAAGTGTTACAGTGTTATCACCGGAAGGGGAATGGATAAAAATTCAAGGTGAACGACCTCGGTTAAGAATGCCAGTCATCTCCTTTGCTCAAGCTCGAAGCTGTGTTAGTAAAGGAGGGATGTCCTATTTGGCGTATGTGTCGGTAGCTAAACCGATTAAAGTGGGGGTAGCGAATGTGAATGTGGTAAACGAGTTCCCAGATGTGTTTCCAGACGAACTTCCAAGGTTGCCACCAGATCGACAGGTTGAGTTCACGATTGAACTAATTCCGGGAGCTGCTCCTGTTGCTCGAGCTCCATACCGTTTAGCACCTTCAGAGATGGTGGAACTTCGGAAGCAACTGGAAGAATTGTTAGACAGGGGTTTCATCAGACCAAGTACATCGCCGTGGGGAGCCCCTATTCTGTTTGTCAAGAAGAAAGATGGGTCAATGCGAATGTGTATTGACTACCGGGAACTAAACAAGATCACAGTGAAGAACAAGTACCCGCTACCCAGAATTGATGACTTGTTTGACCAGCTACAAGGCGCGTCCTACTTTTCCAAGATTGATCTGAGGTCAGGATACCACCAGTTGAAGATAAGGGAGTCAGACATTCCGAAGACGGCATTCCGAACGAGATACGGTCATTACGAGTTTTTGGTGATGCCTTTCGGGTTAACCAATGCTCCTGCTGTATTTATGGATCTTATGAACCGAGTGTGCCGACCGTTTCTTGATACCTCGGTGATAGTGTTTATAGATGACATCTTGGTGTACTCGCGAAGCCAGGCCGAACATGAAGTGCATCTGCGACAAGTATTGGAGTTGCTTCGCCGAGAAAAGCTGTATGCTAAATTCTCCAAGTGTGAGTTCTGGTTAAGGGAAGTACAATTCCTCGGCCATGTAATCAATGCTGAAGGGGTGAAAGTAGATCCAGCAAAGATTGAAGCCGTGATGAAATGGGAACCGCCTAGAAGTCCCACTGAAGTAAGAAGTTTTCTTGGTTTGGCAGGCTATTACAGAAGATTTGTTGAAAATTTCTCCTCGATAGCTGTCCCGTTGACCAAGTTGACTAAGAAAGGTGAAAAATTTACTTGGGCTAAAGAACAGCAAGAAGCATTCCAGAAACTGAAACAAGCTTTATGTGAAGCGCCGGTGTTAGTACTACCTCAAAGCGGAGAAGAGTATGTGATCTACAGCGATGCTTCTAGAATTGGTCTTGGTTGTGTTCTGATGCAGAAAGGTCGGGTCATAGCTTATGCGTCCCGCCAATTGAAAGATGCTGAGAAGAAATATCCAGTCCATGATCTGGAATTAGCTGCAGTGGTACTAGCGTTGAAGTTGTGGAGACATTACTTATATGGTGTAAAGTTTGTTATTTACACTGATCATAAAAGCCTAAAGTATCTTTTTGACCAGAAAGAGCTCAGCATGAGACAGCAAAGGTGGATGGACCTGTTGAAAGACTTTGACTGTGAAATTCAGTACCACCCTGGTAAGGCGAATGTGGTGGCAGATGCTTTAAGCCGAAAAGAAGCTCCTCTGAAAATTACATCCGCGTGTATGGGTGTAGTGAGCCGGTTACCAGGATTGATTCGCTTGGCACAAGAGGAGGCGTGTAAGCCAGAGAATGTAAAAAGTGAAAGAATGGTTGGATATTTGAAGCATCTGGAAGAAAATACTCAGAAGTTGAAGACATTCAGAGGACGTGTGTGGGTCCCAAAACAGGGAGAGGCGCGGAAATTACTTCTGGAAGATGCCCATTATAGCAGATATGCAGTTCATCCGGGCAGCACTAAGATGTATCGGACGTTAAAACCGATGTATTGGTGGCCTGGAATGAAAAGAGATGTTGGAAGATTTGTGGAAGAATGTTTGACTTGTCTGCAAGTTAAGTCAAACCATCAGAAACCGTATGGGGAAATACAGCCGTTACCGATTCCGGAGAAGAAATGGGACCATATTACCATGGATTTCGTGACAAAGTTGCCGCGGACGCCGCGAGGTTATGATTCTATATGGGTGATTGTGGATCGATTGACCAAATCGGCACAATTTATACCATATAAGGAAAAGTACAGAGTAGATCAACTGGCGAAAATCTACATTGATGAAGTGATTTGTCGGCATGGATTTCCAGCATCGATAGTATCTGATCGAGATAGTAGGTTTACTTCTCATTTTTGGCAGAGTCTTCAAGAGCAACTGGGTACAAAAGTACTTATGAGTACCGCATATCACCCGCAGACTGATGGCCAAAGTGAAAGAACGATCCAAACTTTGGAAGATATGTTGAGGACTTGTGTCATTGACTTCGGTGGAAGTTGGGAAGATCATTTGCCTTTAGTGGAATTCGCGTACAATAACAGCTATCATTCCAGTATTCAGATGGCCCCGTATGAAGCCTTGTATGGAGCACCGTGCCGTACTCCAACCTGCTGGACTGAAGTTGGGGAAAAGCCGTTGGCTGGACCCGAAATTGTAGCACAGACTGAAGAAAAGATCAAACTGATACGCGAAAATTTGAAGGTAGCTCAGAATCGGCAGAAACAGTATGCAGACAAGCGGGTGAAACCGATAAAATTCCAAGTGGGAGATATGGTTATGCTCAAAGTATCTCCTTGGAAAGGCTTAATTCGTTTTGGGAAGAAAGGAAAGTTGAGTCCTCGTTTCATTGGACCTTTCCGTATATCCCAACGAGTTGGAGCCGTGGCGTATAGATTGGAATTACCTGATGAACTTCATGGTATACATGATGTATTCCACGTGTCCCATTTGAGGAAGACGTTGTTTGATAAATCTCAACAAGTACCTCTTGCTGAAATTGAGGTTGATGAAAAGCTGAGATACCCGGAACAACCTGAACGAGTGTTAGACCGCAAGATAAGACAGCTTAGAAACAAGAAGATCAGTATGGTGAAAGTCCTTTGGCGTCATCACAAAGGTTCCGACATGACGTGAGAGACCGAAAGTGAGATGAGGGAGAAATATCCTCAACTTTTTGTATGATTTCGGGGACGAAATCTCTTAAAGGAGGGGAGAATTTGTAACGCCAAAAATATGTTTATTATATAATTATAATAAAAAGGGCAAAATGGTCATTTTACCTTAGAAGGGTAAATTGGTCTTTTTGACAGAAAAAGGACTTGTTTGATAATAATATTTTGAGTCTTGGACTTAAAATGTTATAATAATCTGATTTTTGTCATTTAATTTGTAAATTGTGGCAAAAGTCTTAGAAATGCAACTTCAAGGACCAAAATGTAACTTTTGGAAGTATAAAAGCTAGGACTTGTGCAGATTTTGAGAGGTTACGGGAGAATTCTTTCTTGAGCGATTCTGCAGAAACTTGAAGAATTCTTGAAGCTTTGAACTTGGATTTCGATTCCTAGCTTTGGATTGAAGGTTTGGAAGCCTTGAAAGTAAGTATTTCAAGTTCTAGCCTCTTTTGTTCTTGATGGGTTTTTGGGTCAAAACTGAAATCTGCAATTTCAGTGAATTTCATGATGTTTATTCATGATTTCTGAGTTCTAATATGATCATTAGATAAGCTTATAACAAGTGAAACCATTGAAATTGATCAATTTGAAGTTTGGGGTTTTTGGAACTAAGAACCCTAATTTCTTCACTTGAGTGATTGAGTTGATTTCAATGGGTTATAACCTGGTATTAATGGAGGGTTTTAGTATAGGAATAAACCCCAAGTGATTAAGAACAGAAATAAGTTCTTAATTTGACAAAACTGCTTGCTACAGTGCAAAATCGCGACATTTCAGGACCTGCCCAGATTAAGCACGGGTCGTGCTTAATGTGCACGGGTCGTGCATATCTGGAAAATCAAAGTATGATGCTATTATGGGTTGCACGAGTCGTGCTTCCCTAGGCAAAAAAAGAGCACGGGTCGTGCTCTTTGACAGGGACTTCAAAAACGCTAGATTTTGCTACGCTTGTCCGATTTACCTCAAATTTGAACCATAAGTCCCTAATGGTTTGAAAAGTATGGGAAAAATATTAAATTGAGTTTTTGACTCCTCGGGGGCACTGTAGATCGATTCCAATGCCTCGGTGAATAGTAAAATTCATAAAAAGATAGTAAAATGAAAAGTTTACTATCTAGGCATTGTTTATAATAATATTGTATTGCACTCTATAGTATTAGGGTCAATTAGAACAGTTGTTAACCTATAATCATTTTGAAAATGAACGACATTATAGGTACGGGACAAAATCTTGCGGATTTCATTTCAAGGCAAGAAACGACAAAGGCTAGTAGTAGCAAGTCTTCAGGTGAGTAATCTCACTCGTATTTGATGTGATATATGATTGTTGAGCAGCTGCGGATTGAAAATAGTTTTGGGGACGAAAACTGACAAATATTTGATTTGATATGACAATACCAGATAAGCCGTGAGTCTTTAATAGACAAGAACGGAGCTGTGAGTCAAATCTTTATTGACAAGACCGGAACCAGCCGTGAGTCAATAAAAATAAATAGACAATACCGGAACCAGCCGTGAGTCTAGGCAATAGCGGGCTAACCCGTGAGCCATATTTAAACTTATATAGACAAGACCGGAACCAGCCGTGAGTCTAGGCAACAGCGGGATTTTCCTGTGAGCCATGTTTGATTTTGTATTGTATGAAATTACATGTTTGACTTTGTATAGAGAATTTTATTCTTATACATGTAGTATTTGATTTGATTACTCATTGGGCTTTATAGCTCACAGTTTATGTGATATGTCCCTGCAGGTGAGCGTGATCCCGCGAAGGGAAAAGATAAAGTCCGTGACTGAGGACTTAGTGTTGAAGTAATACCCGGCTTGAAGAATGTATAATATCTAATGTATTGTACTTCGTGATACTCTTGTACTTGTATTTTGTTAACTAATACCCCAGACTTATGTTTTTATTGTAAAATATTTGGTTTGTAAAACAAAAATTTTTGGGGTGTTTTTGTTAATAAAGTCGGGTGTTACACCCCACCCCTACACACTCCTACCCACCATATCCCACCCCCATAACCCTTACCCCGCCTCACCCCACCCCATCCCTACCCCACCTTACCCTACCCCTACCCTACCCCTAGACAACCCCACCCACCCACCCAACCCTATCCCTACCCTACCCTAGACGATTTTCGGTTTGATGTTCTTCCTTAACCCCTACCCCACCCTACACACCATATCCTACCCATACCATCCCTTCCTTACCCTACCCTACCCTACCCTAACACCAGCCCACCCAGCACCCACCCACCCCAACCCCTATCAGGGTGTGGGGGTAGGTAGGATATGGGGTGTGGAGGTCAGTGGGGTAGGGTAGGTAGGGTAAGGTGTAGGTAGGGGTGGGTGGAGTGGGGGTGTGTGTGGATGGTGGGTGGCGGATGAGTGTAGGTGTTCAAATATGTGTTATATTGTATTATTTTGAAATAAAAAAAAATAGAAAATGAAAACTTATAAAAAATACACATCCAAACGCGTTTTCTAGTTTTTTAAAACGGAAAACGAAAACTCAATTAGATTAACCAAACGCGTTTTCTACTGAAAATGAAAATGAAAACTCCACTCCATTTTTCTGAAAATGAAAAAGGAAAACGGAAAACACTTTTCCTCAAGCAAACGCACCCTAAGTGACCCTGAATGAAAAGAAACTTTTGGGTTAAAGGGTATATGCAAAAGGTTTTTGATAAAAGAATGATTCAAATATATTTTTCTATTTAACAGTTCAGAGACCCGTTGATTAAGAGGTAAAAATTTTACGAAACAAATGCTGTGAATTTGTACCATGAGGCTATCAAACATCATTAAATTGGTAATTTGTACCATGAATGCAAAGTTGTTGGAAGAAAGTGAGGTTTTAAGAAAAAGGAGAGTATATATTGCTTCTATCAAGAGACTATCGCATTAGAGTTGCTAAATATTTAAAAATTATGAAATATACATGTCTTGCAATCGGTTTTAACTTAATGCATTCTTTTTTTTTTTATTTAACTTTGTACCAAATGAAGTATGTGTTTAACAACTTTATAAACTCGTTTGTTGCAAAACTAAATCTTTAAAAATACCATAAAAGCTTTTTTCGCATGAGAGTTGTGAAATATTTTGTGAAACACTCATACAAGCCGGAAATGAGCAAAACATGTATTCTATGTATATAAAGATGAATAAATAAACTTACTCAATTTGAAGCCATTTTAGGGTGCACGGTGTGGATGTGAGATGTCGGGGGCTCACGAGTTGGCCCCGGCAAAGATGATTGCTCCGCCTATGCGGGTTCGAGTTTCATGGTTGTGATCGGGATGGGTTTTGGGACGGTGAACCCATCCGAACCCACTCTTCTCTTAAAAAAAAATTAATCTTCTAAAAATTACCCTCATCATTTCTCTGTAAATACCACCTCATTACCCATTAAAAAATTCACACCTTCACATTTTTTTTCGTGTTTAGGTTTTTTAACTCTTGTAACTGCGTGTTTTTTAATTTAATGTTATTTGGATTTTTTCTTCTTTTTATTGTATTTTTAATATTATTTGAAATATTAAATTAAATGTTAAATAATTTTTTAATTAATTAATTAGTTTAATAATCGAAAATACGATAGCATCGGGGGTTCGGAGGGATCCGCATTCCGCACAATGGTTTCCATCTCTTCTCGTATGAATCGTGCACTTTTGCTTGATCATAATCGTTTCCATGGCATCAATTACAGATTTCATCGGATCATCTTCATCCAATTCCCCAACCCTAAGCATCAAAGCAGGTTGACAATCTGTCTCAATTAAGACGTTTGACATGTTCTCCGGTGTCGGTATGAAAATAACCCCCATAAAGTTTTCCATATATTTCGGTGAACTGCGGTTTGGGATCCTTAGGGTTTCTTCTTGTTGTTGAAGAAGTGCGTAAGCGTGAGCAGGATGTAGATGGAAACCGGCCAGCCTTGGTATGAAAATGACCCTCACGAAGTTTTCGATGTTTTCCGGTTGACTGTGACGGCGAGAATGATGGACATGAACCATATTTTGAATTTCCGGTGAACTGTGATGGCGTGAGTGTTCTGATCAAGAATTGAGAAGAAGAAAATGATGATGAGAGTGAGTTGTGTTGTTTTAAATAGGGATTACGAATAAGTTTGGATAGTTTCCATACTTAAAACAGAGATCCTTTGGGATTTTTAATTAAATATCTTAACGAAATGCCATAATGACTAAACGCATTTCTTCTTTCTTCTATTTCTTGTGCTTATTATTTTCCAAACGGCTATAATAATAATTTAATACTTTCATGTTAGTTTTTCTTAAATAACGTTATGAGTAAATTACACTTTTGGTCATGTGGTTTGTGGTCATTTTTTATTGTTCCTTAATCTAAAAATTTTACATTTTTGTCTATATGGTCTCTATTTATTAACATGTTTGGTCTTTAGTCCATGTCAAAAGACATTTTTACCTTTTTTATTTCTTATTTTTTTTTCTTTTAACACATTATTTATTTTTGATTATTAAAAAAAAAAAACTCATCCCCACCCCTAATTACCCCACCGGCCTAACCCTCTCTCTCTCACACACACACACACACATTTTCTGTTCCTGCAATGTCACGATCAGCGTTACCGTATCTAACAAGATCTGCCATTCCATGTGAAGGATTCACCAGACCACCACCAGCACTGCCACCAGACGCCGCTGTAATCTCCGGTCATTATCAATCGAAATCACACACCTTCATCCGTCCACTACCATCAACGTTTCAGTTCACATCTAACCCTCATAAAAAAATTAGAAAATAATTGTGGCAACAAAGTTAAAATATACAAAACTCCTATTAAAACACTAGAAACCACAGACTCCACCCCTCAGATCGGTTAAAGATCAACGCATTTGAGTTCTCCTTGAAGTCTTCGCTCGCCGTTTAAGAGAAATAAGAGATGTTCAGATGCACACACCGAAAAGTATCTAGCAAACAGCGAACAGAACAGCGACGTTCGAAGCAAATTACCGGTGGCGGCTCCGACGGGAGTGAAAGAACCGGATTGAAGAAGGGGGTGGCGTCCGAGCAGGTACAGAGTCAAAGATGGCAAAAGAGAAGATTTCCGTCTGAGAAAGAGAGAGAATGGAAAATTAATAATAAAAAATAAATAAACTGTTAAAAGAAAAAGAAAAAAAAAATAAAAAGGGTAAAAATGTCTTTTGACATGGACTAAGGACCAGACCTGTTAGTAAATGGAAACCACATGGTCAAGAATATGGGAATTCTCGATTAAGGACTAATCCAAAAATGACCCCAAACCACAAGGACCAAAACTGTAACTTACTCTAATGTTATTGTATTATTATATTATTTAAAGTTCTCCATATTCATGATATCGTTATTTTATTTAAACTTTCTGTATTACATATAAATATAATTTATTATTAGATATTTTGATTTGATATTATTATTTAGAAAACTACCTTATCATTACTAAGTATCATTATTTATGGGTAGTACTCTACATATTCTCGCACTTTTTTAAAATTACTTCATACACATCTTTTGATATGATTTTTTGTTCTTTTATTATTTTTTTTTGTTTCATATACCTTATTTGATGTGATTTTTTTGTTTTCTTTTATTTTTATTTTTATTTTTTATGTTTTATTTATTATTATTGTTATTAGATGTATAAAATTTATTATTAATATTAGATTATTAATATTATTATTTTTACATTATTATTATTATTATTTGATCAAAGTTCATAATTCGTCAATGTGATTTACGGAAAGTCACGTATTTAATTGGTCACGTTTACGATTGGTCAATGTGATTTACAAAAAATCATGCGTTTAATCGTTTATTTTTATCGTGCATGTTTACGATATTGATGTTTTTTCTTTTATTATTATTATTATTATTATTATTATTATTATTATTAGGTTATTGTTATCACATTATTATTTCACGATTGAACAATTTGATTTACAAAGGTTGTGCATTAAGTTGTTTATTTTTATCCTACACGTTTACATTTGTTGTCTTTTTATCATCATTATTATTAGTATTAACCACGCATTATATATATATATATATATATATATATATATATATATATATATATATATATATATATATATATATATATATATATATATATATATATATATATATATATATATATATATATTAATTTGCAACCTTACTTTTGTCTAAGAAACTTACTGTTCGTTAGGATTTGCTATTTTCAAAACTAAAATCAAGATCATAGTATAATTGTTAAAACATTAAATACAAAATTCAAATAAGCTTCTACTTGGAAATAACATTTTTTATTCTTTTTATAATAAACTTTCATATTTACGTTTTTTCCCCTCAACTAATTTTGAATCAATTGTTTTCATCCCTATTTATTATAAAGTTATATTATTGGTATTTTGTAAGTCGCGATTCCGGTCCCTTATTATAATTTAAAGTTACATTTTTCGTCCCTTACATAATTTGTTTTTTTTTCGAGCTATGTTTTTCAATATACCGGGATTTCGTAGCATCGCGCGGACGGTCCAAACCCTAGTTTGATTAATTATGAAAATCTTAAAAAGTTAAATAAGAATAACCATTATTTCGAAATTGCAAAACAATTTTGTAGGAACGCTTGTTTTCAAATTGTTAACCGGTACATATACGATTGATGTTTAATAATAATAATAATAATAATAATAATAATATTATTATTATTATTATTATTATTATTAATTTTAATAATATTGTTACATTGTTATTGTTATTTGAGAAAATTTTATAATTTGTCAATTTTGTTTAAAAAATTGTGGTTTTAGTCATTCATCTTTTAACTTTTACGTATACAATTGGTTAGCGTTGTTTACAAAAAAGTCATGCATTTAGTCGTTTACTTTTTTTTTTTTATAATTCATGTTTATGATTTTTGTTTTTTCTTTTACTGTTATTATTATTATTATTACTATTATTACTACTACTATTACTATTTTATTATTAGATTATTAATACTATCGTTATTATTATATTATTATTGTTATTGTTTAACAAAATTCGCGGTTCGTTAATGTTATTTTACAAAAATCACACATTAAGTCGTTTATTTTTTTTATGGTTTCATGTATGCGATTGTTGTATTTTCTTTTAACATTATTATAGTAATAACAACTTAGTTGACTAATCATAAAAATCTAAAAAGGTTAAAAGGGAATAACCATTATTTCGAATTATAAGGATAATTTTACAAGAATTATTAACGTACATCGAAGATTACTAAATGATGTTTTGTTATGATGTCACACACTGATTTTCTAGTTGTTAACTTGTCCAGTGTAATTGACATATTTAATATATCAAATAATTAATAAAAAATACGTCGTTTAATATTACTTATTTTATTGTTAATAAAAAATTATATATTATTATTATTTTTAAATTTAATAATAATAATAATAATAATAATAATAATACTTAAAAGAAAATGACTACAAATGACAAAATAAACAAAAAAGAAAAAAAATTACATAACAACAAAAAGGCAAAATTAAGAAAAAACCAAAAAGGAGGTACACCAAGTAATTTGGGGGTTGGGTTGCATGAAGAAACCCATTAATTTATAGGGACGTGTTAAAATTTGTGAGGATCAACACATACACCCACACTCACACAAATAGGGGAGTGCATTTAAGATTACCCTTAGTTATAAGGAGGTTCTATATCAAGCACATCGATCTTCGTTACCATTTTATAAAAGATCAAATTCTTCACGATGACGTAGGGGTAGAACAACAAGTATGTTATTTACAATAGGGAATATTCACCTTGGTGTGTACGCATGCACTAGGTGTTTGCGATGAAAACGAAAACAAAACGGAATTTAACTAAAGCGACACAATGTGTCAAGCGCACAACTGCTCGACAACGATGCCAAAATTTAACGTGTGTAGTCGTTGATGCAATAAAAAACAATAAAACCTCACTACTCAAATAGCTAGGTAAGTAAGCGTCGAACCAATGAGTCCGTAGTTGATACTTTGTGTCTAATAAACTATAGTGTCATACTATAGTCAAAGAATCACAAACACTTGACATAAACCAAAACTCAAATTGAAACCAATCATAGATAAAGTAAAAACTTCAGATCTAATACTCAAGCAACTACAAATCAAAGACAACTTCGAACCAAAATAACTTCCTTTAATAAAAACCGAAAACCATAACAAATCGTTCCAAACTAAAACTAACTATCCAAACCACTACCAAAGAACTCTAAGAGTCGAATAATTCTCCTGAGATCTAAAACTCAACGTCAAGTAATCACAAAAATTCCTAGATCCAAAATACTCCAACACCGAGTTGATATCGAAACTATAAAACAGGCTAAAAAGCCAAAATAATGATTATCCAACCGAAGCAATCAAAAATAAACCAAATAAGAACGAAAACAAGCTTTGGGATCCAGAGAACTCTAGATGGATGTTGTAAAATGTTGACTAAAAGCCTCTATTTATGGTTGTGGAACCGGACACTTCGCGCTGCTGCCAGCAACCTTAATTAGGGCCGCTAACCAACTGTTTCCCGATATCTCGTTGATTTGAATTACTGGTTATCTCTTTATTGGTGTCGCGAACTCTCAACCTTAGCACCATGAACTTCTCGATTCTTATCCTTTTATTTCCAACTTATTCTCGTTCCATTTTTGCACTAATTCCTGCATTTTGACATATTTTCTACCAAAGACAACTTCCAAGAAAAATGAATGTATTCAATCGAGTCATAACAATAAATCAACTAACATACACGGATACACCAAATAACGCGTAAATAATGCAAGACAAAAACGTGTTATCTACAACTTCCATGTTTTTTTTGCTATAAGTAGTTTTATGAGACAAGTATCGACCTTGTATGCACTCCTCCTTGTTTGCCTAGCTGGCAGCTGCACAATCAAAATCTATCGACAACCTAAATCAAATAGGTCAAATTTCCACAAAATTCAGCCAATTAAAAAGTCAATATCGGAAAAGATCAATACCCACATGAGAGTGTATCATATTAATAAGCCATTGACACAAAGATCCTATAACCACTATGAATAGCTTTTTTGGTTTAATTTTACAATACTAAACTATGTGGTAAATATATTGGCTGAAATTCAATAAACTACACAATCGTCCACATGCAAAATATAGCTTGTAGGTGAAAACACTTTATAAATGATTTAGTGTTATTGTATTAATCGAATATGTTGATCAAATGACTCGAAAAATAAAATTGTATGTATTTAAGTGACTTTGAGACTACTTGAAGTTGAATAATACAAAATCTCTTGAACTTTCAAACAAAATGAGTCTAGTGTTTTCTTATTCCATTTCAAACTTTAACACCAACAAAATATGCAATTCCAATCGGTAATCAAAGATAAGCGAAATCCAACATGTCAAACCATATTTGCCAATAACATTATACAGTACCAGTTTATCCTATGTATGCCAAAAATATGTTCCCTACAAATCTAGTAATCTACAATGGTGAATGTGATGACCTACGAAGCTCGCAGGGCTGAAATGCCATCACTCCTATTGCTGATCCTACGGCATCTACAAAATGAACAAGATAATGTTTGACGTAAATTTAAAATCTTGTAACCATGTTGAGAAAGTATCTAGAACAACTAAGTCATTCAATTTCCTAGTAAACATAGATTCTAATTACACAGTCGTAGCGGTAAGAACACACTATCTCTATGGGAGATGTCAATCTGTATCACAAGTGCACTAGCATAAATGATATTTGACCAAGAAGATGTAGCACATAGTACATTTCTTTTAAATGTGGACCTGGAATAGGGACAGATGGGGCAACAATGTTGTGACTTGCACATGACCTCTCAAGCATGAACTTTTCATAAATTTGTACGACCATGAGCAATTTCAAAAGAAGAATAAATAAAGAGCATGAATAAATCATTAAAATAAGAATAAATCAAAATGCGCTTGCAGTATACGACGATTTCCCCATTTAAAATAAAATCAACTTACGGGGTCGGATTAAGGGGAAATAATAAGATTGACGAACGACCGGCCAAAAGTAGTAGCAATTGATGGTCCATCGATCGTCGGCCACTCAGGTTACAATGATTAAGCGGTACGGTTAAGTTAGTGTTAGCGTTTCGAACATCGCGTATGAGCCAACATGATTACTTCCTCCTATGACCTCTCTCTCACTCTCTCGTTATACAAAGAAGATAATAAGCTAAAAGACTTTAAAGTATACGCCTTGATATTAAATTGTTGTCATAAAAGACCTCCATAAAATATCTAAGAAGTACAAATAAGGTCCTAATCTTATGATATTTTCATATAAGACCTTCATGAAACTCTGTAATGTAATTCCAAACAGACCCCAATCTTACATTTTCTAGTGAAAGATATTCACAACTTTTAAAGTAGATATTTTTTGTTTTGTGTTTTAATGCGCTAAGTTTCATGAATGTTGGCATCAAATTGCAGTTACGTTATCATATTCTTAGAATTTAGTTTGTATATTTAGTGACCACTATTTTTTATGGTCACTAAGGTGGTGTTTGTTTTGGAAGATGTAAAATGTCTTTTGTCTTTGTCCATGTCTGCGGAAGAAGATGTGGACCAAAAGTTCTTTTCCATGTTTTCGCCATTCATAAAAAAGTTTGTTTGTTTTTAACGTATTTTTGAATTGTTCATTCTAACATCAATTTTATTTAAAATAAACCCGGGTGAGATGAGAGTGTGGTGGGTAGGTGGGGGTTGGTGGTATGGGTAAGGGTGGGGGTGGGGTGGGGTGGGGTAAGGGTAGTGTAGGTAGGGTGAGGGTAGCGTGGGTAGGGGTAGGGGTGTGTGGGTGGGTGGGTGGGGGTAGGGGTAGGGGTGTGTAGGGTGGGGTTAGGATGAGATGGGGTGAAGTGTAGTTGAAAAGTTTAAAAAAGAGGTTCAAAAAGATAAAAAAATATGTCTTTTTGAAAAAAAGATGAAAAAGTCTTTTTTATATCTTTTGTCTTCTAGAAAACAAACCATCTTTTTGAAAAACATCTATCCTTCCGCAGATGTTTTAGGGAAAAAAGACTTTTTGAGGAAAAACAAACACCCCCTAAATTTCCTTCCAATTCAATGACCACTATTTAGTCGTCACAATGTTTCTATGTGTCATTTAGGTGGGTTCAAAAAATGAAAGTATTTAATGACTACTATTTTTGATTTTGATTACAAAGTCTCAAATGCAATGACTATTGTTTTTGGTCATTAAAATTTAAGCATCCAATATAGTGATCATTATTTTTAGTCACTAATACGTGTTATGATATTAGAAAAAATATTTAATTATATTCTATGGTTTAGTAACCGGTGAGTAACAATGGTTGTAATATTGGTAACTAAATTTGTAGCATTATCAAAGTTTAGTGACCACTTAATATATGGTGACTACTTGATGTTGTTAGTGATCAGATTTTAGGTCCTCACTAATAAACTTGTCACTAGCAAGGACATTTATTGTAGTGTATGCATATGGCACTTGACCGTATAGATTCTTTTCTAAATGTTTAATATGCAATATAATAGAATAAAACAATTAAGTTAATGCATAAATAAAACTTTATTACTTAAACTTGTAAACACAAACAAAAATCGAAAATCTCACACATAATAGTATTAGACACGTGTCAACGTAATCGAACATTCAAACAATCATACAATGAACTTGACAACTATTCTTTGTTGGCATTATCGATCGTGGTAGAGATAGTGGAACAACTTCCAAATATATGGAATGACGTTGCTTATGACAGATTAATTGGATCTCATACGATGATAGCATCAACAAGAAGGGACTTGATATGATTTATGAGTTCTTCTCCAACATGTGTGAAATGATCTTTATTCTTATACAGGACGTCCATTGCACGTGCTAAATTAATGACCCGCATAATTACTGGCCATTCAACATCTTTACAGATGAGGGACTCTCTATTTATTTCTTTCCATGAATCTTCAACTTTTTTATTAAACAAATCATAGACATGTTGCTCCGGGACATCAAATTGGTTCATGTAACATTCTATAGCTGAGGCAACATGCTTTCTTTCTTGCTCCTCCTGCATTTTATTCAAATCTTCAGATTTAGTACTAGTCACTTGACAAAGTATCCAAGAATAAATAAAACATGAGGTTTCATCATATAAGGTTGAATTTAATTAGTTTTTTTTTGACTTTTGCGGTTAGAGTTGGATGAACCTTGTGGGTGACAATATCATCCATGATCCTACAAAGCACACAGCAAGCTTTCACAAGAGGTGGATTAGTGAAAACCCATTTGAACGTCTTGTCTTTTATTATGTTACCCATGGCCGCAAAACTTGCTGCTAAAGTAAATTTGTATCCACTACTAATATATGTCAGATCTATGTGTTCCTCGACTGTTGGTATATACCCTTCATGCGTCCATTTTGCTTCTGTCATGTAGCTTCTAATGTATTCATTCATCTGATGACAATAAATAAAGCGATAATATTCAGAAACGATATTCTAAATAACTCCGGATAGATATTTAAATCTATATACTAATTTTTAGAGCTCCCAAAACCAAAATATAATAAATGATTTAGCAGAAATATTAAACAAAAACTAGTTTTCTTGTAAAACACAATAAGAGTGGTTGTTGATATAAATCTAAAGTTTGGAAATCATAAATAAAAAATAAAAGGTATAATCATCCGTTTAAAAAGAATAAAAAATACAAACATATGGGATTCCAAGGAAATATACAAATAGACCATGGTAAAAGTTGACCATCACAACTTTAAGGCGAGGAACTATATATGTTTAGTTTATGTTTCTGTAAATATCATGTCAAGTAGAATTTATAACATGCTGAAACTTACCGCGTCCCTGACATACTTAAGATGATGGGCTTTTCCCATCTTTGCCAGGGTTTTATCCATTTCTTCATAAAGATTCATGAGCATTCGGTATATAAGTTTCATGTTTTCCGGAAGCTCCTCCAAACAAGTAATTGACCACCTATAAATAAACAAAATGTAACTAAACTATTTGGCTTTAAATGACCACATGCGTGTTATTTTATATACCTTTGGATGGCCTCAGTAAAGATTAGAAGTTCCTCATAAGTACCGTAAGCATCATATGTATCGTCAAGAAGTGTTGCCATTGATAGAACTCTAGCTAAGAACATTCTAGATTCAGAATATTGAGGCTCAAAGTACACTGATAATGCCCAAAAGTAGCATTCAACCAATCTATTCCTTGCATATGGTAGATTGTTTGGGACATCGAAGACTTTCCACCACCTACAGTAATTCAATACACGTGTATAAAGTAGATATTTTTCAGATCTAGATGAACACCTCGAGGGAAGGAAGCTTAAATGTATAGGGTTAATAACATAAAAGTCACTGTAGTTTGACTAAAATTCCAGTTTAACCACTATATATTTTTTTCCATAAAAATCACTCATACTTTCAAAGAATTTCATATTGACCAGTATTCGTTTTCTTTTATAACTTTTAAGAATTATTTCATCGAAAGATTATGTGAAAAGTTTCATATCGACATTTGAAACAAATATTAGAACTCCATTGCACCGAAAATGATATATAAAGTTGTCTACATTTGATTTTGTCTTTGTAAGTGCAGCTCTTCGGCCACGTTGTGAATGCATAGGGTGTCCAAATAAATCCACTAAATTTTGAATGTGACGGGAGTAAGGAGTTTTCCGAGTTGGTAGGATACAATCATTACTATTATTTGTTATTGTGGTCGCAATAGATATTTTTGAAAATATGAGTGGTTTTTACGATTTTTTTAAAAATATGAGTGGTTTTATTAGAACAAAAAAAGTATAGTGCTTAAACAAGATTTTGACCAAACTACTGTAGTTTTTATGTTATTAGGCCAAGTGTATATTTCACTCTTAACTTAGAAAATTGAAAAATTATATAAAAAGGGAGGGGTTATATATGCCTACTTGTAAATTTGGCTAAGCTCTTTCTTATGCAGCGATTGGAGGATGTTGAATCCTAACTTGGCTAGTTTTAAAAGCGATTTATTATGAGAAGTTTGTCGCTGGTAGAAAGGTATGAAGCGTAATGCCTCCAATCTTGGCAACCTTTTGTGTAAAGGTTGCTTTAGTGCTGCCAGTATTTGGGTAGAGAGATCAGAGTTGATCGAAAGAGGATCCTTTGCTATCTCATGAAGACGATTTTTTGTATAATCAAGGGCATCATCTAGTATGACCTCGCCTGGTATACTAAAAAATGTAGCTTCATACAACTCAAGTAAACCTTGAACGTCGTCTTTTAAGGACTCACTAAAAGCTCCGTCTTTGTCCTTATACATATTCATAATATCTGTTCCATTTCATACAAGACATGGGTCATTAGTTTTTCTTGCATCATGATTAAAAGATAATTTTTTTGCAAACTAACCACTTGAGACGAAGAAGCCATGTCTTCGCATGAGTCGAAACCAAAGGGAAGTACCGGTACCATTCCAGTTGTCACCATATGCATCATAGATGTGTTGCATGGCTTGATTAATCTCCTCTTCAAAATAATGTTCAATGCCGAGACGTTGGATTGCATCAACCAGTTTTAGCAAATTTGAATGTTCCATTGGGACATTCAAAGTTGCCAATATTTCTTTCCTCACTTCTTCTTTCAAGTCGTCAACCAGCTTTTCTACCCCATCTTTATCTTCTTGCTAAATTAAGTGAGTCACCATTAAATTTGATCAAAAGCCATGAAAGGAAACATCTAAGAGTTTTATTCATTATAAAAGACATAAATATCTTAATCTTATATTGATGAAAGAATAATACACATATAGTATAAGGATATTGTGCTTGAAAGGAAACATCTAAGACTCACACACAGACCATGTTATTTTCAAGATTACTTTTAATTGTTTCCATACCTGCTCAAAGACAAGAAACTGATCTCCCCATACACTGAGAGGAAAATTGACGGTGGGTCGGATAACATCACTTGGTTGAGCAGACATGTTATAGCTAGGACAGATTTGATCAAATATACGTTGAGCAAGTTGCTTTAATTTGATGTAGAGCGAAAATATATATAGAGAGGTTATGGTGAAAGATTCCAAATATCTTAAGGGCTAAACCTTGAAAATATAAACATAATGTGCCATGTACACAATCTCGTCGTTTAAAACATTTTGCAAGCAGCCCCAATCGATTCAAAAGCCTTCTTAAAGAAATTATTTTTGAAACAGGTGACCCAATGGTTCAATTAGAAGACATGCTATTATTCGTTGATAATCCATAAAGTGTAAAAGCTAGATAGGACAATTATCACTTCTAGTAAGTAGTAATATATTTGTATTTCTTATTTGTTTCTTATTTGTCTTATTCCAGTATTCCATATATTTTTATATTTATAGAGAAAACATCTACTAATTTGTAGAAGCTTTCTGTTGTTTTTTTAGTATTTTTCAATAAACAACTTGCAGAAGTTATATCAGTACTAGAAACATGAACTTTAGTAACGGAATAAGTGATGGATTTTTCTATAGCTTAATAGTGACGGATTATTGAGGGATCCACCAAAGAATATAGAAATATTTTAATCAAATAAATTATAGAATATTTGAGAGGTATTACCGAGTGATCAGCGATAGACAGTTCAATTATTTATTGACAATTACATTCCCTTAATAATATGTAGCAAACGAAGTTTTTTTTTAGCGAGGGAGCATCTACGTACGAATATGATACACACTATTACAAAAAAGTGCATTCACCTACAGAAATTACCAATGGTAACATTCTGTCCGAAATAACAGACGGATGTGGTGACAAAAGAATAAGGCGTAAACTGCCGTAAAAGTAGCGACATACGTTGAAGACAAAAGATTTTAAACAATTAATTTTTATTTTTTTATTTTCGTCGGTCTTCCATCGAAAATTACCAATGTCGTATAAAAAAACAAAGTTTGTATTCATGATCATCGATATTCAATCAGAAAAAAATAAACTTGACACCGACTAAAATATGCCTTGGCCGATATTCGAACTAGAGCCGGGGGGGGGGGGGGGGGGGGGGGAACCACTTCTTATTCGTCGAATTACTTTTCTTCTACTTATTATTATGGTTGTTGTTTTTGTTTATTATTATTATTATTATTATTACAACAATCTTTATTATTATTATTATTATTATTATTATTATTATTATTATTATTATTATTATTGTAACAACCGATGTTTCATATGCTTTTTCTAGCTATAGTTTACATTAAAAGTGGATTAAAACTGACATACAAAATATAGTTTAACAAAAAACTATTGTTTCCAAATTACAAGCCATGAGTATTAACAACTTAAGCACAAAACGCATAGCATCAATATTTATACTCTTTCTACAATCTACAAACACCTCATGATCCTTCACAAGTGCATCTAAGCTTTAGAACTAGATCTTGGAATACATGGCATAAAAGAACAACATAAAACTAAGAAGCCCCGTGAGTTACATAGGTTTGGGACATAGTATATTTATAAAAGAATTTAATGATTTTCATAGAGCTTTACAATTCAAATTGTGAAATTAGACTCTTACTTTAAAAAACATTTCATGAACATAACATTTACTTTCACATTCCTTTCTTATTTGTATCATATATATATATATATATATATATATATATATATATATATATATATATATATATATATATATATATATATATATATATATATATATATATATATATATATATATATATATATATATATATATATATATATATATATATATATATATATATATATATATATATATATATATATATATATATATATATCATTCAAAATATGACTTCTTTCTTTACACAAGCTTAACAATGATTGGTAATGAACATAATCTTACATTTTTATACTTAGGACATTAATCACTATTGTTGATACCCCGAGTCTATATATCAAGATGGAAAGAACTTGATCAGTCTATCTTAGCATCTTAATACATTAGGATTCGGACCTCGCGAAGGGGAAGCGCCACCATGGTAGATTCGTCTATATCTCCTTACGGAGACATCATGGCCTGGACGAACATTTACATTCCTTCACTTTAAAATTTCCATCATTACACCATATACCAATCAGTTCCAAATATTTTAAGGCTAATGCCAATAACATTTTCGTTCCAATCATAAAAGTCCAACACGTTACCATTTGGTAAAAGCTTGTAAACATAAGAAATATATCAAAACATATACATTAATCACATTTTCAAAACATATATGAAATTGTACAACATATTTCCATGTATCTAATTTATGGGAGAATCCACAAGTAACTTACCTTGGATAGTTAGAAAGGTCTAACTAAGATTCGATTAGTCCTTTGCCCTTTTCTTGAAATTCTGCTCCTTTATTACCTAAGGAGTTCAATAACATTCATTCATCTTAATGACTTGCTAGGACTAACATTACATAAAGATTTATCAATCTTAAACCTTGACAAATTCATACCAACTTAACATGAATTCAATTGTCTAATAACTTGTTACACACTGAAGATTCTCAACCCACTTGAAACTCAAATTAGGGATGTCTTATTCTTGTGTTAACCATCTTACCATGTTATCATGAAAACTCTTTATCAACCATAAAACTTGACAACCAATATTGATTATCTTCTTGAACAAAACATAACCTTCATGTTAACTTTACTAGTTCAAGACCAATTATCAAAACATATCATAATTCACATTTCAACAACTTGTTCCCATCTTCATTCAACTAATAGCATATTATGTTTAGCACAATGTGTCGTCAAGCACTTGAATCACCAAAAATCTATGATATTGATGGGTTTTGATAAGCTAAAAACAAATCTTTTTGCGTAAAACAATTTTAAGCGGCAAACGCAAGAAATTTTAAAATAACTATCTTTTTTAGACCATTATAACAAAACCACCAAGAGGATTCAATTACATGATATAAAAAGATTATTTGACAACCATAGGATGTGAAGAAGACAACATTTGAAAACTTTGACCCCATTTGGTTCTGGGGAGGTGATGAAGATGGCAAGAGAACCCAAAGTAGAGTTCTTCTATAATATATCCACCAACAAGAGTAAGGCACAATGGAATGCTAGTTCCCTTTTGTATTTGTGACTTCTTAAGCCTTTAATTACATAACACAATTAAGAACTAAAGGAGAAGCACTTCTACAACACTTATACTTACAAATAGCTTCAAAAGTGATGCAAGAGGGGGGAGAGGAGAAGTGGATGGTTTTCATCAAGGAAGGAGAGAACAAATAGCTAGTTTTTGGTCTTACACTTTTTATATACTCACATATGAGATCTAAGACCCAGACATTACATTTAATAAATGCTAAGTTATGGCATGTAAAAAAGCATAAGTTGTGTAAGAGGGAGGTCGGCAAGAAACCTCCCATCCCTTTGACTAATTGCCCAACAAAAGAGAGAAGTAATCTAGTTTCCCAAACTAGGTGTACTCGTGTAACTAGACAGTTGAGTGGAAACCAAAGTGTCCAAAAACTTGTACATGACTTATTAAATCATACTATATGCTATAATAACTAATTTTTACTCTCTTGATTTATTATTTTCATAAAATAACACTTATATCCTAATTAAATACAAGAGTTGATTATTTATTAATAATCGTATTAATAATACATATTCAATATATGCCAACTTGCTTAAGGTGTGACCCTATAGAATCATATATTATTGGAAAACGTCATTCTAAAATAATTCTTGAGCATATAGATCCAACAGACATATCGTCAAAATCCATTAGTTTTGTTGATAAATAACTCAAACAATATTACGAAGTAATCATCTAGCAATAAATTAACTCACCATATTGTTCAATCCCTAGAATTCGGGATTGCACGAAATCTCATACATATGGTAGGGTTAACTCAAACCAAAGCTAGAAGATGAACAATTACCTTGAGATAAATAACTAGTGCCTGATAGTCTTTGAGAAATTCATTGATTCACCAAGAATTGGTCACATACACTCAAAATACACACTACAACTTTGGGAGAGTTTGGAAGAACTAGAATTCTGAATTATGGGATGAAAACCTTGATTTCTAATGTTTCCATTTTCTATCAAGTCAAACGACGACTCAATGGGTCAACCCAATTAAACTTAGTTGGACAACTTAAAAATCGTACACCTGCTCGGTGATGTGGTAAACACATCACCTCCAGCTTCAGGATGCATTGTGTGTTCGATTGTGTCGTTTGATCATTATGTTACGTAAGGCGTTCCATACGAGAACCCTTTTAGCATCATTTCCTTTTTCATCTGACGCATTGCGTATAACCTTTTGACGCATTATGTCTTATCGAAACCTCATTTCTTAATACTTCTAATAGTATTGTGCGTCGCGTAGCCTATCGAGTTACGCGTCGCGTAAAACCTTTATGGCAACGTACTTTCACCATATATCTCTATTATAACATCCTTTTATTGAATGTGCCATGTAATACTACCCTTATGCGTAAGGTTTTATTAACATAGGTTCACCCATAATTTGACAATTTTCCAACTTTTACCGGTTCTTCTTTTATTGACCCTTTAGCTATATACTCAGTCACAATGTCCAAAGTACATAACAACATATAATAACATACTTGGAAACCATAATATAAAGAAAACATTAAATTTAATCAAAATGACCAAATTTCTCTTATGGTCAGTTAACCTTTTTAACATTGATATTGTACTCCAAACCCACATAGTTGTAATTCATAAATACGCAGAAAATATTATTATTACAATTACCCACCGCTTAAGAGGATTTCGTCCTTGGAATCTTCTCGTAGTTTACAAAGTTGAGGTATCTTTTCTCCATTTCTTCTCTTGTTTCTCGGGTAAGATTTCACCAAGGGAGCGCTTCCATTTGACGAAAACTAATTCAATTTCCTTGTTTCTTAGCTTCTTTGTTTTGATTTCCAAAATGGCTTTTGGTTCTTCTACTATAAAACTTTTGTTATCTTTGTATCCTTAACGTTTGGTGGCTTTAGTTTTAAAACTTTTGTACTATAAGTATGTTAAAAGATAATTTTGTTGAGTACCACTATCAAAACCATGTATGAAAAGTTATTTTAATGTGACGACAATCTTTTGTGGTCATGTTTACCTACATGGTTATTATTGTTACAAATTTCAATTTTTGTGATATATGGTATGTGCAAAATATTTATGGTCAAACATGTACAGAAAAGTAATCAAATAAATATTTGTGGATTGTCTTAGAACCATGCCTCGAAGAAGGACCACACATACAAGAAAATACTGAAAAGCAAACACACGACACAACATAAATCGTAGCACAACAACTCTTGGTGGCAATTTTGAATATTGTCACCCAAGTTACTGTTGGATTAAGGTGTCTAAGCATAACTATAATTGATATATGTGTTTGAATTGATGGCAGCATAATCCTTTTGGGTTGCCCTGATGACTTAGCAGAGGACAAGATTGCACATAGAGAGAGATTGATATATTATATTAATCAGAAAAGGAATATTTAATTTGTTAATATATTATGAGATTAATATATTAATTAGAAATTATAATATTTGATTAAAGATTAATCCGAAATTAAATTGGAATTAATTTTGGGATTAATTGGATTAATTAAATATGCAGGGGTTGTATTATAAATTGTTCAATTGTTGGGCAATATATATATATATATATATATATATATATATATATATATATATATATATATATATATATATATATATATATATATATATATATATATATATATATATATATATATATATATATATATATATATATATATATATATATATGTATGTATGTATTTTTATATGTTAATTATGGAGCCTTTCTTATTTATGGTAATGATAAGTCAAACTAGCTTGTATGATAATTGAGTTATCATATCAGAAGCTTAATTATGGCAGTTATATGTCATAAGGCTTATCAGTTTGGACTATAAATAGAGGGCCTCCCCACCCTCATATTCACGCCAACTTCAAGGGTTCTCCACCCTTTCTCTCTTGCTTTCTTCCATGCCAAGTTCTTGGGTGTGAGCCATTAGAGGCATTACATTTGTGGTGCTAGCTTCCAAGAGTTCTAAGGATCAAAAGGTTAGTTTTCTTTATGAAATGTTGATTCATATTATGTTCATAGTTATAGGTTCAATATGATGGAAACATAGAACATTTAGGGTGCATGTGAACTTAAGAGCTTTAAGTTTATAGTTTGCTTAAAACCCATCGGTGACGTCAGAGCTAGATCTGTTTTCTGTTGAACTGTTATAATAGATGAACTATTAAAAGGATTTAATGGAATTAACTCTTTGGTCTCAAGGATCTCGAAATTGTGGCTAGGGTTTTAGAAACCCTAGCCTCCACCCTTAGTTGGCAAAAATAAGGAGGAGCCTCCTTAGGGTTTTCTATATTTGGTAAATGTGATTATCTAATAAATGGAAACTCTTGGCCCTTATTTTAGATAACTTGGTGGGCAAGATTAGGATTAAATTAAATTATTTAATTAGTTAATCCTTATGTGATTTAATTAATTTAATTAACAGTTAATTAAAAGACAAACATTATATCACTTTAGGTTTAATTTTAAAATTTAATTTTAATTGTTTAAATTTTGAAAATTTAAAAGGCAAACCTAAATATTTTAAAATGTTTTAAATACACCTTATACATATCATTATTAAAAGTTAATACATGTATGTATAAGATTAAGTCAGTCAAATCGCTAGTATGCCTCATTCAGAAAACTGGTCTACAAGGGGGTATAAGGAAACTGCCTATAAAATGGCGGTTGAATGGGTGTCCACTCTCACCCACCGCTCCCTTGATCAGTGGACTGTCGTTAGCAGAACGGGTTTGATGGGACAAAGCTAATCTCATTAAAAGTATAATGCTATTAGTGACAAAGTACTAGAACCTTTAAAACTCAATCTAGTTACTTAGGAAAATGTGAATAGTATGCTAATCCATGAAGTTACACATTGCACTTTATGGGTCGTTAGTGGAGCGTGCATGGTTAACCGGTACACTAGTGAGGATCCATAAAGAGTGGTGATGGGTATCTCGTGTCTTTATCATTGTTGATGGAGCGTGTGTGGATAACTGGCACATTAATCGAGATGGTAAGTGACATTGAGGTTACCAAGTAACTTGCATGGTTATTTCACATCTTGTTTGTGATCCTCGGCATCCCAGTCACAAACAGAAGAGCATAATCCGAGATTAAACATGCCATTAACTCCGGTCAATGAATCTCACAAATCTAGAAATTTCATTTGTCTGAAATTGATAACAGTGTATCTACCTTAATGACCATTATGTTGTGATTACGGCATCCCTCTTCACACCATAGTTGGGGCATTTTGGGTCCTAGCCTTATTTAATATTAATTGGATAATTGTTAATAAGGACAAAAGTTAAACTAATAAATTTTGATTTTATAGATGTCTGAAGATAGTGTCAACTCTCCTCCTCCTCCTCCTACACCCATTCCTAAGAGCTTCAGGAAATTCTTGTTGAATATGAATAAACTGACTGGACTAAACTACGTGGATTGGATCCGCCAATGGAGATTGGTTATTAGATACGTAGATAAGGAATACATCATCGACTTCCCACTTCCCTCCCTACCTAAGCATGGGGTCACCCAACAGTTGATTGACCACCATGACTTCCTGATTAATGAGGACGAAGAGGTTCGTCTCCTCATGCTATTAACCATTGACCCCGCCATCCGCAGGGATTTTGAATTCCTAGGGCCATGTGAGTTAATGCAACTGGTTAAGGAAAGGTTCCAAGAACCGGTTAGGCAAAACTTAGGATCTAGGAAAAGCTTGGTGAGACCAGGCTGAGAAAGGGACACAGTGTTAGTACACACTTTCTCAAGATTAAGGGATACTTGGAAGAGCTGTACAAGCTTGGTTACCCTCTCAGTCAGGATGCGAGCGTCAATGGCTTGTTTGCATCTCTGACTGAGGAGTACGAACCGTTCGTACAGATATATATATATATATATATATATATATATATATATATATATATATATATATATATATATATATATATATATATATATATATATATATATATATATATATAGGGAAAGGGACCTACACAAGACCTTCATGGAAATGCATTCAGTGTTGACTCTGTATGAGTCATTCATGGAGGTGCATAGTTCAGGATTGAGTCTATCTCTGAAGCACATCAGGAATCCATCCAGACGGGTCCTGGGATGTCTCAAGCTGGGAATGCACAAGGTGGGATACAGTCACATGATAATTGGAAAATGCTCAAAAGCCAAACAGTTTGGCAACTCGGGTATATCTAAAAACTCAAAACTCTTCATCCTTAATTCCTTGATACAAGATGTGATTGTCATATTTGCTTTGTATGCAGGGTCTCAGTAGAACGCAGGACTTTGACGCATGGGAGCACGTTCAGATTGGATATGGGGCTCTGTTGAGATATGTTTGTGATGAAGTGCCACTCAATCCGAAGACCTAAGTTTTGTTAAGAAGACCCCGAAGCCTAAAGACTCCAAAGTGTTCAGCATGGAGGATCCGAAGGCTTCATTCAAGTAACAACCTTTTTGGTGCACGCGTGTCTGCTGTTACGTGGTGCATGAATATTCTATCCAATTGGCTAGTACACTGATAGGATATTCTCTGTAATAATTTGTACTATGCGTATCACTGATCAAGTATAAATATCAGTGATACCATATCGTGCCGGGCATGAGATTGTATCTTCCCCATTGTAAAACCCTAATCAATCAATCAAAGCATTCGGCACACGTTATCCAATTCCACTATGTTTTTACTGTTCTTACTTGCATTTTACTGTGTGAATTGCTTAGTACAATATATTTTGATAGAATATCAGTCATATCTCGTTGTTTGATCAACTTCAACACCCTACAAGTGGTATCAGAGCAGGACAGCTCGAAAACCTGTTTTTAAAGCTTCATTTCTTTGTTACAGTTCTAGATCTGAATTGTTTCTCAGATCTAGCATTCCGCAACTGATAACTGTCTCTATAACTTGTTTTTCTGAAAAGGTCCTGTTGAAATTCGTTCAAAATGAGTGATTCTACTGCTTCTTATGCTAATATGCTCAACTATGCCAATTTGATTGGTTCCTCCACCAAAGCACCCGTTCTTGTTCCAACCTACTACGATTACTGGGCTGATCGTATGAGGGATTATCTTGAAGGTCTTGATGAAGCGAAGGACATCTGTAGATCTGTAAGAGATGGTCCTCACACTGACATTGAAGGACGGTTCATCGATATGGATTATGATGATGTTGCTGGTGTTCTAAATGCAACAGACTTAAGGAAGGTTAGAAACGATGAAAGAGCTATGAGAGAACTTTGAAGTGGACTTGGACTAGATGTTCGACATCACATATCTGGAGCAAAATCTGCAAAAGAAATTTGGGATTGTTTGGCTGTTCGTTTTGCTGGTGATAATACATTGCAATCAAGTGTTGTTCAAGAAGTTCTTGCTGACTTTAGTAACTTCAAACAACAAGAGAATGAAACTCTGGAGCAAGCTTATGAAAGATATAGCAAAATGGTGTATGAACTGGAAAAGTAAGGTGAAACTCGAAGCCAACAAGAGGTCAATATCAAGTTTCTCTACAGCTTAAGACCTGAATGCAGACCCATCATGCTGATGATTAAATCTTATGAGAACATCAATTCATACTCACTAGCTGCTCTCTATAATCTTATTAAATCCCATGAGCCTGACATCTATGGAAGAAGAAGTGAGAAGGCTGCTTTTGGTTCTGGTTCATTGGCACTTTTGTCAAATGTTGAAGAAGAAGAAGACAAGGATGAACCAGATGGTTACATGGAAGGAGAGAACGGAGAATCGATTGCTTTGTATTCTGCAAACAATTGTAGGTTCAGAAAACCCTTTGTGAACAAGTTCAATTCAGCAAAACCGTTTGTGAAGAACTTCAACAAAAACTCCTTCATTCCGAAGCCAAAACCTGAGATTTACACTCCCAAAGACGAAACAATAAATTTCACTCCAAAGCATGTTGAATCTAACACTTCGGAGTCCCAAAAGGCTAAATATGAAGATAAGAAAGTAGCTGGTGACTCAGGTTTTGACTGTAATTACTGTCATGGCAATAATCACTTTGCAAAAGACTGCATGCTTCGAAAACGAAATGAGAAACAAAATCAGGTGAAAGATGAAGCTTATTATGCAAGAAAGATGCAGGAAGTAAGAGAAAAGACCAAGGACTTAGCCCTGATGGCTGCTGAAGATTACCCAGGAACATATCAAGTCTGGTCGTTTGACTCCAAAGATGAAGAAGTAAAAAAGCCAACTCATAGTGCTTTCATGGCCTATGATGATGGTAAGTGCTTTCCGAAGATCACTTCTGAGGAGATTGAAAATGAAGAGGAGTGGGGATTTGAAGACTCAGTAGGTCTTGGTTATGTTACTTCTGAGCAGAAGATTTCAACAGATGATGTGATTCCGAAGTGTTGGTTTGATGACCCTTCGGATGAAGATGAAGAGGTTTGTCTGATGGCTAAGGATACTCGCATGACTATTCCCGAACAGGTATCAAAACTACTCTTAACTTTTAAAATTCCTGTTTCTAAATCTACTCCTATTATTGATGAAATAACTCGTGATTGTTCTATGATGCATAAACTACTTGTTGATGCGAAAAATAGGGAGAAAATCAATGAGCAGGAGATTCTCAACTTGAGGGGGAGAGTAGAAAGTATGAAGTTCTCACTAGAAAAGGCCAATTTAAGAATCACACTGCTAGAGGAGATTAGGGAGAAACACTTGAATAACCATGATGTAATTTTGAGACAATGCAATATTTTCTAGTGAAACTGCAAAACGTTTATATGCTCATATTACTCGCATCTATCATTCTGCTGATGTGTGTAATGTTCAACATAGACAACTGTTGCCTTTTATTGATTTTAAGCTTAAGGAAGTTGATAGTATATCTTATGAATGTGAATCGATAGTATCTGGCTTCGAAGTCACCAACCCTTCGTATAAACATGGTTTAATCTCTGTAGAGAAACATCTAACTGCTGATAATTTGGTGAAGTTATTGCCACAAGAAATTCCAATATTGAAAAAGAATGTTCCTCAAACTGTAAATAAAGATGTAGTCACTGTTTAAACTGAATCTGAAAACGATTCTAAATGTGATTCGGATATGGAGGAAGTTGATTGTTCTTCTTTAACCATATTAAAATCATCCTCCACATCCGCATCACCCTCCGAAGACACATCACAATTGTCTTCGGATGACAAAGGAAAAGAAAAAATAGATTGTGAAAATGAAACTTCTGAAAACAAGGAAATTGTGAAATCTAAAATTCAAATTTCTGATGAATGTGTATCTTACGATCAATATCTCAAAGACAATTCAAAAAGACTAGTCCATGTTGCTTGTATTTATCCGAAGATCTCCTATTTCAAAAACTCCATTTTTGTGAAGCCTGGTGGCATGCTTCTAATTGACAATGATTTGAAAAAGATTTATGAGGAGGATAATTCCACTGTTACTGAGGAAGGATTCTTCTCATCTTCAAAAATGGTTGAAAATGAAATGAATGAAAGAATGGAAGTAAAAATCAATGTGAGAAAACAAGATTTGTATGAGCATAACATTTACAATCGACTTTGTTTTGAAAAAGATAAGATTCCCAAAAACATGTCTCATCTTTTAAATGTCAAAAATGATAATCACATTTATACTAACAGAAATTACAAACAAATTCAAGTTATGGAGAAACCCATAGCTCCGAAGATGGATGTTTTTTAGTTAATGGAATCTTGTGAGAGTGTACCGATTTCACAATCTTTTGAAAAAGCCATTACAAAACCAAAAATTGTTGTTTCTAAACCTTCGGTACAAAAACCTCAGATTTTGAAAAGACCTTAAATTCTCAAAAAGCAACAAGTTCACAACACCGCCTCAACTTCCAAAACAAAACCTACTGTTGTAATCTCCAAACCAATACCAAAACCAACAGTTGAGAAGTTTAAAACAAAGCAAACACAAAATCTTGTTAAAAGGAAAACACCCTTCAGAGTTTCAAAAAAAACCATTACGATAGCCTCAACTTCAGGAACAAAAGAAATGGGTACAAAGATTTCAAATGTTAAAAACCAATTTTCAAAACCATCCTTTGAACCTTCGAAACCAAACTTTCCAATTCCCAAATTTCAAAATCCATCAAAGAAAACATTTTCAAAAGGAAACAATTTGATAGATACATTCCATCAATGGCTAGACAAAAATTTGGATTTGTTTAAAGATAAGAATCTTTCACTAAATGATTTCAAATTGGCATACGAAGAGTACCTTTGTACATCTACGTTATGCAGTTCAATATCAAGGAAATCGACAATTGAAAATTCTAAACAAAATTGGAAAAGAAATGATTTGAAAGAAAATCTCACTACAAAAACTAAATCTTCAAAGTCATCTGATTGTTCAAAACACTCAAGTACTAAGAAAAAGTCAAAAACCTCAAAAACCAACACATCCAAACAAATATGGGTTTCGAAGACTACCATTGTTTCAGTCACTTCGGACTCATCAATCTTAACTAATAGCTCTTCGGAATCATGTTCTGACTCATCGTGTTCTTCACATGAGGCTTCGGAGAATATGATTAATCTAAATGCTAATGAAATATCCGAAGAGGCCGTGGAAAAGTGGATTCAAGAATCCTTCGCTTACCCTGAGGACCCAAGATTGATTGGGTACCAACTCCTTCTTGATTAATTGCAGGTCATGACAAATGAGCGGTACGATGCAAAATGGTACATGGATAGTGGTTGCTCAAGACACATGACAGGGAAGAGGGAGTATCTCAGGGATTATAGAACATTGGATGATGCAAGAAATGTTTGCTTCGGTAATAATGAAACATGTCTGATTCGGGGTTATGGCAAAATAACAAATGGCCAATTTACAATCAATAGAGTGGCATTTGTAGAAGGGTTAAAGCACAATCTAGTGAGTATCTCTCAGTTAGTAGTTGGAACAAGAAATGCAGTTACTTTCAACAACCAAGGAAGTGTCATCACAAAAGAAGCAACAAACGAAGTCCTTCTGAAATCTGAAAGAAAGGGGTCAATCTTTCCCTTGAATCTGAAGCCAGTGACTAGTAGGCAATAGTTGTGTCTTCTATCCAAAGCCAATTCAGATGTAAGTTGGCTATGGTACCGAAGACTTGCCTATTTAAACTTCAAAGACTTAAACAAGTTAGTGGCTATAGATTTGGTTCGTGGAATGCCTGCCCACAAATTTGATAATGACTCACTTTGTTCTGCTTGTGAACATGGCAAGCAAACAAAACAAAAGCATCCAACTGCGATCAACCCAAAAATCACCGAACCACTTTCACTTCTCTACATGGATCTTTATGGTCCATCCGTAGTGGAATCAATTGGAAAAAAGAAATACATTCTTGTGATAGTTGATGACTATTCAAGGTTCACTTGGGTCTTATTCTTAAGAAACAAGTCTGATGCAGCTGAAGAAATCATTAATTTCATAAAGAAGATTGAAGTGATGATCAACAAGAAAGTCCGAACCGTGCACAGTGACAACGGTTCGGAGTTCAAAAATCAAACTCTTAATGGATTTATGAAGAAAAAAGGGATTAGTCACAACTTCTTAGCACCTTATACTCCTCAACAAAATGGTGTTGTAGAAAGACGAAATCGTTCTTTGTGTGAAGCAGCTAGAACCATGCTTAACTTTGCTAGTTTGCCCATGTACTTCTGGGCCGAAGCCATCTCTATAGCTTGCTTTACTCAAAACATATCATACATTCACAAGAGGTTTCATATTACACCTTATGAAGTACTCAACCGAAGAAAATAAAATGTCAAGTTTCTTCATATCTTCGGTTGTAGGTATTTTATATTGAACTTAAAAGATCATTTGACAAAGTTTAATGACAAATCTGAAGAAGGAATTTTTCTTGGGTACTCACAAGACTCAAAGGCTTATAGGGTCATGAACAAGAGGACTCGCAAAATTGAAGAAACTTTCAACCTCTCATTTGATGATTACTATATCAAGAAATCCCTGCATCCGTTCCCTATGTCATCTATCTTTCCGAAGCCAGCTGTTGATGCATTACCAATCACTACCTTTGATACAGACTTTACTCTTCTTTTTGATCCACCTGTAAGGGCTGTGGACTCAGAAGTCAGGGCACCAGATAACAATGTGTCCGAACTGTCCAAGCTCACAGATGTGCCTGATGACTCTTCTGTTGGATTAGGTGTCTAAGCCATGACTTATAATTGTATTTATCTTATGAATAAAAGCAAAGTCCATTTGGGTTGCCCTCATAGATGGAGGATAGATGTATAGTTCAGTAGAGAGAATAATTGATTTATTAATTGTATAATAAATCAATAGAAAATAAATATATGGTTTATTAATATATTTAAGTGTTAATATATTAATTAGAAACTATAATAATTAATTAAGATTTAATCTAGAATTAATTGGATTTAATTTATTGATTAAATTAATTAATTAAAAGGTGCAGGGACTGGTTTGACATTTATTCAATAGTTGAATAACTGGCCAGGTAAAAACCTGGGGCAAAGTTGGTGCCACCCTGGAGGCTCCAGGGTTTTGGCGAAACCCTAATTAGGGTTTTGGGGAGTCTGGTCCAAGTGGCCAAAAGCCTTGTCCACTTGAAGGCTTTCTAGGGTTTCAGGTGTAACCCTAGGAGGCTATATAAGGAACCCCCTGGGTGCCCTAAATCCTACGCCTCCCACACTCTGGAATTACTCTGCTGGACTCATTCTTCCATCTTTTGGGTGTGACTTGCATTTGAGGCAGGATCTCTTTGTTGCTTGCTTGAAGGATCATAAGATCAAAGGTTGGTTTTCTTAATTCTGCTTTAGATTTGAATTGTATCCTTTAGGATTTTAGTTCTAATCTTCATAGAAGAAAAAATAGATCATATTACGGTTGCATGTGAACCATAGGAATTTTTGTGTTCATTGTTTGCATAGAAACCCTTCAGTGGTATCAGAGCTTAGGCTGTTTTCTTGTGAATTGTTTTGAACTGCATGTAATCTGTTCTTGCCTTGAGGTATTTTGCGAAAATACCTCCTTGGGAGGCATGAAAGTCGACGGCTTGGCTAGGATTTTCTAACCCTAGCCGCCATGCCCTAATGGTCCCCTTAGATTGCTTGATTTGCTTGCCATAATTGTATGTTGTTATTTTTGGTAATGAGATTAAATAAATAACTTGAACTTCTTGCTTGGCTTGTAAATTTCGAGACTCACAAGGACCATTATAGAAAAATTAATTTGATTAATTTGGTAATTTGTAACATAGATTTAATTAGTTTAATTAATTGATTAATTAAAAGACCAATTAAATCAGTTTAAATATTAATTAAAATTTTCGAAAAATTAGTATAAATTCACGAAAATTAAGATAAAATTAATTCTTAAATATTTTAATAAGATTAAAATATATCTTATATATATTTATGATTAAAAGTTAATTTAATATATGTAAGAAAATTGGTTAGTCTACCGTTAGTAGGCCTCATTCACAAAACTGTCCTCTAAAGAGGGTATAAGGCGACTGACTATAAAATGTTAGTCTAATGGGTATCTACTCTTACCCACCGCTCTCCTGGTCAGTCGAGTGTCGTTAGCCGAACGGGTATGATAGAACCGCTTAAGCCTCTTAAAAGTATAATGCTATAATTGAAAGTACTAGAACCTTAAAACTAACCCCAATCTAGTTACTTTAGGTTAAAAATGTGAATTGGTGCTAATCCATGAAATTGCACATTGCACTTTGTGGAGCGTTGGTGGAGCGTGTGTGGTTTACCGGCACGCCAACTGGGGTCCGCAAAGAGTCGCAATGGGTTTCTTGATTTTGTCATTGTTAACGGAGCGTGTGTGGATAACCGGCACGTTAATTAGAGATGACAATTGAATTCAAGAGTACCAAGCAATTTGCATGGTTATTCAGACCCGGTTTGTGATCCTCGGTATCCCAGTCACAAACCGCGGGGCATTCCCAAGATTAAAACATGCTATCGAACAGTTCGGTAAATCTCAATGAAACTAGGAATTCCATTATAATATGATTATGATTCCGTGGTGGAATTGGCTGAATCGTCATTCACCTACCTTATAAAATTTACAATATAGATTACGGCATCCCTTTTCGGTATTGTAGATTGTTATTGTAGGGTCCTAGCCTTATATTTATTCTTGGGTGAATATAAGGATTATTGTTATTTATATCTAATTAAAACAACCTTCTTCTTGTTCAGATGTCTTCTGACCAATCCGTTCCCCACTCAAATCCCGGTAATGTCACCTCGATTCTGTCGTTATGCTCAAAAGTGACGTTGGACGACACTAACTATAATGACTGGATCCGCAACATTAAGATGGCTCTTCGGTTTGAACATAAAGAGTATGTTCTGGAAACCGAACTCATTGATGTGGATACTGAAACCGCTACTCCCGAAGAAATCGCTGCGTACACTAAACACTCTGATGATGCAACCAAAGTGGCTTGCATCATGATCGCTACTATGAACCATGAACTGCAGCGTATCTATGAGGACTATTGGCCTTACGAGATGCACAAAGAGCTCGCGGAAAAGTTCCGTAAGCAGGAGCGCATCGAAAGGCGTGAGGTTGTAAAAGCCTTCACTAACGACAAGCCCAAGGAGGGCGAGTCCATCTGTGCACATGTGAAAAGGATGCATGGTTACGTGGAAAGGCTTAGGAAGCTGGAAATGCCTGTGCATGAGGATTTGGTAGTTGACATAGTGCTGAATTCCTTGCCAAGTTC
Organism: Cichorium intybus; assembly: GCA_023525715.1. NCBI lineage: Eukaryota > Viridiplantae > Streptophyta > Magnoliopsida > Asterales > Asteraceae > Cichorium > Cichorium intybus. Next base: position 110,562,606 of record CM042011.1, read on the forward strand.
TTATGACCAGTTCACACTGGTGTATCATTTGAACAACAACCAGGCAACCTTAGCTAAATTACACCTGAATTACATAGTGCTGAATTCCTTGCCAAGGTTTGTTCCCTGTCAACCCGTCTATCCTGGCTATTGGCTCTGGAAAGGGAAAGAAACGGAAAGGCCCCCCTAAGCAAAACTGGAGGGAAAAGACTCATGTCGGGTCATCTAGCAGTGCCCCGAAAGGCAAGTCTTCCGGTATTCCACATGTTCATAACACCAAAGAGGCCGACTGCTTTTACTGCAAGCAAAAGGGTCATTGGAAGAGGAGCTGCCCAGCGTATCTGCAGGACATCAAGGACGGTAAAGTGAAACCGTCACAGGCAGGTACGTATTCTATATCTAATAACTCATCTTTTTCCCATTCATGGGTCCTTGATATAGGATGTGGTTTTCACATCTGTTCTGATTTGCAGGGCCTAGAGGAAAGTAGGGAGCTGGAGCATGGCAGACTGAACCTTGTCATGGGTAATAGGCGAACGTCACGTGTTACCAAGATCGGTGTTTATGGACTGATGCTGAGTAGTGGAGTTAGATTAGATTTACATAATTGTTGCTATGCGCCTGATATGGCTAAGAACATAATTTCTTTTCATGCACTATTTAGACAAGGTTTTTATTATGAGTTTAATAAATTGAATGGTTCAATTTCTGTTTTCAAAAATGATGTTTTCATATTTAATGCTATGCCTTGTGATGGTGTTTATGAATCTATTATGTGTGTTGATAATTATGGTAAAATGTTTTAACTATTGATGCTTCAAGTGGTGTAGAAAAGGCATGTCTGTGGCATTGTCGCCTTGGCCATATAAACAAAAAACGCATCGCCCAACTCCAAAAGGATAGAGTGTTGGAATCATTCGACCTCGGATCGGATGATGTATGCGAATATTGCTTACTTGGCAAGATGACAAAATCGCCATTCAAAGGTTCCTTTGAAAGAGGTGAAGGTCTGTTGGATATCATACACACAGATGTGTGTGGTCCCTTCAGAACAACCACTAAAGATGGCACGCGATTCTATGTGACCTTTACCGACGATTTTAGCAGATATGGGTATATCTACTTAATCAAGAATAAGTGGGACACCTTTGAAAAGTTCAAAGAGTTTAAGAATGAAGCAGAAAATCAATTGGGCAGAAAGATAAAGATGCTTAGATCCGACAGAGGCGGTGAGTATCTTAGTATCGAGTTTCTCGATTACCTCAAGGAATGTGGAATTGTTTTACAGTTATCGCCTCGAAGAACACCTCAGTTGAATGGTGTTGCTGAAAGGCGAAACCGGACCCTGTTAGACATGGTTCGTTCCATGATGAGTCGAGCTTCACTTCCGATCCATTTCTGGGGGTATGCCTTAGAGACTGCCGCCCACATCCTAAATCTTGTCCTAACCAAGAAGGTTGCGAAAACACCGCACGAGATGTGGACGGGGAAAGTTCCCTCGTTGGCACACATCAAAGTCTGGGGCTGTGAGGCTTACGTAAGATGTGAGACCCTTGACAAGCTCGCAGAAAGAAGCGAAAGGTGTTATTTCATCGGATACCCAAAATAGTCTTTTGGATACTTGTTCTACAGACCAAGCGAGGACGTGGTCTTTGTAGCAAGACGGGGGTTCTTTCGAGAGAGAGCTCATTTCCAAAGAGGACAGTGGGAGCACCGTCGATCTCAAAGAAATTCGGGAGACGGCCGATGAACCAACCTTACAAGAAACAAGCCACCAACATGAGGAAGAGGTTCTTGTTGGACCGACCGACATATCGTTGCCCCTTAAGACAGGCGTTCAGGTAGAGTTAGCATGCCGCCCGAGTTCTATGGTTTCCATATTACTTCGGACAGTGACACGTTATTCAGTGATCGTACATTGACTAATTTGGATGAGCCAGCTAACTACCGTGAAGCGGTGGCAGGCCCCGAGTCTGCAATATGGAAAAAGGCAATGGACAGCGAGATAAAGTCCATGTATGACAATCAAGTTTGGAACTTGGTTGATAATGTACCGGGTCGAAAGATAGTCCGGTGCAAATGGATCTTCAAAAAGAAGACCGTCATGGATGGAAAAGTGCATACTTATAAAGCTCGGCTGGTTGCGAAGGGATTCACTCAAACCCCGGGGGTTGACTATGATGAAACCTTCTCACTAGTAGCCAAGATTAAGTCAATCAGGATAATGCTTGCTATAGCTGCGTTTCATGATTATGAAATCTGGCAGATGGATGTCAAAACCGCTTTCCTTAACGGGAAACTGACTGAGGATGTTTACATGAGTCAGCCAGAAGGTTTTGTAGACACAAAGCACCCTGATAAAGTATGTAAGCTGAAAAATAAATCTACGGATTGAAGCAAGCGTCTCGCAGCTGGAATCTCTGCTTCCATGATAAAGTCAAAGAGTTTGGTTTCTCTAGGAGTGAAGATGAGTCGTGTGTATATGTCAAGGCTAGTGGGAGTATAGTCACTTTCCTGGTGCTGTATGTTGATGACATACTGCTCATGGGAAACGACATTCCGACCTTGCAAAATGTTAAGGCTTGGCTCGGGAAGTGTTTCGCCATGAAAGACCTAGGAGAAGTTGCTTATATTCTCGGGATAAGAATACTTAGAGATAGAAAGAGAAAACTGATAGGTTTAAGCCAGTGTACATATTTAGAAAAGGTGTTAAAGAGATTTAACATGGAAAATTCTAAAAAGGGATAGTTGCCAATCCAAAGTAATACTAAATTGAGTAAGACTCAAAGTCCGAGTACCGATGAGGAAATAGCTGAAATGAGTCGGGTACCTTATGCTTCGGCAGTAGGGTCAATCATGTATGCTATGACATGTACTCGTCCCGACGTATCCTATGCACTGAGCATGGTTAGTCGGTTTCAGGGTAATCCTGGAAAAGCACATTGGATTGCAGTCAAGAACATACTCAAGTATCTACGAAGGACAAAGAATATGGTATTAGTCCTTGGTGGCAGTGACGAGTTAAAAGTGAGTGGATATACAGATGCCAGCTTCCAAACAGATAGGGACAGTGGACGGTCCCAGTCGGGATGGGTATTTCTTTTGAATGGTGGAGCGGTCACTTGGAAAAGTTCCAAGCAGGAAACGGTGGCTGATTCAATGTGCGAATCAGAGTACATTGCAGCAAGTGAAGCGTCTAAGGAAGCGGCTTGGCTGAAGAATTTCATCGGGGATCTAGGAGTTGTCCCGAGCATTCAGGAGCCGGTGGAACTTTTCTGCGATAATGAAGGAGCGGTCGCCTTGACAAAGGAGCCGCAAGACCATGGAAAGTCCAGGCATATCGAAAGAAAGTACCACTACATTCGACATCAAGTAGAGGAAGGGCACTTACTGGTTAAGCGGGTATCATCAGAAGAAAATCCTGCGGATCCTTTGACTAAGGCTCTGAGCATGATCAAGCACAATCAGCATGCTCAGAGCATTGGACTGAAGGATGATATTAGTTTTGGTAATTAGATAGGTTAGAAACTTGTAAACAGTATAAATGTAATTGACTCGGTGATTTTATAATTGAGATTTATAAATGAGTATTGTTACTGCCTTTGTCAATTGTTTATTTCTGTATTTCTATATTTGCATGTTTAACTTCCTTAATAATTAGATTATTTAAAGTTCCACAGTCGATCACACTGTTAGGGAGTAAGTGTGAGCGAAGACTGTCATGAATCGGTTGCAGACTGTCTAATGAGTTAGACATTGCAGTAAGACTGCTGCAACATTCATGAGTACTTAGAAAATAGAGATTTGAGTATTGGATAAACCCGCGCTTAACAGATTGCTTCATGGATTACATCACGAGCAATGTTAAGACGATAATATCCGGTGATCTTTAAGTGGAGAGATATGATCTGTTAGTTGCGATACAAGTACTTATTGACAGTGTGAAAATGCGCCAGTAACTCGGTGTTATAAAACGCATTGTTGTATGCATTTGAACCCACAAAAGATATGGACATATAAGTTGAAACTTATCCGTCTCCTGACCCGATGGGAACAGATATCTGTAGGCCTCTTGATGATTTCAAAGTTGACTGAAAGTGTGGGCCAACCGGGACTAAATTGATGTGTTCAATTAGTAGTCTCTATAGTCATATGGAGATTAGAAATCGAGGAACAGAGTATCAAACCAAAATTGATGTTAATCCATGTCTTGAGTTTGAAAATATCTAGTTGGATGGAGGATCATCAGATCACTTATCGTTGGACAGAACTGACTGGGTCAGAGTTCAGACAATTAAAGTCATAGACTTATCCAAGTGGGAGACTGTTGGATTAGGTGTCTAAGCCATGACTTATAATTGTATTTATCTTATGAATAAAAGCAAAGTCCATTTGGGTTGCCCTCATAGATGGAGGATAGATGTATAGTTGAGTAGAGAGAATAATTGATTTATTAATTGTATAATAAATCAATAGAAAATAAATATATGGTTTATTAATATATTTAAGTGTTAATATATTAATTAGAAATTATAATAATTAATTAAGATTTAATCTAGAATTACTTGGATTTAATTTAGTGATTAAATTAATTAATTAAAAGGTGCAGGACTGGTTTGGCATTTATTCAATAGTTGAATAACTGGCCAGGTAAAAACTGAAGGGTTTTCTAGCAAACAATGAACAAATAAACTCTTATGGTTCACATGCAACCCTAGAAAGATCTATGTTTTCTTCTATGAAGATAATAAACTAAAGCTAAAGGCCAACAATAATTTCTAAAGTTTAAAACAAGAATTACCAACCTTTGAATCTTGTTCTTGAAGCTAGCAGCACAAGTGTCCTGCCTCAAATGCAAGTCACACCCAAAGCAATGGAGAAGACAAACCAGCAGAGTAATCTTGGTGAAAGTGGCGCAGAGAATGAGGGTGCCATGTGCCTCCTTTTATAGCCTCCAAGGGTTACAGCTGAAACCTTAAGGAGCCTCCAAATGGGCAAGCCTGCTGACTAAATGGACCAAGCCTTTTCTAAACCCTAATAGGGTTTTCGCCAACTATGGAGTTCTCTCCATATTGGCGCCAACTTTGGCCCCTGTCCACTGGCCAGTTATTTATTTAACTATTAAATAAATACAAACCAGTCCCTGCACTTTTAATTAATTAATTTAATCACTGAATTAAATCCAATTAATTCTAGATTAAATCTTAATTAATTATTATAGTTTCTAATTAATATATTAACACTTAAATATATCAATAAACCATTTAATTAATTCTATTGATTTATTAAACATTTAATAAATCAACTTTTTATTCTACTGAACTCTATCCTAACCTCCAGCTATGAGGGCAACCCAAATGGACTTTGCTTCAATTAACAAGATAAATATAAATATAAAGTCATGGCTTAGTCACCTAATCCAACAGTCTCCCACTTGGATAAGTCTATGACTTTAATTTATCTTCTGATTAATTAACAACCTGCAGCTTCCAAGAAACTGCTGCCGAACTCTGACCCAGTCAGTTCTGTCCATAGATAAGTGATCATATGATCCTTCGTCCAACAAGATATTTTCAGACACGAGACATGGATTGAGATCAATCTCTGTCCGATACTCTGTTTCCCAATTTTCGATTCTGCTTATGACTTTCGTACTTCTAATTGAACACATCAATTTAGTCCAGGCTGGCCAGCATTTTAGTCAACGTCAAAATCATCGAGCGGCCTACATATATCTGTTTCCCATCAGGGTCACGGAACGAATAAGCTCCGACCCATATGCTTGTGTCTTTTACTTATCAAATCGTACACAACAATATGTTTTATAACATCGAGTTACCGATGCGTTTACGTATTATCAATGCACAACCGACTCATAAATTTCAAATCATATGTCTCCGCTTCAAGATCATACGATATTATCGTCTCAACATTGCTCGTGATGTAATCCATGAAGCAATCTATTGAGCGCGGGTTTATCCAATACTCAAATATCTATTTCTAAGTACTCATGAACATTGTAGCAGTCTTACTACAATGTCTAACTCCTTAGACAATCTACAAACCAATTCACGACAGTCTTCGTTCATACTTACTCCCGAAAAGTATGAGCGACTGTGGACTTTTGAATAATCAAATTATTCGGGAAGTGAAACATGCAAAATTGAAACATAAAATCTGATTGGTGGCTACTCTTGCCTAATTACCAAGTCTCCACGAGGTAATCACCAAGTCAGATTTTACATAAAACTATTATCGGTTTCTAGATTTCTTATAAACTTTTTAATTCGTGTTATGTATCTATGTCTACTTGACCTTTCACTCTTTCTGTGTATCCAAATGTTATACATTTATACACTTCATCCGATCGGATATCCTTCTGATGATATTTCAATTTGGTCATACTGTCATTCTCACTAACAACTCCATTCTATGTACTGTGACTTTCCATGGTTCTAGGGATCTTTACTTCACATGACTGCACCCGAAGACTATTTCGAGGTGTTACGATGTGCCGGTGAGCCACACGCGCTCCATCGGAATGCCAACGAAATTCTTTAACCATTAAGTCCTTTATTTTTAAAAACTCTTTTCAAATTGTTATCAACATTCACCCCTAATCATTTTCCAATGATTTCTCATGTAGTTACAAAATCCATTAAGTATTCCCAGCCAGGTCATATCCTGAATCTGACTCACTATGCTCTAAGCATTAAGTCATCAAGACATGTTCATGACACTTCTGATCGATCCAAGAAACTTGTTGGATTCGATCCAGTCCTATTCCAAACTCTTTTGGAATCTAAGGATTACTTATAATCCTTGTGTCATGTTTTTTCAATAACTATTTCCTTTCGGAGACTCTTTTCCATGCATCTTGAATCTTATCAAGATCATGCTTGCTATGGCCAGGTCTATACTGATGACATCATCTATCTGATATATGTTAATGGATTATGTGAGTATGTTGCACCTTTTATATCTCTCATGCCAAATCATCACACTTTGCAATGACAGGAAACTATTTCCTAGGGCAATGCATCTTGAGTTTCATCAAGATCATCTTGGCAGAGTTTCAATCTATCTCATAGACGTTTATAACCACCTGAGCATGCCGTATTTCTATTAAGTCTTTCATAGCGATCCGTCTCTTAACACCAACGTTGCACTTTGTAATGAAAAGAGACGTTTCCTAGAGCATTATGTAACACACATATGGAGATAGATAATAGCGACGCTCCCACTGGCTTTGACACGGTTATAGACTATTCACAAAATCCAGAGCTTATGGCACATTTTTGAGAATCCAAACCTTTCTGACATCTTTATGGATATCTTTCAGCCCTTTCTCAAAATCCAATCCTTTGGCACATTTTGAGAATCTGAATATCCTTTCTTGCGAGATGCCCATGGGGTAAACCCGGGCCCACGTACCTTTATACCGGCATACTCTTGTGAGTCCCCATTAGTGTGCCGGTGATCCACACGCGCTCCACTAACGACTTACATTATGCAGTATCCTTTCAGATTTCATCTTCTATTGAGAGTGCTTCTCTCGGAGTCAATTACTTGACTCTGAGTATCGTCTCACTCAACCAGATGTTCTGAAGATACGTTTCTGTCCATGTTGGTTTCTTTTGATGATTACTCCCACTGGTTTTAAGACCAGTTGTAAAATCAATCAAACTGTCACATAGACTGTATCTCGTCCTAAGATTCTCTCAATTGGCAGCAACCGGGCTCACCAATGCTTCCAAGTAGTCGGATTGTAAATCCGTACCAACTATAGTGTTTTACCACTATTCGGTATGTCACCCCGATCATAACTACTTATGACGGTGATCAATACTACCGGTCAAGATAAGATTATGTCAGTATTAGAACAAAAATCTGATTTCTGCTCTAAGCCTAGTGATGACTAAAGGTTGTTTCACTTGGCTAATCCTGAACTCATTCAGGACTGTCCCAACTCCCACTGTTTCCTTAGAACATGAGTTCTTTCTAAAAGAGCTCTTTCTTTTCCAGGTACAGCGGGATAGCCAGTGAAATGACATTTCTGATTAAGTTCGGGTTGGTCATGAGGTTCGGACGAACACTACAAGACCCTGAACTTTTAATGTACAGGTGGGACAATCCCAGCTTTACATTTCAGACAGTGTCTGCAAAACCTACTTAGTCGAAGATGTGGTTGGAATATGGTTTATATGGTCTGACCGGTTTAGTGTTTAATTTACGGGAAACTAATTGGCAATGTATCTCATACATCGAGGATCGAACTGTTTCGACCAATGCTCCATCATCTTCCCTAAGACATTATAACTATTAATGTTCTTGGAAGAGAATAACTGCGAAACATTTTCCCAGTTTGTGTTGTTACTCAGGTTCTGTGGATCTTGTACTTCTTTTGATGTCCTTGAACTGTTCAAGGTTTCAATTCAATCGCTTATTCTGATAAGCGCAGCCATATTCGTCATTCTGAATGACAAATATCGCAAAGTACAAACAATTGTGTTTTATTTGGAGATTCGAGCAACACACAACAACTTATGTGTTCGTTGCTCCTAATCTCAATGTCTTTTACATCTCTATGTAAACTTATGACTTTGCTAATTCTGTTCAAGACTTGCAATCTTCAGTTGACTCTAAGTCAACTGATTCCAAAATCCTATCCTTTGGATCTTTGGGTGATTCATTTCTTGCCACATGTGCTTTATAAAGAACTTAATCATCATTTGACTCTAAGTCAAATGATTCCAAAGTCCTGTCCAACTGGATCTTTGGGTGATTCATTTCTTGACACATTAAGAACTCAATTCATCATGAGACTCTAAGTCAAATGATTCCAAAGTCCTGTCCAACTGGACCTTTGGTTGAATTGATTCTTACAACATTTATCTTAACAATCATAATGGACACAATTCCTAAATCCAAACACTTTGGATGTATCAATATTCAAGTTATTACTAATCATGCATTCAACACAATCATACAACATTTCAAGGATATTTCAAACAACATGTGTTAAAAGAAAATTGACAATTTTATTAAAACAAAATCCTTGAACAATGTATTATATGATAGACAATGTCATACGCATCTAATAAGCTAATAACATGATTTCAATATCTAACTAAACTCTAAAACTGCATGAGCTTCAGATCCAATCTGAATATGCTCCTATGCAACAACATCCCACATCCTACATAGTCCATGCATACAAAGAATATGAGAAACACATCCTGTATCAAGGAATTAAGGATCAGGGGTTCTGAGTTTTAAGATATTCCTGAGTTGCCAAACTGTTCGGCTTCGGAGCATTTTCCAATCTTTCCGTGACTGTGTCCCACCCTGTGGATTCCCAGTTTGAACCATCGAGGAACCGGTCCAGACGATCTGGATCATTTCTTGATGTGTCCTATTACTGGACTCAATCCTGAAGCAGCTGAATCAATGGAACTATGCTTCTCTATGAACGACTCATACAAAGTCAACATTGAATGCACATCCACGATTGTCTTATCTGGTTTCCCTTCATATACATCAGGATGAACGGATCAGCGAGTCGAGCTAATGCTTTAACTCCCGATCAAAAGGGGACCAAATTTATACAGTTCACCTATGTGTCTCTCAGTCTTGAGAACATGTGAACTGGTGCTACTTCCTGCACACTTCAAACTCTTTGAAGATCTTAGCTCGTCCTTTCTCAACCAGTTCATGGAACTTTTCCACAACTAGCTGAGTTAACTTATCTGACCTCAGGAATTCTAAATTCCTGCAGAACTCGGGGTCAATGATCAATAGTATTAGGCAACGAACTTTCCTTGACTTAACAATCAAGGAGTCATGCTCATCACAAGCTGCTGTGTGATGTCATGCTTTGGGGAGCGGACACTCAGTCAGATATGGCTTGCCAGCAAAACATAGAACTATTCTCTATTTATGAAGCCATACCATATAGTTCAGGCCAGTCAGTCTTACCATATTTAGCAGGTGCTTTCTGATGCTCTCAGAAATGGGTGAAGGAGGAGAGGGAGGAGAATAAACACTTGGTTTAGACATCTACAATAAACAGAATTTATTAGTTTAATTTATCCTTTTAAATAATTACCCAATTTACTATTTATTAAGGCTAGGACCCAAAATGCCCCAACTATGGTGTGAAGAGGGATGCCGTAATCACAACATAATGGTCATTAAGGTAGATAATACACTTATCAATTTCATCTTATGAAATTCCTAGATCTGTTGAGACACATTGAACTATTCAATGGCATGTTTAGTATCGGATGTGCCCCACTGTTTGTGACTGGGATGCCGAGGATCACAAACCGGGTGTGAATAACCATGCAAATTCGCTCGGTACTCTCGAAGTCAATTGTCATCTCTAATTAACGTGCCGGTTAACCACACACGCTCCGTTAATAATGACAAAATCGAGAAACCCATTGCAAGTCTTTGTGAACCCCTATATGTGTGCCGGTTAACCACACACGCTCCACCAATGTTTCACAAATTGCAATGTGCAATTTCATGGATTAGCACCAATTCACATTTTTAACCTAAAGTAACTAGATTGGGTTTTGATTAAGGTTCTAGTACCTTCAATTATAGCATTATACTTTTAAGAGGCTTAGCGGTTATATCAAACCCGTTCGGCTAGCGACACTCGACTGACCAGGAGAGCGGTGGGTAAGAGTAGATACCCATTAGACTGCCATTTTATAGGCAGTCGCCTTATACCCTCTTTATAGGACAGTTTTGTGAATGAGGCCTACTAGCGGTAAGACTAACCAATTTTCTTATACATAAATAATTAACTTTTAATCATAAATATATAAGATATATTTTAATCTTATTAAAATATTTTAGATTTAATTTTGTAAGAATTTTCGCAAATTTTAAGGAATTTTTTGAAAATTTAAATTAAATCATTAAGCTGATTTAATTGATCTTTTAATTAAACAATTAATTAAACTAATTAAATCAAATATAGGCATCACAAAATTAATCAAATTAATTACCTATATTAATCCCTAGATTTTGAAATCTACAAGATATGGATAAGGATTCTAGTTATTTAATTAATCAGCAATTACCAAAAATAACAATCCTAATCTGGGCAGCAAATCAAGCAAATCAAGGGGGAATAAAGGGGTGGCGGCTAGGGTTAGGAAACCCTAGCCTAGATTTCGATGATGGCCTCTTCCAAGGGTTTAATTTCGCACAAAACCCTTAGGCACAAACAATTCATGCAGTTTATATCAATTCATAAGAAAACAGCCTATGCTCTGATACCACTGAAGGGTTTTCTAGCAAACAATGAACAAATAAACTCTTATGGTTCACATGCAACCCTAGAAAGATCTATGTTTTCTTCTATGAAGATAATAAACTAAAGCTAAAGGCCAACAATAATTTCTAAAGTTTAAAACAAGAATTACCAACCTTTGAATCTTGTTCTTGAAGCTAGCAGCACAAGCGTCCTGCCTCAAATGCAAGTCACACCCAAAGCAATGGAGAAGACAGTCCAGCAGAGTAATCTTGGTGAAAGTGGCGCAGAGAATGAGGGTGCCAGGTGCCTCCTTTTATAGCCTCCAAGGGTTACAGCTGAAACCCTATGGAGCCTCCAAATGGGCAAGCCTGCTGACTAAATGGACCAAGCCTTTTCTAAACCCTAATAGGGTTTTCGCCAACTATGGAGTTCCCTCCATATTGGCGCCAACTTTGGCCCCTGTCTACTGGCCAGTTATTTATTTAACTATTAAATAAATACAAACCAGTCCCTGCACTTTTAATTAATTAATTTAATCATTGAATTAAATCCAATTAATTCTAGATTAAATCTTAATTAATTATTATAGTTTCTAATTAATATATTAACACTTAAATATATCAATAAACCATTTAATTAATACTATTTATTTATAAAACATTTAATAAATCAACCTTTTATTCTATTGAACTCTATCCTAACCTCCAGCTATGAGGGCAACCCAAATGGACTTTGCTTCAATTAACAAGATAAATATAAATATAAAGTCATGGCTTAGACACCTAATCCAACAAAAACCTGGGGCAAAGTTGGCGCCACCCTGGAGGCTCCTCCAGGGTTTTGGTGAAACCCTAATTAGGGTTTTGGGGAGTCTGGTCCAAGTGGCCAAAAGCCTTGTCCACTTGAAGGTTTTCTAGGATTTCAGGTGTAACCCTAGGAGGCGATATAAGGAACCCCCTGGGTGCCCTAAATCCTGCGCCTCCCTCACTCTGGAATTACTCTGCTGGACTCATTCTTCCATCTTTTGGGTGTGACTTGCATTTGAGGCAGGATCTCTTTGCTGCTTGCTTGAAGGATCATAAGATCAAAGGTTGGTTTTCTTAATTCTGCTTTAGAATTGAATTGTATCCTTTAGGGTTTTAGTTCTAATCTTCATAGAAGAAAACATAGATCATATTAGGGTTGCATGTGAACCATAGGAATTTTTGTGTTCATTGTTTGCATAGAAACCCTTCATCTTCAACTAGCAGCATACAAAGACCATCTTCGGTTGAGGGAGAGCCATCCAACAGAAGTGAAGGGAATGCTAGTTTTGAGGGGGATCAAAACATCACAAGTCCAACATTGCCCCCACATGAAATCTCTCATATCATGTCCCTGTACCCATTGACACGCCTAGGTCGTCGTGCGGTCAAAAATAAGAAAAAACCTAACACACACACTAGCACAGTGGTAGTCAGGGTCGATCCGCAGGAGCTACGTGGTCAGATCAGATGGCAGATTACCAACTATAGTGTCACGCTATAGTCGGAGGACTTTAGTTTCCAAACCCTCGCCACTAAAATCATAAACTCTAAACTAAAACAATCCCAAAACAAGTATAGACTAAGCTAAGCTTCAACCCAAACCTAGTTACTTTCTGAAATCAGAAGTGCATCTCTAATTCAGAAGTAAACAAAGGCATCCAACAATCTAAACATAAACCAAAACAAGGCATAAACCACACCAATAACTAAAATCCCATGGGACAGTCACCGGCTAAAGTTCCAAAAACAATAACTGGAATGCTCAAGGTCAGTGGTTGTCACTCCCAAAGACCCTAGCCACTAATGCTAACTATTTAAACTAAAAGAAATTAAACATAAAAACCTGAAATGCCAAAATGTAATTGCTGAAAAACGAATTCTTGGAGTCAAAGAGCCTCTACGGTCGATTTTCCACCAGGGTTTTGCTCCGGGGTTCGGCTGTAAATGCCTCTATTTATAGTTGAAATTCCCCGCAGCCGCGCCGCGCATTTAAGTGAACCGCGGCGTGCGTACTTATCTTCTCCCGTTTTCTCGGCCTTTGAATTTGGTTCACCGCCCAAAACCGCGTCGCTCCTTCTGGATTCTGCGGCGCGCGTACGTGTTTTCCTGATTTTATTCTCTTCTCCAAACTTCTCCAATTTGCACGCTTTTGGTCCCTGTTTTCATTATTTTCTTCCAAACAAGTACTGGCACGAAAAGTGAGAATACCACGATATATATGATATAATTTCACTAAGAATAGGGCTCAACAACGACTAAAATATGTAATATCACTAGGCGTTGTCAAACACCCCACACTTGTGCCTTGCTTGTCCCCAAGCAAGAGGGTTTTTAATAAATTCTAACTAAGACTCAAACAATTTTTGACTGTGTTTAGTTTCAAAGCTTATTGCCTTAGGAGTTAGAGTGAAATAGTTCATGAAAACCTAATCAGAATGTTCTTTGGAATTCATGGCTTTCTAGAGAACCCTTGATTACAAACTTTCTGTCCACAATGAAGTGTACTTACTCATTCAGATTCTAAAGGCCATTAAGGAATTGTCCATGACTTTCGATGTTGTCCGTGTAACGAGCTTTCGAAAATACCATCCCAGACCAGACGATCTTAGGTGGTAAGGTGCATAAATGCCTCTTCGAGACCACCCTTTTCGGACCTACCGGCTCAAACAACAAAGGCCACAGATTGACATTTCCTTCCTAAATTCCAATCCTAAAACAATCCAATCGTCTAACTCCTAAAACTCAACTTGTTTGACTAACTAATAGCATGATCACAAATAAACAGTATCTCTTGAAAAATACCAGTGCTATCACAATCACAAACCATTCGTTTCAAAATTACAATTTAGTAAAAATTTTGAAAAAGTTGCTAAAAATTTGAAAATTGGTCATTTCTGCAAAAATTTCAAAAATACACTCTTTCGACCGTCCACACCCCACACTTAAAACCGTACAACGTCCCCGTTGTACAAAAAATATGTTAGAACAAGGGAGAAAGTGTTACCCCTTTGGACGGTAGACTGCTTGGTTGGTACTCAGTATCACAGGTACAAATTCGAACAAAAAGAATTCTTGATTTCGCATTCTAGAGTTGCGGCGCAACAGTGAACACGCCGGTGGTCAAGACAAGTGGAGGGAGCACGGTGACCCCACACTTGTCTAAGACAACTCCTACCCAATTTGGTATATCATGCATGACTCAACAAAACATTAAAAGCACATAACAAATAAAATATAACAACAAAAGATAGACATGTATAATAAGCAAAAATGTATGTGTTGCGGATGACCGCGGCACGTGATTGAAGGACACGCATCGCGGTAATTACGTGAGATGAAGTCAACGTCAAATGAGAAAAGACCTCGTCGCGTGATATAATGGTGCCGCGGCGCTGTAATTTCTGCAGATTACTCCATCTTCAAAATCTCACAATAACAATTCAACACAAAGAAAACTATTGGTTTATTATTATTATCCACTGCCTTTAAGAGGCTTATTCACCTAACAATTTCCTAAAAACAAATCTTTTCAACTAGACCTAACAAAGTGCAATTCAAAAATGTACTAGAAAAAATCCAAATTAATTACATCTAATTCCTTCAACTATGTGCAGTATCATCATAATCACCTTCTTCTTCCTCTGGATCCTCTTCCATTGGCTCCTCATCTTCATCTCTGATCGTCGGCTGGGGTCTTGGTGGAACACACTTATTCTTTGCTATTAATGCAATCATACAGTCAGCTAACCTGAGGAGTTGTGCTTGTGTATGCTCTGTTCTTTTATCCACCTCGTGTGCTACATATGACTGAACCAGGTGTTCCCGCATGTGTGTCTCCATGGTTTCTTTCAGTGCCTTCACCTCATCCGCAAGAAAGTGGGATTCCATCGTAGCAGGGGATAGACTGCGAGGTAAACCGGTAGCTGGCCTTGACCGCTTTCGAGATGTAGTCGGCTCAGACCGAAGTGTCGGGAAAGGTATACGGTCAACGGACGGGACTCCATCGTCCACGTATATCACCTCCCGCGAGGTGGTCACAGGCGGGCAAAAGATGATTGGAGGGATAACCTCCAACCCGTCGGTCGTGTGCTCGGAGATCAGTCCATATGACTCTGCCAGTCTGGTGACGAAGTGGCCCCCTCCCAATGCGGTTATTGTCATCGGTGCATCAGTAATTTGCTTGAAAAAGTCAGCGACAAAATAAGGGATGTTACAAGTTTCCAACATCCGCGTCGCTGACCACATCAGATGCAGCTCCCGGGGCAGTACCTTTTCTTCATCCGCACGCGGCCACAGCATGGTGGTGATCAGCCGGTGCAACATGCGGTGGGCCGGCAAATGCATGTAGCATTCCCGGACCGTGTTCTCGTGGTACCGGGTGGAGGATATCGTGCCCCAGTACTCGGCTGGGGAAAAGGAATCCCCCATAGTTCGGCTAGCGCCTGTGAAACACCTCGAATGCCGGTGAGTTCGACTCCTCCTTGGTGTACAGCCCGATGCGGTACCCGAATTCCCGCAAGGTACAACTGCGGTCGTGATTTCCCAGACGAAATCTCACAGTCTCCTCGATGTCCATGCCCCTCTGCTTGTGGTCAAAGTAATAGCTGGCAAGGAACTGTAGGTACACCTCACGGTAAACAGGCTCATTCATATTTGTTGCATTCTCCAACGCCCGGCAAGTATAAGTTAAGTCCCCATCTTCATACCCTCCTTGTACTAACCAATCCTTCAGACGATCCAAGATGCCCGATTCCCTGGTCAAGTCCCAATTGACCTTGCGGCACGGTAGTATGCGTTTGTTTTTACACAGGCCCCGGCGGTTAAAGAAGCTAGCCGCGCAGACCCGATCGATCTGTGTAGTCACTGAGTTCCAGTCAATGGTTTCAGAACTACCTGAATAAGACATCGTGCCTGCAGAAATCACAAAAATTGACAATTACTGCACTGTTCTGACATTCGACGCGGCGCGCACATAACAACCCGCGACGCGTCAAATGAATATTCATAACCCGCGTCGTGGACTATACAGGTCGCGGTGCGGCGAGCGATTTCAGTCAAGAAAAGTCGATCATTCTGTCAAATTAAGTCCAATTTCTCTAATCTAACACTTGGGTTTCATGCAAAATAGTACTATAATCCTAATTTGGCAATCAATTTCATCAATTAAGTACGGCATTGTGAATTATAGCATCATCTAGCAAGTTCAAGACTTATGAAAACTAAGAGAAGGAAAAGGAAGACTTACTTGAATTTCAGTGAATGAAAGAGGAATGCAGATGACTTGAGTGATTGAAGGCTTGTAGCACGGTGAAAATTATCTCGAATTACGCAAGTTGATTATATGTAGTTGTGGGAATTTGGATATCTTTCAAAAACTCTGTTTTGGTGATTATATTTAATTTCAAATTAAGATAAGGCCGCGGCGCGGGAAGCTTCTATCCGCGTCGCATATAAAAAATCTGATTTTAAATGTAATCGCGAAAACTCAATACGCGCGGCGCGGATCCTAAGATCCCGCGTCGCGGTTCTGCAAAATTACCAAAATGACCCCACACTTTCCTTTTTCTCACCGTGATAAAAATGGATGCAATTAAAAATATGCAAATATACAAATGACGATCGGGTTGCCTCCCGACGAGCGCTAAGTTTAACGTCTTCAGCCGGACATGCACTTACCTGATTTATGCAGTATACACCGGAACATCCACCACGAATTCGACCGTTTCCACTTCCAGTTTCTGGAACGTGCCTGCAACGACATACGGTTTGAGCCTATGTCCATTGACTTTGAATGGTTGACCACCCTTCAAATCCTGAATCTCCACTGTGCCATAGTCTGTGATGCTGACCACCATATAAGGGCCATTCCATTTACTCCTGAGCTTCTCGGGAAACATCTTCAATCGCGAGTTGTACAGCCACACTTTCTGTCCTACCTCAAAATATTTCAAGCGGAGCTTGGCATCGTGATACCTCTTCATCTTTGATTTGTATGTGGCCGCATTTTCATATGCTTCGTCTCGTAGTTCCTCTAATTCTGACAACTGAAGTTTCCTCTCCTTTCCTGCTTCCGTGTAGTCCATGTTGACTTGTTTGATTGCCCATAAGGCACGATTGGCAAGCTCAACCGGTAGATGACAGCCTTTTCCATAAACCAACCGATATGGAGTTGTTCCAATCGGTGTCTTGTAAGCAGTGCGGTATGCCCAAAGCGCATCGTCCAACCTAAGTGACCAATCCTTTCTGTCGGTCTTGACAGTCTTTTGCAGGATTTCCTTTATTTGCTTATTAGATACTTCCACTTGGCCACTTGTCTGAGGATGATAGGGTGTTGCAATCCGATGGTTCACTCCATAGTGCTTTAGCAATCTTCCGAATTTAAAATTCTTGAAGTGGGACCCTCCATCACTGATGATTACTCGTGGAACTCCATGCCTAGTGAAAATGTTTTTCTTCACGAATTTACACACCACATGGTGATCATTCGTACGAGTTGTCTCTGCTTCGATCCATTTGGACACATAGTCCACTGCTACCAGAATGTAAACATAACCATGTGACGTAGGAAATGGACCCATGAAGTCAATTCCCCAGACATCGAAATTGTCCACCACCAGGATTGGATTCAAAGGCATCTGATCCCTTTTTGATATGTTTCCTAACTGTTGGCAGTTGAGGCATTCCTTAGCAGTTCGGTGTGCGTCTCTGAAAATTGTTGGCCAATATAATCCAGCCTCGAGAACTTTGTACCCCGTCTTTTTACCACTGAAATGCCCTCCACATGCTGACGCATGGCAATGCTCCAATACCTCACCAATTTCGCTATCAGGCACACATCTCCGAATTATTTGATCCTCTCCTACCTTGAAAAGGTCAGGATCATCCCATATAAATCTTTTTGCATATGTGCGGAACTAGTTTTGTCTTTGTTTGGTCCAATGTGTCGGTATTGCTCCTGTAGCCAAGAAATTCACATAGTTTGCATACCAAGGGGCTCCAGTAAGCTCCAACAGCTGCTCATCCAGGAATGAATCCTTGATTCCTGCTTCCGATCCTTCAGCTGGCAATCGAGAAAGATGGTCTGCCACGACATTCTCGGCTCCCTTCTTGTCTTTAATCTCCACATCGAACTCTTGCAACAGAAGTATCCATCTAATCAATCTAGGTTTAGACTCCTTCTTAGTGAGCAAGTGTCTAACGGCGCTATGATCAGTGTAAATTACTACCTTAGATCCCTAAATGTATGATCGAAACTTGTCTAATGCAAATACTACGACAAGTAATTCTTTTTCAGTACTTGTATAATTTAATTGAGCTTTAGAAAAAGTTTTACTAGCATAACAAATGACTACAGGTTTCCGATCAATCTTTTGTCCTAATACTATACCAGCATCATAGTCACTGGCATCACACATTATTTCAAACGGTTGAGTCCAATCAGGTAGTTTCAGGATAGGAGCCTCGACCAATTTATTTTTGAGGATATTGAATGCTTTTACACATTCCTCATAAAAAATGAATGGCGCATCCTTCAAGAGAAGACCACAGAGGGGTTTGGAGATGGTACTAAAGTCTTTGGTAAACCGACGATAGAAACCCGCATGTCCTAAAAATGATCTGACCCCTTTCACTGATGTTGGGGGTGGCAACATGGATATGACCTTGACTTTAGCACGATCAACTTCGAACCCTCTCTCAGAGACTACGTGACCTAACACTATCCCTTTTTTGACCATGAAGTGGCTCTTTTCCCAAGACAGCACCAAATTGGATTCGACACATCTTTCCAATACTTTTTCCAATTGATCCAAGCAGGCTTCGAACGTCGGTCCAAAGATTGAAAAGTCGTCCATGAAAATTTCTAATGCATCACCAATCATATCAGAAAAAATCGCCATCATGCATCGTTAAAATGTAGCAGGCGCATTACACAACCCGAATGGCATTCTACGAAAAGCAAAGGTGCCATAAGGACAAGTGAATGTTGTCTTTGCCTGATCCTCTGGGTGGATTGCAATCTGATTGTACCCAGAATACCCATCCAAGAAACAGTACTACTTCTGTCCTGCTAGTTTCTCCACGATCTGATCGATGAACGGCAATGGAAAATGGTCTTTAGAAGTAGCAGTGTTGACCTTTCGATAATCGATACAGACTCTCCATCCAGTTACGGGCCTTGTGGATACCTTGTCACCATCCTTCGTATCCACAACAGTTATTCCAGATTTCTTCGGCACTGTCTGTGTCGGACTGACCCATTCGCTGTCAGAAATTGGGTATATGATTCCAGCGCCTAACCATTTAAGAACCTCCTTTTTGACAACTTCCTTCAGATTAGGATTCAATCTTCTCTGCGTATCCCTGGCTGGTTTGGCACCCTCTTCTGTGATGATCCTATGCATGCACGTGGTTAGGCTGATTCCTTTTAAGTCCGCGATTATCCAACCAATGGCCTCCTTGTGTTTGGACAATACTTTGAGTAATTCTTTTTCTTGTTCTCCTGTCAAGTCTGCTGCTAAAATTACAAGCAAAGTATCCTTGTCCCCTAAAAAGGAATACTTCAGGTGTCCTGGTAGCGGCTTCAACTCCAGCTTTGGTGGTTCTTGTAAGGAGGGTTTCAGCGTCCTTGGAATCTCTGTCGGTAACTTCTCTATGTGAGCGCATTCTTCAGACTTCAAACCCTTATCTCCTTCTATTTCTTCTTTCTGCTCATCATTTTCAACACTTCCTTCTTCCTGAGTCTCCCTCTCATCTGATTGAAGTACCTATAGAGTGTACTGCTGCACTAGCTCATCTATGATGTCCACCTGATAACACTCCTCTTCTTCCATGCTACTTCCTTTTGGATCAGCATTGAAAATGTTGATCTTGGCCTGTTGGTGCCTAAAAGATATTCCCATTTCTCCAGTGTGACAAGCGATATTTGCGTTGGCCGTGGCCAAAAACGGTCGTCCTAAGATGATCGTGGGTTGTTCTCCATTGGTCGCCTGACGAGTGTCCAATACTAGAAAATCTGCTGGGTAATAAAATTCTCCCACCTTGATGATGACATCAACTAACATCCCCCTAGGGATCTTTGTAGATTTATCTGCCAATTGCAAAATCACGTCGGTAGATCTCATGGTGCCAAACTCGTGCTTATCAAATAATTGTCCAGGCAATATGTTCACACTTGCACCGAAATCTAACAAAGCTCTTTTAATGTGTACATTGCCTAAATCTACTGAGATGAGAGGAACTCCAGGATCCTTCATCTTTGGAGGAAGCGCGTCCATTAAGATAGAACTTACATTCTCAGGTAAGCTAATCATCTTAGGCAAATGGGACAAGATATGTTTTTTTATGTATGCACATATCCTTAAGAAACTTAGCATATGCGGGAACTTCCTTAATAAGTTTTACTAATGGAATGTTAACCTTAATTTGACTAAACAATTCCCACATATCTTCTGCCTGCGGTCCCTTCTTCCCATATGGTTTTTTCTCAGGCTTTTCCAAAGCTATAGGAAAAGGAACTGTCCCACTTGTTTCTCCTTTCTCCCATGTACTCGTGTGCTTCTTCTTCTTCGCTTGCTCCTCCTTATCCTTATTTTCTTTTTTCTCCATCTCTTCTTTTTCATCAAAAATTATTTCTACATCACTATCTTCATCCACAAGCGGGGCTGTAACCTTATTATCCACTTTCTTCCCGCTCCTAAGCGTGATCACCTCATTTACTTGTACCTTTGACGTTTGCGCCCTTTCCTGAGCTCTATCCTCTTCCATCTTAACAATCAATTTTCCTAACTTCAGAATTGCTTCTGAATTAGACTTTTCCACTTCCTGAAGCTTGACTAACATTTCAAAGATTTCTTGTAAACCAATGTTTATTCCTCCCGCTGGCGATGGAGGTTGCACCTGTTGCTGCCTAATTGGTTGTTGCCTTGCTTCCTGTTGTTTATTATTACGGAATGGTCTTGGTGCGTTGTGAAATCGACCATACCCATGTACTTGACTAATCTTCTCATGAGTCTTTGAGCACTCATTGTGATTATGTCCTATACCCCCGCATGTGTTACATATAACTTGCCCATGGAACACATATGCTCATTTCTCTTGCTGAAACCTCGCGAGCATTTGATTAAACTTCTTACTCACAGCACTGAGCTCCTTCTGAATTTCTGTCTTCCACTTGCTTTCTGCTTCAATGTTCGCTACATAGACTGTATTATCTTTCATGGTTCCGCTAACCTTCGATCCTAAGCTCAACTGCTCCAGGAATCTCCAAGCGTCTTCCGACTCTTGCCACATAAATGTCCCGCTTGACGAGGCATTTATCATTGCTTGGTGTGTTTCGCTGACTCCCTCGAAAAATAACTTCACTAACTGCCATTTGGACACTTCATGATGCGGGCAGGATCGCAATAACTCCTTCAACCTATCAAAAGCTTCGTGGAAAGCCTCTCCAGGCTATTGCTGAAAGTTCTGAATTTCTCGTCTGACCTCTGTGGTTTTATTAATTGGATAGAATTCTTGTAAAATTTTTGCCTTGAGTTGATCCCAACTAGTGATACTATTAGATGGAAGAGAAGTGAACCAATATTTGGCCTTATCCTTTAGTGTGAAAGGAAATAATCTTAATCTAAAAGCATCCATATTGGCATTTCTAGGAGTATTAGCATTCGCGATAGCTATGAACTCATACAAATGATTGTATGGGTCATCAGTTTTATATCCTCTGAATTGAGTTAATATTCCTATCAGCTGAGGCCTGATTTCTACATGGTATTCTACATCATCAGGAATATAGATGGGCGATGAGTCATCATACTCCCGTGGCTGGAAGTGTGATGCAACCGATTGCCCTCTCGGTTGTGCAAAATATAAAGGTTGGGCAGGATTACCGTAACATTGAGGATCATTGTATCCCTGCTGACCTTGATGCTGTTGTTCTCTTTTTGGAGGTCCCCGACCTTGGTCCCATGGTTGCTGTGGTGCTGGTGGAACCCATCCTTCATTTTCCTCATCATATCTTTCCTCTGTCTCTGGATACTGGTACTGTGGCTGAAGAGGTGGCTGGTATGTGGGTTGAGGTTTAAATAGAACTGGTTGTGATTGAGAAAATGGTTGAGAGGTTGGTGTCTGCTGTCTAGAAAATAGGGTGCCATCACGGGTTGGCTCTCCCCAAGACATTGCAGAGGTGAATGGATTAGTGGATTGTGGTTGTGATACTGGTGGAAATGATGGAATCGATGGCGGAGTGCATGATGGTATGGGTGCAGGGGCTGAAACTGCAGCACCAGAAGCACTCATGCTCCCGAATTGAGACTCCGAAACCGGGGGAATAAAAGACATCCCCGTTGCCTCACCTGAAGGTTCCTGGACAACACTTACTGTACTACTACTGAAACTCATGATATTGGAACGCCCACGGGCACGGAATTTGCGCGCAGTTCGCTCAATCTCAGGATCAAATTGCAAAGGGGATAATTGCTCACCCCTGCGGGTACGCATGCACTAATGCAACACGCCCGTAAAAATTAAAAAACAAAACTAACCAAAAGAAAATTAAGAAACTAGAATTCCTACTAATCACCTAATCTAAGCTCACAGCTCCCCGGCAACGGCGCCAAAATTTGACACGCCTAGGTCATCGTGCGGTCAAAAATAAGAAAAAACCTAACACACACACTAGCACAGTGGTAGTCAGGGTCGATCCGCAGGAGCTACGTGGTCAGATTAGATGACAGATTACCAACTATAGTGTCACGCTATAGTTGGAGGAATTTAGTTTCCAAACCCTTGCCACTAAAATCATAAACTCTAAACTAAAACAATCCCAAAACAAGCATAGACTAAGCTAAGCTTCAACCCAAACCTAGTTACGTTCTGAAATCAGAAGTGCATCTCTAATTCAGAAGTAAACAAAGGCATCCAACAATCCAAACATAATCCAAAACAAGGCATAAACCACACCAATAACTAAAATCCCACGGGACAGTCACCGGCTAAAGTTCAAACCTAGAAGCTAACCTAGTTGGTCACTGAAATCAGCAAGGGAAATCAGTCCAATCAAGGTCAAAATAATCATTCAAACACAATCCAAGCATCCAAAACCAATACAAACGTCAAACACCCCAATATTACTTGTAACCAAATGATTATTATAAACTCAAACTGAATTCCAATAATCCAATACAGTAACAAAGATCCAAAAACAGTAACTGGAATGCTCAAGGTCAGTGGTTGTCACTCCCAAAGACCCTAGGCACTAATGCTAACTATTTAAACTAAAAGAAATTAAACATAAAAACCTGAAATGCCAAAAGGTACTTGCTGAAAACGAATTCTTTGAGTCAAAGAGCCTCTACGGTCGATTTTCCACCAGGGTTTTGCTCCGGGTTTCGGCTGTGCCTCTATTTATAGTTGAAATTTCCCGCAACCGCGCCGCGCATTTAAGTGAACCGCGGCGCGCGTACTTATCTTCTCCCTTTTTCTCGGCCTTTGAATTTGGTTCACCGTCTCAAAACCGCGTCGCGCCTTCTTGATTCCACGGCGCGCGTACATGTTTTCCTGATTTTATCTTCTTCTCCAAACTTCTCCAATTTGCATGCTTTTGGTCCCTGTTTTCATCATTTTCTTCCAAACAAGTACTGATACGAAAAGTGAGAATACCACGATATATATGATATAATTTCACTAAAAATAGGGCTCAACAACGACTAAAATATGTAATATCACTAGGCATTGTCACCCATCAGTCCAGGGGGAGCCAGAGATTTCTACTTTGAATTCAACAACTCCAGTCACTTCTGATAAAGGCACCACATCCTCTACACCAACTGCTGTCGAGGGGGAGAACACTCTAAACTCTTCTTCACAATTACACACACCACAAACAAATGTCACTAACTCAAACAATCATTTAATAACGGATGATTTTCCATCCACTTCGGGATATCCTTCAGATATTGAGGAAATTGATTCTGAAGGACCACCTGAATTCGATCCAAATTATCCTCCTTTGGATAAATGGACGAAAAATCATCCCTCGTCACTTGTCATCGGTAATGTTCATGATAAAGTCTTGACTCGTGCACAACTACACCAAAAACAACTTGATTTAAACAAAACTTCGGAGTTGTGTATGTTCAATGTTTTTATCTCAAAGGTAGAACCTAAGAACGTTAAGGATGCATTTGATCACCCTGATTGGATTGAAGCTATACAATTGGAATTAGAGGAATTTGAAAGAAACAACGTTTGGCGACTAATTCCAAAACCTGCAAATGCTTCAATTGTTGGTCTCAAATGGTTGTATAGAAATAAATTAGACACCGAAGGCAATGTGGTTCGGAACAAAGCAAGGCTGGTTGTCAAAGGTTATTGTCAACAGGAGGGGAATTGACTATGAAGAGACATTTGCTCGTGTTGCCAGACTCGAATCAGTTCGGATATTTTTGGCTTATGCTGCACAAAAAAACTTTGATGTCTATCAAATGGATGTAAAATGTGCTTTTCTGAATGGTGATCTCGAGAAAACCGTGTTTGTTGAACAACCACCTGGCTTCATAGACAAAGACCATCCCAACCACTGCTATGTGCTAGACAAAGCTGTCTATGGTTTAAAACAAGCACCTAGGGCTTGGTATGAGACCTTGACAAAGTTTTTAAAAGAATCAAACTTCAAACAGGGTTCAATGGATCCAACACTTTTTAGAAAGAAAGTTGGGTCTCACTTGATGTTAGTCCAAATTTATGTGGATGACATTATCTTCGGATCCACCGATCCCAATCTCACAAAAGACTTTGAAAAACTAATGAAAAGAAAATTTTAGATGAGTATGATGGAAAAGATTAACTTCTTTCTTGGAATACAAATAAAACAATCTAAGGAGGGGATCCTCATCAATCAACAAAAGTATACGAAGAGTTTGCTCGAACGCTTCGGAATGACTAACTGTTCCAAAGCAAAAGTTCCATTGCCTGCAGGTACAAGGTTAAGTCCTTCATTCGACAAACCGAAGACTGACATCCAGACATACCGAAGCATGAATGGATCATAGCTTTATCTCACAGCCAGTCGACCAGATATCGTGTTTGCGGTTTGCGATTCTAGAATATATCAAGCTGACCCACGCGAACCTCATCTGGCTGTGGTTAAAACAATTTTTCATTATCTTCACAACACTCCTGCTTTTAGCTTATGGTATCTAGCAAACTTAGGCCTCTACATACAAGCTTATTTAGATTCAGATCTAGGTGGATGCTCTATTGATCGCAAGAGCACTTCGGGGGGTTGCCAATTTCTCGATGGAAAGCTAATCAGCTGGCAATTTAAGAAGCAAACTTTTGTCTCTATCTCCACAGCTGAAGCAGAGTATGTGGCAGCTGCAGCTTGCACCTCACAAATCATTTGGATTCAAAGCCAACTAAAAGATTATGCCATCAACATGAGAAAAATACATTTGTTATGTGATTCACAAAGTGCCATTCACATATGTCACAATCCTGTTCAACATTCCAAGACGAAGCATATAGCTCTTCTCTATCACTTCATCAAAAGTCATGTTGAGGAGGGGAATATTGAGGTGCACTTTGTTCACACAACCGAACAGTTGGCAGACATCTTCACAAAGGCTTTGAATGAAGAAGCATTTACACGAATTGTTCGAGGACTTGAAATGATTGATGGATCCACTCTACGATAAATATCAGATTTGCTACTTCTTTCCTTAGTCTTTTCAATTACAAAATAAAAGTTCATGACGTTCTGCAGCACTCCGAAGACCTCCAACGCTTCGGAGCCCATTGGAATGAAACAAACTTAATGCTGCTCCGCAGCACTCCGAAGCACTTTGACGCTTTGGAGCACCTCAGAACAGACTTTTTGGGTTAATAAAATTTCATAAATATCAAAACCCTTTGAAACTTCCTTTGCCTTTGCATCACAAGGATAAACTTTCTCACAATAAAAGGTTGTTTCATAGAAAAATCAAAAACAAAAATCATTTGTAAAACCTCGAAAGCTCAAATCACAATTTTTCATGCATAAATGACCAGTTTGACCTTCTTTCATGAATTAATTGATTAAAGGAAAAAACTTTGATTTTAGATTTTGATAATCATACCTTATTGCATTAAAAGCTATTTGGGAATCGATTTGAAACATTGGTAAGTAAACAGACTTCGGAGTGAGGTTAAGGCTGTTTTACAGATCGAAGTCTTGTCTGATTCTAATATCCTTAACGTAGTGTCTATCCCTAACCTCCCTATTGAACTTAACTCACTTCAATACCAAACTAATCATGTAGCTTAAAAACTACTCAGGATAATTCAAGTGTTCCGAAGTTTTCGACAAAAATAATACCGACGTTGTCTGATAAGCAAATTTAAAATTTTTTTCACTATTGTTTCAAAATTGAACTAAATGAAGCTTTTCAAACACAAAGGATTGAACAAACAAAACAAAAGCACCATAAAAAGAAATCACATGGTGAAATTTTAACTCTTCGGATATGAAACTCCAAAAAGAAAAAGATAAGTTTCAAAAATGAAAAATTTAAAAACCCAAAAGAAAAACAAAGATTCAAAATGTCAAAAGAATCAAAGACAACAAACAAGTAAAAAAAATAATCGAGGGAGTGCAAAATAAAGATAAATCAGCACTAAAAGGTTTATTCTTCTGTTTTAAATGACAATACAAGGAACTCCTATAACATAGTCGAGTACCATGTAGAGAATATGAATATTTCAAGTAATCTATCTTAAATGGTTATGTTGAGGTGGTGTACGAAGCTCAAAGGCTTGTCATCAGAGAATAGTATCCAAACACCTCAACTGATGAAATGGAATAAGTTTTTCAACAGGTTCTTCAAAGTCAATCCAAATTCTCAAACTCTTCTGATGCTCAATTCAAAAGTGAAACCTTTCTAAATTTCAATGCAGAGAATGTCACCACTATTTAGTATGAAAAATTTGAAACACAAAAGAATAATCAAACCTTTATTCCTAAATGTGAAATTAAGTTCATCTTGGGGTGGTTAAACTTATGCATTCATGACTGATGTTGAATCAAACAGACTTCAGAATGAAAAATAGACTTCCAACACGATCCGAATAATTCTGAACATTAACTTGTTGAATCTTCATTTCAAAATATTCAGGAAAGTCAAGGTTAAAAGTAATAATGCGTCTCTAAAAGAAAAACAAAGGAATAAT
This sequence comes from Cichorium intybus, assembly GCA_023525715.1. NCBI lineage: Eukaryota > Viridiplantae > Streptophyta > Magnoliopsida > Asterales > Asteraceae > Cichorium > Cichorium intybus. The sequence continues at coordinate 110,590,083 of CM042011.1, forward strand.
GTTAAAAGAAAAAAAATGGACTTTGGAGTACAGATAAAAACTTCTCAACAAAATTTCTCATCCAAAGTGTTATCAACACCCTTCGGAGTAGTTCATTACACTTGCTCAATTTTTATACTCCAAAGGATACGCATAACAGTTACATACATCCTTGTTGTTCAGAAGTCAATTAAATGTTCAAATGATTTTCATATTTATGATAACCACAGAGACAAACATTGTTTTAAAATAAATGAATGTTATTGAACAGCTGTCACATAGTAAATCAAGGAGAATCATAACGAAAAGATCGTGTGAAAATGGCGGTTCAATTTTAAATAATGATGACTGACAGACGAACGGTTCCGCTTTTGCAGAGATAGTGGAACGGATAAATGCTGAGGTGTCATATTCTTAGTGGACCATTTCAAACGCGCATTAAATGGCCTAGGGACCACGAATACTATATGTACCTCACGCCCCAGCAGTTCACCTCTTTATGCGATCATATCTCTAGAACTTCCTCATCAAAATTTCTCTCAAAGAACCCTAATCTCTCTTCATCTTCTACATTCAATCAACAATGGCGACTGAAGGATCTTCACAGACCATAGAGGCTATTTCTATTCTGGTGCTCACGAATCAGTTTGCGAATCTGTTTCTTCGCACTGATCTCAACCTCTACCCACAACCGATCGTTGCTCTCGTTGAATGCATGAAACAATCGGTCCTTGGTCATGCCCTTACCTACACACCTTCTATCCCTGCTACCTTGGTTCATAGAGCCAACTACACATCCAATGCTCTGTTCGATACCAACAACAGTGTCAAATAAGTGTTCTATGAGGCCATCGACTCAAAAGGCAAAACCAAGAAGGTACAACTGACCAAAGAGAAGTTGATGCAGCACTTAATCTTCCAATTTACAATTCAGATGAAATTGTGGTTCCAACTGCCGAACAGCTGGTGGATATGTTCAACCTCATGGTCTATGAACCTCAACTCGAAAGCATCAGCACTTTCATGATGAGACATCTTCCTGATCTTTGGAGGTATTTCTTTAGAACTTTCTTAAGATGCCTCTCTGGGAGGACCTCAGGTTTGGATTCTGTGAGTCAAACTTTCCAAAGTCTTTTATATGGAATCTACTATGATGTCAAAGTTGATTTTGCATCAATTCTGTCGGTTGATTTCTATTCGCACATCAACCATGCACTCAAGGGAACTGAGATCTCGAACGCAAGGTTTTGGGCGATAGTTGTTCATGCCCACTATCAGCAGGCAGGGTATGTTTCTGATCCCAATCTTCCTGAAATGAGATACACTTATATTACAGTTCCAGCTTTGGATGAAGTTACTGCTGAATTCTGTTCACAAATACCTCAAGTGATGCTCTCAAAAGTGTCAATAGAGTACAACGAGGTTAACATCTATCGCAATACACTTCTTGTGCCCTACCCTGTTCGTGAGATCATCCAAGCTGTACCAGTCAAAGCTCCAGTTCAAACAAAAGGAAAAAAGAAGGCAACAGGAGGACTAAGTGGTCCGAAGAAGGTTGTAAGGAAGAGGAAAGCTTTAGAGCAAACCACTCTAAAAAGAAAACAACCGAAGCGTACCAGGAAACTACTGGTCGTGGATGAGTCTTCGGAGTCGAACAGGACTCCAACTAAGAATATACAGGAAGAAGAAGAGGAGGAAGAACATCAAACCTCTCCAATTAAAGATACTAGACCACCCACTCCACCACATACCACTATTCCACCACCACCACCTCCAACATCTGCTCCTTTCACTACCACCATTACATCCGAACAAACCTCCACAACCCACACATCCACTTCGGATGTACCGCCAACCACATCTTCACTAACATCAACCATTCACACCACAGAAACACCTCCCATCTCCAACACTCAAACCTCCGAACCCATTACTTCAAACATAGAAAATCCCACTATTTCAGCTCCTCAAACATCAGAACCCATCATCACCACTTTCGAACCCCTGTTGAATGTTTCCTCTTCTGGTTTGGAAACATCACTTCCTGATTATCCCTTCCATAAAGATTTTGATTTTGAAACCGCCACATTGTACAAACCACCATCAGCTGAGGAGTCCATGACTGCCTTTCACATGGCTCCAATCATGATAGAAGAGAATGATGATGACAGCCTTGATGACTCTGACTTCATCCTTGGAAAACAATACAAGACTCTCAATCGCAAACTGGATGCTCTTCTCCAGTCCAACACTGGCTTCGATCCCTTAAAGAAGCCTGAAGCAAGTGTTGAGGAACAAATGGCTGAAGCCCAAAAAGCATTGAAAGAAAAGATGGGTGAATTAGTCAAGGCTTCGGAGAAACGAATTCTCGATCAACAAATCGAAATTCAATGTGTTTTGGAGGGAAAGTTCAACACTATGGTTGAACAAATAGAAGAGAGGCATCAGCTCCTTAAGGAGCAAACAGAAAAGAGAATAGATGATCTGGTAGAGAGACTGAAGACCTCAAACTCCAAAGTGATGAAGGCCTTGACTGACCTTCGAGACGAGACCAAATCCTTCAATTCGCAGTACCAGACGGGCTTTGCAAAGCACTTATCTGATGCCCACAAACGAATTGAAGAGCTGACTGCGGAACAGTCGCGCTCCGCAGTAACCGTCTTTGCAAACGAGCTCAAAAGAACAAATGCTGCAATCGCTTCGGATATCGTTGACAAACTGAGGAATGCTCTCCAGCCTATGATCAATGTGTCTGTGAAAATGGAACGATCAAAGTCGAAGCCCCTGGAAATTGCTCAGGCTAATCCTACGACTCAACCCTCACAAGGGGGAGAAACAGAAGCATCAGGGTCAGGGTCTCAAGCTTTGGTAACAAAGACCTCCGAACCACAAACAACTTATCAACCCACTGCCTTAGGAAGACCATCCTTCATCCAACCAATCATCTCGAAAGCCGGTCCTACCTTCGGAACCATCACAACAACAGAAGCAAGTGGTTCCGGCACTAAGGCAGAAGACAAACAACTGAGGATTGCTCCTCGAATGGAGCAAATCCATAAAGAAAGAGAGGAAGAATATGCCAAGATGCTCATCATTAACAATATTGCCAAGGAAAACCAGACTTGGACTGAGGAGTTGATCTCAGAAATTGGGTTCAAAGACTTCAGGGTTTTCAACAGGCTTCCTCTCAGAAGCTATGATACAAACACCGGCATCAACCGTCAACTTGATCTCCCCTACAATCCGAAGACCTTTGCCTTTCTACAATTTCTAAAGAATGTGCCGGATGATGAGTTGACGGCATACAAGAAAAGGAAAATTGCATTCCATACAAGGTTCATACAATCTCCAAACTATGTATGGAGTGAAAAGAAGATAGTTAAAATCATCTCCATCAAAGAAGGAGAGGATTACGAAGGATTTCAAAACATTAATTTCTTCGTACTTTAGGGTGTCAATGAAGAAGAATCAAGATTTACTATAGCAGACTTCCCTATCATGAATCCCACAGATTTTATAGTACTTCTTGACCTTCTAAAGTTCTCAGCCGGAAACGAAGCCGAAAATATGGGGGTCTTCGTACTTCCAAAGAACCATATTGCCTCCTTCTTCCGAAACTATCTTCTGAGATTTGCCAAGTTTGATATTGTAGTGGCAAATCTCATCGGACAGTCCCTTGCACCCCCACCAACTACTAGAGAAAACTTTGATCATCTGAAGGCTGGGCAGATTGTGGAAAAGCCCTGGGGTGTAGTCTTCAAGGGGCTATCAAGTGACAAAGAAACTGTTGTCACAAATTTTTTTGAAATAGACTACAAGGGTCTTTATCCTAATGAATCAATTACCAATGTCTTGGGCTTGGTAAACACCTGCTTTGTAAATAACTGGTAAGAAAAGAAGAAAGTGAGAGAACACCTCAACTGGTGGTTGAAAGTGAGGTATGCTCTGAAGCAGGCTTACAAGAAACACTACCAAAGATAGGCTTCGGATGCACTTCACACAAAGGGGGAGATTGTTGAGATATGTTTGTGATGAAGTGCCACTCAATCCGAAGACCTAAGTTTTGTTAAGAAGACCCCGAAGCCTAAAGACTTTGAAGTGTTCAGCATGGAGGATCCGAAGGCTTCATTCAAGTAACAACCTTTTTGGTGCACACGTGTCTGCTGTTACGTGGTGCATGAATCTTCTATCATATTGGCTAGTACACTGATAGGATATTCTCTGTAATAATTTGTACTATGCGTATCACTGATCACGTATAAATATCAGTGATACCATGCCATGTCGGGCGTCAGATTGTATCTTCCCCATTCTAAAACCCTAATCAATCAATCAAAGCATTCAACAAACGTTATCCAATTCCACTATGTTCTTTACTGTTCTTACTTGCATTTTACTGTGTGAATTGCTTAGTACAATATATTTTGATAGAATATCAGTCATATCTCATTGTTTGATCAACTTCAACACCCTACAGGCTCGTGCATTTTTTGGAGTTTAGTTAGATATTTTGATATTGTTATTAGTCAGTAGATAGTATGATATTGTTTTTCACATAGTTCATTGGTTGAGGATATTTTTGATTTAATAAAAGTTATTTTCTTTTTAAAACATGATTGTTTAAAATTATCCTTGAAATCTTGTGTGAATGTATTGATTAATAACTTGAATGTTGATGCATCCAAAATGTATTGGATTAATGGATTGCGTTTGTATGATTGCTAAAATAAGTTTTATAAGAATTACTTCAACCAAAGGTCCAATGGACAGGACTTTGTAATCAATTGACTTAGAGTGATCTGATGAAGTTAGTTATTGATAAAATTGGTTATTGCAAGAAATGAATCAACCAAGGATCTGATGGATAGGATCTTGGAATCATCTGACTGAGAGTCAAATGATGAATTCATATCTTGAGCTATTAACAAAGTCATAAAATTTACATAAGAATGTAAAAGACATTAAGATTCTGAGCAAAGAACACAATGGTTATGGTTAATTGCTCAAATCAACAAAGAAAAACACAAATTAGTTATACTTCCAAATATTTGCCATTCGGAATGACAAATACAACTTCACTTATCAGAATAAGTGATTAATTGAAACCTTGAATTATTCAAGGATTTAAAGGGAAGGATAACAACAAAAAAAACCTGAGTAAAACACAACTGTGAAATTGTTTCACAGTTCATAGTCTTCCAAGAACATTAAAAGGTTATAATATGTCTTAGGGAAGATTATGGATTGATCGAAACATTTCGATCCTCGATGTATTAGATATACTTCCAATAAGTTTCCGATAAGTTAGACATTCAACCAGTCAGTCGATAAAACCATATTCCAACCACATCTTAGACTAAGTAGGTTGCACAGACACCATCTAAGGTGTAAAGCATGGTTCACCCCTACTTGTACACAGATAATTGTTCAGGATCATGGAGCGTTTGTCTAAACCTCATAACATGGCTGAACCTGTTTAGAAGTGTTGTTTCATTGGCCATTCCACCTGTACCAGCAAATGTGGAGTCCTTTTAAGAACTCACATTCTAAGGAAACAGTGGGAGTGTGAGAACCTAAAGTAGTTCAGGGATTAGCCAAGTGAAAGAACCTTTAGTCATCACTAAGACTTGACCAGGAATCGAATTCCTGTTAAACCTGACATATCATTCTCTTAGCAAACCAATAGTGTTAGTCACCATCATAAGGAGTTATGATCTGTGTGACATACCGATTAGTGGTAAAGTTGGTATGGATAAGCAATACTGTTACTTGGAACTATTGGTGAGCCCGATTGCCACCAAATAAGAGAAATTAAGAGCAAGACTCGGTCTATATGACGATTTGACTGATTTTACACCTGGCTAAGAGCCAGTGGGAGTAATTGAATCATCTAAAAAGGAACATAGATAGAAATGTACCTACATTCTAAACAAGAATGGTTGAGTGATGCAATACTCATAGTCATGTGATTGGTTTTGAGAGAGACGCTCTCAACAGAACTAAAACAAATATGAAAAGATATTGTTTGCTATTACTGCAGCTTGCAAGTCATAGCAAGATCGGATGGTCTGAATCGCTTTCCAGAAATGGAAAACCGCAGGGGTTGTGTGTAAGACACAACCAACAGGGTTTAGAACATGCCGCTACAAAAGGTACATAGCCCCGAGGTTCGTCTGACGGGCACCTCGCACAGAAGGATCTTCGGGTTCTCAAAATAAGCCAAAATCTTGGATTTTGTGAATAGTACGGAAGAGTCCTATAAATATGTCAAAAGGTTGGATTTCTGAATTCTCAAACTATGCCAAAAGGTTGGATTTTGTGAATAGTCTGAAAGAGCTATGTCAAGCTAGTGGGAATACCATTATGATCTAACTTTTATATGTGGGTTACATACCATTTCTTAGGAACATCTCTTATCATTACAAAGTGTAATGACTTGACATAAGAGACGATTCGCTATGAAAAATCTAAAGGAGATAGAATGTACTCAAGTGGTTACCAGCATCTATGAGATAGATTACGTCATTACTAATGAGTCTGCCAGTACAAGTATGATCTTGATAAGATTCAAGATGCATGATTAAAGAAAAAGGGGTTTTCTTTAAGACATGACACAAGGATGATGGGTAATCCATGGATTCTGAAAGGGTTCAGAATTGAATAGATATCAGATTCAATAAGCCGCCACAAGTTGAATCAATCATATATATCATGGACTGATCTTGATAACTTAATGCTTGGAGCATAGTAATTTGGAATCAGGGCACCACCTGGCTAAAGATAGTGAACTGGACAGTTAAACACACACATATGAGAAATCATTGTGCGATAATTGGAGGAATGTAATAATAATTTGAAATGAGTTTCAAATCTGAAATTATTGACATCAATATATGACACTAGGAGACTTCATGGTTGAAGAGTTTCGTTGGGATAATGATGGAGCGCGTGTGGTTCACCGGCACATCAGTTATCGCCTTGAAATCTTCTTGAAGCCGTAGGGTACAGTCCACTGGACTAAAAGATCCCGATAACCATGAGAAGTCACAAGACACAACATCATTTCGGAAATGGTGTTAGGAGAGAAAAACCGAGATAACACATTGAGATTTCATCGAAAAGGTATTTGATGAGATTATCTGCAATGGTATGTATCAATGTAGGAAATTTTGGATACATAGAAAGAGTGAAGGTCATTTTGGGTATAAAGGACATATAAATATCTTAATTGAAATTTTAATAGAAATCTAGAAACATATAACAATATTATAATAAATTTGATATGGTGATTGCCTCGTGGAGACTTGGTAATAAGCAGGGGTAGCTGCCTATCAGATTAGTGTTTCAATTTTCATGTTTTACTTCCCGAATAATTAGATTATTCAAAACATCCACAGTCGATCATACTTTCGGAAGTAAGTAGTGAACTAAGACTGTCATGAATTGGATTGTAGATTGTCTAAGGAGTTAGACATAGCAATGGTATTGCTGCAACATTCATGAGTACTCAGAAATGGAGATTTGAGTATTAGATCAACCCGCGCTCAGAGAATTACTTCATAGATTATATCATGAGTAATTCTGAGACGATAATATCTTATGGTCTTGAAACGGAGACATATGAGTTGAGATTTACAAGTCGGTTGCCCATTGATAATACGTAAACGCATTGGTAACTCGATGTTATAAAACGTATTGTTGTACGCAATTTGATGAGTAAAAGACACAAGCATATGAGTCAAAGTTTATTCGTTCCTTTTACCCTAACGGGAAAATCGATATCTATGGGCCCCTCAGTGATTTGGTGTTGAATCAGTGCTGGCCAGCCAGGACTAATTGATGTGTTCAATTAGAAGTCCTATGTCATTACAAATCATGGAACCGGGAAACATAGTATCAGAATGAGATTGATTCTAATCCATGTCTCAAGTCTGAATGATATCCTGTTAGAACAAAGGATCATATTATCACTTATCTTAGGACACATAACTGACTGGGTCAGAGTTCGGCAACAGCTTTTGGAAGCTACAATTTGCTGATCAATTCTGGAACCAAATTGTATTATAGTTATAGATTTATCCAAGTGGGAGACAGTTCAATTAAGGTGTCTAACCCATAACTATAGTTGATACATGTGTTTGAATTGATGGCAGCACAGTCCTTTTGGGTTACCCCCATGAGTTAGCAGAGGACAAGATTGCACATAGAGAGAGAGATTGATATATTATGGAGATAATATATTAATCAGAAAAGGAATATTTAATTTGTTAATATATTATGAGCTTAGTATATTAATTAGAAATTATAATATTTGATTAAATATTAATCAGAAATTAAATTGGAATTAATTTTGGGATTAATTGGATTAATTAAATATGCAGGGGTTGGGTTATAAATTGTTCAATTGTTGGGCAATAGAAAAAAATATAATATATATATTTGGATGAATATATATATATATATATATATATATATATATATATATATATATAAATATAAATATATATATATATTTATATATATATATATATGAATATATATATATATATATATATATATATATATATATATATATATATATATATATATATATATATATATGTTACTTATGGAGCCTTTCTTATTTATGGTAATGATAAGTCAACTTGCTTGTATAATAATTGAGTTATCATATCAGAAGCTTAATTATGGCAGTTATATGTCATAAGGCTTATCAGTTTTGGACTACAAATAGAGGGCCTCCCCACCCTCATATTCACGCCAACTTCAAGGGTTCTCAACCCTTTCTCTATTGCTTTCTTCCTTGCCAAGTTCTTGGGTCTGAGTCATTAGAAGCATTACATTTGTGGTGCTAGCTTCCAAGAGATCTAAGGATCAAAAGGTTAGTTTTCTTTATGAAATTTTGATTCATATTATGTTTATAGTTATAGGTTCAATATGATGAAAACATAGATCCTTTAGGGTGCATGTAAACTTAAGAGATTTGAGTTTATAGTTTGCTTAAAACCCATCAGTTACTACAATGATTAATGTCAACCGAAGGAATGATGGGGTCTTATCGTTGACGAGAATCTCAACAAAGGAGGAAATCTAGTCAAGGATAACATGGGCTGTAATTGCAAGTCATTTGATGTCCTGCATGTCCACAAAATTCCATGGAAAGGAAGGTGTCGTTGGACTACTGAAATAGATTGAGAGCATCTATTCGGTGCTACAAACTAGAAAGTACCCTGATGATTGCAAGGTTGAATATGCAACATGCCATCTATAGGGCATGGCTTTAACATGGTGTAACATGAGGTTTAAACCCACGGTCGTGAGGCTGCATACAAATTTACCTGGGAAGAATTCAAGAAGTTTCTCACTGAATAATACTACCCAAAAGACGAAATCTAGAGGTTGGAATGTGAGTTCTCGACTAACACTATGGTTGGAGTGGAGTTAGAGAAGTACATTGTTCACTTTCATGAATTTGCAAAACTGGTACCCCATATGGTCACTCCCGACGACAAACAAATTGAATAGTACATTCGAGGTTAGCATTTGAAATTTGAGGGATAGTTACATTGACAATACTGACTACTATCCCAACTGAGTGGTTTTGGGAAATCGTCTAAACAGTGATATAATTAGTTCAAGAGTCTTAGCGAAGAACAATTCTAGTGGTAAGAGGAAACTGGAAAATCAGTTAGGGAAGAAGACCGATAAAGAATCAGAAGGTGGTAAGGAATTTTAGAGTAAATATTCAAGAACAAGGGAAATACAATAGTCCACATCCATAGTGCAATAATTTTAACTTTCATCATGAAGGAGTCTGTCCTATGTGCAGAAAATGTAATGAGACGGGTCATTTCTCCAAGTACTGTAAGTTGGAAAAGGAAGGAAAGGAAGGCATGCTTTAAATGCGAAAGTCAGAATCACTTTCGAAATGCTTTTCCAAAGCTGAATAGGGGGCCAAAGAACAACACTGGGAATCAGGCATGCTAAACTAATTAGGAGAATCAGGGTGGTGAGGCCTTAGGGCGAGCATTTGTCATTGGAGCAAAAGAAGCATGCCAAACCGTAATGTGGAAACAGATACGTTTCTCCTAAACAATCACTATGCATCAGTAATATTTGACTCTAGGGAAGATAGGAGTTTTGTATCATTAGAATCCCGTCAGTAAATTTGTTTGAAATCAAGGGAGTTGAGAGATACTTATACTATCAAATTTGCTAATGGTTACAAAATTAAGGCTAGAGACGTAATGTTAGATTATACCTTAAACTAAGCTGATAAATTATTTAGCATTAACCTTATTTCGATTGACTTGGAAAGTTTTGATGTGGTAGTGGGCATGGACTGGTTGTCCAAGAACCAAGCGGAGATTTGTTGCTTTGAGAATATCATTCGGATACCCCTTTAAGGCGAAGAAACTCATATGGTACACGAAGAGAGGCCTGAAACGAGTTTATAGATTGTGTCGTGTATGAAGAGTCATAAGTATATGAAAAATAAGTGCCTTGCATTCTTGGCTTATGTTGTGGAAAAGAAATTAGAATGGAAACGTACCCAAGATATTCATGTAGTGCGAGATTATCCATAAGTATTTCTAGAGGATTTTTCTGGTCTTTCCCCGTCTAGACAACTCAAATTTCAAATTGACCTAATTCCTAAAGCAGCACCTGTAGCTAAAGCATCGTACCGTTTAGCACCATATAAAATGCAAGAGCAGTCAGGCCAACTTCAAGAACTTCTGGACAAAAGATTTATTCAACCAAGTTCTTCACCATGGTGAGATAAAGTTCTATTCGTTAAAAAGAAAGGTGAATCATTTCGAATTAGTATTGGTTACAGCGAATTGAACAAGTTGACAATCAAGAATCAATATCCCTTCCCCTAAATTGATTATCTGTTTGACCAGTTGCAGGGGGGCTACTTATTTTTCAAAAATCAATCTTCAATCAGGATATCATTAGTTGAGAGTTCATGAGGAACACATCCCAAAGACAATATTTAGGACTCGATATAGGCATTATTGATTTATTGAGTTCTTGATTATGCCCTTCGGACCAACAAACGCACGTGTTGTGTTCATGGAATTGATGAATAAGGTCTATAGACGATACCTAGACAATTCTATGATCATTTTTGTTGATAACAGATTGATTTCTTCACGAAGTAAGGACGAACATGAGCATCATCTGAAGTTGATATTGGAATTACTCAAGAACAATAAATTATATGCCAAGTTCTATAAGTGTGAATTTTGGAATCGGGAGGTACACTTTCTTGGTCACGTGGTTGGCGAGAAAATAATTCATGTGGATCCGGTCAAGGTTGAGGCCATTAAGAAGTGGGAAGCCTAAAGGACACAAATGGAAACTCATCAATTTTTGGGATTGGCGGGTTATTACAGGAGATTTATTGCGAATTTCTCAAAACTTTCTCAACCACTAACATCACTGACCCAAAAGGATAAGAAGTTTGTTTGGGTAAAAAACAAGAGGAGGCATTTGAAACGCTAAAGAATGGGATGTGTATGGCACCAATTCTGGCATTGCCAAAAGGATCAGATAATTCTATAGTATTTTGTGGCGCATCACACTAGGGCTTGGGCTACATATTGATGCAAAATGATAATGTTATTACATACGCTTGAAGATAACTTAAAGTTGATGACAATAGTTATACAACTCATGACTTAGAGCTAGGAGTTGTAGTTTCTGCCCTTAATATATGAATACATTATGTATACAGTACTAAGTGCACTATTTATACCGACTACAAGAGTCTTCAACATATCCTCGATCAAAGAATGCTCAATATGAGGCAGTAAATATAGGTGGAATTGATTAGTGACTATGATTGTGAAATACGATTCCACCCAGGTAAGACCAATATGGTAGCTGATGCATAGAGCAGGAAACAAAGGATGAAACCCTCATGAGTGCGAGCATTAAGGACATATTGTTCAGACATGTTAAAAGATTTGAATTTTTGTTACTCAGAGCAAAGCGTTTAGAGCGGAGAATTTAAATAATTAGGCCCTACATAATCTATAACAGATATTTGAAACTAAGTTGGATGAATTAAGTTATTTCAAGTATAGAGTTTGGATACCGAGAGCTAACAAACTATGTGGAGTAGTTTTGGAGGAATCACATAAATCTAGAGGATATAGATATGAAATTTTGATACAATGCTACAAAAAATACTAAGAGCAGTATAGTTTGAAGAAAGTGTCAGATTCTCAGGGACGTGGTTTAAAGTTATAAGCCTTTAGGGACGAGGTCAATGTGACTTGAGATAATATTCGTAACATAAGAGGGGGTGTGGTTTGCCAAAACTGAATATAGAAGTAGAAAAAAGACTTCTGTTGTATTTTAAATTGTCAGTAAAAATTCTGATTTTAGGAAAATTTTGTTTCGCATTTGTTCTACCTTACATGAAAGTTGAATATGATGATATGAAACTAATTGTCTTAATCTAAGTTGGTACTAGGAAATGCTAACAGGTTCTAACATTGCCATACTTTTCAAAGATATTTAGTTAAAATAAGTTTTTTTTAACTAAAACTAACTTTTGCTAACTTAAAACCAAACAAGTTCTTAGTTGTAAGTAGAAAAGTTTCATAAAATTTTATAGAAGTATTCCAAAACAATGTTTATTTCTTGTCATAACTTTTGAAGTGTGAAAACATGTAACGATCAATTTTACATTGAATATAATTAAATTCAATGGTTGTTACTGGCTTTGATTTATAAAATAATTACGGATTCTATAAATCAAATAATGATGCAAGAATTAGCTTAACTCAAATGGCCAAAATGAAACAAGAAAATTCAGGAGTTTGGATTTAAACAAAACAAGAGTTACTAGGTTAAAAACAGAAAGTTGACATCCTATATAAAGGTTCAACTATATGCAAGATAGAAACAAACTAAGCGAAACCAGAAATATGATGTTTTAGCCACTCATGGCTTTAACAAAGCAAATGTAGAAATATGATAAAGAATAAACTTACAAACTGAAATTAACTAAGTAATTCCCAGGAGTAGAACTTTAGAATTGATGGTCCAAGCTTCTCCAACTGGTATGTGTAACCAATGTGAAGTGTAAAGAGAGAAGTGAGGTGTGTTTGAGATGATCTTCAAGTGTGGTATTTATAGGCTTGAAAGAGAAGTTATTTGCATAATTGGTGCCAATAAGAAAGCTCTGGAATTCCTTATTTAGTTGTCCAAGAATCCTCCATAGTCAAACAAGTCCAAAACTCAAGATAAATGTGTAAGACCCTGTTGTCGGAATGACCAAGTTTGGTTTAAAAAGAATCAGTTTTGGGAAGTGCTGGAAATAAGACTTAGCGACGCTATGAAAGGAAAATAGCGAAGCTATTGTGTTGGTTAGTGATGTTATGGGTTGTTGTTAGCGACGCTATGGTTGTTTGTGTGGCGGGATGGCAAGTTCTTGAGATAGCACCACTATCACAAGGATAGCGACCCCATCTGTCGCTGTTTGGACCAAAGCCCTAGATTTCGAGTTTTGGGCCATATTTAAGGGAACAAAACCCTAGGTAGCCATCATTTAACACCTTTGAAACTCTAGAAACATCTCTAAACTCTCTCTTTGCTTCTTTGGGTGATTTTGGTGTTTTTGATCATTTTAAGAAGAGTTCTTGAAGAGTTGATGGTGCTATAAGTGTTCTACAAGTGTGAGGCATCAAGACTTCATAATTTCTGGACCTTTGTGAGTAAAGTCTCTTGTATTTGTGTTTGTTGAGTTTTCTTGTAACTATGAAGGTTTTGGATGTATTTTGGTCCCTTGGTTGTGTTACTTTAGGAATTGAGTGTTAAAGGTTGGATCTTTATGTCCTTTGAGCCTCCTTTGGAGCTAGTGGACTGATCTTGGGAGTAAGCCAAACTCCTTTGAATGTTTAAGCTTGGATTATGTAATTTTTGGACCTAAGTGGGAGACTTAACATACATGGGACATGCATGTCAAGAAAGTTTGGAACTTTATGGGATTTCCGACCTTTTGGACGAGTTCTTAGCCGCTCACTTATCGGATTAAGTGCTTAATGAGGTTTTGGGAAGTTTCATAGATAGCTCTATCTTAGGGTGATAACGACGCTATCTGGCTTTTGACCGTTGACTTTGACCTTTGACCATTGACTTTTGACTAGTTTGACTTTTGGTCAAACTTTAGAGATTCGGGGTACCATTCTTGGAGGTTAATCGTGTTTGGGTTAAGGATTTGCTAAGTGAATTTGTCCTTATTAGGAAGTTCGTGTTATTGGGATCTGAGGACACGTGTGTGGAGTGCTGTCTAGCTTGGTGGATCAGGTGAGTTTTTTCACTAAACTATGGGTGACGGTATATGCGTAGTTAGTTTTGTACTACTATTATAGCTATGAATGTCTAAACTGGATGAGCCTTACATTAGTTGTTTGAATGAATGATGTTAGGGACCATCTAGGTCAAATTGTATGCTCAGGCTTCTGTTTTGTATGTGATAGTCGTTGGATTCGTTCTAGAGACTGAAGAATGAGTTGATTAAGGACAGATCAGGGTAACCTGAGGGTCCAAAGAATGAGTTAATAAATCCAAAGGCACTGCATGATAAAAAGACGATGCATGGATGGTCGTTCTTGGATGTCGAATGGGACTTATGCATATGAATGGATTAGGTCATGTGGTATTTTGGAGAACTCACTAAGCTTTGTGGTTACTCTTTTACCCTAAATTGTTTTCAGTTATTTGGTGGGTTGAGCTTGGACCCTGGCACGATGAGTTGATTAAGGAAGAATCGAGGTAACCTGAGGGTCTAAAGAATGAGTTGATAAATCCGAGGGCACTGCATGATAAAAAGACGATGCATGGCCGGTCGTTCCTGGATGTCGAATGGGACTTATGTGTATGAATGGATTGGATCATGTGGTATTTTGGGGAAGTCACTAAGCTTTGTGCATACTCTTTTACCTTAAATGTTTTTCAATTATTTGCTGGGTTGAGCTTGGACTCTGGCGCGACTGTATCGCATCTGGGGTTTCGGTATTTAAGTCTTCCGCTGGATAATGTTTGTAACTGTTTTAATAAACATTGTTTTAAATATCTTAATGCTCAAGTTTGAATTAAATGATTTTATTTTCCAACCTGTTTTTATGTATTTGAACCATTTTATAATTGAAATTTTATTCTGGAATTTGGGATGTTACAAAATGGGTCAAAATTTGGACAGACGCGGGACTCAGGTCGAGTCAAATTAGCCTTCATAGACTCGAGTCGAGTGGAGCATACACCTTAATGATCATACATCTATTATTGATTATTAGCACTTTTTACAAACTTTCTTGTCATATTCTATTTTCGAATTCTAGGGCTTGTTCTTGTTAGGGATCACTTTTTTATCTTAATGTTTGTAAATTTTCATCAAAACATGTTTCATTTTCTAAAACTGATGATAATACATTATCAAACCCAAGTTAATATTAAATAAGGAACCCATGCAAGCTCTAGTTAACATCGTGATTTTGACAACTTTCTTCTTAAAAAATTGAGTTTTTGTGACTACATCATTTCTAAATCACCAAAGACCTATTTCAATACATGCATGTGCTTTAAATCAGTTTTGATGTGCTAAGAAACGAGCTCAGAGCTTAGATTTCAAACAATATCTGAAAAAACTCAACGTAATCATTATAGGGTTCTTGATCTCATTTTCGTATAGCAATCTAGTAGATTGCAACACCTGACTTTGAAAGACCATAACTCACTGATTTCTTAACCAAATGGAGTGAAATTTTTTCTTGAATTTATATTTTCGTGTTAGGTTTCAAACCTAAGTGGTCTCACTGAATAACCTAAAATTTCGACCTCCAAACAGTCATCACAAGATAGGTGCACCAACAGCTATACCTTCCGTGATAGCTGGTATTGTGAAAAAATTTTGAGGGACTTAACCATCTCTAAAAATTGTGAAATTTATGTCAAAAAATTCCTAAAACAACAAAGTATGTGGGTAAAAAGTTACCAATTAAAAGTGTTTTGGAAAACATATAAAAGTTGCCACAAAGTGACCATAAAGTTAGAACAACAAAAATCCTAAAAACTTGTTGTAAGAAACAATTGGACAAAACTCTTTATTATGGAGTTTTATAAAAATTTGTGATATGATAACACAAAATGATAAATTTGAACATAATATTTGTGCAGTATTCAAGTCTTTTGTTTGAAATTTTATAAAGAATTAAGGGATTTTAAATATAAAATCTTTGACTAGAAACCACAAGTTTTAAAAAAAATGTGATAATAATTTTTTTAATAAAGTTTACACTCTCATAAAAAATCAGTAACTCCACACCATAATAACAAAGGAACTTAGAAGTTGTAAAGATTAAATTTTACATTAATCAAGCTTATATAAAATGGATACATTATTAAACTAAATATTATTTAGGCATTTCATAATAAAATAGTTAACTAATTATTACTTGGAACTTTGAGAACTTGGCATGAGTCTTACTAGTGTCTTTACGTTTTGTTGGACCAACGTAGGGTTGGATGTTTGGATACTATCTGTGAATCTGTTATTGCTTGTCTTATGTCTATGTGTATCATTTTCCGTTTTCACACCCCCTTTTTACTATCTACATTTGGGGGGGGGGGGGGGGGGGGGGGGGTGGGGGACATGTTACTGTTTTACAAACTGTTCATACTATTTTATGAATTCGCTAAACTTTGTACTGGTATACATACACACAAACACATATTTTTATGGATGCTAATGTTAGATGCTTGAGGAACTATCATGCTTTAAGTCCCCGTGAACTATACAAAACCTATTAACTCATTATTTTGCAAATGGTCATTATTAATAATGTTATTTGGGTTGACAACCCCCCCCCCCCCCCCCCCCCCCCCCAAGCACATTGCAATGTGAGTGCATTTTACCACTCCCATACTCATGTTAACAATAGAACATGAAGCTTAGGGCCAGCTCTATCATTAGGTTTAGACGTGGACTCATTACATTAACATTCATGTATACATTCTACTGTTGTGCATTAATAACGATTGGTCACTTATATGCAGTACTAATTGAACTGATTTTTTACTTGAATATATTATACTATGAAAACTTGTGAACTCATCAACTATTTTATGACCTCTTTATTTAATATGTTTTTTAGGAACTAGTTGATAAGCTAATTTCGGGACGAAATCCCTTTCAACGGGGGGATGATGTGACATCCGTCAAATTTGGTCAACAAAAGTCAGCCAGAGCATAAATTAGGATAATACGTTGAAATTCAATTTTCATAACTTTCCTAATATATTACTGGAAATTATAATACTACAATACGCTATTTTGAATCAATTATTGAGTAAACGTTATAATTTCGAATAATAGACTATAGTAGCGTAAAAATTGATAAATCATACAAATATGATTTTAGTTTAAATAATATTCATTACACGATGTACTCGTGTTTAAAATCCGTCGACTTATAGAACGTCGAAAACGGAGTTCGCATTCAAAAGTTACAGTATTTCTGACGCTGAAAACGATGAATATACAACAGAAATCAGCATTTAATGCATTACAGCGCGTCTTAAACATTAAGTGTTAAATATCGTAACATATTTTATAGAACGTAATATGATCTAGTATTTAATTATATGCTCCAGTTATTTTTCCGGTAGAATTCATATACTATGAATCTGGAAATTTACCGTGCTTAGAAACTTATATTTTTATATATAGAATTGGGAAACAATTAAATTACAAGATTTCTAATATTTATTAATAGTATTGATTAACATTTTTGTTAGTAAATATATATTTTGAATTTATACAATTACACAACATATTTTACCACACTTTTATTAAAAAAACATCAAGATTTCATAATATAATTATCATGGACATTTTTGAAAATTACAAATACAAAGGATTCTCATTTATAAACAAGGATTTCATCACGTTGAACAGTTATGTGAGACATTTTCTTCATCGTACTAAACAAAGTACAAGGGTAAGTCCTTGATTATAACCTTAATCATTACGAGCGAGATAGTTGTGTATAGATCTATACGGGATTGACAATCCCCACTTGTGGTTGTTTGTTACAACTACGACCGACGGGTCAATGGTGACAAATGTCTTGATATTGCGACGCCTGGAAAACATCGTGTGAGGCCCACATCATAGTCGGTTGCAGGGTTATAATAACTCACAAATAACAGCAATGAATATCCATTGTTTAAGGAAAAACATCTTCACTTGGTTTTGTATGATTATAAAACTACATTTTACACGTAATATAAGCAAAGAATTACTTATAAATTTCGGTTTATGATTACAAAGTACATTTTATCAAGATTTACAAAACATGGTTTTACTTACTTAATTCCAGTTTTACGCTTCTAAAACTATAATAACGTTTAAGAAAATACTGTTTTTCTTGTCTAAAAATACTTCGGGTTTCACTAAGAAAATACTGGATTTTTCTCATTACAAAACCTTATGAACTCACTAACGAAATGTTGACACTTTTAAAATCGTTTGTATTATCAGGTAATCATTAGTCGAGATTGACAAACTTTTGGATTGGGACACGAAGACGTCACTCTTACTATTTTGTTTATCATACAAGTAATTAGATATGAAACAATTAACATTTGGAACATGTAACTTATCTAATTATAATGTATGATGATTGTTATTTACTTATGCATCGATGTATTCAATTATTGTGATATTGTATAACATTCCACTCTTAGATGATTCTGCATTCGGTTTGGGGGTGTGATATGATGTGTTGGTAAACCACACACGCTCCATCAACAATGATAATTTATGAGATACCCATTACAACTCTTTATTAGTCCCTATTACTAATTCACATTTTTCCTAAAGTAATTAGATTTGGGATTTTAAATAAAGGGTTCAAGTACTTTTAATAACGTTATACTCTTAATAAGATTTAGTGTCCTATCACATCTGTTCTGCTAACGAACCTCCACTAATCAAGGAAGCGGTGGGTGAGAGTGGACACTCATTAACCGTCATTTTATAGACAGTTTCCTTATACTCTCCTTATAGATCAGCTTCGTGATTGAGACAGACTAGCGATTTGACTAACTAATTCGTATACGTATAAATATTAACAATTAATAATAATAATATATAAGGTGTATTTTAAACCTTCTAAAATAGTAGGTTTAATTTATTTTAAATTTCGCAAATTAAATCAATTAATTCAAATTTAAAATTAAACCAAAAAAATGATTTAATATTAATCTTTTAGTTAACAATTAATTAAATAAATTAAATAAAAAAGAGGATTATCTAATTAAATTAATCAAATAATTTAATCCTAATCCTAACACTCTAATTTTCAAGAATTACGGTATAAGAGTTATCCATTTTTTAATTAATCGTAATTACCAAAAAAGGAAACCCTAAAAATCCCTATAAAAATCGAAAATAATGAGAGGAGGCTAAGGTTTCAAAAACCCTCGCCCAAGTTGAAATTTATGGTCTTTAGGGTTTAATTTCTATAAACCGTAATTGATCAATTCTACAATTATAGATATTGAATAAATAACAAACTAAAGCTCTGATACCACTGATAGGATTTAGGTAAAAAATAAACTCAAAACTCTTAAGTTCACATGCAACCTAAAAAGGATCTATATTTTCATTATTGAACCTATAACTAAGAACATCGAAAGAAACCCTAGGTATAAAAATCGAAAATACTAAAAGGGTTTAGGATTACATACCTTATTGTTATTATAGCAAATAACAAGTATTCCTTGTCATGTAGATATTTAGGAAACAAGCAGCACAAGTGTCTTGCCTCTAATGGTTGACACCCAAAAGTCAAAGTAATTAGGTTAATTACCTTATTAAGAAAAGATCGATATAAAACATTAGAGAATGATTATAGATTCTGCTTAAGAGAGAAGAGAAAAACCCAGAGGAATATCACTCTAGATTTGGCGTAGAGAATGAGGTGCCAGGTGAGGGGTTTTTATAGCCTCAATGTGAATAAGGATAAACCTTTTATCTATAAATTCAATCCCTTTTAACTTTTATATATATATATATATATATATATATATATATATATATATATATATATATATATATATATATATATATATATATATATATATATATATATATATATATATATATATATATATATTATTTTCGAAAATTAAGGGTTCTCATCCCTTATTTTCATCCAACAATAATTCCATACAATTATCCATTGCTCAACTATTGAACAATTACAATTCAGCCCTGTACTTTGAATTAATCCCAAATTAATTCAAATTAATTCTAACTAATTCTAACTAATACTAATTAATTCCAAAACTACTTTCTAATTAATTTATCATTACATAATAAATTAATAAACTATTTATTTTTTTCTCTTTCTCTATTAACCTTAATACCATTTGGACTACTAAGGGCAACCCAAAAGAACTGTCCTACTATCAATTCAAGTATACACCAATTATAGTTATGACTTAGACACCTAATCCAACAAAAAGTGTTATGCACAAAAAATTTTTAATCAGAATTTGAATTCGAATTCGCTTCGATAGAAACACGTTTCTTAAATTTCAACCAGTAGACATCCTTATATATATATATATATATATATATATATATATATATATATATATATATATATATATATATATATATATATATATATATATATATGTATATATATCTATACTATACTATAAACCATATATAAATTACAACCCCTTATGCACAATTGTCTTAATTTTTAAGACTGTACAACCCTCTACTGCATAATTCGTTTGGTGAATACGCGTTTCCTGAAGATGACCTAATTGTGACAATATAAAAACATAAAAAAAAACCCTAGCCGTAATTACTTCTTCTATCCCACTCTCTCTTCTCTCTCTCGCTCGCTCGCTCTCTCTCTCTCTCTCTCTCAGAGAAACGACAGTCGCTTCCGCCACCATCTCATCATCTTAGAGCCGAATTAAAGTATTAGAGTGCAAGGAGTGGATCTCGATCGGCTTTGGTTTGGATCTCGATCCCTCAACAACCACTGGTGCCGATCGGCTTTGGTTTGGTAATCAATCGGCTTTTGTTTGGATCTCGATCTGCCACCTGTACACATTCCTCACCTCCACCATCTCTCGAAATCGCAGACCACTTACCTCTTTTAGATCTGAGAAAAACGCACAGAGCGATGACCTAATTGTGAACAGATATTGTTCTGGTTCTACTCTTGAAATCGCAGACCACTAATGTTCTGCTTTTTTGCAGGTTACCATCTCCACCATGCTCACCTCTCCACCGCAATCAGCCACCATTGCTTCTGCCTAGGTCCGACGGCTACGTTGCCATGGTAACGACGGCCCCCGCCTTGTGATGTTGATGTATCTCGCACAGAAACCCCTAAATGGTCGACCAACAAAGCTCAAATTGGAACCCCCAAGACTGCATCAACACGAGGTTTTGATTTTTGACTAACGTTCTGTTTTTTTGCAGGTTACCACCACCACGATGCTCCCCTACCACCACCGCCTCTCCTCAGCATCAGCATCGCCATAATTGTCGGTTTGTGGTAACCCAGAAATCAAGAACATAGTTGCTACACATACCGATTGCCCAGAGGTTACAAAACAATCATCCTTGCACCACGATGCTCACCTCTCCACCGCCTTGGAGCTGCTGCATCTCATGTTGATTTGGTATATGTTCATTTTTCATTCAGTTAACCAAATTATTATTACAATAATTTAATAAAATTTCTTTTTAATTTTTTTTCTTGGCAGGTACTTACAGGACATGCTAATAATGCAGAATTTGCTATTGCAATGTGTCCATCTGAGCCTTATGTACTATCTGGAGGTAACTTATATATATTTCCATGAAATGTGATAACCTTATCACTTAAAAAAGCTAACTTTGTTTTTTAAAATATATTTATTACAGGAAAGGATAAATTAGTGGTTTTATGGAGTATACATGATCATATATCAACATTGGTTGGAGATTCAACAAACCCTTCAGGGTCAATTGTGAAAAATTCTGATAATGCTTCTCTTGGGCCATGTGGCATCTTTCAAGGGCATACAGATACAGTTGAAGATGTGCAGTTTTGTCCCACAAGGTAACTTTCATTCTGATAATGCTTATTGTGTTTGATGATTTATTTAGAAATCTTTGTGTGTTGTAGTGGTGTTCAGATAAGCCTTCTGTTTTTGGGAGTTCGGCAGAGGACGGTTGTGTAAATATCTGGGATTATGAACAGGTAAAAATCCCAATTTTATTTATTCTTTTGGATTAAATTCAAGAAATAGCAACATACTTTCTGCAATGCCTTAATAATGAAAAAAAAATGAATTTCTATACTGTAACAGAAAAAAGTGAAACTAGGATGCTATAATAAACAAATCAAGGAAAGTAGGTTGCTTTTTCTTGCATAAAACCATATTCTTTTTTCTCTTGGTTGATGCCATATTCTTATACTCCAACATCATTTAAGTTCCCACAAGTAAGAGTTTGGGATTATTATTGGGTATGTAGATTGCATACGGTTTCTTTCATTTTCCATTGTTTATAGATTTGTTTCAACTCTTTGCAAATTTTAAGTATATGATGCAACAAGTTATGTTTTTGTATGTATCTGTGTGTAGTTCCTGTCAGAAAAAAGAGTGATAGCACTAAGCATCATGGTTTGAAATCTCCAAACGAAGAGAAGGTTTGACAACCCTTAACATCATCCTAGAAGGTTTGAAACCCCATCTCTGCATTCGGGAACCATACCTTCACTAAAGAACCCACTCCTTACTGCCAGTGTCCTATGTTTTTTATTTTTTTTTATTTTAAGAAATATGTTTTTTTTTGTTTTTTTTCATTCGTTTTATGAGAACAGATTCAAATACTCATGAAGTGCTCGTTTTTTGGGCATGATTTTGTTGGCTGGAAATTTGAGAACATTGTTATCGGTTTTTCTATATCTAAAACGAAAATGGCAGTCACCGAAGGTTTACCTTTTCACTTTTATTTTTGTTTATGATTAACTTATTGGCTTTCACTTTGTTTACTTTCTAGATTACCAAATGCCTCGATTTTGGCTGCAAATGAGTTAATAGAGCAACTCAGATCGGAGCAGTCACTCCAATGGTTTCTCATTATATGTTGTTTAGAGGTAACTGGAATTTCTTTTGAACTCTAATAGTCATATAAGTGAAAACTGATTTCGGAGATTTGAATAATTTGAAATTTTGAATGATTTTGAAAAGTTTGAAAATTTTCGAAATTTGAAAATTCGGAAATTTGAATAATTTGAAATTTTGAATGATTTTGAAAAGTTTGAAAATTTTCGAAATTTGAAATCGAAATTTGAAAATTTTGAATAATTTTATAAGTTTGAAAATTTCAGAAATTTAAATAATTTGAAAAGTTTGAAAATTTTTAAAATTGAATAAATCTTAAAAGGTTGAAATTTTTGAATAATTTGAAAATTATGAAAATTTTCGAAATTTGAAAATTTGAAAATTTTGAAACTTAGCTTACGCCCAACTTTTTTGGATTTTCAAAATTTGAAAACTTTCAAATTTTTGAAACTTAGCTACCGCCCATGTTTTTCGGAATTTCAAAATTTGAAAACTTTTAAATTTTTTAAACTTAGCTCCCGCCCAAGTTTTTCGGATTTTCAAAATTTGAAAACTTTGGAAATTTTGAACTTTTGCTCCCGCCCAAGTTTTTCGGATACCAATAATGATAATGATAATAGTGTTACTATTGCAGGTTATGAACAGTTTGATAAGCCTTGAAGCACTTCAACCTACTGGAGACATGTCATCAGTATGTAAAATAGCATCTTATCATTTAAAATTTGAGTAAATTACGAAAGTGGTTCTGTGTTTGCAACATCTTTTCTTATCAGAAATCAGTGGGCTTATTATTAATGTATTTGTATGGAGGTGGTTCAAATACAATAGA
Source organism: Cichorium intybus (assembly GCA_023525715.1). Classification (NCBI taxonomy): domain Eukaryota; kingdom Viridiplantae; phylum Streptophyta; class Magnoliopsida; order Asterales; family Asteraceae; genus Cichorium; species Cichorium intybus. The sequence continues at coordinate 110,614,054 of CM042011.1, forward strand.
GAAATGAGAAAAGTTAGCCTGATATTTTCTTTGATTTGGTTGCAGGTTAGATAAAGAACATGAACAAGTTGGGTAGACATGAAGATCATATGATAAAACCTGGAAAAGATGCTAATAACAGAGGACATTTTACTTTTATTGGGTATGGTTCATTCTTTATTTTTTGGTAGTTCAATTTCCATCGACTTTGAAATGTATGATATTCAGAGGCCAAACTAAACTGAATCAGTTAGTTTAAAACTGACTATGACCTAATGCAAACATTGTAAATCTAAATGATATTGATTTCAAACTGTGAAAAGGCCAATAACAGGAAAACTTGTAAACCACTACCACCGGCTAATGGAATCTAGCACAAAACACAAAAAGATATGAGAGAGGCGTAAGATATGTAATCTAGCACAAAACACCTCCTTTGTCATCTCTATAATGTTGTTATGGTCAACAGGAAGAGTACCCTGCTTCTTGCACACAACAAGACGGTTATGTTAGGGGGACTTAAATGAGAATAAACGAATAGACAAAAGTTCTATCAAATTAGATTACTTTTTGTTATAATTTTCAGGATCAATGATAAAAAAGGAAAAATAGATACCAATTGTGAAGATGTCACAGAGGGTAGAAATCTATCCAATTTCAAGATCAATGAATTTCACATATCGTTTTGCACTTTATCTAACATTATTATCTTGAAATTTCAGTTTCAGGTTTAAGGACTGTAGTTGGATTTTCTATTTGTATTTGTTTTTAAAATCATTGATTTTCTTTTTGTATTTATATTTATAGTTGTCTTTTCCGTTTTAGATTTAAGAATTGTTAAATGAGATTTAAGAATTGTTAAACGAGATGTATATTTGTTGTTTGATTTTTTGTATGTTTACTTGTAGTGGTTTTCTTAATGCGTAATGGTGTCATTGGATTTTGAAAAAGTTGATGCTAACATTTTGTGATAATTACAGGCTTTCATATCTATTCATTATTTTCGGTACATGATCTTGAGTTGTGGGTTTTTGTTTCATATTTGTAATATGAATTAAAATTTAATTGGAAGAGTTATAAAAATATTTTGCAGTGCTGGAAGTAAAATTTAATAATATTCAATTTTTCTCTTATGTAGTACAATTTATATGCTGTTTTAACGCATCACATTTTAAAATATGGGAAACTCAATTTTGTATTGATGGAATACCAAATAATCACAAATAAACCATATTGGTGGTAGGTTCACATCACTTCTATGTGTCCCCATTAAAAGATAGTAAATTTTAGTTCGAAAAAATAAAATTATTATCAAATTTTAGAATTAATTCAAAATTATTGGTTAAGTATCAAGAATTACTTTATATTTAGCTATTGAAATTATCAATTAATAATAAGTACACATGTCACACAATCAATAAAACCTACTCAATAAGTAAATTGATATCTTTAACAAATGTTTGATTTTTCAAATAATACATATTTTGTGAAAAAAGTTTGTCTTTCTTCACTGCATTTAATGTTTTTGGAATATAATATTTTTTCATCAAAAGGTTGTTATTTGCTCTCAATCGAAAAAAACTATTCGGCGATAATATATAAGTTGTTGAAGCTAAATTATAGCTGGCAACGACATAATATATTTTCTGAAATATGGAGTCATTTTTTTCTATTTTCAATCTCAACTCTGGCAAAATAAAATTAATTGTGTAAAAGGAAGTATTCGTCATGATAAAACAACTTATTATAATTTGTCGAAGCATTCCATGTAAAATATTATTGTAACATATTTTTATTTTTAATAAACAAAGCCAACTAAAAAACTAATCGTCGCACGAAAATTATACACCTAAACGAACAATTCGACACCCATAACCCCAACACAAAACAACATAGAACTTTTACTTATTTTACAAAAATATCAATATACTTTAATTTTTTAACCAAAATAGAAATGTCCGACGTAGTTAAACGATTCCTCGCCAGGGGAGCTCTGAAACATTCTCCTTAGAAAAAGAAAGGATAGGAAAATGGTGATACAAAAGAATCACCAGTCCCGCCATAAAAGAGAAATCAAATAAGATAAGGAAACCTCTAACATCGGACAATCGGCCAGAAACAAGTCGACGTCCACGGAAATAAAATTAATCGGCGCTCGAAAACTAATGGTCGAAAAGAATTATTCGTCACCGCCGCATTGCGCGGGTACGCAGCTAGTATATATATATATATATATATATATATATATATATATATATATATATATATATATATATATATATATATATATATATATATATATATATATATATATATATATATATAGGTGTGTGTATGCGTGTGTGTGTATGGAAAAGTTTTTATTTTTTAACACTTGTTTTTATCAAAATAAAATTACTAAACACATAAATTTATATAGTTATCCTTACTTTGCTATCAGATATCAATATTGATGTGTTTTAAAGAAAACAAATTACGTTTTAATATTCACAGTTTAATACTAGAAATTTTATTATATTGTGAATAGCGTAAAACATATTAAAAAATAAGAAAATTAATTTAGTTTAATGTATTTTCACATAATAAACAAGTGTGAAAAAAAGGAAAAAAAAATCATGTTTTTTAATGTGTGAATATCGGTTCTAAACATTTTAGTGGTTCTCATGTGAACATTTCGTGTGTGTGTATATATATATATATATATATATATATATATATATATATATATATATATATATATATATATATATATATATATATATATATATATATATATATATATATATATATATATATATATATATATATATATATATATATATATATATATATATATATATATATATATATATATATATAAAAGGATAGCTTCAATATAGAACCAAATTATATCACCTTACCATAGAACCACGATCTTAATCGTTTGATTAGATTCCTTCATTAAGGCTATGATGGTAAAATGGAAATACTAAAAATAAAACATCTGATAAATACGTCCAGTAAATGAACAAATATTCATCAATGAACATATGTTCATTAATGAATATATGTTCATCAATGAATAAACAAACGTCCATCTCGTTCTCTGTATATTATTTCTTTGTAATTAAATGGACATATGTTCATAAATGAATAAATGTTCATCAAAGAACATGCATTAATCTTATTATCTGTATATTCATTCCTGTAAATGAACAAATGTTCATAAATGAACATGTGTTCATAAATGAACAAATGTTCATCAATGAACATACCAATTCTCTATAAATGAGCATATGTTCATAGATGAACAAATATTCATAATTGAACATATGTTTATAGATGAACATATGTTTCAAAAAAATCATGCAACATTTGACGCTTCTATATTTTAGGGATGGATAAAAAACCCAATATACATTTGCCTCGGTATGATTCTTTACATTAGGTGCATAATTTTTTAATACGTTCCTTTTAATCTAATCTATTGATATAATGATCCAAGAGTTATAAGAATGGTTATATGGTTAGGTGATTTAATTTGGTTTTATATTGAACATTTCTCTCTCTCTCTCTCTCTCTATATATATATATATATATATATATATATATATATATATATATATATATATATATATATATATATATATATATATATATATATATATATATATATTAAAAATAAAAATAATAAAATGTAAATCGCTTGCATGTGTTAATCTTAGGAAAAATGAAAGATATTATAGGGTTAATTTCATCGTAGTCCATCCAACTATCATGTTTGTGTCATTTTGGGTGCTAATTGTTTTTTTGAACATTTTATACCATTTAACTATGTTTTTACCTGTTAATTTCACCATTTTCTCGACATTTAACCTGGATACCGGTTTCATTGCTGACTTGGACATTATATCGGCAAAAAGAAAAACTGACTCGGAAACATTAATCCTTTCTTAAAATTTTAAAGGTTATATACTTTATATTTTATAATTATGTTTATCTTCTTTTACTAATATTGAAATTAAACACAGTGCTTATAGTTCCTCTCTCTACTCTTTTTCTGTCTATGGAGAAGGTTTTCAAACACGCTTTTCCGTCGCTGATTGCTTTTCCGGCCACCTTCTTTAGGCGTCAATGCTCCTTCCTCTTCTACTTGTTAATTCCTTTGCTCGTATAGTCACTGAACCTCCTAATTCTCATTTGGAGGTTGTAAATCGCCGATCCCTTTATTTAGGGTGTTTTGTGTCGATGCCAGGTTTGGCGATTTTGGTTCCGCCACCATCGATTATTGAAGAGTATGCTCTAATAGCAAGTCGGATTAAGGAAAACAAGGTGGTGCTGCTCCAGAATCACTTGATCTTCCAGGTTTGGCGATTTTGGTAATAAAATATCAGAAATCGGGAACAAAATTAAGAAGTAACAAGCAAAATCGGGAAGAAAATATCAGCACCAACCATTTCAGAAGCAAAATCGGTAATAAAATATCAGAAATCAGGAACAAAAAGCAACAATTTCACCATACCTGTGTAGAGTACGAAACCGAGCAGGACTGCAGCGATGCCGGATCGATAAATGACGGGAAGCAGCGGAGGAGCGCCTGAGGGAGGAGGAAGGAAGCGGCGGCGGCGCGCCGGAGGGAGGAAGAAGGAAGCAGCGGCGGCGGCGTGCCGGAGGGAGGAGGAAGAAGCAGGTTAGCAGCGTGATCGGGAATGGGAGGAACGGACCTCCGTTTATTGTTTAAGGATATGCGTTGTTTTTTTGGAAGAGGTTAAAAGTGGCATGTTTATCTCTTCAAACATAAGAGGACAGGCAGACTTTTTAAAGTCTGCGGGCTGCGAAAAAACAAACACTCTTCTAAGTAAAAACGTCTGCGCGCGTCTGCGAGCACGCAGACAAAAGAGGTTTGAAGTGCTTTTTATAAAAAACAAACAGCTCCTAAATTTATGTGGTTATTTAAAACTAAAAAATATTAAAATCATGTTTTTGGCTTGGAAACGGACGCTGAACACATCAAAGGACGTCCATCACCTCAAAGGGGGAGATGAACAGAACCTGCATTTCTTTTAATAGGAATTTGAATTCGAATTCGCTTCATTAGAAACACGTTTCTTAAATTTCAAGCAGTAAACACCCTACGACAGGTTAATTATGATTATTTGATGTAATACTTTGACAACTATCTAATCCATTTTGATAATAGTCAAACGTATAACTTTTTAATTTTTAATTTTTAATTTTCATCCTTTTCATTTTTGCTAAGGATATTTCTACCCCTCTATATATAATGTTATGAATTAATTATTCTATTTATTAAAAACCGTAATTTTTCGAAACGTAACATTGGAACCTTTGTTTTTGGTTGTCACGCATGTTTTGCTTCACCGCTTTTTTTCCTGGGTAGGACACGTGTTTCGTCTACTCTTCTTCTTATTCTTTTCGCCTCTTCTTCTTCTTTCTTCTCTTCTTTCAGTCGGTTGCATGGATTACGCTGCGCCTCAGTCGAGTTTGCGTCTTCTCCAAAGATGGTCGCTTCGATTTCACCGATTCGACCTTATTTAGGGTTTTGGATCTTCCTCCGTATACCGCCTTGGATTTTCCCTCCGTCCAGCTGTGGTGATTTCCCGTCATTTCGTCAGCTATTATTGAGTATCGGTGGGTCTGTGGTTCACTGCATCATTTGCGATCCACTTTCCGACAATGTTTATGGTCTCTATGGTTTGCTCCGTCTTCGAGTTATCAATTTCAGGTCGGAGACGAGAGCTACAAAACGTAGGTGATAAAGAACTTGCCACACACTGTCGTGATTATCAGAACCCTTGAGAAAACGCAGAAAGAGTATTGGAGATTGAAGTGTGATTGTTGATTAACCAAGGTTGCGGTTCAGAAGGGCGAAAACGAATATACAGGAAGAACGACCCAAGGGATTATCGTATCTAACAATAAGGTTTGAAGCTCTTTAAGTTCTTTATCTACCTAATATATTGCTTTAAAAAATTTCATTCCCCCTCTAAAATTTGATATATATATATATATATATATATATATATATATATATATATATATATATATATATATATATATATATATATATAGGTATGCGTATACTTAGAATGGATGATTTCGTTTCTTCTTTAATGTTTGAAATCGAAACTTATAATGATTGATTCCATTTCACAATTTAATGTAATCAATAAATTTGTTGATAATTTATCATTTTATAGTGGCTTTCTTATTATTTCCCATCTCTTTCTCTATTAAGCTGGTATATAGCTAACTGGATTAATTTATGTCTTCATTAGGTCAAAAGTAGCACATTTTGGTTTGCTGTTTATTTTAAAGGTTTGTTTTTTGGGTTTTTGTCAACTGGCATGTATTTTGGGATACAAAAAATGCAGAAAATTGGTGAATCAGAAGAGGGAATGAAAAGCCTTAAAGATGAATAAATAGATTGATTCCAGTGGCAGATATGCAACAGGTGTTGCAACCTTTGTCCTTCAGCATCCACATCCAAAAATCGTCTTTGACACCATTTGTCTGATCATGGCTAAAACTCACTATAGAAAAGCCCAAGTTTACCGATTTACCCTTGCAGGTCTCTTGATCTTGTGTATGGCTTACTCCTGAAGTTATTTTTTCTTAGGTATTTTGATAGTTATTTTGTCTACATGCATGCAAGATTTATCAACTTTTTTCAATGATTTTTTTGTAGTTATTATCCAATAATTAAGTTATTTTTTCTTAAACACTTCTCAGGTATTGGCATAGCAAAAATGTCTTTACATGATAAATTTGAAATTAAGAATCTGCAATAAGAAGATTCAATTTCGTTATATATTCGTAGGGGTAATTATGTGGAATGACTGAAACTGTTGGGTACCGATTCCAAGATTAATGCAATCTTACCGGAATCAATTATGAGTTCTAATTCTAATAATACTGTACGATCCAGTTCCGTCTGAGTCATATCAGTTTCAGTTTGGGGAATTGTTGTTCTGCCATCCTTTGTCATATTGGTAGCAGTATCAAGATGTCTTCATTTCAAAGGCATATGAACACCAAATTCTTGGCATAGTAAGAACCCAAATACATAATTAGACTTCATTTGAAAACTTCAACAGGTTTTATCAAATTTATACTTCAATGATTTGTAATTAAAATCTGATGTGGATGCAGTAAAAGATGGGACGGATCTGGAAGGAACGATGTGCTGGAAAGAAACGGGGACTGGAGCAGGACCATATGAAAAGGTTCCATTTTTTTCTTTTCTTTCGTATACCCTGAAAATAACTGTAATTTTCTGGAAAATAATAGAAATAACAACCTACTTTCTAACATGTTCTAGAAATAGCAACATACTTTTTGGAAGTTTTATAGAAATAACAACGTACTTTCAAAATTTATATAGAAATTTCAACATGCTTTTTAAAATTTTCTAAAAATGTCGATGTAAGCAGTTTGCAAATTTTGGTTCACCGGAACAACATGGGTTTGCTAGAAACAGGCTATGGTTGTTAGATGAATCCTTCTCCTTTATCTCCAGCTAACAATCAACCAATTTCGAGACTTGCTATGATCGGTGAGGAATTGTGCTATCAAAAGACAATTAAATAAGTTTTATAATGTGATACTAATCATAAATACAGAAATTAAAATTAGAGATTTATGCAGCTTCTTTGAAAACAGTATTGGATGAAAGTGATCTCTCTTTAAGATAGCTTGAAGAACTTCGTGCACAGCTTCAAGTACTCGAGAAAGAGAAGGTAATTATTGCTTTTGTTGCCTTAAAATTCACTAAATCATAGAAATGGATTACTTTTTAATAATTTCTAATTACTTTTTATTGTTTTTAATATGCAGACTGATCATATTAATTAAGTTTTAGACCACCTGAGCACCTTAAGTTCACTGTGCTTGGTTCTTGGGATGGACTTTAAGCAGACAATTCATGAAATTCATCCTGGTTGACATTATAAAAGTACATTTGCTGCAAAATTCTTTATATTACCTCTATATTTAAATTCGCGTCCTCTCATATGGAATCGTGCCCGCATCCCGGTCGAGTGCGGTTCTGTATTTTGAATCCATTTTGAAGCTTTGTCCCGATTTCCGTTTAACGTATGTAGGTTTTATTCGTTGTAGAAAAGAGAAGGCAAATGAGGGTGTTGAAGAAACAGATTATTGAAAATAATGAAGCTTCAATTTCTAATACATCGTTGGCTGATATGCAGCAGAGAATGATGAGATTGATGACACAACGTGATGAAAAGGGTTTTCAGTTAGAGATAAAGTCAGCAGACAATCGCATCCTCCAGGCACAATTGCAGACCAGGTACATAGAAAATAAGGAACTGCAAGATAGAATAACACTACTAGAACAATAACTTGCTGGAGTCAACAGTGAGAAATCACATTTCTCACAGTCACCATCTGGACAGAAGAATACCTCAACAACCTAGGAAAGAAAATTCAGATTCAGGTAATATTTGGCTTCTCATTTCAAGTTATAAGAAATATTAAATTGAGTAACATTATATTACAGTCCTTGACTGTAGTTGCTCTTTTCATTTTTGGTCAAATAAGTTTTAAGTTTCTCTTGAAATTTTTATCATTATTTGAGGTTTTCGTCCATGTCCTTAGTAAAATGACTACTTTTGGTCCCTGATTAAAGCTGATTTTTTCAAATGTATTTCCGGAAAATATAATCATATTGCTTTGAACAGGGACAAAAAACGTTACAGAAACCTCAAATAAGAATCAACTTTGCAAAACAGAACTCTCTAGGACCAAAATTGCAAAAGTTAGCTATACTCAAGGACGAAAAATGTTACAAAAAACTCAAATAAGGACCAAAACTGCAAGATAACTTTTTGTTATCGGGACCAAAATTGCAAAAAAACGGTTATACTCACGGGAATAACGACGAAATTTGCAAAAGAGCCTTGGGGACCAAAGTTGCGAAAATTGGCGCTGAAGGCGGAGACAACGGTGGAGGAGAGGGAATTGGATAATGAGTTGGCGAGGGTTCAGGAAAGCGTAGCGGCGCCGCCGATTGTTGAAGTTGCAAAGAGAGGAGAGATTCCGCTGAGGGATGGGGAGTATGATGCAATGGAATCGGTGATTGAGACATTGAGAGGGCAGATGGAGATGGTTGTGGCAAACGCGAATATCTTGAGGACGAGAACGGCCGAGAGAGTGGTGGAGATATTAACACCGGCGCAGAACGTGGACGGAGTTGAAGATTAAAATCAGGATGTGCGGTTGGCAGCTTGATGGCCAGATTGGACAATGAGATAAGCAGCTTACTCTGTGATCATATTCTGCTTCTTTTCCAAAAAAAGAAAGTATTTCGCCGTTTTTGGTTTTAAATTAACTAAGAGGTACTTTCCCTATAAATCTTTTTGGAATATTCTTTTTGAGGAAGTTTTGATGGATGTCCTTTTAGAAGAATATTTTGAAAGAAAATAAGATAAACTCAAATTTTACATTTTTCTATAAACCTAAAATGCTATGTTATCCTAAAAATTGCGTGTTGATGAATAAGTAGCGAGATAGTCGACAGGGGTTGGATTGCATGTTGATGGTTGTGCTTTTTGTGTGTCTTTTTAATTGATTATGTTTAAAAAAGAACCAAACCAACTATACAATGTGTGTAACGGTTTATGCTGGGGAGTATAGAAAGTGTTAATAGGGACTTTCAAAGTATAATGCCCAAATAAGAAAAAAAATACAAGAACTTTATATGGTAAACTTTTCAAAATTACTGAAATAACCTCATTGCGAATTCCCACGTTCCACATATGGAACCTTTTCTACTTGCAATGCAATAAAGGTTTGGTCGAATGAAGAGACCTGATTTTTTAGATCCAAGTTATTTGGAGGCAAATATTGATCTAATGGATATCTTGGCATCAGGGTAAGCTATATATGCATAATTTACTAACTCATTGACACTTCCACTAAAACATTGTGTTTACCCCTTATTAACATTATGATCGATGGTGGGACAAAAAAATATGATAGTGTTCCTGTTTTTTATCTAAAGATTTATTACTAACTCATTGACACTTCCATCTAAACCCCTCTATTAACCGTTATTATGGTAATTCACTTATCATGTGATTTTGGAGTGTCTTGTAGGCAGCATCTGAGCTTATAAAGGCTAATGTGGAACCAACTATTGAACAATATAAACCAATGGTGTTGTCATCTTTGTCATTTTCCAAGTTTACCCTTGGCATAGTGGCCCCACTTACAGGTTAGGCTAACTATTTTTCTATTGCAACATACTGTTTTGAATTTTTTTTCTTATTAAGGCGTTGTATTTTGAAATGATATCCCAATTATAGCATCCTACTTTCAGTTTTTTTATTAGACCGTGATACTTTGAATAATTTAACGCAATTGTAGCATTAAAAATTGCTTTCGAAGGCAATAAACGGAGCTTTTGACCGGCTAATTCCAGCTGCCCGACCCAGGTATGTACCGTCGCTTTTGGGGGTTTAACTTTGTTTCAATCGATAACCACCATCGCAAGCCCTTATTGAAATGAATGATGATTTAATAAAGACGCGACAACCTACAGGCCACGTACACATTCATAATCTTTTATTTTTTATAAAATTTGGATATGAAACTAAAATCGTTTCAGAAAATTGATTTTTTTTGTCTTCTTTATTTTGAAGGTTTTGGGATCTCAAAAACGGTTGGACAACAAATATAAAGCTGCTGAGGAAGCTTCTGAAGACTGTTGAATCGTGAGTAACCATAAAATTTCTGTTTATGACTTTTTTAAAGAAAATATAACTTTTTTTATTTATTATAATTAAATTTTGTAGGTACAAAAGAGCACAACTTGCGCTTGGTATAGGAGATGAGGATCTTGCACGTGAAGCTTTAAAGAGGCGTAAATCTTATGCGATAACAAATCTTTCTATTTATTGTAGGCAAAAATTCTTATCAATAATAACAACGTACTTATATTTGTTTACCTATAAAGGCAACGTACTTTCATTTTACTTCCAACATAAGCAATGGGTTAAGAACTGTAAGTATATTGCTATTATGTGAAAAGAAATGTAAATTAGTTACTATAATGGTAATTAAATGCAAGTACATTGTTATTATGGGTAAAAAAGGTATATCATTATATACGGTAAAAAAAAGTAAACTACGTTCGTATTTCCTGCAATTTGTCTCTTTTCTTTATAAACGTCTAATGTTTTGTTTAAAATCTATTTTTCGCAAAGTTGTCAACTGGCTAATGCAGAACGAATCAGCCAACTGAGCAGCTTTACAAGCGTATGGATGGTGCATGGACTGAAACTAAAGCTACATCAGAAAAGGTTCCATTCTTTTTTTTAGATGATCGTTCATTTGTATTTAGTAACTTTTATAAACAAAATGGTAAAATGGTTATTTACTCATATACAAGTGAAAGAAACTTTAGGGATTGGGAAGCCGGAATCCACAGAATCCTCCAGCTCATCAGCTAATGAATCCTCTGGAACAAAAGATGATGAACAGTCAACGGATAAAGAAGATAAGAAACAGGAATCCGGCTATGCTTCTTGCGTATTAAGTTTTTTTGTGAAAATTTGTCCCTCAAAGCACTGTTGCACCGGAACCCGTGCGGAGCACGGGGCCCCACTAGTTTTAGACTAAATTTGGTTTTGTTATGGAATGCGTATTATGGCCACATTCCTATCTTGTTTAAATGATAATTTACGGTCATTAATTTAAAAATTAAAAGTTAGAAAATATATTTTTTACTGTAGGTTTTTATGGTAACTAATTATTTTACATAAATTTGGGATCATAACATTTTAGTTTTTTTAAATAAAATCTCCAAAATATAGGTTTTTATGATTTTCGACAATCTTTTTTTTTTGAAAAAAAAAGCATATGTACATTCTTCCGAAAAAAAACATATGCAATTATATCTAAATAATGATATATCAATGTCGTCGCTAAACCGTCAATACATCGGCGATGCTGGAGCGTTAGAGTAGCTACAAAAATATGTGGCCCAAAATTTTTACTAAAATCTATTTGAATTCGTTGAAAACTCGTCACAAATATGCTGGAAATCCGTTATAGTATCCGTCAAGTGTAAATTTAGTGAAAATTCTTTTTTCCGACATCACGACGCGACTGTATCACATCTGGTATTATCGGTGTTCAAGACTTCCGCTAGATAATGTTGTAACTATTTTGATAAATACGATTTCGAATGTTTTAAACATCATATTCAGATTAAATTGTTTATTTTCCAACCCGTTTTATGTATTTGAAGCGTTTTCAAAAACGAAAATTTTAGTACGAAATTTGAAACGTTACAGTAATCGTTTAAAAGAAAATATTTGTCGTGATGAAACAACTTATTGAAGCATTGCATGTACTTTATGATATTGTTATTAGATAATAAAATATCAACATAGACAATTAGGGGTGCAAACAAGTCGAGCCGGCTCGTGAGCTATTTGGGAGCGGCTTGCTAAAAGCTCGGCTCGAGATCGATTTTAAACGAGCCCGAGCGGAATTCGAGCTTAATATAAGGCTTGTTTATTAAACGAGTTCGAGTCGAGCATGTGTCACTAAGTTCGATTAGGCTCGCGAGCCCTAAACGAGCCTTTATGTAATATTATTTTTATAAATATTAAAGTTAAAACATATTTGAGATTAGTAATTGGGAGTTGAGATTTAGCCTTTAGGAAGTTGTTTTTTTCTGGATATTCTCTAAAAGTGGGCCAAAAATTTGATGCCATATAATTGATAAATTCTCTACTCGAGTCCGAAGTTCGTAGGTGTTTAAATGTCAAATAAGATTTATTGATACTATCAATAGAGACGTAATATGATATTTTGAGCTTAAACATAGTGTCGAAAAACACCAATAATATATTTTTAATAAATTTTGATATTTTTAAAAAATATATTCATTTTGTGTTCTTAATATTTAATTATATATATATATATATATATATATATATATATATATATATATATATATATATATATATATATATATATATATATATATATATATATATATATATATATATATATATATATATATATATATAATTAGGATCGGGTGAGGACTCTTTTTTCGGTGAGGACTCGTGAGGACACCTTAAAAAATTGAAAAAAAATATAAAAAAATACAAATCATAAAATCGAGACTAGTATTATATAATTATCAAAAAAAAATTGAAAAAAAATTATGGATCATTGAAAAACGTAATGATCCAATTTTTCTATTTTTATTTTGGATCATTATTTCATTATAAAAAAATAATGATCCAAAAGTTTTTTTTGAATCTTTTTTTTCTCCGATATAGTACTATGATCCATTTTATTATTTATGTTATTTTATATTTTTTTATATTTTTTTAAGGTGTCCTCGCGAGTCCTCACCGGATCCGGACTCATATATATATATATATATATATATATATATATATATATATATATATATATATATATATATATATATATATATATATATATATATATATATATATATATATATATATATATATATTGCAAATTAATAATACAAATGTTTTTTTTGAAGGGCATTGATAAATAATACAATGTTGATTTTTATGCTTAATTAAAAATAGACAAAAATTCATAAATGGTCCCTGTGGTTTTACAAGATATCAACTTTATTCCTAACTTTCCAAAACCTCAAGGATAGTCCCTGTGGTTTGAAAACATTTCATAAATAGTCCATTCGTCAACTTTTGGTCGTTAAATAGATAACGGATGAGGGCAAAATTGTCTTTTCCATAACATGGACTATTTATGAATAATCTCTAAGTATTTATTGTTGCAATGGTGAACTCATGGTGCTACGTGAAGAAGAAGACGACAACAAAAGTAGCGGGTAGTGGTGACGGCCAATGGTGGTAATGGTGGTGATAATTGTGGAAGGCTTTTCTTATTTCATAATAATATAAAAATAAATCTAAATCTAAATTAACTAGAAAGAAAAAGGTAAAATATAATAAAAATAATATAAAAGTAAAAATATTTAAATAATGATAAATAAAGTAAAAGAGAAAAAAAAACTAAAAAAACTTAAAGTATAATAAAAAGTGTATAAAATAACAGATCTTTAAATAAGGTATTAATAAATGAAATAAAAACTATAAGAAAAAGGGAAATAGAAATGAAAAAGGAAATTAAAAAGGTACAATATAATAAAATGATGTAAAAAATAATGTATTAAACGAATGAAAAATTAACTAAAAAAAAAAAGAAAAACGAAAAAGGAAAAAGGAAAAAAATATAATATAATAAAAATGGTATAAAATAAAAAATTCTTTAGATAATGTATTAAAAGAAAAAGAAAATCGAAAAAAAAGCTAAAAGAAAAAAAACTAACAAAGGTAAAATATAATAAAAGGTGTATAAAAATATAAAATCTTTAGATAATGTATTAAAAAAGAAAAAAAACTAAAAAAAAAGCAAAACAAAAAAGAAAAAAAACTAAAAAAGAAAAATATATAAAAATGGTATAAAAAATCTTTAAATAATGTATTAAAAAAAGAAAAGAAAAAAGAAAAAGAAAAAACAGAAATTAAAAAGGGTAAAATATAAAAAAAATGGTAAAAAAGTCATTTTATATAAGTAAGGGACCGATGACGATACAAATTAAAACTAAATAGACCACCCTCATCCTTTAGCATTTTATTCATAATTGAACAATAACGGGTTATTCAGCAGCAATATTAGAAGAGTTTTTGGATGTAGAAATTTTAAAAGAAGAGAGTAGATTGGATACTTGTTCGGGAATGGTTGGACGTGCATCCTTTGCCATCAAGCAGAAGTCATCAGTGTGACACCCCATTTCTACTGTTTGCAAATACTATGGTTTTTCGTATAAATACAGGAATACAAAAATACGGTTTATTAAAAACCGATAATTTAAATGCTTAAAACAGTGGGTGTACAAATCTATATCAAAACTAACCATAGTAAGCAAGAAAGGATTAAACCTTGAGTCCAAAATAGGAGCTAACTCGAGCTCCACTCCAGCTAAACTTCATCCAATTATAGCATATCGTTTTAACCTGGAATACATGGCAAAACATATAATACGTAAGACAATAATGTCTCGTGAGTTACATGAGTTTTAGACTCAAATCTTTAACTTCTTTTTCCAACTTTTATTTAAAACTTATCACATAAAGCATCTTTCAAAACTTTATAGTAATAATATACTATACTCTTTACTTTTCAAAATCATTTCATAATATACTTTGCAAAGATAACATCTTTCAAAACTTTATAGTAGTAACATACTATAACCCTTTATTTTTCAAAATCACTTCATAATATACTTTATAAAAATAGTTTCTTTCTTACTTTCTTTGACTGGTTTTGTAAGCTTGCTGGATTTTTATACTTAGGGCTTTAATCACCATAAGTGATACCCCAAGTCTCTATGGCTAGAAAGAACGGATCAATCCTCACCATAGAAGTGATGAGGCAATCTACTTCGCGATGGGGCTTTTTCCCCAGTAGACCCCTTACCTAACCCGGGTAGGTTGGAACATAGTTCCCTTACTAACGCTGCTTGCTACAATTACCAGTCATACAAAATACTTTCTGCTTACTTTAACATTACTTACTTACATAGTGGCTAACTGCCAAACTTTACCATTTCTTGTCTTTATGGCTAAATGCCAAATTCATAACTTTCGTTTCACAAAAACCATATGTTTAAATCATGTCTTTATAACATACTAAGCTTTATGCCAAAACATACTCTCGAACATCTTATGGCTATATGCCATTTATACTCGAAAACATATACAGTTTGTAACCAAAACATACTTCTTAAACATCTTGTGGCTATATGCCATTCATACTTGAAAACATATATAACTTGTATTCAAAATATACTTTCACATAATTGGTTCATAGACCAACATACTTTCACTTAATTTAACGTGTAGTTCAAAACATAACTTCAAATATAGCATCATACTTTCTCATCAAATTAGAAATAATAATCTTGCAAATAATTTCACATAAAGAGATTTTATAAGAAATCTTATAAATACTTACTTGCCATGTACCCCAGAATGGGTAAAAATACTGCATGTACTCACCTTATAGTTCTTGAAAGTTGACTAAGTATTTCTTGGTTCTTTACCCTTCCGTTGTTGTTCAATCACTTGACTTGCACCTATATTTATTATATAATACATTAACATTTATTTCTATTGACTCTATAACTCATTAGAGTCCTTATTATACCAGTATAGGTCATAACAAGTCTATAACTTTTAAATGACCAACTTTAAATAAATTGTATATTATACGTATTTTACTACAGTACCCTCGGGAGGTCGTATTTCCGGTTTAACAATTTTCCATGTGTTTTCACACCATTTTAGACTTGTGGTATAAATATTAGACCAATCGGACAAGTCTAGCACCAAGTTCCAAACTCAAAAATGACATTTTCTTAACAGAAAGTATGCACGACTCGTGCATAATTTGGTCTGTAAGGAGCACGACTCGTGCATGAACTAAATAGCAACTTATTTTGGAGTGCAGGAGGAGCACGACTCGTGCTAAATGAGCACGACCCGTGCTCTTTCTGGGCAGCTCCATTTCACTTCGGTTTTACACTGTAGCAGTCCGATTTTTGAACTATAACTTCCTGTTGTGGCTTGTTAAGAACTTGATACTTGACTTAATACTTATGGAATCATTCCATGACTAAAACCTTCAGTTTATAACAAGTTTTAATCCATGAAATCATTCCAAATCCTAGAATGTAGAAATTAGGGTTCTTGAACCAAAAAACCCCAAAATCCACAAAACCGACAAAATCGTTTGTTTTAATCACTTGTTCTTTTCATATTAACATGATAAGACACAGGAAATCATTAAAACATATTGGGATCATAACTGGAACTCAATTCCAGTTCATCCCGTGAAGAACATATTCAAGAGTTTGGCTAGAAGGTCAACTACTAACCCTTTATCTTGATAATCTTCAACTTCCAAGCTCAAGTTCCAAATTTTCCTGCTTCAATTCTTCCAAGAGTTCCAGAATTCGTGACTTCAAGAGCTCTCCCGTAGCTTCTCAAGGTTCTGTAATCATATGGGAGATATTTCTCCCTTTTATACTTCCCAATTTACAGATTTAGTCCCTCTAGTTCACTTTCTTGGACTTTTGCCACAAAAATCAATTTTTATCACATAAGACTTAGTTTCTTACATTTTTAGTCCTAGACTAGAATTGTAACTTCTTAATAATTTCCGTGTATGACCAAATGACCAAATTACCCTCTTCATGGTAAAATGACCAAATTACCCTTTCTTTTTTACAACTTTTGTAAAATTGTCCCAAAACTCCAAATTCTTCTTTTTAAGTTTATTTCATTACATAATAGCTCCAAAAATCATATTTTCTTTACTTAAGAGTCATTTGGATGTCAAATGACCATTTTGCCATTTTTCAACATATTTCTCCAAACTCTTGGAATTTTACTACATTTCCCAGTAAATTATTTTAAAACTTTCAAAATATTTTGGTCTTTTCCTTAAGTATTTTCTCGAATATAAATTCAAGATTTTTGGGTCGTTACAACTACCTTCCCCTTATTGGGATTCCGTCCTCGGAATCATCATACAACTACTAAATTAAGGGATCACCTCTCCCTCCTTTTCTTCAAAGGCTCTCAGTCCTAGTTCGGTTCTTAGTAAATGCTTCTTTTTATCAACCCATACTCATATTCTTTATTCTTTTATCTTTTTGGTATTTTCTTCTTTAGTTGTTTATGGTTGTTTAATCAACCTTTAGAGGTTTCTACTTTAAATTCTTTATGAGGAATTTACATAGCCTTTTCCTTCTGAATATTTCTTTCAATTTCTCATAAAGTGCTTCATATTTTTACTTCATTTCTTCAAAAATTTATTCGTCTCATGTTCTCATTACACCTCTTTTTACCTTATTTCTTTCATACATAAATCTTTTAGTAAAGCTTATTTTACAAAGTGGTTCCATACTCCCATACTTTTATCACAAATAGCAGTCTACTTTGTAATTCTTTTCATATCTTTACCAAAAATTCATGAAATTATATTAATCATATTCTTTACTTATAAAACTTTTTCCCAAATACAATTTGGTAAAATTTTGTATTTATACAAATTTATAAATACACAATATCTTTCTTTTAAAACAATATTTTGTCCTTTAATGGATATTTCTCTTAAACATAACTCCATAACTTATTCATTCTTATCTTTCTCTTTTCTTATATCTTTGCTCATGCATTATTACATAAATAGTTTACTTTTATTCTTTCTTTATCTCTACTAGTAACTCTCAGTTGATTACCGTTTTTAAGGAATGCATTCGCTTCCTTTCGTTACACTTTATATCCTCACTTTTCTGTTTGGAACAAAATCTGTCGAACAGTATATCTTTCTCGAAAATCTGCATATATCACTCTAAAAGTGTTAAAACGACGTACCGCTTTTAAATAATTTTTTTTAAAACTAAACATCATTAGCTTTCTTTCTATGTATAATACACAATGCTTGACTAATTATATACTTCTTTCATTTTGTTTCCTTCATTATTTATGAGATTTCAACCTCACTTTCTCAGCGTACTTTCTAATATAACTGTGCCTTTCTTTTTTTTAATTTTTTTTTCAATACTTTTATAAATACACTTTTCATTCTTTTTTGGTACGCCATGTACCATACCTATGTGCTTAAGTTAGCACCTTTTCTCTTTCTTACTCTTTCTTTATCAGGTTTTCAATTGTTTATTATGATTAATTCAAATTTTCAAACAACTTATACAACCTCATACTTATTTCACTTTTCATGATATTACCATCTCGTGGTGTAATTAGGTTTCACAATCATATATATTAACTTCTTGATTATAAATATAAATCTTCAAATTTTTGTCCCTCCTTAGACCTTTATAAATAAATTTTATTTCTTGATTACTGCTTAACATCCCGACTCTACCATGTGGATTCTTTGGTGTTTCCAGTTCATTCCATCTAATATTTCATATTTCCAGACTCAATTTCAATATACTTCATACTCCGAAAATTTTTATACACATTTTCTCAGTTTGACTCTTATAAGAGTCAAAGCTGTCAAGGATTTATTTACCAACTTTATATACTTGATTCTATTTTGATTTAAGAATTCAAACTAAACATTTTAGTCATTTTCGTACTATGACAATTTCTTGACCCAACCCTCAATCGCCATTATTACTCTTTACTCTTTACTTGTTGTAGCTAATGCCAACAAATTGTTCTTCTTAGCTTTCTTTTTATCCCATATTTTATATAAATTCACTTCTTATGTATCTTTAGATGATACACAACTCCCATTAATTCTAACATTATCTTTCGTTCTTTTGTATTTCAAAGTTATATGGCAAATACACTATCTCACTCTTTCATATTATATAAATTTCACACTTACTTTCTCTTTCATATGTATAAACATATATACACCCATGTGCATATGCTTACCTTTCATAATTAGTAACCATGTACCGACCACTTCTCACAATTATAAAACACTTTTACCCGTTATTCCCGGCCGGAAATATGTCTGTTTATTTTAGTTTTTATCTTATCTTTAATTCTTCGTCTAATACTTAATTAGACATTTACTCTTGTTCTTTACTTCATATTGCTTATGACTTTTAGTTATTTTCCCTTACATGCTTCCGGTTTTCTTCAGTTAATATACTTCATTATACTCTTTTATTATTGGTATTTCTTATTATACTTTCCTTCATTTGGTTGCGGAATTTGATTCCTAATAACCAATATCTTCTCATTATTTTTTTCCAAATTCTCATCATCAGGTTAGTACCTGGTATCACTTATCTTAATATTTTATTTGTCCTGGGAAAACTTTTAATATTCTTCTTTCAAGGAATAAATTACCAATTTACAACTCGTACTACTTCCTATACTTGTTGGGTAAGCATGCTCTACCTTCAATCTTTAGGATTATTAACTCTTGGCTCTGACTACATCTAACTTCTGTCATGGGAAAGTTGCTTGGAGACAACAAAAAAAATCTTCATAATCGCCTTACACGTTACGACGCTTGGCATAACTTACAAATAGCTACAGTCTGTCACTACTCTTCATTAAGTAATATTCTTTGCGGACATCGATCCACATTTACTTATTATGACGTTACTTCTGTTCGGGTACATCAGGGTACGTGCATCTTCTTTTGTATGCTGCTTCTTTTACAGGCCAATCCGTGAGAACGACTTCCAAATTTATATATGTAAATATAGCATTCAACTTACCACCTTTATTTACTTCTCACTTAATTTGCTGCTTGTCATTTTACTTGGCTCTCCATTATTCTTATGAATTAATCAATTGTCCAATCTTTGGACACTCTCATTTATCTTCTTTGTTCAATCCCGGCAGTAGGTCTTCCACTCTCTGCTACCATTGTCATCTTCTATCTTTGGCTTTTCTCATAGTTTTAATCTTATCGTCTTACAACGAAATTCTGCTTCCTTTATGTATTTACTATTCATACGTCTTTTAAAGAAAATTTCAAATTCAATGGTCATGCCCATGACACACCACTTGCTTGCATTAAACTCTTCTTTACCACTCTTTTATTATTATTTTTTTACAAATTTATATACTATTAATACACTCTGCTTATAATTTTCATTCGTCATGTAAGAGTCTTACAACTCTTATATAGGTAATCAATACCCATAATTTCTCTTTAAGTTGCTCTTATTCATACTTCCTCTCGCCTCGGCAGGTATATACTTTAATGTCTTTCAATCTGTCTAAGAAATATTAATTATCACATTATTTCTTTTACTTTACCATACTAAGTGGTATATATCCACTGCATTAACTTTTAATATTTATAATCTTACCTGTTCTTGTTACATAGGCATATACTTCCTATGTTATTCTCACTACTCTCTTCACAAACCTTACCCACCAGAATGCCATAATTCCTTTGTGATTCCACCAGTCTCAATACATATCCTGTGATTATGATAATACGGGCCTATATTACCATAATCACCTATACATATTGATTCTGCTGTTACCACAAGGTCTCATGGGACACTGGTTCCCTTGACATATAACACCATTAAAAGTACATGGTGATCACTACTAGAAATCCTACTACTTTATAAACATAGCCTTTAATAAATTTAAACGGTTAAGGAAAATATCATATAATTTTCCTAACGGTCAGATTTTTTTTTTTTTTGCTCACTTTAAACGTTAACTTAACACTTCTTAGTGTTATATATCTACATATTTTACATAATGCATAATGTCTTAATCATTTAAGTCACCATATAGCATACTTTCATAAACTAACTTTCCTATAGCATGAGTTTAAGCCTAGGAGTGGAACAAGCCAATCCTAATTCGCTTAAACTATGGCTCTGATACCAACTTGTGACACCCCATTTCTACTGTTTGCAAATACTATGGTTTTTCGTATAAATACAGGAATACAAAAATACGGTTTATTAAAAACCGATAATTTAAATGCTTAAAACAGTGGGTGTACAAATCTATATCAAAACTAACCATAGTAAGCAAGAAAGGATTAAACCTTGAGTCCAAAATAGGAGCTAACTCGAGCTCCACTCCAGCTAAACTTCATCCAATTATAGCATATCGTTTTAACCTGGAATACATGGCAAAACATATAATACGTAAGACAATAATGTCTCGTGAGTTACATGAGTTTTAGACTCAAATCTTTAACTTCTTTTTCCAACTTTTATTTAAAACTTATCACATAAAGCATCTTTCAAAACGTTATAGTAATAATATACTATACTCTTTACTTTTCAAAATCATTTCATAATATACTTTGCAAATATAACATCTTTCAAAACTTTATAGTAGTAACATACTATAACCCTTTATTTTTCAAAATCACTTCATGATATACTTTACAAAAATAGTTTCTTTCTTACTTTCTTTGACTGGTTTTATAAGCTTGCTGGATTTTTATACTTAGGGCTTTAATCACCATAAGTGATACCCCAAGTCTCTATGGCTAGAAAGAACGGATCAATCCTCACCATAGAAGTGCTGAGGCAATCTACTTCGCGATGGGGCTTTTTCCCCAGTAGACCCCTTACCTAACCCGGGTAGGTTGGAACATAGTTCCCTTACTAACGCTGCTTGCTACAATTACCAGTCATACAAAATACTTCCTGCTTACTTTAACATTACTTACTTACATAGTGGCTAACTGCCAAACTTTACCATTTCTTGTCTTTATGGCTAAATGCCAAATTCATAACTTTCGTTTCACAAAAACCATATGTTTAAATCATGTCTTTATAACATACTAAGCTTTATGCCAAAACATACTCTCCAACATCTTATGGCTATATGCCATTTATACTCGAAAACATATACGGTTTGTAACCAAAACATACTTCTTAAACATCTTGTGGCTATATGCCATTCATACTTGAAAACATATATAACTTGTATTCAAAATATACTTTCACATAATTGGTTCATAGACCAACATACCTTCACTTAATTTAACGTGTAGTTCAAAACATAACTTCAAATATAGCATCATACTTTCTCATCAAATTAGAAATAATACTCTTGCAAATAATTTCACATAAAGAGATTTTATAAGAAATCTTATAAATACTTACTTGCCATGTACCCCAGAATGGGTAAAAATACTGCATGTACTCACCTTATAGTTCTTGAAAGTTGACTAAGTATTTCTTTGTTCTTTACCCTTCCGTTGTTGTTCAATCACTTGACTTGCACCTATATTTATTATATAATACATTAACATTTATTTCTATTGACTCTATAACTCATTAGAGTCCTTATTATACCAGTATAGGTCATAACAAGTCTATAACTTTTAAATGACCAACTTTAAATAAATCGTATATTATACGTATTTTACTACAGTACCCTCGGGAGGTCGTATTCCCAGTTTAACAATTTTCCATGTGTTTTCACACCATTTTTGACTTGTGGTATAAATATTAGACCAATCGGACAAGTGTAGCACCAAGTTCCAAACTCAAAAATGACATTTTCTTAACAGAAAGTATGCACGACTCGTGCATAATTTGGTCTGTAAGGAGCACGACTCGTGCATGAACTAAATAGCAACTTATTTTGGAGTGCAGGAGGAGCACGACTCGTGCTAAATGAGCACGACCCGTGCTCTTTCTGGGCAGCTCCATTTCACTTCGGTTTTACACTGTAGCAGTCCGATTTTTGCACTATAACTTCCTGTTGTGGCTTGTTAAGAACTTGATACTTGACTTAATACTTATGGAATCATTCCATGACTAAAACCTTCAGTTTATAACAAGTTTTAATCCATGAAATCATTCCAAATCCTAGAATGTAGAAATTAGGGTTCTTGAACCAAAAAACCCCAAAATCCACAAAACCGACAAAATCGTTTGTTTTAATCACTTGTTCTTTTCATATTAACATGATAAGACACAGGAAATCATTAAAACATATTGGGATCATAACTGGAACTCAATTCCAGTTCATCCCGTGAAGAACATATTCAAGAGTTTGGCTAGAAGGTCAACTACTAACCCTTTATCTTGATAATCTTCAACTTCCAAGCTCAAGTTCCAAATTTTCCTGCTTCAATTCTTCCAAGAGTTCCAGAATTCGTGACTTCAAGAGCTCTCCCGTAGCTTCTCAAGGTTCTGTAATCATATGGGAGATATTTCTCCCTTTTATACTTCCCAATTTACAGATTTAGTCCCTCTAGTTCACTTTCTTGGACTTTTGCCACAAAAATCAATTTTTATCACATAAGACTTAGTTTCTTACATTTTTAGTCCTAGACTAGAATTGTATCTTCTTAATAATTTCCGTGTATGACCAAATGACCAAATTACCCTCTTCATGGTAAAATGACCAAATTACCCTTTCTTTTTTACAACTTTTGTAAAATTGTCCCAAAACTCCAAATTCTTCTTTTTAAGTTTATTTCATTACATAATAGCTCCAAAAATCATATTTTCTTTACTTAAGAGTCATTTGGATGTCAAATGACCATTTTGCCCTTTTTCAACATATTTCTCCAAACTCTTGGAATTTTACTACATTTCCCAGTAAATTATTTTAAAACTTTCAAAATATTTTGGTCTTTTCCTTAAGTATTTTCTCGAATATAAATTCAAGATTTTTGGTTCGTTACAACTACCTTCCCCTTATTGGGATTCCGTCCTCGGAATCATCATACAACTACTAAATTAAGGGATCACCTCTCCCTCCTTTTCTTCAAAGGCTCTCAGTCCTAGTTCGGTTCTTAGTAAATGCTTCTTTTTATCAACCCATACTCATATTCTTTATTCTTTTATCTTTTTGGTATTTTCTTCTTTAGTTGTTTATGGTTGTTTAATCAACCTTTAGAGGTTTCTACTTTAAATTCTTTATGAGGAATTTACATAGCCTTTTCCTTCTGAATATTTCTTTCAATTTCTCATAAAGTGCTTCATATTTTTACTTCATTTCTTCAAAAATTTATTCGTCTCATGTTCTCATTACACCTCTTTTTACCTTATTTCTTTCATACATAAATCTTTTAGTAAAGCTTATTTTACAAAGTGGTTCCATACTCCCATATTTTGGTCTTTTCCTTAAGTATTTTCTCGAATATAAATTTAAGATTTTTGGGTCGTTACAATCAGTATTTGAAACACCATTCGAAGTTTTCGCCATCCAGTCTCCTTCTTTACCATCATCCGCAACTCCTTTCAAAAAGCTCTTACCAGCATCAACAGCCACAAATGCGTTGGGAGTTGGCTGTCTTACTTCATCGTCAGAGTTCGAAGACCACACTTGGTAAGTTCCATGACTACCAACCGAAGCCATCAGTGCAAGATCTTTTGTTTTCTCTTTAACTTTATTCAATTTCATGGCATAGGATGCTTCGTCATTCACTTGGGGTTTCTTTTCATTTTTATTTCTGAGTATACAGTCCTTGGCAAAATGATTCTTGCCATGACAATAATTGCAATCATAACCAGAGTCTCCTGCAACCGTCTCTTCACTCTTCTTAGATATGGCTTGTTGGTTTTTAGAAACCTTCGGAGCAGAAGAGTTGTCTCCTTTAGGAGTTGAGTTTTGATAGATTTCAGGTTTAAGTTTAGGAGCAAATGAAGGATTGTAATTTTTCAAAAAGGGTTTTTCATATCATTTCTTATTAACAAATGGCTTCTTGAATCTTCGATTGTAGCAGCATATAAGGCAACATTAACGCCAACATCATTCACCATGTAACCATCAAGTTCATCTTCGTTTTCATCTTCATCAGCTTTGGATAGTAAGGTTAGAGATCCAGCACTTGCAGCTTCACTTCTTCTTCCCACCACATATGGTTCATGTGACTTTAACATATTGCATAGAGCTGCGAGTTTGTACTCCTTGATGTTCTCATGTGACTTGACCATCAATATTATTAGACGCCATTCTTTCCTGAGACTGTACGAAAATTTGATTTTGACCTCTTGTTGGCTGCGAATTTCACCGTACTTTTCAAGACTGTAAACCATATTACTATAACGTTCGTATGCCTATTCCAAATATTCATTCTCTTGCTGCTGGAAGTTTCCAAAATCGGAAGAACTTAGGTTACTCTACTGGATTGAAGAGTAGTGTCACCAGCAAATCTCATCGCCAAACGATCCCAGATTTCTTTGGAGGATGTAGATCCTTTAATATGATGGGTGACATCAGGACCTAAGCCACTTCGTAGTTCCCTCATGGCTCTTTCATCATTTTCGATCTTCTTTAGATTTGTTGTAGTGACAATTTCAGCATCTTCACCTTCACCAAGAACAAATCTAGCACCAATATCAACATAATGTCCTTCTTTTACAGATCTCCATAAGTCCTTATCTAGACCAATGAGATAATCTTCCATACGACCAGACCAGTAATTATAAAAAATGGGAATGAGAACCGGTGCCTTGGTTGAAGAACCAATCAGATTTGCATAATTGAGCATATTTGCATAAGATGATGTTGAATCAACCATTGTTATGGAATTCTTTAAATAGATATTTATCAAAAAACCAGTGAGAAATGAGAAATACAACTTGCAGAAACCTAGATCTAGGAATCAAACTAGATCTAGAAATTGTATGAAAAAACGAGATTTCTCAAACAAGTTTTCGAGTTGAATCTGCTCTGATACCACGTGTTGAGTAAAGAATTCAAACAATAAAGGTTGTATTGAAATATTAGAAGATGGTTCAAGAAACAATCAACTAAGCAATTATAAGGAAAACATATGAGAAATGAGTAAACACGGTGTCGAATGCTTTGATATTACATTTAGAGTTGAGTCCATAGCCATTACAGTCCTTCAAGCTCGTGCACAGATGGTTGAAGATATGGAGCTTGGTCGGATTGAGGAGTGGGATACCGCTGCTTAGAGAGAATCCTTGGAGAATCTTCAGGTCGAAATACGAGAAGGGGGGCCGTTAGGACTGGTAGGTGATGATCATTCAAAGGGAAAAGGTCCAGAATCTGAGGTTCCTGCTGGTGGAAACGAAGGTGGAGATGGTGCGAAGAAGGATGATGTTCCTTCTTAAGTTTATGGGTTAGGATGCCCTTACGAGGGCCTTTGTTAAAAACTTTTAATCTTTTGTTTGTTTGGTGCTTACCCCTCGAGGGTTCGAACAAGTTTTTATCTTTTCTTTATTTTTTAATGGTTCCCGATTTTGGGCTTTAAATGCTCATATTTTATCTCCTATGCCATTGCTTGATCTGTATGTGCTTATTTAGCCCGCATGCTTGTTAGTTGCATAATAAAAGTCTTGCATAGGGATATTTAGAACATTGGTTCAAGATTCTCCACTTGCAGAACATTTTACCATTGAAATATTTTAAAAGGGTCTTGAATAAGGATCCTTCGGGATTCTTAATCAAGGTCATGATCCTGAATAATGACACTTTAGGATCAGGGTCAGGATCCCGAACAACTGTTTTTCATGTTTAATAAGAAAAGGTTCAAAAATGCGAAGTGTAGGAGTGACCTTTGGGGGTCCTTCATTTTGATACAAGACTTAGGATTTTGAAAACATGGAATGCAATGTATCATAAAAAAACTAGTCGAGGTTGGATAGAACCTGTGTAGGGTTTTCCAATGCATCTTGTAGGATTTCTTAATAAAATCTTCAACAGGATTCCAAAGGGATCCTTTGATGAACAATAAGATCCTTAATGGTCCTTGTTGTGGGATCTGAGTGACTTAGGTGTTGCCCCAAGTTTCTTTTGTGGAACCTGTTTAGAAATGGTTATTTATTGAAGAGTTTACTGGGGCAAGCCCTATGGTGTAATCAAAACCTTGATAGATCCAGGATTCTTATAAGCAACAGTGCCAATATCCTAGTAGGCGGTAGTATCAGGATCATTCGTAGGGACTAGCCCAAGATCTTTTCAGGGGTCAAGCCCAAGGTTTTTTTTAGGGGACAAGCCCAAGATTCTTACTAGTAATATACTTGAGAAAAGGACTGGGGTTAGACCCAAGATCCTTAACTGGGGATAACACAAATCCTTGCTGGCGACAAGCCCAGGATCCTAACTGGGGTTGGGACCCAAATGTATGAGTGACATGAAAATGTCATGCTTTAGATCTAGGATATGACTAGTCATAAGAAGATTATAAATACACCTTTCAACATATTGGTCCATTTTCTCTATATCCATTACCAGATAACATGCGCTCCAGGCTGGGTATTATAACCTAATTTCTAAGAAGGATGAAGATCCTTAAGCTTAGAGGGAATTTAGTCACCCTATACAGAGTAGAGGTGACCAACCTCTACATAAGAGATCCATATCAAGGATCTTGGGGAAGATCCTTGACGAAGATCCTGAGGAGGATCCTTAGTAGGATCCTGTCGCGTATTTTGGGGAGGATCCTTAGTAAGACAGTTAGTTTCTAGCTCTACAAAACAGGAAGATCGTGAGAGGCAATTCAACGCCCCTCCAATGCTTAAGTTAGTATTTGTATTTTGGAGATGAATATGGATACATATTAAAAAGGCATGGAGGATCACGTATCTTTGGTTTATTACTGGTTTGCATTGTTCTTACCTTAAATAGATCTTGAGATGTACTGTATTCCAAGATCTTGGTAGGATTTGTCCTTCCAGGGTAGCCAGCCAATATGCCCCTTTGCCAGCTTCGGAATCTACGAGATACGGGCCTTCCCATTTGGGAGCTAACTTCCCGGCACTGGGATCCTTTGTATTTTGGAAGATCTTTCTTAGGACCAAATGTCCTACTTGGAATCTTATGATCCTTATGTTTCGATTGTAGGATGCTGCTATCCTTTGTTGGTAGGAAGGTATTCAGATCTTGGCAAGGTCGCTTATCTCATCTATTTTGTTGAGATCCTTTGTTAGTATTTGGTTGTTAGATTCTTGTGAAAGAAGGGTGATTCTTTCGATATAGTTAATTGCTTTAGGAGGGATGACGACTTCTGAACCAAATACTAGAAGTAGGGGGTTTTTCTTGTTGCCCCTTTCGCGATTGTCCTATCTACCCATATGACCATGGGTAGTTCTTCAGCCTATTTTTCTTTTTTCTCTTTCAAACGTTTTTTGTGGTTATTGATGATGATTTTGTTGTTGGATTTTGCCTGACCATTGGCTTGTGGATATACGGGGGTTGAAGTGATTAAAATTGATTCCCCATCTTGCACAGAAATCTTGAGTCATGTCACTATGAACTGGAATCCGTTGTCACATGTGATTTCTGAAGGAATCCTGAATCTTGTCAGGATGTTGCGTTTGATGAAGGATACCACTTCTTTGTCTCTTACTTGGGCGAATGCTTCAGCTTCTATCTACTTTGAGAAGTAGTCAGTCATTGCCAACATGAAGACTTTGCCCCCAAATGCTCTTGGAAAATTTCCAACTATATCCATACCCCATTTCATGAATAGCCAAGAAGATAAGATGGGATGCAAGGGTTCTGGCGGTTGATGAAGGATGATGTTGTGTCTTTGACATGCATCACACTTTTGGACGTATTCTGCTGCATCCTTCCTTATTGTGGACCAGTAATAACCGATTCTTAGTGCCTTTGAGAATAAGGATCTGACCCCTGAGTGGGATCCACAGTCTCCTTCGTGGACCTCCTTGAGGATCCTCTAGGCTTCGGCATCCTACAAGCATCTTAGGTAAGGTCTTGCCAAAGATTTTCTAAAAAGATTATTGTTAATTATATAGAAACAGGAATTCCTTAATCCGAAGGCCTTCGGATTAAGTTCATCATTGGGGAGATCCAGGATCTTGGTTATGACGTTGTTCCGGATCCTGACTGTGGTGTCGGATCCTCGTCTTCGACATCGTAAACTTCTTCTTGGACTTTAATTGCTGGAGTGATTATATGGATCATCAGGATCCTGGTATCTGGACGGATCCTTTAGCCAGATCCAAGGTTCGCTAATGCATCTACTTCAGTATTGTCTTCCCTTTGTGCTGGGCTAATTTTGAATTCTTGGAATCTTGCTGCTAGTACCTTTACTATTTGTAGGTATTTGTATAGATTTTCTCCCTTTACTTCATAGGAGTCATTTAATTGGTTAGCAATAAGTAGGGATGTAAATGAGTCAAGCTACTCGTGAGCTACTCGACACCGACTCGCTAAAAGCTCGACTCGAGCTCGAGCCTTGTTTTTAGGCTCGTTTATTAAACGAGCTCGAGCCCGAGCCTAACTATAGAGCTAGATTTAGGCTCGCGAGCCTAAACGAGCATATATATTTTTATATAATAATATTTGTATTGTTCATTTTATATATTAATTTATCAATAAATATTAATTTATTTATTAATAAATATTAAACGAGCCTAACAAGCCTAGACGAATTGAGCTCGAGCCTAGTAAATCTTAAACGAGCGGAGCTCGAGCTTGAACCTAATGAATTTAAACGAGTCGAGCTCGAGCTCGAGCCCTATGAATTTAAATGAGCTGAGCTCGACCCTAACTGAGCTCGAGCTCAGCTCGGCTCATTTACACACCTAGCAATAAGCAAGGAATCGACAAGAATCTGGATGTTATCTATATGAAGATCCTGAGCATGATTCAGGCTGGTGATCGATGCCTCGTATTCAGCCTCGTTGTTTGTGGCTTGGAATCCGCAACTTACCTCTTAGGGTAGTATGTCCCCTTGTGGTGATTTCAGCATGATTCCCAATCATGTTCTTCTAGAGTTAGAGGCTCCATCAATGTACAACGTCCATTGCCTTGGACTATCCTCCCGTTGAAGTTGTTTAAGTTCTAGATCTGCTTCAGGTTGGATGTCCGTGCTGACATCTGCCACAAAGTCGGCTACTGCTTGGGACTTGAAGGCAGATCTTGGTTCGTATCTTTGGTCAAAGGTGCTTAGTTATACTGCCTATTTTGACATTCTTCCTGACATATCTGGCTTTCTCATCATATACTGGTTTCAACATCCAATAGATTCTTACTTATATAATAGACTGGATGTTGGGTACCCTTTTCTTCCTTAACCAATACCGTACTTAGGGCATTCGTTGGACCGCTAGGTAGTTGGTTTAAAAAATAATGGGGATGAGGATAAGTATTTCTTCAAATCTTCGAAGGATTGTTCATGCTTCTCGGTCCATTCGAATATCTTATGTTTCCTTAGGATGTCGTAGAATGGCTTGCATCTTTTTGAGGATCTTGAGATTAATCTGTTGAGAGCTGTTATTCTTCATGTTAACCTCTGGATCTCCTTAGCAGAAGTAGGGGATCTTAAGTCGATTATGGCCTTGATTTGTTCGGGACTTGCTTCGATTCCTCTGTTTATCACCATGTAACCTAGGAATTTTTCAGAGGTTACTTCAAAGTGACACTTTGCTAGGTTGAGCTTCATATTATATTTATCGAGGATGTCGAGGGCTTCTTCAAGATCCTTGTAAGATCCTTGGCATTCTTTGACTTGACCACCATGTCATCTATGTAGACTTCCATGGTGGATCCTGTATTATCCTTGAATATCCTATTAACCAGCCTTTGATAGGTGGCACCTGCATTGCCATATACCAATAAATACTTGTTGGGGTCACGATTCATGAAGGCTGTATCCTCCTGATCGGATTCTTTCATCTGGATCTGTTGGAATCCTAAGGATGCATCGTTGAATGTCAGAATCTCGTGCAGCGGAATCTATCAGAGAATCTATGTCAGGTAATGGGAAAGAATGTTTTGTACATGCTTTGTTTAAGTCGGTGTAGTCCACGCATACTCTCCATTTCCCATTCTTCTTCTAAACTACCACCACGTTTGCCAGCCATCTTGGGAATCAGACTTCACGAATCATCTTTACTTTTAACAAGCGTTCTACTTCATCTTGTATGATTTGGTTTCTTTCAGGAGCGAACTTCCTTCTGTTTTGGTGTATTGGCCTAAAAAAGGATCAACATTCAACTTACGAGTGATAACATTTTTATCGATACCTGTCATGTCTTCATGTTTCCAAGTGAATGCTGATTTCCAGATCCTCAGGAGTCTGGTGAGATCCTTAGGAAGATTCGTGCCTAGGAGCCCCTTGGCTTTTGGATCTTGAGGGTCCAGGGGTACTTCTTTCGGTTCTTGATGTCTTGGTTCTAGAGCCTCCAATGCTACCATCTTTAATTGCTATGCTTGATTGGGAGTCATTGTAGATCTTAAGGATGTGGTGTAGCAGTTCTTGGCTTTTTTCTGGTCTCCAAAGATCTTCACTACTCCGCAGGGTGTAGGCATCTTCACACATTGATGGTATGTTGAAGTTACTACTCACATCTCATGGATCCATGGTCTGCCTAGGATGGCATTCTAACAAGACAATGAATCCATGATGCAAAATCTTTGTATTGAGTTTAATCCACCAACATAGATGGAAGCTTGATCTCTCCCAGAGTGTTCTTTGTTTCCCCACTGAATCCCACTAGTACGGAGGATTTCGACATAATCTCCGACTTGGGGATGTTCGTCCTTTTCAAGGCTTCATGATGGATAATGTTCACTTAACTCCCACCATCTACCAGGATTCTTCTGACATAGTGGTTTGCAATGTAAAGTGTTAGTACCAATCTGTCATGATGAGGATCCAACATATTTTTTCTTTCGTCTTCAGTGATGGTGATTTCGTTTTTTTCGGTGGCAACCACATTGTTCCTAGAATCCTCTTCTTTCTCTAACTTCGAGATTTTGGAGTGTTTTCTGGCTACTAAGTAGGTTTTTCCACATATGCTCGACCCTCCTGAGATGAAATTGATTACTTTAGCATCCCTTGGGGGTGAGGCTGGTTTCTCCGGAGCTTTGACAGGATCCTTAGATGGATCCTAGTCCTTGGATCTTGAACCTCTCTTGCCTAGGATCTCCTTTAGTTATCCTTTGCTGAGTAGGTAGCTGATTTTTCTTCTCAGGGCGATGCAATCTTCTGTCTTGTGACCAAAATCTCTGTGGAAGGCACACCATTTGGATTGATCCTTCCAAGCATTTAACTTTTCACCTTTCCTTGGCCACCTAGCTTTGTCCCGTAGATCCTGCATAGCAATAATCAAACCAGTGGTATCAATAGAGAAAAAATAGTCAGAGATCCTTGGATATTATTCATCATCTTTATTGTCTTCTACTACATTGGCTCGATGGTTTTCGGGCCTGCTATAAGGTCTAGATCTGTGGGATCTCTGGGAAGTGGACTCTGACTTCCTACTTGGATTCTCATAACTGCTGAAATGGTTAAGCTTCTTTTGCATCATCTTATCTTCTTCAATCTTGATGTATCTTAAAGCTCTATTCGTACTTCAGCCAACTTCCTACAAGGCGTCATAACAAGGTCCTCGAAGAATGGGGAATCTTTCTTCAGTACCATCTTGAATGCTTCCACAACAGTTGCAACCTCTAGGTTAGGAATACTTAGGGCTTCCTTGCCAAACCCGCTTAGATAATCTCTCAAATATTCATTAGATTTTTGAGAGATATTTGAGAGATTTTATAGATATCCCTGGTTAGTTTTTCTAAGGATCTGGTGCAAGAAAGCTGGTTATTGAAAAGATTAATAAGATGAGAGAAATAAGTAATAGTGTAAGGATGAACATTCATGAGCCATTTCAAGGCTGGACCGGTGAGTGTTTCTCAGAATCCTTTGCACAAGCATGCTTCTTTAATATCCATCAGAATGCGAATGATCCCCATTCTTTCATGGTAATGAGCAACATGTTCTTCAGGATCCGTAGATCCATCATATGGCTTCATGTTAGGCGTTTGGAATCTCTTTAGGATTTCCATACTATTGATATTCGGTGCCAGTCTTGACATTCGGTGACTCACCGGAGACACTTCAAGTATGCGGAGAATTATTCCAGGGACCGTAGAGATCTTCTGCCTAAGCTGCCAGATCTCTCGCTCCACTATAGGACTTATTCCTGCATTTAGGTTAGTATTCAGAGTAATATCATTATCTAATGTACCAAATTAGGAGTTGCAAAGATTCCGTCAAGTTGTATCGGATCTTCGTTTCTCATAGTAGAAGTAATGTGATATGCCATTGTAGCACTGGCTACGGGAATCAGATCTTCGTAGGGGGCTCGCGAGGATCCTCCTAGCTCGAAGTTCAAACTCCTTGGAACCAATGGAGTGACTCCTACAACAGATTATGTCGGGATTCCTTTGATAGAATTCCTCATTTCAGTTCTCAGTTGAACCATTTCTCTCAACACGTTCCAGTTGTTCTCGTTTTGTGTCTTCATATGATCGGTCAGCTGACTTAGGGTGATCATCAGATCTTCATTAGAGATCATGATAGAAGATGGCAGAAGAGTTCCTTTGGGAGGATGCTGGGCAGCATTCCATGTAGTGGCAGTTGAAGATCTTGAAGCGGATCCTGAGACCCTGACATGAGGATCCTGAACAGGCACTGATGAAAGAGGAATCCTTGACATCTGAGAGGGCGTTAAGGTTGAGGACGATGTAGGTAAGGTAGACATAGTTTTTAGGATTGATTTGCAAGGTTGGAATTTTATGAGAAATTGACACCACGACCCCATGGTGGGCACCAAATTGTTTTGGTCAAAAATAAGCTTAACCAAATTAGTTAGGGTTGTGGTGTTATGCTTAGGATTCCGAAGAGGATCTTGGAATGTTGACATAGGAATCTTACGAGGAAAACCCTTGATCCAATTATGTATCTTAGGCATAAAACTCCAGGAACCGGAAATCTCCGGTTGCCTTGTGTAATTTTATTAATTTAGAAAATTGATTACAAAATCGTTTTTACAATGAGAGTGAATAGTGGTATTATGTAGCTATGGTTATGTGTCATGTGTTTGAAATGAATACAAGTGACTATTATTGGCTAACTACATTCCTAGAATCTCAACATGATCTTCTCATCCGAGATTCGCGATGATTTGGTCTTCTATTTGTTGAATTGGTTGAAGAATAACGTCTCTTTCTGTGTATGTTGGTGTTATCTAGATTTGACCATGTCTAACTTAACTTAGTCTTCACCTGAATAAAATAAGTAAATGTATAGTCACGAAAAGAATAATGGTTAGTATCAGTCGGGATCCTAGCCAAGATCCTTAACCAGGATCTTGCCCGGAATCCGTGTCAGGATCCTTAGGCAAAATTCCTCCCATAACAACTTCGATTCATTTTCTCCAGATTGAATGGAGTAAAGTCTCATTTCAAGCAGCATGATCACTTTCAGGGTTCAACAAATACCATGCACTAATAAATTTCTAAGGGGTTTATTTTATCAACAATGCAAAACGATGTTATAACTAGCACACTAACTACCTGTTAACTTACAAGTCAAAATTTTAATTGGGACGGTGAGCAGCAACATATACTATATGTGATAGCTAAATATAACCTAAGTACCCATTTTCATCCATTCTTTCAAATATATTTATATCAATTACTTAATTATGGAAAAATGTTAAAGAAAAAATTTTAAAGTACCCATTTTCATCCATTATTTCAGATATATTTATATTAATTATTTAATTATGGAAAAATGTTAAACAAATATTTTTAAAATTAGCCAAATAAACCTAGATGCTTATTGTGTACCCGATCCCTTACCCCACACTTAAGTTTTACAATGCACTCGTTATAAATAAAATTTAAAGCACAAATAATGGGAGAATAAAAAAATTAGAAAGATTAAAAATGAAATCCCTTGGGTTAATGAAACGGTTTATCGGACAACAAATGTAGTTCTGCTAAAATGGTATCGACTTATCGGAATGCAATAAAAGCGTGTAGGCGTTATGGCTATGCAATGGAATATAACGTCCATGAAACCAAAAAGTTGGTCGGCCATGGAACGTCGAGTCTAGCATGGCATGATCTTCGATAACATAAAATGGATGAGTGAGAAATAGAATTACACTGGACGACAAGTAGGGTACACGCATCGTGTAAAACAATCAGATTCTTCCATTTCGTAGTGAAAAAGATCAATGTGTAGCGAACAAGGTATGCACACATTGTGTTATATGATCCAAGAGATTCCTTTGCGATATACCGGAACTACGTGTCATGTGAGGGCCAGTAATGCATAGTGTAATTTTTTTAGAGGGACTACGTAGACAATGCAAAGGATCCATGCATCACGGACGGGCCAGGAACGCGTCGTGCTAAACAGGCGGTGCAATTTTCTCCTCTCCTAATGTCTTTGACTTAACTCGTATCGGCCAAACATTCTCCTTGTCAATTTCTTTAAGCTTTCCCCCATCTTTAATGGATCAGTCTTCTGAGGTTCTCACTCTTGTTTCTTGTGGGAATCACCCCACACTTATGTTTTTCCAATGCCTCAAGTATGTCACTTAGATACGAACTCGCTCGGCGGCCTAGTCGTTAAGCTGACTGCCAACATACTATGACGATGCAGATATTCTAAAAATATCAAACAAACGTGATACTATATATAATATAATACAATCACCCAGTTACACTCTTTTTAAACCTAAAACAAAAGTCTACTTAAAATAACCAAAATACCAACCAAACAAAATAAAACAAAACGACTCACTCCTCGTCTGACATGTCATAAGTTGATGTGCTGGTTGGACCTGTTGAGCCTATTTGTGCTGAAGTGCTCAACCATCCGAAGACCCTCTGTCAAAGGCCCCGAAGTAGAAGACAATAAGAAGACCCCGAAGTCTGAAGACTCCGAAGGGTATCACCTGGAGGATCCGAAGACTTCACATCTGTTAAACCCTGGTGCACGCGTGGTTGCAGACTACGTGTTGCATGACCCTACCATTCTATTGGATAGTACATCTGATAGAATATTCTCTGAAAAGTATTGTACTATGCTTATCACTGATTCAGTATAAATATCAGTGATACCATACCGTGTTATATGTGCGATTTTAAAACCCCATTGTAAAACCCTAAAGTTATAATCAAGCATTCGGCACAAGTTATCCATTTCACTTTTTTCATCTATTTGCTTAACATCACTCATGCATGATTGTTAAACTCTTATATAATTGCTAGAACCATAGTCACTATTCAACTCTTAATTGATTTCAACACCCAACAAGTGGTATCAGAGCGGGGCAGCTCAAAAACCTGTTAGTAGAACTTTTATTCCATTGCTACGGTTCTAGATTTGAATTGTTTCTCAGATCTAGTCTTCTGCAACTGTTGCAAATCTCTATTGCTCGTTTTAATGCATGTAACATCCCAAAATTTTAGGGTAAAATTAAAAAAAAAATTAAACGGACTCTTCAATATAAGAAAAGCCACTTAATTAATTTTGACAAAATTCCATAACTTATAAGTTTAATGAAAACATCCCAGGATTAACAAAAGTTAATGAAATCACAACATAACGGAACATCCTTTCAAAAATAGTCCTCCAATGAAGCAGCACAGTGTATACACGTCACGCCTTGCCATCCATGGTACCTGATGTACCTGAAACAGTAGTTTATATAGGGAAAGGGTAAGCACGGAGCTTAGTGAGTTCCTCAAAATACCATACGATCCATCACATATAACATACAACACATCATAACCATTCATATGTCTGTGAGACTCGCGGGCTATCCCTGTTCCGCTGAAGACTCACGGGCAGTTCCCGTTCTGTCTTATCGCTCGCAGGCTTTTCCCGTTCCGTCTAATGACTCGCAGGCTATTCCCGTTCCGCTTATTGGCTCACGGGCTGTTCCCGTTCCGTCTACAAACAATCATTATCATAGAAATAATTCATACAATTATTATAACAGGTAAGACCACCTTAGCCTAACCTATCTTCCTTCCTACGCATGCAATATCACCTATAGTATAGTGAGAAGACTCACCTGATTATAGTTGACTATATCGTTTATCTTTCTCGGCTTTGTATTTCCTTCAACTTTAACTGTTAACATAATAAGAAATCTATCATTTCTTAATCCTTAACTATATTATAGTCGCATCATTAAACCCTTCAGTAATTCCAATATGATACTCCATGATTTATCAAGTAAAGAACAGCCAGGTAGAAGATTAGATGGGGTGGCAGGATCCTTTCAGCATTTTAGCCTTTCGGAAAATCCAACAACCAGATCCCAAGTAATCGGCCTAGTCACCGTCCTCGTAAGTAAATCAATCGGTATTATTTTCGGAATTACGAATTGTTATAATAACGACATTTTAAGGTTTTTTTGTTTACTATTGTTAGAAATGAGTATAATATAACATATGTTATACTTATTAAATATTCTACTTCTTAACACAAAAACTATTTTACAATACCTAATTAAGCTATAGAAAAGTTTGTAGTTACCTTATGACCAGTCGTCGGAACCTATAACTTCTTCGCTAGGCTTTTGAGCTTCCTTTCACTCACTTCTTACACTCTAGTGCTTAGAAACCTCTATATATTGGATTGAGATTTGTTGGTGTGGTTTATGAGATGTTTGGGGGGTATTTATACTTGAATTCTTGAATAAAAAATGGCATGACACTTTTGACAAAAGATTTTAATAATATAATTTTGTTGAAATTAAAGGCCTTCTAGAATCAGTCTGTTCAAGACTGGTTTAGCCGATCTTAAGCCCATTAAATTCACGTTTTTATTTGATATTCAGTAACTTCATCTCAATACCTTTCCAAGGATGTATGGTATGTATTTATACGATTTTTCTATGATTTATTATGATTTTTTGAAAACAGACTATCTAATCTGTCAATTCCGAACTAATCAGTAAAGATTGCATTTTTTACCATAGATAATGTCATTTTCAAGCTTACTATTATTTTTGGTAATTGTACTAGACTCAATTTTTAAACTTTGTGCACTGGTTTGAGGTCCAAACGATTTTTCTAGAATTAATTATGATTTTTCTAAAAACGACACAAAATGTTGATTTTCATATGAAATTGTAACTAAAGTTTTTCTTAGCTTTATAATTACCAATGACCATATAATTCCTAACACTCTTATTTTAAGTATATATGTTATAATCAGGATACGGGTCTTACAAGTCTCCCCCACTTATTTGGATTTCGTCTCGAAATCCGCATTCTCGAACGCCTTTATGTATTTCCCATCGAGTCTTCAAAAATCCTCCTCGTCTTATTGTCGAACCTTTACAAGGTTTCATTATCTTTCCTTTAAACATTCACATATCTCTGTAATAATGCTTAAGGTCCTATTATTCTCATTCACTCCATTTTTTTTTTGGAGTACTGAACACTCTTTAAACTATTTCCATTATTAGGAAACATAAAATTTTGTTTTATTTCAAGAGTCTCTTCATTATCTCGTTCTCACCGGATTCAAGCAGCGAATTTTGAAAAAATGTCACTTGGGGTAGTGAAAAGTCGCATCTACTGTAGTTAGTTTGAATTTCGGTAATTAAAACGTGAGGTGTCCTTTCAGTTCCGTGTGTCCTTTCGGTTCCAGCTGCAAGATACTATATATACAGGTATGTAGTATCATTCATTTCCACATTCATTTTCAGTC
Source organism: Cichorium intybus (assembly GCA_023525715.1). NCBI lineage: Eukaryota > Viridiplantae > Streptophyta > Magnoliopsida > Asterales > Asteraceae > Cichorium > Cichorium intybus. The sequence continues at coordinate 110,653,039 of CM042011.1, forward strand.
TCATCCTCTCTTACCACTAGTTTGTTCGTAAACGAACTCATATTTAAACCCGAGTCATGGAAAACAGATCTTCAATGGGCGATTTGTCGAACCCTGGACCTGGTTTTCAGCAAGGAGAGGGTACTTCAAACCAAGCATTCTTAATAGAGTTCGGTGACTCTAACATTCTAGACATCTATTATCCATACTTTGATTACCTTTCTAATGTTTTATTTGATTTTGAATTATGGTACAGTCTTCCAGATATACTGCCAATAGAGCAACTCCACGGTGAGCCGGAAATTTTTCCTGAGTTGAACATTAACTCAGATGATCCGGTGCATGCATCTGACTTTGCACTTAATCAGACTCCATGCCTTCTACCAGGTTAAATTCTTTTGAATGATCCATTTATAAGTATTCTATTTTGTTTTATCATTTGACATGTGTTATTTGTAGACCCATTTGTGGATGGTCTAACTGAGTACAATCCATTCATCGACGTACCCTCAATGAGCAGTGAGATCATCCCCATGAATCAAGGATTCATGGCTGACATTCAAAATGACAATCAATTACAGACGATTGATAACATCAATATTGATATGAATCCCGAGTTTGGGGTTGGTTTTCAATACCAAAATCACCTTCAGGTGATTCAAAGGAATCTAGAAGGATTTCAGAATCCTGAGATTTTAGTTGAAAACCAACAATTATTACCGATAGAGGCCACTAATTTTGATGAATCAATGTCCATCTTTGGGTCAGAAAATCAGGATCATGTTCAAATGATCCAGAATGATAACAATACAATTGGATTTGAATCTTCTAGTTCAGAAAACATAGCAGGTGGCAGTGGAAGAGGTTTCAGACATTTATTAAGTAGGGAAATAATAGCTGAACACTTTAACGAACCAATTGAGAAAGCTGCGAAGGAACTCAACATTGGAACGACACAATTAAAAAAACGCTGTAGAGAATTAGGTATCAATCATTGGCCCCAACGACAACTTACGAGTTTGCAAACCCTTATTGATCGTGCTGAGGTAAAGAACTACATTTTTTTAATTCCTTTATATCATAAGGTTGAAATTACTAAAGTTATTTGTGCCACAGGAATTTGGTAATGAATTTATTGAGGCAACAGAATTATCGGGAGATTTAATACCCATCCTAAAAAAGGAAAAAGAAGCGATAATTGAAGGGTCACAATCGGGTCTAACAGACGGCACAAAGAAGCTAATACAAGCTGCTCATAAGGTTGTATTTAGGAAAAGAAAATTTCTGGAAAAGGGGGAAACTTCATCAAGAACTCATACACAGAAGCAATCTCTGCCATCTAACTCTGGTATGAGTAGTATTAATCCTGGTTTACTCGAGCCTAGGAGTGAGGATAATTTTGGAGGCTTTGTAAGTGACCTAGCCTGGTTTCCTCCTTCTTATAGCTATCCCCAACTGGTTTCGAATTGGAACCCTTCCTCATCACTTCCCTACTTACACACTCCCCAAACGAGTCGATTTTTAGCCCATAATCATGGGGTTACGGGTTCCAACCCTATTGAGACCCCATACCTTGGAGCTCCTCCTCCAATAACCGGAAGCATACCCCTTCCAAATCCTCAAGAAGGTACAAGTCAACGTAATGATGACAAAGAGTGGAGTGTAGAAGATCTTTTCTCACATCTTTCTGATTCTCCAGTTTAGGTTAGTAGTTCTGTAAACTTTTCTTAATGTATTAATATAAAGTTATAGTAATGAATTAAATATATCGACGTGTTACTATAATTTTAATGATTTCATCGATTCTATACAATATTCATGTTGTTCCCTTAATTTTGTATTCCTCCCCCACTTGGACTAAAGTCCAAGTCTGTTTCTTCGATTTATAAATTTTTTTTTACGAGCCCTTACTCTCGATCGAAAACCAAGCCCACTCTGCTCAGCCAACAACTTGCATCAGGGGCAAACACCATCTCAATAAACATGTTTCGATAATGTAGAGACGTTTACATCAACCACCATATGTTACTCATCCGCTTGCGACCCTAGTCAACACCTCTATCGTCAGTTTCCTCAATCACGAGCGAGTGATCCAGACTCTCAACCCACACGACTTGATCAATCACTCAAGCAAGATCAATACAAGGGTAGGTAGCCCCTATTACACATCACTAGGCATGTACAGAGTCGACTCAAAAATACCCGCTATCATCTCAGGCGCCGCTTGCACCTCTTTGACCGTGAGTTGGAAAAATCACACTTGCATCCTTTAGTCCCTGTCTGACTTGTGCGCCCATTAGTTGCATGAAAAATAGCTAGCACAATAGCATTTTGACATTCTCCCTTTCAATAGTCTTTAAGTTCAGTAATCAACTTAAGCATGATCGGTCCAACCAAACTGGTATGATCACATCTTAATTGTTCATACTGAACCTCACAATCAATATTCACCAATCGAATGGATAAAGGTTTACCACATTACACTAGCATTTAAGTCAACTATGCTAGACACTCACATACTCAGCTCCTTGGATCCTTCGTGACGAACTCCCGACTCAAACACGGATCCTGTGCTTTCGATAGTAGGAGCTCTACTACTACCTTCCACACCTATCCATGTCCGTTCCAAGACCCGTCTCGAAATATCCAATTCGCTTCTCACCGATAATTTTAACACATATGCCCTTACAAGGCATATGTCAACCCTTCTAGGAATACTTGGAATCCCACCCCCACCCTGCTATTCTAACTAAGACGGAACTTCCTCCAGTGATGACAAGTTGTTTTGTGAACTTAGTTGTATACAATATCGAACTAAACAGTCTTTCAAATAAGAGAATCTTCCCTAAAGCAACAACCAAACAAGGAACATGCAATAAGGTCAACTCACACTTTCTATGACTATTCAGTCCATATTGTATACAACTTAGTGGAAATCTCTAAGCAACCTATCGGCACTAGCATACAGTTCTATTAGCAAATAGCAGATAATAATACAACAATGTGTGATCTCTACCAGGCATTTCAGCAAACATATACCATATGTTTTTTTTAACATCCAAATATTAAATACTTAACCCTTTTCTCATACTGGCGTCGGCTGGCGGTACACACTGTGTCTTCAGTTCACCCTTCATAAAACATCTTTCTTTCGTAAAAATGTTTTAAGAAAACTCTTAAGCCTCAACTTGAGTCCAGAACTCACTAAGTGAGCCTGATTCTCTCAAGCTGTGCTCTGATACCAACTTGTAACATCCCAAAATTTTAGGGTAAAATTAAAAAAAAAATTAAACGGACTCTTCAATATAAGAAAAGCCACTTAATTAATTTTGACAAAATTCCATAACTTATAAGTTTAATGAAAACATCCCAGGATTAACAAAAGTTAATGAAATCACAACATAACGGAACATCCTTTCAAAAATAGTCCTCCAATGAAGCAGCACAGTGTATACACGTCACGCCTTGCCATCCATGGTACCTGATGTACCTGAAACAATAGTTTATATAGGGAAAGGGTAAGCACGGAGCTTAGTGAGTTCCTCAAAATACCATACGATCCATCACATATAACATACAACACATCATAACCATTCATATGTCTGTGAGACTCGCGGGCTATCCCTGTTCCGCTGAAGACTCACGGGCAGTTCCCGTTCTGTCTTATCGCTCGCAGGCTTTTCCCGTTCCGTCTAATGACTCGCAGGCTATTCCCGTTCCGCTTATTGGCTCACGGGCTGTTCCCGTTCCGTCCACAAACAATCATTATCATAGAAATAATTCATACAATTATTATAACAGGTAAGACCACCTTAGCCTAACCTATCTTCCTTCCTACGCATGCAATATCACCTATAGTATAGTGAGAAGACTCACCTGATTATAGTTGACTATATCGTTTATCTTTCTCGGCTTTGTATTTCCTTCAACTTTAACTGTTAACATAATAAGAAATCTATCATTTCTTAATCCTTAACTATATTATAGTCGCATCATTAAACCCTTCAGTAATTCCAATATGATACTCCATGATTTATCAAGTAAAGAACAGCCAGGTAGAAGATTAGATGGGGTGGCAGGATCCTTTCAGCATTTTAGCCTTTCGGAAAATCCAACAACCAGATCCCAAGTAATCGGCCTAGTCACCGTCCTCGTAAGTAAATCAATCGGTATTATTTTCGGAATTACGAATTGTTATAATAACGACATTTTAAGGTTTTTTTGTTTACTATTGTTAGAAATGAGTATAATATAACATATGTTATACTTATTAAATATTCTACTTCTTAACACAAAAACTATTTTACAATACCTAATTAAGCTATAGAAAAGTTTGTAGTTACCTTATGACCAGTCGTCGGAACCTATAACTTCTTCGCTAGGCTTTTGAGCTTCCTTTCACTCACTTCTTACACTCTAGTGCTTAGAAACCTCTATATATTGGATTGAGATTTGTTGGTGTGGTTTATGAGATGTTTGGGGGGTATTTATACTTGAATTCTTGAATAAAAAATGGCATGACACTTTTGACAAAAGATTTTAATAATATAATTTTGTTGAAATTAAAGGCCTTCTAGAATCAGTCTGTTCAAGACTGGTTTAGCCGATATTAAGCCCATTAAATTCACGTTTTTATTTGATATTCAGTAACTTCATCTCAATACCTTTCCAAGGATGTATGGTATGTATTTATACGATTTTTCTATGATTTATTATGATTTTTTGAAAACAGACTATCTAATCTGTCAATTCCGAACTAATCAGTAAAGATTGCATTTTTTACCATAGATAATGTCATTTTCAAGCTTACTATTATTTTTGGTAATTGTACTAGACTCAATTTGTAAACTTTGTGCACTGGTTTGAGGTCCAAACGATTTTTCTAGAATTAATTATGATTTTTCTAAAAACGACACAAAATGTTGATTTTCATATGAAATTGTAACTAAAGTTTTTCTTAGCTTTATAATTACCAATGACCATATAATTCCTAACACTCTTATTTTAAGTATATATGTTATAATCAGGATACGGGTCTTACAATGCAAAGATCCTGTTTAAATTTATTCAAGATGACTGATTCCACAACAACTTATGCCAATATGCTCAACTATGCAAACATCATTGGTTCTGCAACCAAAGTCCCTGTTCTAGTAACTTCTTACTATGATTACTGGGCTGGAAGAATGAAGTATTATCTGATTGGACTTGAAAAAGACTTATGGAGGTCTGTGACTGATGGTCCACATACAGACACTGCTGGTCGTTTTGTTGTCCCCGATGGAGAAGAAGCTGTAGTTCTTAATGCAGCAAATATGAAGAAACTTAGAAATGATGAAAGGGCCATGCGTGAACTACGAAGTGGTTTGGGTCCTGATGTCAGCCATCATATTGCTGATGTGAAGTCTGCCAAAGAGATGTGGGATAATCTCGAACTTTGTTTTGGAGGGGATAAGATTCTTTACACCAGCAAGGTTCAAGAAATTCTTGCAGACTTCAGGAACTTCAAACAAGAAGAGAATGAATCTCTCGAAGCATGCTATGAACATCTCAGCAACATGATCTATACCTTATACAAGTATCTGGAGACACAAAGCCAACATGAGATCAACATTAAATTTCTTTATAGTCTTCGCAAAGAATGGAGACCAATCATGCTCATGGTTAAATCCTATGAAAACATTGAGAAGTACAAGTTGGCTACTCTGTACAATCTGCTAAAGTCACATGAACCAGATGTCGTGGGTCGTAGAAGTGAAAATGCTGGATCTGGACCACTTGCCCTTGTTTCAAAAGAAGAAGAAGAAACCAGTGATGAAGAAATAGCTGCCTATATGGTTGATGACAATGATGAAATCGTGGCTCTCTATGCTGCTAACAGTCGAAGGTTCAAGAAACCATTCATTAAAAACAACTCTGGGAAGCCTTTTGTCAAGAACTTCAACAAATCAAACCTCAATTCCAAACCCAAACCAGAAATATTCACTCCGAAGGATGAAAATTTAAAATCTTCAACCCCGAAGCCATCTGAAAAACAGGCTTCGGAGTCATTCAAAGAGAAAACTGAAGAGAAAAAGCTCTCCGATGATTCAGGCTATGACTGCAATTACTGCCATGGTAAGAATCATTTTGCAAAGGATTGTATGCTTCGCAAACAAAATGAGAAGAAACCTCAAGTGAAGGACAAAGCATACTATGCAAGGAAAATGGAGGAAGTTAGAGTAAGGACCAAAGACCTAGCTCTAATGGTTCCTGATGATCATCAAGGATCTTATCAAGTTTGGTCTTCGGACTCGGAAGATGATGAAGTGAGAAAGCCAACTCATAGTGCTTTCATGGCATATGATGTCGGTAAGAGCTTTCTAAAAGGAACTTTTGAGAAGAAGGATGATGAAGAGAAGCTGGAGGTTGAAACAACTGCTGGTCTTGGCTTCAAGACTTTGGAGATGAATGAGTTGGTTGATGCTGTGAATCCGAAGACCTGGTCTGACGACACTTCGGATGATGATGAGGAGATATGTTTGATGGCAAATGACGCACGCCTGACCATTCCTGAGCAGGTATCAAAACTTCTCTCAACTTTTAAAATTCCTATCTCTCAATCAACTCCTATCATAAATGAAATAACTCGTGATTGTTCTGTGATGCATAAAATGATTATTGACGTGAAAAATAGGGAGACACTCAGTGAGCAGGAGATTCTCAGCTTAAGGGGAGAGTAGAAAGTCTGAAGCTAGCCCTAGAAAAGTCCAACCTAAGAATCTCATTGTTAGAAGAAAATAGAGAAAAACTTTTGAACAATCATGATGTAATTTTGAGACAACGCAATATATTTTGTGAAACTGCAAAACAATTATATGCTCATATTACACGAATCTACCATTCAGCTGATGTGTGTAATGTTCAACATAGACAACTATTACCTTTTATTGAGTTTAAGCTTAAGGAAGTTGATAGTATATCTTATGAGTGTGAATCTATAGTATCTGGGTCCGAAGTGACCAACTCTTCGTATAAACATGGTTTGATATCTGTAGAAAAACATCTTACTGCTGATAATTTGTTGAAAATCTTACCACAAGAGATCTCAATCCTAAAAAAGGCTGTACCTCAAATTGAAACCAAGGAAAAAGAATTTGTTAATAACATGTCTGTAAAGGATTCTGAAAGCGATTCGGACATGGAGGAAATTGATTGTTCCTCCTTGACATTATTAAAATCATCCTCTGTATCCGAATCACCCTCCGAAGACATTTCACAACTGTCTTCCGTGGACAAAGGAAAAACAAAAGTGGGTTGTGAACCTAAAACTTTTGAAAACAAAGAAATTGTGAAATCAAAATTACAAATCTCAGATGTATGCGTCTCTTATGATCAATATCTTAAGGACAATTCAAAAAGGCTAGTTCATGTGGCTTGTATCTATCCAAAGATATCTTATTTCAAAAATGCCATCTTTGTGAAACCAGGTGGATCACCTTTGGTTGAAAACGATTTAGAAAAACTTCTTGAGGAGGATAATTCCACAGTCACTGAGGAAGGATTCTTCTCATCTTCTAAAATGGTTGAAAACGAAATGAATGAAAGAATGGAAGTTAAAGTCAACATAAGAAAACAAGATTTGTAGGCCATAACATCTTCAATCATCTATGTTATGAAAAAGAAAAGATTCCTAAAAACATGTCACACCTTTTAAATCTCAAAAATGATAATCACATCTACACTAATCGAAACAACAAACAATTCAAGCTGTGGATAAATCCGTAGCTCCGAAGATGGATGTTTTTCAATTAATGGAATCTTATGAGTGTGTACCGTTGTCACAAACATCAGAAAATGCTGTTTCAAAACCAAAAGTCTCAATTACCAAAGCTTCGGTACAAAAGCCTAAATTTTTGAAAAGACCTCAAATTCTCCAAAAATCAAAACCAGCAATAGTGATTACTAAACCAATTCAAAAACCTATTGTAACGCCCCAGATTTTCAAGTCAAATTTTTCTTTTTTTTTTTTGAAAACCAAATATGGATTTATAAATGAATATTTTACAAATAGAGAAAGCAGCCATAGTATTGATTTTAGCAAAATACATATAGAAACTCATGTCCTTTATTCTTCACATAAATTATTTATAAAGTAGCGGAAGTCTTGGAAATAGTGGAATGCGGTGCGTCAGGTTGGAGCCTTCCCTCTGTCTCTGCCATTATCTGAAAATGTTAAATATCAACGGGGTAAGCATAAAGCTTAGTGAGTTCCTCAAAATACCATACGATCCATCACATAACATACAACACATAATAACCATTCATATGTCTGTGAGACTCGCGGGCTATCCCTGTTCCGCTTGAAGACTCACGGGCAGTTCCCGTTCCGTCTTACCGCTCGCAGGCTTTTCCCGTTCCGTCTAATGACTCGCAGGCTATTCCCGTTCCGCCTATTGGCTCGCGGGCTATCCCGTTCCGTCCACAAACAATCATTAACATAGCAATAATTCATACAATTATCATAACAGGTAAGATCACCTTAGTCTAACATGTCTTCCTTCCTACGCATGCAATATCACCTATAGTATAGTGAGAAGACTCACCTGATTATAGTTGACTATATTGTTTATCTTTCTCGGCTTTGTATTTCCTTCAACTTTAACTGTTAACATAATAAGAAATCTATCATTTCTTAATCCTTAACTATATTGTAGTCGCATCATTAAACCCTTCAGTAATTCCAATATGATACTCCATGATTTATCAAGTAAAGAACAGCCAGGTAGAAGATTAGATGGGGTGGCAGGATCCTTTCAGCATTTTAGCCTTTCGGAAAATCCAACAACCAGATCCCAAGTAATCGGCCTAGTCACCGTTCTCGTAAGTAAATCAATCGGTATTATTTTCGGAATTACGAATTGTTATAATAACGACATTTTAAGGTTTTTGTTTACTATTGTTAGAAATGAGTATAATATAACATATGTTATACTTATTAAATATTCTACTTCTTAACACAAAAACTATTTTACAATACCTAATTAAGCTATAGAAAAGTTTGTAGTTACCTTATGACCAGTCGTCGGAACCTATAACTTCTTCGCTAGGCTTTTAAGCTTCCTTCCGCTCACTTCTTACACTCTAGTGCTTAGAAACCTCTATATATTGGATTGAGATTTGTTGGTGTGGTTTATGAGATGTTTTGGGGGGTATTTATACTTGAATTCTTGAATAAAAAATGACATGACACTTTTGACAAAAGATTTTAATAATATAATTTTGTTGAAATTAAAGGCCTTCTAGAATCAGTCTGTTCAAGACTGATTTAGCCGACCTTAAACCCATTAAATTCACGTTTTTATTTGATATTCAGAAAACTCATCTTAATACCTTTCCAGGGATGTATGGTATGTATTTATACGATTTTTCTATGATTTATTATGATTTTTTGAAAACAGACTATCTAATCTGTCAATTTCGAACTACTTAGTGAAGATTGCATTTTTAACCATATATAACTCCACTTTCAAGCTTACAACTATTTTTAAGAATTATACTAGACTCAATTTGTAAACTTTGTGCACTAGTTTGAGGTCCAAACAATGTTCCCATAATTAATTATGATTTTTCTAAAAACATCACAAAATGCTGATTTTCCTATGAAATTGTAACTAAAGTTTTTCTTAGTTTCTTTAACTACCAAAAATCATAGAATTCACAACAATTATAACTAAATGCAATAAATGGAATACAGGTCTTACAAGTCTCCCCCACTTCTTTGAATTTCGTCCTCGAAATTTGTATTCTCAAATAACTCGGGGTAATGTTCTCGCATCTCCCTCTCGGGCTCCCATGTGCATTCAGAGCCTTTTCGATGTTTCCACTGTACCTTCACCAGTACTACCACTTTATTACGCAAGGATTTTGTTTTTCTTTCTAAGATAGCTATAGGACGCTCCACATAGTTCAGGCGTTCATCTAATTGAATATCCTCCAAAGGTACTATTGTAGATTCCTCCGTAATGCACTTCCTAAGCTGTGAAACGTGAAACGTGTCGTGAATCTGACTAAGCTGCTCGGGCAGCTCCAACCGGTAAGCTACCTTACCTACACGGGCAGTGATTCGGTAAGGTCCAATGTACCTAGGGCCAAGCTTTCCTCGCTTCCTAAAACGGATGACTCCCTTCCAAGGTGAAACCTTAAGAAGAACATAATCTCCCACTTGAAACTCGAGATCGGACCGCCGCCGATCTGCATAACTTTTCTGTCGACTCTGGGCCGTTAACAACCTCTCCCGAACCTTCTGAATTAACTCAGTTGTCTTGATTACTACCTCAGTACTACCCAATACCCGCTGGCCAACCTCGCCCCAGCAAATAGGAGTCCGACATTTCCTTCCATACAACATCTCAAAGGGAGCCCTGCCAATGCTCGCGTGATAACTGTTATTGTAAGAAAACTCAGCTAAAGGGAGATGGGAATCCCAACTCCCGCCAAAATCGATAATACATGCCCTAACATATCCTCCAGCGTTTGAATCGTCCTTTCACTTTGCCCATCCGTCTGAGGATGATATGCTGTACTGAAATGAAGGCGAGTGCCTAATTCCTCATGAAACTTCTTCCAAAACCTAGACGTAAATCGGACATCCCGGTCGGATATCACCGAGACCGGCATACCATGCCGAGAGATAATCTCATCTATGAAGACCTTAGCCAATTCCTTTGCAGAGTAAGTCTCTTGGATGGGGAGGAAATGAGCACTTTTAGTTAATCTATCCACGATAACCCAAATAGTGTCCATATGTCGAGGGGTTCTTGGCAACTTCGTGATGAAATCCATTGTGATATGCTCCCATTTCCATTCTGGGATCTCAAGAGGCTGCAACTTACCATGAGGCCGTTGGTGCTCGGCCTTGACCTTACGACAGGTCATGCATCTTTCGACAAACCAGGCTACTTCCCTCTTCATGCCCGGCCACCAATAATATTCGCGCAGATCCCTATACATTTTAGTTGCTCCAGGGTGGATAGAGAACCTGGATTTATGTGCTTCCTCCAATAGGGTTTGACGAACCCCGCCCAGCTTCGGTACCCAAATTCTCTCATGGCTAGTTAACAAATCCCTACTATCTTTGACCATAGCTGCCAACTGACCCACAATTCTCTCACCTTTCTGATTCTCGCTCTTGCTTGCTTCCATCTGAGCTTTCCTAATCAGCTCAAGCAGCGGTGTCACAATTGTCATCCTTAGACAAACGCCCCGAAGGGGTGCACCCGAAGCCTTACGACTTAACGCATCTGCTACCACATTGGCCATCCCAGGGTGGTAGTGTATCTCACAATCATAGTCTTTCAATACATCCAACCATCTTCTCTGTCTCATATTGAGGTTTGCCTGATCCATCAAGTACTTCAAACTCTTGTGGTCCGTGAAGATGGTGCACTTCACTCCATACAAATAGTGTCTCCAAATCTTGAGAGCGAAGACCACCGCTCCCAATTCCAAATCATGAGTGGGGTAGTTAGCTTCATGGGGCTTCAACTGTCGCGAGGCGTAAGCAATCACCTTGCCTCGTTGCATCAAGACTGCCCCCAATCCCGTGATAGATGCATCGCAATAAACTACCATGTCCTCCATGCCTTCAGGCAACGTCAAAACCGGAGCTTCACACAATTTCCGCCGCAAAGTCTCAAAAGCCTGCTGTTGCTCCTCACCCCACCGAAAAGCAGCGTTTTTCTTAGTTAGCCGAGTCAAAGGTACTGCGATCTTTGAGAAGTCTTGGATGAAACGGCGATAATAACCAGCCAGACCCAAGAAACTTCTAATTTCAGAGGGAGTCTTCGGAACCTCCCACCGCATCACGGCCTCCACTTTAGCCGGGTCTACCATGATTCCTTGCTCGTTGACAACGTGACCCAAAAACTGAACCTCCCGTAGCCAAAAGTCACACTTGGATAATTTTGCATAAAGCTTCTCCTTCCTTAAGGTCTCTAATACTTCCTTTAAGTGTTGTTCATGTTGCTCCCTGCTCCGAGAGTAAACTAAGATATCATCAATGAAAACTATAACCGACCGATCCAACATCGGTCGACACACTCGATTCATTAAATCCATAAAAGCTGCAGGGGCATTGGTTAGTCCGAACGGCATCACTACAAACTCGAAGTGGCCGTACCTCGTCCTAAAAGCCGTTTTCGGGATGTCTTCCTCCCGTACTCGCATTTGATGGTATCCTGACCGCAAATCAATTTTTGAAAACCACGAAGCCCCCTGCAGTTGATCGAATAAGTCGTCGATGCGAGGTAATGGGTATCGATTTTTCACCGTAAGCTTGTTCAGCTCACGATAATCTATGCACATCCTATTGGAACCATCCTTCTTCTTAACAAATAGAATAGGAGCTCCCCACGGTGAGCAACTGGGCCGAATAAATCCCTTGTCCAAAAGTTCCCTAAGTTGAATAGACAATTCAAGCATTTCTGGAGGCGCAAGACGATACGGTGCTTTAGCTATTGGAGCCGCACCGGGAGTTAAGTCGATCTTAAATTCCACCTGTCTCTCTGGCGGTACACCAGGCAGGTCCTCGGGAAAAACATCAGGAAAATCCCGAACCACCGGTATATCACCTGCTTTCTGCTGTGGCTTCTTTTCTTGTGTGTCTTCAACATAAGCCACAAATCTCGAACCTCCATGCTGAAAATGTCTGCGTGCCCTAGCAGCTGAACATAAAACTGCACCTCGATTCTTTCTCTCGCCCTGCACAACCAGCTCTCCCCTACTTGGGGTTTGAATCCACACTCGCTTGTTCTTACAATCGATCCATGATTCATGCTGACCCATCCAATCCATACCGATGATGACTCGAGAGTCACTCAACGGTATAGGGATGAGATCGATCGAAAACTTTATTCCTTGAATCACTACTTCGCATCCCCGATAAACACTAGTCACTTGCACGGCTTTATCATCCGCAATTTCTACTTCTAACGGCTGAGGAAGAGTTCCTAAAGCAATACCGAAACTCTTTCCCAACGCGGCAGACACAAAAGAATGACTAGCACCCGAATCAAATAATGCAAAGGTAGGCATAGAGTTGACTAAGAATGTTCCTAATCAAAGCATAATAGACATATTAATTACACACACCACAAACACGAGGCAAGTAAAGAAAGAGTACCCGTGACGACGTCGGGCGCATCCTGTGCCTCCTCGGCGGTCATGACGAATGCTCGACCCTTGGTCTTAGGGGCTTCCCCTTTCCCCTGCCTACCATCGGTAATCCGGAGTGTAGTGGGTGCCGGATTCTGAACCACTCCCTGAGTCAGACGGGGACATTGAGCCTTGAAATGGCCTACCTGATTGCAGTTAAAGCAGATTTTGGCCTCCTTTCGACAATCCCTAGCATAGTGGCCCTCTTTGCCACACTTATGGCACACTACTGCCCTACACTGCCCCTCATGGTTTTTCCCACACTTGCCACACTGACCGTGGCTTCTCTGACCATGCCTTCCTTGGTCCCCCCCTTTATGCTTCTTTGATGGCGGATGAGGTTGTGTTGGTGCCTGACGCTTCTGCCTTTGTTGGTTCTCTAGTTCCAATTCTCGAGCTCGAGCGGCTGAAATCATGTCGTTAAGAGTTTCGTGCCTAGCAGCAGACACAAACTCCCGTATATCCGTCCGAAGCATTGCCAAATATCGGTTCATCCGCATTTTCTCTGTGGCTGCATACTCTGGGCAAAAGAGCGCCCGCTCGTTAAACTTTTTGGTGATTTCTGCCACTGTCTCTGTGGTCTGAGTCAGGTTCAAGTATTCCTGAGCCAAACGTTCCATCTCTATTTGCGGGACGTACTCTTGTCTGAACTTAGTCGTGAATTCTGCCCAAGTGATAGCCTCTATTTGAGCATCAGTGAGATCTTTAGCCATCATTTCCCACCAATCCTTTGCATCGTCTCTTAACAGGTTTACAGCAAAGACAACCTTTGATTCCTCTGGGCAAAAACAGGTTCTGAAAGCACCCTCTACTGCAGAAATCCATCTTATACTAGCGATTGGATCCCTTCCCCCACCAAACACCGGGACTTGACATGCGGCAAAATCCCGATAAGTCGCCATTCTATCCCTTGGTCTACTAATTGTAGCAAGTCGTTCCTCAATCATCGTTATCAGTTCAGTTTTGATTGTACCGAAGAAACGAGGAATTTCGGCTAGCACCTCGCGTGATACCTCTTCAGCAATTAAGTCTCGTAGCTCCTCATCTGATCGAGTGGGTCGGCTTGGTCCCTCACTAGACCCAGAACCATTACTATTGCTTCTTGTAATCACCACCATTCTGATTGTACAAACAAGATGGTGAGCCCATGCTTATTATATGTGGTTACCCTACCAACCCGACTTTATAGGAGTTTTGGCGACTGACTCTGTTACATGTAAGAATCCTGTGCTTTCGGTAGTACGGGCCCTGTACTATCTTCCACACCTATTCTTACTTGTACCAAACGTCCTTCCAAAATTACTATATAGTCTCTTATTACTATACGGTTCTTGTTTATACGATTTGTACATTCAACACTTCTTTTTACACTTCCTAGAGTTTCTTTATCATACTTGTGATAAAAGAGAAAAACGTTTGCTGATGCCATTAGGTAGTTTTGTTTACGCTTATTTCACACAAAATTTTAAGGATAAAATATACAGTTGAATAAGTAATCTTATCCTAATATCACCACCAGACAATGAACAACTAATAAAGTCAGATAACTAATTCCAAAGTCATCTGACATTAACTACATGCAATTCAAGCGTTCATTTAACTTCCTAACAGTATAAGCACAGTTTCAGTTGCACATAATTGTCATCATATAAGGCAATCAGACATCCTAAATCATGCAATTATAACATGCAATTCCTGAGTGAATCCTTAGTATACTCTTTATCATATCAAGTTTCTAGCATATACATGAATGCAGATATTTTGAGAATCATTTACTCACTTAAGCTCCGGCTGACCGCACGCATCGCATTCCTTTTCTTTTTAAAATTTCAAATTTTTTTTTATTATTATTATTTTTTTTAAAAAAACTCTCAGTCCTCAGTTTGAGTTTAGATTTACCCGAAAGTTTATCTAAATCCCTCAAACTAAGGCTCTGATACCAACTTGTAACGCCCCAGATTTTCAAGTCAAATTTTTCTTTTTTTTTTTTGAAAACCAAATATGGATTTATAAATGAATATTTTACAAATAGAGAAAGCAGCCATAGTATTGATTTTAGCAAAATACATATAGAAACTCATGTCCTTTATTCTTCACATAAATTATTTATAAAGTAGCGGAAGTCTTGGAAATAGTGGAATGCGGTGCGTCAGGTTGGAGCCTTCCCTCTGTCTCTGCCATTATCTGAAAATGTTAAATATCAACGGGGTAAGCATAAAGCTTAGTGAGTTCCTCAAAATACCATACGATCCATCACATAACATACAACACATAATAACCATTCATATGTCTGTGAGACTCGCGGGCTATCCCTGTTCCGCTTGAAGACTCACGGGCAGTTCCCGTTCCGTCTTACCGCTCGCAGGCTTTTCCCGTTCCGTCTAATGACTCGCAGGCTATTCCCGTTCCGCCTATTGGCTCGCGGGCTATCCCGTTCCGTCCACAAACAATCATTAACATAGCAATAATTCATACAATTATCATAACAGGTAAGATCACCTTAGTCTAACATGTCTTCCTTCCTACGCATGCAATATCACCTATAGTATAGTGAGAAGACTCACCTGATTATAGTTGACTATATTGTTTATCTTTCTCGGCTTTGTATTTCCTTCAACTTTAACTGTTAACATAATAAGAAATCTATCATTTCTTAATCCTTAACTATATTGTAGTCGCATCATTAAACCCTTCAGTAATTCCAATATGATACTCCATGATTTATCAAGTAAAGAACAGCCAGGTAGAAGATTAGATGGGGTGGCAGGATCCTTTCAGCATTTTAGCCTTTCGGAAAATCCAACAACCAGATCCCAAGTAATCGGCCTAGTCACCGTTCTCGTAAGTAAATCAATCGGTATTATTTTCGGAATTACGAATTGTTATAATAACGACATTTTAAGGTTTTTGTTTACTATTGTTAGAAATGAGTATAATAAAACATATGTTATACTTATTAAATATTCTACTTCTTAACACAAAAACTATTTTACAATACCTAATTAAGCTATAGAAAAGTTTGTAGTTACCTTATGACCAGTCGTCGGAACCTATAACTTCTTCGCTAGGCTTTTAAGCTTCCTTCCGCTCACTTCTTACACTCTAGTGCTTAGAAACCTCTATATATTGGATTGAGATTTGTTGGTGTGGTTTATGAGATGTTTTGGGGGGTATTTATACTTGAATTCTTGAATAAAAAATGGCATGACACTTTTGACAAAAGATTTTAATAATATAATTTTGTTGAAATTAAAGGCCTTCTAGAATCAGTCTGTTCAAGACTGATTTAGCCGACCTTAAACCCATTAAATTCACGTTTTTATTTGATATTCAGAAAACTCATCTTAATACCTTTCCAGGGATGTATGGTATGTATTTATACGATTTTTCTATGATTTATTATGATTTTTTGAAAACAGACTATCTAATCTGTCAATTTCGAACTACTTAGTGAAGATTGCATTTTTAACCATATATAACTCCACTTTCAAGCTTACAACTATTTTTAAGAATTATACTAGACTCAATTTGTAAACTTTGTGCACTAGTTTGAGGTCCAAACAATGTTCCCATAATTAATTATGATTTTTCTAAAAACATCACAAAATGCTGATTTTCCTATGAAATTGTAACTAAAGTTTTTCTTAGTTTCTTTAACTACCAAAAATCATAGAATTCACAACAATTATAACTAAATGCAATAAATGGAATACAGGTCTTACACCTATTGCTTCGAACTCGAAATCAAAACAAACTTTAAATCTTGTGAAAAGAAAAACTCCCTTCGGACGTCTGAAACAAAATGAAGCAATCGCTTCAACTTCTGGAACAAAACCACTTAACTCAAAGGTTTCCGAAGTCAAAAATCAAAATGATAAACCAACTTTTACACCGACAAAACCTAACTTTCCCAATCCAAAATTTCAAAAACCCACAAAGAAAACATTTTCAAAAGGAAACAATTTGATAGATACATTTCATCAGTGGCTAGACAAAAATTTGGATCTGTTTAAAGATAAGAATCTTTCACTAAACGACTTCAAAATGGCATATGAAGAGTACCTTTGTACCTCTACGTTGTGTAGTTCAATCTCAAGGAAGTCAACAATTGAAAAATCAAAACAAAACTGGAAAAGACATTATCTGAATGAAAATTTTACTACTAAAACAAAATCTTCAAAGAATTCAAAACTTTCAAGTGAAGAGAAAACATCAAAAACCTCGAAGTCAAAATCATCCAAACAAAAATGGGTTCCGAAGACTTGCATTTTGTCAGTAACTTCAGACTCATCAAATTTGACAAAAAGCTTTTCAGAATCATGTTCAGACTCTTCAGAATCATGTTAATCACATGAGGCTTCGGAGAATCTAATCAATTTAAATGCAAATGAAATATCAGAAGAGGCCGTAGAAAAATGGATTCAAGAATCCTTCGCTTACCCTGAGGACCCAAGATTGATTGGGTACCAACTCCTTCTTGATTAATTGCAGGTAATGTCTACTGAGCGGTACGACACTAAATGGTACATGGATAGTAGCTGCTCAAGACACATGACTGGGAAGAAGGAATATCTTAGGGACTACAGGACTTTGGATGATGCTGGAAATGTTCGCTTTGGTAATAATGAAACATGTCCAATTCGGGGTTATGGCAAAATAATAAATGGCCAATTCACAATCAGTCGAGTTGCATTTGTTGAAAGGTTAAAACATAATTTTGTGAGCATATCTCAATTGGTGGTTGGAACGGGCAATGCTGTTACATTCAACAACCAAGGGAGTGTAATCACAAAAGAAGAAACAAAAGAAGTCTTGCTGAAATCTAAAAGGAAGGGATCGATGTTTCCCTTGAATCTAAAGCCTGTAACCGGTGGGCAATCTTTGTGTCTTCTCTCAAAAGCCAACTCCGATGTCAGCTGGCTATGGCACCGAAGACTTGCTCATCTGAACTTCAAAGATTTAAACAAGTTAGTGGCTATGGATTTGGTTCGGCGAATGCCTGCTCTCAAATTTGATAATGACTCTCTTTGTTCTGCTTGTGAACATGGCAAGCAAACAAAACAAAGGCATCCAACAGTGATCAATCCCAAAATCACCGAACCCCTTTCACTTCTCTATATGGACTTGTGTGGTCCATCCGCAGTTGAGTCAATTGGAAAGAAGAAATACATTCTTGTGATAGTTGATGATTAATCAAGGTTTACTTGAGTGTTATTTCTAACAAACAAATCAGATGCTGCTGAAGAAATCATTAACTTCATAAGGAAAATGGAAGTGATGCTAAACAAGAAAGTCTGAACTATGCACAGTGACAACGGTTCGGAGTTCAAAAATCAAACTCTTGATGGATTCTTGAAAACAAAAGGGATTAGTCACAACTTCTCAGCACCATATACTCCTCAACAAAATGGAGTTGTGGAAAGGAGAAATCGTTCTTTGTGTGAAGCAACTAGAACTATGCTAGATTTTGCAAACCTGCCTATGTACTTCTGGGCCGAAGCCATTTCTACTGCGTGCTTTACTCAAAACAGATCCTACATTCACAAGCGATTTCATATCACACCATATGAAGTACTCAACCGAAGAAAACCAAATGTTCAATTTCTTCACATCTTCGATTGTAGGTGTTTTATCTTGAACTTGAAGGATCACTTGACTAAGTTCAATGATAAGTCAGAAGAAGGAATCTTCGTTGGATACTCTCAAGACTCAATAGCTTACAGAGTCATGAACAAGAGAACCCGAAAAATCGAAGAAACCTTCAACCTAAGGTTTGATGATTACTACATCAAGAAGTCTCTGCATCCATTCCCTATGTCATCCATCTTTCCAAAACCTGCTGTGGATGCTATACCAATCACTACATTTGATACAGACTTCGCACTTTTGTTCGATCCACCTGTGAGGGCTGTGGACTCCGAAGCCAGTGCACCTGACAACCATGTATCCGAATTGTCCAAACTTACAGATGTACCTGATGATTCTTCCACAAGAAGTGTACAAAGACCGTCATCCGTTGAGAGGGAGCTATCTAACCAAAGTGAAGGAAATGCTAGTGTTGAGGGGGAGCCAAACAACAGTCTAAGGGGAGCCAACTGTCCTACCTCACCTCCACAAGAAATCTCTAGTATCATGACCCTGTATCCAACAGTCCAGGGGGAGCCAGAGATTACCACTCCGAACTCAGCAACACCAATCTCTTCGGATAGAGCTACCACTTCCTCAACACCAACACATGTCGAGGGGGAGAACACTCTAAACTCTACTTCACAAATGCACACACCACAATCTAACACAACTAATTCAAACAATCATTTAATCATGGATGATTTCCCTTCCACTTTGGGGTATCCTTCAGACATCGAAGACATTGATTCTGAAGGACCACCTGACTTTGATCCAAATTATCCTCCCTTGGACAAATGGACGACAAATCATCCACCATCACTTGTCATCGGTAATGTTCGAGATAAAGTATTGACTCGTGCACAACTTCACCAAAGGCAATTAGATCTTAACAAAACTTCCGAGTTATGCATGTTCAATGTCTTTATTTCTAAGGTAGAACCTAAGAATGTTAAAAATGCATTTGATCATTCGGACTGCATTGAAGCTATGCAATTGGAGTTAGAAGAATTTGAAAGAAACAAAGTTTAGAGGCTTATTCCAAAACCTGCAAATGCTTCAATTGTTGGTCTGAAATGGGTGTACAGAAACAAACTAGACACCGAAGGCAATGTGGTTCGGAACAAAGCAAGACTGGTTGTCAAGGGTTATTGTCAACAGGAGGGGATTGATTACAAAGAAACATTTGCTCCTGTTGCCAGACTCGAATCAGTTCGGATATTTTTAGCTTATGCTACACATAAAAACTTTGATGTCTATCAAATGGATGTCAAATGTGCCTTTCTGAATGGTGATCTCGAGGAAACCGTTTTTGTTGAACAGCCACCTGGCGTTGAAAGTAAAGAGCATCCAAACCATTGCTATGTGCTAGACAAGGCTGTCTATGGTTTAAAACAAGCTCCAAGAGCTTGGTATGAGACCTTGACAAAAATTTTAAAAGAATCAAGCTTTAAACAAGGTTCAGTGGATCCAACACTTTTCAGAAAGAAAGTTGGATCTCATTTGATGTTAGTCAAATCTATGTGGATGACATAATCTTCGGATCCACTGACCCCAATTTATCAAAAGATTTTGAAAATTTAATGAAAAGCAAATTTCAAATGAGTATGATGGGAAAGATTAACTTCTTTCTTGGATTACATATAAAACAATCCAAGGAGGGGATATTCATCAATCAACAAAAATACACGAAGAGTCAGCTTGAATGCTTCGGAATGACTAACTTCTCCAAAGCAAAAGTTCCTTTGCCTGCAGGTACAAGGTTAAATCCTTCATTGGACAAACCAAAGACAGACATAAAGCAATACCGAAGCATGATTGGATCACGCTCTATCTCACAGCCAGTCGCCCTGATATCATGTTTGCAGTCTGCAATTGTGCAAGATATCAGGCTGACCCAAGAGAACCTCACCTGGCTGCGGCTAAGACAATCTTTCGATATCTTCATGGCACACCTGCTTATGGCCTGTGGTACCCAGCAAACTCCGGCTTCTACATACAAGCTTATTCTGACTCAGATCTTGGTGGATGCTCTATTGATCGCAAGAGCACTTCGGGGGGCTGTCAATTCTTAGATGGAAAACTAATTAGCTGGCAATCTAAGAAGAAAACTTGTGTCTCTATCTCCACAGTAGAAGCAGAATATGTAGCAGCTGCAGCATGTACCTCACAAATCATTTGGATCCAAAGCCAACTGAAAGATTATGCCATCAACATGAGAAAAATACCTTTGTTCTGTGACTCCCAAAGTGCAATTCGTATATGCCACAATCCAGTTCAACATTCCAAGACGAAGCATATAGCTCTTCGCTATCACTTCATCAAAAGTCATGTTGAGGGGGGGAATATTGAGGTGCACTTTGTTCACACTACAGAACAACTGGCAGATATCTTCACAAAGGCCCTGAATGAAGAGGCATTCACAAGAATAGTTTGTGGACTTGGAATGATAGATGGATCCACTCTTCAATAAATCTCAGATTTGCTCACTATTACTCTTTTCTTCAGTCTGATAATTTGTAAAATCACACACTCCGCAGTCCTCTGAAGAGTTTCATCGCTTCGGAGCTCATCGGAGTAAAATAAGAAAAATTACTTAGAATTGCACCGTAGCACTCCGAAGTAAAATATCACTTCGGAACTCTGCGGAACAAAATTTTCTATCAAATAAAATCATGAAAATGGAAAAATTCATTTAAACATATTTTGACTTCACTTCTTGAGGATAATCATAAAAAGGTTTAAGCATAAGAAAAATCAAAAACAAGAAAAATAAAGGCTCTTATACATACACATTATGTTTTGAGAAAAGTTTGATGCACAGTGGCAAAGATTATCCTTACTATCATAAATCAATCAACTAAAGGACAAAACTTTGATTTTAGAATCTAATAATCATGCCTTATTGCACTAAAAGGCATTTGGGAATCGACTTGAAACATTGGTAAGAAAACAGACTTCGAAGTGAGGTCAAGGCTATTTTACAATTTGAAGCCTTGTTTGATTCCAATATCTTTAACAAAATGTCTATTTCTAACCTCCCTTCTGAACTTGACTCGCTTCAACTTCAAATTAATCATATAGCCTCAAAACTACACAGGATAACACAAGTGTTCCGAAGTTTTCTTCAAAAATAGTACCAATATTGTCTGATAAGCAAATTTAAATCTCTTTTCATCGTTGTTTCAAAATTGAACTAAATAAAGTTTCTCAAACTCAAGGATTGCACAAAACAAAACCAAAAGGCACCAAAGAAAGAAACTAAATGGCGAAATTTTGTCTCTTCGAATAAGCAAATCCAAAAAGGAAAAGATAACAAGGACAAATAGAAAAACTCAAAAAGATAAACAGAAAACAAATTGTCAAAAGACTCAAAGACAAAAAGCAAGGCAAAAAGATAATCAGGGAGTGCAAAAGAAAGAGAAATCAGCACTCAAAGGCGTATTCATCTGTTTTAAATAACGATACAAGGAGCTCCTATGACATAGTCGAGTACCTTGTAGAGAATATGAACATTTCAAGTAATCTATCTTAAATGATAAAGTTGAAGTGGTGTACGAAGCTCAAAGGCTTGTCATCAGAGCCTAGTATCCAAACACTTCAATTGATGAAATGGAATAGGTTTTTCAAAAAGGCTCTTCAAAGTCAATCCAATTTCTAAATACACTTCTGATGTTCAATTCAAAAATGAAAATTTCTTTAAATTTCAAATACAAAGGATGTTGCAACTGTTCAGAATGGAAAAATTTGAAGCACAAAAGATCAATCAAACTCTTGGTTCTAAATGCGAAATCAAGTTGACAATGGGGTGATTAGACTTATACATTCATGACTGATATTGAATCAAACAAACTTGGAAATGAAAAATAGACTTCCAATATGATTCGAATGATTCTGAACATTAACTTGTTAAATCCTCTTTTCATAATATTCCAGGAAGTTAAGGATAAATGTCACCCTGCATCACTCAAAAGTAAAACCAAAACTTCAAAGAAAAACCAAGAGAAAACTAATAGACTTCGGTGTCCTGACAAATCCACCTAAGTGAAAACAACTCTCTTCGGAGTTAATCATAACTTTATGTCTTCACTCCGAAGAGCACTTATAACGGTTATATTTTCTTCATTAATCCGAAGTCAATTTATTGTTCAAATGATTTTCACATTTATGATTAAGTTCAGAGACAAACATTCTTTTGAAATTTAATAACCGTTGTTACATAGCTGTCGCTGAGACAATCGTGGCAAATCCCAACAATAAGATCGTGTGCAAATGGCGGTTCCATTTAAATAATGATGACTGGCAGACGAACGGTTCCGTTTTTGCAGAGAAAGTGGAACGGCTAGACGCTGAGGTGTCATAATATTAGTGGACCAATTCCCACACGCATTAAATGCCCTTGGGACCACGAATACTATATATACCTCACGACCCATCAGTTCATCTCTTTACGCGATCATTACTCTCAAAACTTCTCTGCAAGAATTTTCTCAGAAACCCTAAGCCACTCTGTCTTCCTCGATCCTTCTACAATGGCTGAAGCATCTTCTCAAACAACTGAAGCTATTTCAATTCTTGTTCTCAATAACCAATCTGCTAACCTGGTTCTCCATAACGATCCGAAACTCTACCCTCAACCAATTGATGTAGTGGTTGAATGCTTAAAAAGGTCAGTTCTCGGTTATGCCCTAACTTGCACTCCTTCAATCCCTGCGACTCTGGTTCACAGTGCACACTACACATCAAACGTCTTGTTCGACTCCAACAACCACGTCAAATCGGTGTTCTATGAGGTTGTTGATTCCAAGGGAAAAACCAAAAACGTGCAACTAACCATGGAGAAGTTCACTGAAGCCCTCCATCTTCCTATCTACAATTCCAAGGAGATGGTTGTTCCCTCAGCTGATCAACTCGTAGCAATGTTCAATGAAATGGGCTACACACCTCTTCTTGACAAGATGAGTACCTTAAAAAAAATCAACTTCCTGATCTATGGAGATACTTCTTCAGTATCTTCCTTAGATGTCTATCTGGAAGAACCTCTGGCTTGGACTCTGCAAGCATTGCCTTCCAAGGTCTCCTGTACGGAATCTACTATGATGTTAAAGTAGATTTCGCATCGATTCTAAGGGCTGATTTTTGCTCCCACGTAAACCACAGCCTGAAGGGGACAGAAATTTCAAATGCTAGATTCTGGGCGATTATTGTGCATGCCCATTACTAGCAAGCAGGGTACGTTCCTGATCCTTCGCTTGCTGAGATGAAATTCACTCCCATTGCAATTCCTGCCCTAGATGATGAACCGGCAACCTTCTGCGCCCAAATTCCTCAAGCTATGCTCTCCAAAGTGTCCATAGAGTGCAATGAGGTAAATACTTACAGGAATAACCTTATTATTCCATACCCTGTTCGTGATGTTACTCAGGAAGAAATTCAAACTGCATCAACAAAAGCCCTAACAAAAGCTAAAGGCAAGAAGAAAACAACTGGTGGACCAAGTGGTCCAAAGAAAACCGAGAAAAAGAGAAAGGCTTCGGAGCAGACCACTCCAAAGAGGAAACAACCGAAGCGGTCAAGGAACGTGACCATTATGGATGAGTCTTCGGAATTAGAGAAAAACCCCACCGAATCCATTCCAGAAGAAGAAGAAGAACACCAATCCTCACCAATCCATGAAACCAGACTACCCACTCCACCAAACACTACTGAACCACCATCACCACCTAAAACAACCAGACCACCTACACCTCCTCATACAACAACACCATCACCCCCTCCTCCCACAAGTGCTCAACAAACAACAACAATCCAAACAACTTCATCTGAAGTGCCACCTCCTCTACCACCAAAATCAACCTCCACCGAAACACCACAAATTTCCTCCGCTTCGGATCCATTTTTGAAAACTTCCTCAACTGGTCTGGATACATCACTGCCTGATTATACATTCCAGGATGACGTCGACTTTGAAGCCAACATTTCTTCATAACTACCATCCACCGAAGAGGCCATGGCTGCCTTCCACATGGCGCCTATCACAATGGAGGAAAACAATGATGAAAGTATGGATGATACAGACTTCATTTTGGGGAAACAATACAAAATCCTCAACAGAAAATTGGATGTTCTGCTGTAACACCCGTGTTCCGGATAATGTTTCAGATCAAAAATAAAAACATTAGTTACAATCTCATATAAAAATCAGCATTGTATGCCGATCTTAGAAAAATCATAATTAATTCTATAAAAATCGGATTGACCTCAAACCAGTGCACAAAGTTTGAAAATTGAGTCTATTTTAAGTGATAAAAATTTAGTAGATCGCTACGCGACGGGGTATGGGATCGCGACGCGATCTCCGTCGGTGGTGTCGGTCGAGTGCGTGATGAGGTCAGCGATTACGCCAGAGATCGGGACGCGATCTGGGGTAGGATCGCGTCGCGATGGAGGTCCAGAGGCCTATAAATACGAGGCACAAGCCTCATTTTTGAGGCAGAACAAACACCAAACACATATATGATATAGAGGAGTGTTCTGGTAAGGAAAATACGTTGAGGTAGGATGATGGGAGGTGAGAAACGAGCGGTAGCTAACAACGAGGTGCTCGGGAACTGTCAGCGGTTCGGAACAGGAAATGTGACAGGACTCCGAGAAAACTCCAACCTCAGGTGAGTAATCGCTACCGTATCTCCCTAATAGTTTATATGTGTTAAACTATAAAATACGAGGGATGTAATAAACTATTTCCTATAATTCATAATTCCAAAAGTAATGCAGATTGATTTACTTACGAGGACAGTGTCTAGGCCGATTACTTGGGATCTGGTTGTTGGATTTTCCGAAAGGCTAAAATGCTAAAAGGATCCTGCCACCCCAACTAATCTTCTACCTGGTCGTTCTTTACTTGATAAATCATGGAGCATCATGTTGGAATTATTGAAGGGAAATACAAAGCAGTATAATTAAAGTATTATAATAATACTTGGGTGGGAAACAGTTATGTTATCGTGAGGATGAGTTCGAGTTATACACCCGAAAGTATCACAAGATGATACTGAGCAGAGTGAATAAGTAATTATATATAATACATGTCAGGGGACGGCATGATTTACCATATACTAATAAAACATGAGGTAATCATAGATGTACTATGACCATACCTGTATGAGAAAGCCGTTAAGTGAGTGGGTATACCGTGAAACGGTATAAGAATTCGTGAAAACCAAATACCAAATAATAAATAAAAGAGGAGACAGGAGCTAAAGATGTGAGTCGTGACGATGTAAGATAAGACTGTGTGGGACAGTCTAATAGTAAGTATCAGTGGGTGATAATGTATAGCGAGCGACGTCGGGTAATACGGTAGTTTCACAGTGTGGAATACGAGTCGGTTAGAACTGTGAAGCTGGCAGGAATGGTAATCCTGTAACGTGTGTGACCATATAGGTCATACTGTGATTAGATTACTCACTAAGCTTTATAGCTTACCCCTTTATTTTATGTGGTTTTGCAGGATAGGTAACGCTTGGCTTGGATCATGGGACGATCCCCGGTGATATTATCTTGTAAATTCCAGGCTGAAAAACCGGGCGTTACATCTGCTGCAAACCAACACTGGCTTTGATCCCACAAAGAAGCCTGAAGCCATTGTTGAAGACCTGATTGCTGAGGTTCAAAAATCCTTGACCGGGAAAATGGAAGAATTGGTCAAGGCTTCAGAACAACGTGTTCTGGAGAAACAAATGGAAATTCAAAGGGCTATTGAAGGAAAGCTCAACACTGCGGTTGAGCAAATAAATGAGAGGCACCAGCTCCTTAAGAAGCAAAATGATAAAAAGATTGAGGAGCTGATGAGAAAAATGGACTTATCTAACTCTGAAGTGACCAAGGAGCTTCATGATCTTCGGGGCTCAAATGAGTCCTTCAACTCACAATACCAGACAGGGTTTGCCAAACACCTGTCTGATACCCACAAACGTGTGGAAGAGCTCACTGTAGAATTGTCATCCTCTGCAGTTGCTACTTTTGCCAAGGAGCTCCAAACTACAAACCAGGCCATCATCACCGACGTGGTCACAAAATTGAAGACCACCCTTCAACCCATGATCAATGTCTCCTTAAAAATGGAGAAATCACAGGCTGAAAAAGGGAGACCCCAGCAAATTGCTCAGGGTGAACACACTGTTCATCCTTCACAAGGTGGAGAATCCGAAGTCCCTTGGTCTCAAGTCGTAGAAACCGCAACCTCCGAAGCCCTGGTAACAACAACAGAACAACAAACTACCCACCAATCAACAATCTTGGGTAGACCACCCTTTATCCCTCCAATTCCCTCCAAGGCTGACCCCACCTTTGGAACCACAACGACAACTGAAGTAGGTGGTTCCATTTCTTAGCCTTTGGTGAAATAAATCATGATTGCTCCTCACATGGAACAAGTCCACAAAGAAAGGGAATAGGAGTACAGGAAAAATCCTCGAAATTAACAGGATTGCCATTTAAAACCAAACATGGTCCAAGGAATTAATCAAGGCCATCGGTTTCACTGACTTTCATGTTAACAACAGGCTTCCACTCAAGAGCCTTGAAACAAAGAATGGCAAAAACCAGCAGCTGGATCTGCCCTACAATCTGAAGACATTCACCTTTCTGCAGTTTGAAAGGAATACACCAAAAGAAAAGCTGCCAGAATACAAGACAAGAATGGTTGCATTACATGCAAAGTTCATCCAAGCTCCGAACTATGTATGGAGTTAGAAGAAAATACTTAAAATAATTTATATCAATAGAGCAGAGGAGTATGTAGGTTTTAAGAACCTAAATTTCTTCGTACTTCGGGGTATAAATGAAGATGAAGAGTCGAAGTTCACCATTGCTGACTTCCCGATTACGAATCCTTCGGACTTCATAACTCTTCTTGATATCCTGAAATTCTCAGTAGGCAATGAGTGCGAAGATATGGGGGTCTTCACAGCAGCCAAAAGTCACATCTCCTCTTTCTTCAAAAACTATCTTCTAAGAGTGGCCAGGTTCGATATTGTTGTGGCTGAACTCTTCAATCAATCTCTTGCACCCCCACCAACCACAATAGAAAACTTTGAACATTTGAAGGGTGGGCAAATTGTTGACAAGCCCTGGGGTGTGGTGTTCAAAGGATTGTCCCATGACAATGAAACCATGGTCACTAAATTCTTTGATATTGACTTCATGGGTCGCTTCCCTTCGGAGTCTATCAAACAAGTTCTTGCCTTGGTTAACCACTGCTTCGTGAACAACTGGCAAGAGAAAAAGAAAGTGAGAGAACACCTCAACTGGTGGTTGACAGTGAGGCACACTTTGAAGCAAGCCTACAAGAAACACTACCGACAATAAAGATAGGGTTCGGATGCACTTCACACAAAGGGGGAGATTGTTGAGCCTATTTGTGCTGAAGTGCTCAACCATCCGAAGACCCTCTGTCAAAGGCCCTGAAGTAGAAGACAATAAGAAGACCCCAAAGTCTGAAGACTCCGAAGGGTATCACCTGGAGGATCCGAAGACTTCACATCTGTCAAACCCTGGTGAACGCGTGGTTGCAGACTACGTGTTGCATGACCCTATCATTCTATTGGATAGTACATCTGATAGAATATTCTCTAAAAAGTATTGTACTATGCGTATCACTGATTCAGTATAAATATCAGTGATACCATACCGTGTTATATGTGCGATTATAAAACCCCATTATAAAATCCTAAAGTTATAATCAAGCATTCGGCACAAGTTATCCATTTCACTTTGTTCATCTATTTGCTTAACATCACTCATGCATGATTGTTAAACTCTTATATAATTGCTAGAACCATAGTCACTATTCAACTCTTAATTGATTTCAACACCCAACAGAACTGGGGGGTCTCTAGGTATGGGCGGATCCCCTCATCTGATAGGGTCTCATGGCTAGAGGTAAAGGCCTCGATGACTATAATCAATAGTGGTATGCAAAGTCTCCATATATGCTGCGACGAATTGCAAATGAACCTCCGACTATGATCCTGCCTGCCCTCATTATGGTGACTTCCTCACTTGAATTGATCGTTGTACCGGCTACATTGCCTGCTCAGGCTCCCGGAGCCTACTGAACGGGTGCTTTCGGCTCCATTAAAGGAGCTCGACCATCTCTCCTAATTGTTGCACTACCCGTATGGCCTCCAAATATGCTTGTCCCATGGTGAGGGTGTCTCTGATTAGCATCCTAATGGTATTCTCTAGAATAAAACATCATACGATCTTACCAAGTGAGTAATGTAATGCCCTCTACAGATGGGGTTGGTGCCTCGCCATAGTTGCATGGCTGGCTAAGTAACTGGCTATCGCGTCTCGGATGTTACACCACTGATCGGGTGTAAGCACACACCAAAGATGGAAAAAATCATAACAAGACACATTCTCACCATTCCTGCGGTGATAAAAGATAGAGGCTATCAAGTGATGGATAAGGCGGTGGAGAGGATCTCGGATGGTGCTCTATGCAGCAGAGGAAGCTATGTAGTGCCCATTCGCAATGGTGCCCCAAAACTCATAACCCCGATAGTGCTCTCGTTGATATCTATGGAAATCCTCCAGAAATAGATGGAAAGCTTCTGAATCAATCTCGTCATATATATACAAACCCAGGCGCCAACCAAGCTCCATAACATTGCACCGGCGACATTGCCCACCAAGTCGGAATGTGAATACGAAAAAATCAAAGTTCCCTATCGCCGGGTTGAAACTCACTATGGACAAGAACTCTAGCATAGGTCGAGGTATAGTGCTTCCCTCATCTGAAAAATATGGATCCAAGCTCGTCATGTGAAACTAGTATAAACCTAGAGGCTCGTATCGTTCTGTGAGAATCTGATCAAGCCTTTGTGCTACCCTGATCTACTCAAAGATATCCCAATCCAACGAATGACATATGTCTAAATCCTGGGGCTAGAGTTTGTGCAAGGTGCTGAGGTACACGGCTCGGGACTCCTCCTCCTCTATATGCAAGAAATGAAACCCATCAGTTTGCGGGAGCACCCCGCAAATTCGATTGTTTTCTGCCTCTTTGTCTTCCTACCATTATGTACAACAATACAAGCAAACCAACCATCGTAGATCAAACAAAACTGAAAAAATGACTCTACCCAAATGACACGACGTGTAGCTTGATGAAGAGGTCGTGGAGTTCAATCTACTCGACATGTGGATAGAGCTACACACCATGTAGCTCGGAGATCCAAAGGATTGACGCACCAAATCGCAAAATCAGTCCAACTCTACAAATGGGCTCCATAACACATGAACACATATCAACAATGCATTCTGTTGACTACAGAATACAATCAATGACAAATAATCTAACAAACGGAATACAAATCAAGCAAATGAATAATGAAGAATAGTTGATTTGAGTAAACAAGGAGTCGGAGAGCACTCACACAATCTCTTTTAGATCCAGATGATGTCCTTGATATTTATACATGATTAAGGATATCAATAGTACAGATATATATATATATATATATATATATATATATATATATATATATATATATATATATATATATATATATATATATATATATATATATATATATATATATATATATATATATATAGTGCAATAGAATATTATATTCTAGTACTATCCAATCATAATATAGCAGCGTGTCTGACATTATGTCATGCTGAATAGATAAGGTTTGTTACAAAAGCCTTCGGATCCTCTAGCGTAAGGCCTTTGGATCTTTAGGCACTAAACATGACTTCGGATGACTAGACCCTTAGGATGGGACTTCAACACTTCAACACAAATATCTTCAACAATCTCCCCCTTTGTGTGAAGTCCAACATCTGAAGCTTTAGAGAAGCGTGTGGGCTTCGGTCAAGCATTTACGAACTAACAGCCACCGGTCAAGATGATCTTTTACTTTCTTTCTCTCTACAGAGGTGTTCTTGCAGCAGGCGAAGGTACGAGTAGATGCATATAATATTAGTTTGGTTAGGTAGAGACCTTCGAAATCCATATCAAAGAATTTATTCATAGGATGCTCTCCTTGCCCTTTTCCTCTGTAGACTACACCCTATGGATCATAAAGGATTTCCCCATCATCGTAGTCACCTAAATTATCAATGATGCACATAGGGGTAGCCAAAGACTTTCCAAATAACTTGGCAACTTCAATATCATATTTTCCAAAAGGTCTCATGTAATATTGAAAGAAACCATGAATATGATCTTTTGCTTCCGTGAAGATGGGTATGAACGGAGCAAGTCTAGGTGGGGGAAACTTCAGCAGTTGCAGCATGAAATCATTTGGATTCATAATTGGAAAATCTACAACTATGAACCTAGACTCTACTTTGTCAGATCCGCAAAGAACAAAGTAGTTAATGTTTTGAAATGTTTCTTCAAATAATACTCCCTTAGTCATGAAGATTATTTGAACAATCTTCTTTGAACTCCATACATCCTTCGATTCTTGGGTGAGATGAGCATCGAAACGGATTTTTCTTTGTTTAAAAGTCTCCTTGTTGTTATCCACTACGCTCTTTACAAATTGAAAATATGAGAAGGTCTTCAGATTGTATGGGATATCAAGTTGATCATCCACAATGTTGGCTATTGAAAGGCTGTGGAGAGGCATGCAATTGAAAACTTTGTAATCAGCAAACCCGTAGGTTGCTAGATGTTCCACATTCCAAGTATGGGACTAAGATCTTGTGTAGTTCCCAACCGGCCTAGAGCAACAGAGTTGATTTGTGCCATTTTTAGATGCTCTTCCTCCCTCGGCCTTTTCCTCTCACTCTTGCTCAACTCTATTGCAAAGACCAGTTTTCAGCACAAAGTTTACCAAAAAATTATCGTGTTTACAACATTATTAATATAATTGGATACTCGTGTGCTCTGGGTACTACAAGAAGTTATCATCGAGAATCGTCCCACGATCCGAGACGGGCGCTACAATCTACTAACCTGCACACAACATAACACACCTATGTAAGCTACAAAGCTTAGTGAGCAACACTACAACGACTTAGAATAACTTATTGAAAAGGCAACATATATCACCCAACTCGTGGGTATAGCAATTCCCTGCAACATCTTATAAATACTCATTAATATAACCATATACGACTAACCATATTCTTTTTAACTAACTACAAGATACTCTCTATGTAGTCACACAGATGTTCCCCGACACGTAAGCCAACTAAGTGAATAAGTAAGGTGTATTACAAGTAACACAAATATACATGTAAATAACAGCTCTATACCACTACACGATATTCTATTATGCTCATTTTCAACATAGATTCCTCCACTCTACGACCCCTCTGGTCGTAAGCCACGAAGGCTTATTATTTGTCTCTTCCTCAACCTCTAAGATGTTGAGTTACTAAGAATCACCGTTACCGATACTATAGTATGAGCACAAAATCTCTAACAACATATGTTGGAGAATCCAGCCCAACCTCCTAGCCACAAAGGCCATTATAATTTGGATAATTAAATGTAATCTACTAGCCAAAAAGGTCATTATAATTTGAATAATTAATCTAAATCCCTCGGCCACAAAGGCATATATGAACTGTGCAGGTCCTCCCTTGGTCACTAAGGCCTGCATAAACCGTACAGCACTCGTTGTGTGATACTCCCTTGGCCACTAAAGCCTTCATGAACCACATAATAAACATTATATGATCTCAAAGATGTTCCCCGACATATCTCTCATAAAGATCCCGTTATGGGACAAATCTAGCCATAGAGGTTCAATATCATAATTGTAAGGTACTCGTACACAACAGTCTTTGCACTAGTTTGAAACAACAAGTACCATATCTATACAACATCACACTGCATATATATTTCGCCATGTATACTCATTATGCACACTCCTCCATGGTTGGTAAGTGCTCACTAAGCAAACCACTAATATCTCAGTTATACATAATCACAAAGCATCGATTAAGTGATATGTAAACCTTACTTCAAGTGGACACGAGATTCTCATATCGATGCGGGTACCACAAACTATAACCATAATTCTCTAACACATGTAATCACAAGTGAATCTATCTGTGTCTACATAGTTTACACATATTTTACTACATGTATTATTAACAAACAAATACACATAACACATAGAACATGTTACAACTAACATGTTAGGTAGAGTTACTCACCTGGATATAGTAGTTTCATAGCGTTCCAGATGGTACAATTGGTAGGTCAAAGTGTCTTCTCTTCACTTTTAGCACCTACACCATACCACACACATACCATATATGTAAATAACTTGTATTTTTACTCTAGATAGTTATATTCACTCAACCTTGGCTTATAACAAGTTTAGGGTTCGAATCACAACCCTACTACACATCCAATTTAAGCATTACATCCTCAAATCTCAATATTTATAGGTGGATCATCAACACCAACCTGTAACCTAACTCATTTAAGCTAATTTAGCTCTTAATTAGGAACAAGAACAAGTAATCATACCTCCTAGATGCAAAGTATCACATCTTTCTTCAATTCTTCAAGCTCTTGAGCTCCAATTCGATCTATTGACTTCCTGGGGTTTTTCTAAGGGTTTGAGAGGGTTTTAATAGAGTTTTGTATCCCCAAATGAACCCAAAAACCGACACTTAAAAGTGGGTCTGCACGACATTAGCGTTGCTAGGCACACAATTCGCGACGCTAATTGTGGTTAAACGACTCGTGTCGTTTTGCATGCCGTTTGTGAACCCTCTGCTTGCCCCCAAATGCAATTCTACACGATTCGTGTAGGTCTACACGACCCATGTCATCCTAGATGAGTTTCGGATCAGTATCTACCTTCTTTTACACGACCCGTATGACCTCTTTTTGGCATTTTTAAGGTAAAAATTCATCCGAAAGAGTTTCTAACCACCCTAACACATATGTCAACATATTTAATCTTAATTACACTAATATTAACATATAAACATTTACAAAAAAGGAACATGGTGTTACATCTTTTGCGTTACCCTTACCTTTATCGATTGGACCCGAAGACCCTGAACCCGAAGGTCCAGTTTCTTGATCCATGGTAGAGATAATGGTTGATTATGTCGGACCCAAAGACATAGATCTGATGGTAATTCCCTTTCGGATTTTAGGATTGGCAATTGGAGGAGGTCTGGTCATCCTGAAGGTAGGAACTTGGGGAATTGTGGTGAGAGTGGCGGAAGTAGTTACTTGTGTTGTTGTTGGAGTTGTTGTTGTTTTTGTTGTTGTCATCGCAGGTGATAAAAGTATGGGACCATGCATTGGTCATTTCACCCCCTTGCGAGGGATGAACCAATGTGCTAGCTTGAATAGATGGTCGTGGTCCATGTTGGGAAGCTTGAGCTCTTCGCATGCGATCTGAAACCCGAAGAATTGGCTGAAGAGCATTCTTCTGGATGTTGACAATGTTGGCAACTATGGTGTCATTCGTCAGACGAATCTCAGCTGCAAACTCCTGAACAGTTGAAGCAGATTGTGAAGCTGTCAATTCAGACATTCGTGCTTTAGTTGCTTGCAACTTCTTCAAGAAATGGTCGTTGTATTGGGTGTTGAATGACTGAGTCTTGGTGCAAAGGTCATCAATTTACTTTTCAAGTCTACACTTGAGGACTCAAATTTAGCAACTGCCTCGTCAATCTTTTTGTTGGTTTCTTCTTGTAGGGATAGACATATAGCCTCAATTCCACTAATTATTGAGGCCAACATTGCTTCAAGATTGGTTTTGATGAGGTTTTGATTATCCATAATTCTTTTCTCAGACTCTGTAATCATGGATTTGACATTGTTTTCTGTTATAGTATGGGAGTCGTCAACGTGAGCCAGCACATCAAGAAGAGTTGTTTCTGGTTGAGGAGAAGCCTCGGGATCATATATTATTTGATGTTGCAAAAGAACATTCAACTTGGTGTTGAGTGTTGTATTGTTTGATCAAAACAACATCATCATCGTTCAGCATGTTGTCATCTTTCATCCAGATTGATTGGATCCATGTGAAATGTAGCAAAAGTTTCTTTTGATGTGGGTAGAGGTTAACGAACAGTGTAAACAAGAATCCCAAAACCTTCATCAACTTCAAATTATGGTAAGGAAGTATCAATACTATAAGTTGATGTTTAGGTGAACATAGGTTTAGAAGAGGTGATGATGGGTACGGATGATATATGTGTAAATATGATAGGGGTTTGAGTTAAAGTGAAGGTCTCGGATACTAAGGGTTCAGATGTTGTAATGGTAGATGTAATGGGTGTGGTTGTCATGATTGAAGAGGTGATAGGTGTACCCGAAGCTAAGGTGGAAATGGTAATATAAGAACTAGTGGTTTGAATCGTTGATGCTATAGGTGTAGAAGTTGTAAGTGTTTCGGATGAAGTTAGAGTATCAATGGAGGATGTAAGTGGAGATTTTGTTGGTCGGGTTTCGGATTGACTTTGTGGAGGTGGTGAATGAATTCTTGTATCATGGGGTGGTGATTGTTGTGGAATTTCTTCAACTTGTTCTTCCGAGACGGTATTTTCCGAGTCCGAATGGGTTAATCAAAAACTGCTATTCGCTTGGTTGAAGGCCTGCCATGTTTGGGATTTATGCGTTTGGGTGGCTATTCAGGGGCCTTCCTTCTCTTGGCCACTTGGACCACCTATGATTATCTTCTTACCCTCTGTCTTGGAGACCCCTTCAGATTTTCGCTCCGAAGCAATATTACGGACATGATATGGGAGAGTAAAACCTGAATGGTACTTATCTATTATAGAGTTTGGAAGGGGTACCTTTGATATCATAGTCAGAGGAATTTGAGCAACGAAGGCAAACTCTGAGTCTTTCGAAGATGGTGGAATGTAGAAGGGGCTGTAGGACATGGAGTTCCTGACCTTCATCATAAGGAATGTCATCTCTTTGGTAGGCATCAACAACAACTATTGCCCAGAATCTCGCATAAGAGATTTCAGTTCCCCTTTTATTGTGATTCACATGAACACAAAAATCACCCCATAGTATTGATACATAATCGAAAGCAACATCATTGTAAACACCGTACAGCAGGTTCATGAGAGTTTGACTTGCAGAATATAGACCAGAAGTTCTGCGAAACAAACATAAAAGAAAAATCCCAAAGAAAAGTTTCCAAAGACGAGGAAGTTTGTTCTTCCTGAAGCTCCTAGTTCTTGATCTCCGGTGAAAACCCCATAGCATTGAAAATAGAGAGAAGATCATTCATGGAAGCAGTAACAGGAGATTCAGGTATGGGTAGATGAAGAGCCCCAGCGAATCGACGACGATTGAGTGTCAGTCACTTCGTGAATTTATCAGCATAAATTACTTCATAATTGACGGTATCAGGAACATTTTCTACATTGTTGGTTAAGATGGAGGTGTAATGGGCTTTGTAGACCAAACTTTCCGGAACAACAAGGCAAGCATTCAGCGTATATGAGAGTACTGAATGTTTCAGACATTTAATCATATCATCATAAGGTTCTGGGTAAAGTGATGGATCAGTTTTGAGTAGGTAGTTTCAAGTTTGTGATTTCAGAGTCGAAATGGACATTCCTTCTTTGGGACATTGGAATGAAGCATCATTAGGAGCAGCCATTGTTGAAAGCTTTGAAGAAGATGATGATGATGAACAGTGGGAATTTTACAGAGGAATTTGAGAAGTTTGATTGTGTAAAAGATTGTAACCGTTTGAATTTGTGTATATATACTGATGGTGGTCCCATGGCATTTAATGCGCATGAAAAGAGGGTCCAACCACAGATTACCACGTCAGAAAGCGTGTTCTCCCACAAACCCTGCAAAAACCGGAACCGTCACTGTGTCAGACCCATCATTATTTGAAATTCAAAAAGTTATCCATCATTTTAGGTAACCGATCATTGAATTGTGACAGGATTAAGGAAACCAAACTACCAAGTTATTTGAATGATTGGTTATTAAATGAAAGAATTTATTTTTATCATAAATGACAAAAATCATTCGAAATTAAATACTTTCGGACCACAGAGGGTTTAATTATATGCGACAAGGTAATGTAAATACCAAAAATATGTCACCATCCGGATGATGTAAATTGGATTGCCTTCGGATCTATTGAAAAATTCTTTATAAAGTATACGAAGGCAATTATTTTGTTGATAGGCATCACTATGAGCAATAAGAAAGTTTTTGATAGAAAATGCATTGTGAATATACGACTTGGTTCCATGAAATTGATAAAAACAAGATTTATCATATTCGTATTCAAATGCATTTGGACAATGTTGGAAGTCCATTATTTAATCCGAAGTCTTTTTGATTAAACATTAGTCAAAATTGGCTAAGTCTAACCACCTAATGGTATATCCAATTTCGCATATTTGAAGTTTTTGGAGTTTAGAGTTCAATTTAATCTTTAAAAATTTCCTTTTCATAATGAGGTTAACAACCACTACATTGAAATTTATGATTGTGTTCACTTTCATGAATTGAGCATCAGAGGATTCGTGGAATTTTTTATTGAAACTTTGAAGATCATTGAGAAATTTATCCTTTTTCATCAGATAGAGTATTTGAACACATTTCCCGGAAGACAAGCCTTTAGGATTTATGCACTACTCTATCTTTGTCACTAAAGACTGACTAATTGAGATGTCCATACTCTCTATAAGTACTCGACTATTCTATAGGAGCTCCTTGTATTTTCATTTAAGAAAGAGAAGTATGTCTTGGGGTACAGTTTTTTTCCCAAACTTTTGTATTTTTGATTGCACATTTTTGTAATTGATTTTTGACTTGTGCCTTTTGGAATTTGATTTTCTTTGAATTCATTTTTGTCGGATATCTCATCCGAAGAGTAAGAGTTTGAAATTTCACCATATGATTCATTTCTTGGTGATATAAAGATTTCACAGAATCTTTTTCCTTTACCCTATATAGCTCAATTGTGTAACAAAGGTGAAAAGCATTCTTAAATTTGTTATTACTCATTGTAAGTTTCATTTATAAGAAAGCTTTGGAACATTTTTATATCATGAGAAGTGTGATACTTCTTGAATAATTCATTGATGAAGTGAGTTGGATACAATAGAGAGCTTAGTAATAGACACTTTGTTAAGGATATTCTAATCACACAAAACATCAGTTTGTAAAATAACCTTAACCTCATTCTGAAGCCTGTATCATTACCAATGTAGCAATTCGATTCTCATATATCTTTTAGTGCAAGAGGATATGTTTGACAGAATCTAAAACCAAAGTTTTGTTCTTTAACTTGGTTTTCCAAAGAATGAAGTCAATTTTTCATATGCATATATGAAAACAGATTGTAGGATTGTCATGCTTATGTAAAGCTTTTATCAGGAGTTTGATTTGTTTGGTATGCAACAAAAAGAGGTATAAACATTAAGATGTCACAGGTTTCAAAATTAAATTTTGTTGGTCAGAAAACATTTAATATTTGAAATGACAATTGACGAATAAAACAATATTGTTGAAATTTTGACATATTTGAAGGTATTCGAAGGTTCGGATGCCTTCGGACATGAAATTTTGTTTATTTGCAGTAAAAATGAAAGGGAAAGAAAATGCAAATCTGATGTTAGTTGAGAGTAGCTAAATCAATCATCCCAAGTCATTGAACTATTTGAGTGAATGACCCTAATGCCTTGGTGAAAATATATGCCAATTGTTCTTGAGTATCCATAAAGTGTACTTCAATGTTTCCGTCTTCAACATGACTTTTGATAAAGTGATAGCGAAGAGCTATATGCTTTGTCTTGGAGTGTTGAACAGGATTGTGACAAATTCGGATGGCACTTTGAGAGTCACATAACAATGTTATCATTCGCATATTGATAGCATAATCTTTGAGTTGACTTTGAATCCAGATTATTTGCAACGTGCAAGCTACAGCTGCTAAATATTCAGCTTCAGCAGTACATATGGATACACATGTTTGTTTCTTTGATTGCTTGCTGATGAGTTTGCCATCCAGAAATTGACAACCTCCGGATGTGCTTTTGCGATCAATGGAACATCCACCTAGATCCGAATCAGAGTATGCTTGAATGTAGAAGCCTGAATTTGTAGGATAACAAAGGCCATATAAGGTAGTATGACGGATATAGCAAAAGATTGTCTTTATAGCAGCTAGATGAGGTTCTCGTGGATCAGATTGATATCGAGCACAATTACACACTAAAAGCATGATATCTGGGCTGCTAGCTATAAGATAAAGCAGAGATCCAATCATACTTCTATAGTTTTGAAGATCGACCTTCGGTTCATCCAAAGAAGTATTCAGCCTTGTGCCTACAGCCATTGGAACTTTGGCATTTGAACAATTAGTCATTATGAAGCGCTCAAGGAGGCTTCGAGTGTACTTTTGTTGATTAATGAAAATACCCACTTTTGATTGTTTGACTTGCAATCCAAGGAAAAAATTAATTTTCCCTATCATGCTCATTTGAAATTTACTTTTCATCATATTTTCAAATTCTTTTGTTAAAGTAGGATCAGTGGATCAGAAAATGATATCATAAACATAAATTTAGACCAACATAAGATGTTGACCGACTTTCTTTCTGAAAAATGTTGGATCCACTGAGCCTTGCTGAAAATTTGATTGTTTGAAAAACTTTGTGAAGGTCTCATACCAAGCACGAGGAGCTTTTTTTAAACCATAGACCGCTTTGTCCAAAATGTAACAATGATCTAGATATTCTTTATTAATAAATCTAGGTGGTTGTTCAACAAAAATTGGTTCCTCGAGATCCTCGTTCAAAGAGTCACATTTGACATCCATTTGAAGTACAACATAAGCTAAAAATATCCGAACAGACTCAAGTCTGGAAATATCCTTTAACAACCAGCCTTGCCTTATTTCGGACCACGTTACCTTCGGTGTCAAGCTTATTACGATACACCCATTTTAGACCTACAATCGATGCATTTGCTGGTTTAGGAATAAATCGCCAAACTTTGTTTCTTTCAAATTCGTCCAATTCCATTAGCATCGCTTCGATTCAATTAGGGTGATCAAAAGCATGTTTGACGTTCTTGGGTTCAATTTTGGAAATAAAAACATTGAACATGCACAACTCCAAATTTTTGTTCAAATTGAGTTGTTTTTTATGAAGTTGTGCACGAGTCATAACCCTATCATGAGAATCACCGATGACTTGAGATTGTGGATGACTCTTCGTCTATTTCTACAATGGAGGATAGTTTGTATCAAACTCAGGTGGTCCTTCGGGTATGATTTCCTCAATGTCTGAAGGGTAACCTGAAATGGATGGAGAGTCATCATTTGTTTCATTTTGTGCATTAGTATCAGTTACATTTGTTTGTGAAGTAAGAAGATTATGTGTAAGAGTTTTCTCCCCCTCAACCAAAACAGTTGGTGAATTTTTCGTTCTTGGTTGAGCTAAAACGTCTGGCTCCCCCTAGACAGTAGGATATAATGACAGAGTATATGATATTGCATGCGAACGGGTGCTGTTGTTGGAGTGAAGAAGCTCCCCCTCGGGACCAGAAGGATTCGAAGGATCATTTGAAGACTCCCCCTCGACCGAAGAGGGATTCTGCTCACTGCTTGTTGAGGTATCTTGTGGACCATCTGAGAGCTTGGTTGATTCGAACACTTGATTGTCTTATGCATTTACTTCAACATCCGCAGCTCTTAAAGGTGGATCAAAGAGAAGATAAAAATCAGCATCAAATGATAACAGTGGTAATGCACCTGAAGCTAATTCAGGAAAGATCAGAGATAAAGGAAACGTGTTTTGTGATTTCTTGATGTAGTAGTCGTCAAACTAGAGATTAAAAGTTTCTTCAATTTTTGTTGTTCTCTTGTTCATGACCCTGTACACTTTAGATTTGGAAGAGTATCTTAAGAAAATGTCGTCATCAGACTTGTCTTTAAACTTTGATAATAGATCTTTCAGATTCAATATGAAGCACTTACAACCGGAGATGTGAATAAATTTGACATTTGGTTTTCTTTTGTTGAGCACTTCATATGGTGTTATATTGAATCGCTTGTGGATGTAGGATCGATTTTGAGTAAAGCATGCAGTTGAGAGAGCTTCGGCCTAAAACTACAATGGTAAATCAACAAAGTTTAACATTGTCCTTGCAGTCTCACACAAAGAGCGATTATGACGTTCAACAACCCATTCTATTGAGGAGTGTAGGGTGCTGAAAAGTTACGTGTAATGCCCTTCTCTCTCAAAAATCCATCCAAGGTTTGATTCTTAAATTCGATACCGTTATCACTGTGTATTGTTCAGATAGTTATTTTCAATGTAACTTCCATGTTCTTGATAAAATCGATGATTAAATTTGCAGCCTTAGATTTATTTTGAAGAAATAATACCCAAGTAAAACGAGAGAAATAATCAACTGTCACCAGAACATAATTCTTCTTTCCCAGAGATTCTACTACTGATGGACCACAAAGATCCATATGTAAGAGTGTAATGGGTTCGGTAATCCTCGGATCAATTACAGTAGGATGCCTTTCCTTTGTTTACTTGCCATGCTCACAAACTGAACAGAGTGTATCATTATTGAATTTAAGCGCAGGCATACCACGAACCAGATCCATTACCACTAACTTGTTGA
Source organism: Cichorium intybus (assembly GCA_023525715.1). Taxonomy (NCBI): domain Eukaryota; kingdom Viridiplantae; phylum Streptophyta; class Magnoliopsida; order Asterales; family Asteraceae; genus Cichorium; species Cichorium intybus. The sequence continues at coordinate 110,694,479 of CM042011.1, forward strand.
TTCCTTTGAAATTTAAGTGGCCTTAGATAGTAGGCAAAGCAAAGGGCCCCTAACAATTGGCTTTAGATCCAAGGGAAACATTGATACATTCCTTTTTGATTTAAGTAAAAAAATTTTGTTTCTTCTTTGGTGATGATACTCCCATGAGTATTGAATGTTACAGCATTACCAGCTCCCACCACCAATTGAGAAATGCTCACCAGACTATGCTTCAATCCTTCAACATATGCTACTCTATTGATAATAAATTCTACATCGGTAACCTTTCCATACCCTTTTATTGTACACGTCTCATTTACTCCAAATCTTACATTCCCTGCATTATCCAATGTCCAAGTCTCTGAAATACTCTCTCTTCCCCGTCGTGTGCCTTGAGCAGCCACTATCCATATACCATTCAGTGTCATACTTCTCTTCGGACATTACATGCATATAATCAAGAAGAACTTGGTACCCAATCAATCTTAGGTTCTGGGGGTAAGTGAAAGATTCTTCAATCCATTTTTCAATTGCCTATTCGGATATGTTATCACAAGAAAAAGTTATCATATTTTCAGAAGTTTCATTAGATGAATTATCAGAACTTGAAGAATTTAAGAGATTGAAACAATTGAAACTTTTGGAACCTAATTCTTTGTTGTTTTGGAAACATTTGATTTCTTTGATTTTGAAGTTCTTGTTTTATTTGAAGATTTTGAAGGGTACTTCGATTTTGATGAATTTTTAGACTTAGATGTAAAATATTCATTTGAATCTTGTCTTTTCCATGGTTGTTTTTCAATTGTAGATTTCCTTGAGAAGGAGCTACAGAATGTAGATGCACATAGGTACTCTTCGTATGCCATTTTGAAATCATTTAATGAAAGATTTTAATTATTGATTATATCCAAATTTTTATCCAGCCAAACGTGAAACGTGTCTATTAAGTTTTTCCTTTTTGTAAAATTGGATTTTGTTGGTCTTTGAAATTTAGGATTTGGAAAATTGGGTTTTCTTGGTACAAAGGTAGGTTTCAAAAATTGAGTTGGAACAGTTGAGACTTTTGTTTTGGAAATGATTTGATTCGTTTTAAAATTGACGGTTTTTATCCTTGAAGTTGAAGTTTCATCATTAAAAGTTCTCAAATGTGTTGGTTTTTGTAAGATTGGTTTGGAAGATCCGAAGGTAGTTTTGTATTTTTGTATAGATTGTTTTCTAAAAATAGTATCTCGGAGCTTTGATGTTTCCTTTTGGTTTTGAAATTATTACATTTGTTTTTGAAGATTCATTTTCACTCAGTTTACCAATTGAACTACATTATTTCGATTCAATCATTTCAAAAACATCCATTTTCGTTTGAATACTTTTTTCAAAATTTTTGTTTGTTTGTAATTCCTTTGATTTTGATTTTGACAATCCAAAAGTGGTTTCAAATGTTTTTGGTATTTTGTCTTGTTCATAACACAAACGCTTGTAAATGTTATGACCATATAAAACTTGTTTTCGAATGTTGATTTTAACTTCCAGATGTTCAATCATATTGTTTTCCAACATTTTGGAAGAAAAGAAGAATCCTTCTTCAGTTACTGTGGAATTATCCTCCTCAACAATTTTAACCAAATTGTTATCAACAAGAACTGAAGTACCTGGTCATACAAAAATTGAATTTTTGAAATAGGAAACCTTCAGATAGACACATACAACACTAACTAGTCTTTTTGAATTATCCTTGGAATAATCTTCAAAAGAGTCACATTCATCCGAAATCTAAATTTTTGTTTTTACAATTTCTTTGCATTCTTTATCATCATTTGATTTTGAAGATACAATATGTTCACAATCAGAAATTTTAAATTTGCCTTTATCCTCCAAAGGTTATTGTGAGATGCCTTCGAAGGTTGATGCGGATACAGATGAAGCTTTTACAATTGATAAAGAAGCACAATCGATTTCCTCCATATCCGAATCAGAATCAGAATCACAAGAAACCATATGATCATTTTCAATTATGGGAAATAATTTCTTAAGGATTGGCACATCATTAGGTAATGATTTCAGAAATTCATTGGCAGTTAAAAATTTCTCTACTAAAACTAGACCATGATTATAGGAAGTATTGGGCACCTCTGATTTGGACACTATTGTAAGTCCCAAACTTTGATCTAACATGGTATCAATCACAAATTACTTAATTGGTGTGGAAACCCAATGAGCAATAATCAAGAAAAACCAAGAACAAGATGAAAACAATAATCGAAAGATCTTCAAAATGCACACTTGGATTAACAGCAAGTCGAGTACGTAAGATCACTCTAACACATACAAACTCGTGTTCTCCCTTGTCCCTCTAACTCACGTGATCGGCCAACAAACAAAACGCCAAAGACAAACCTATTTATACTAGACAAGCCTATATCACTCTAAGCCCAACTATACAATTTAGCCCAAAGCCCAAAATAACTACAAGACCAATAAACAAAGCATAAACCACAAAATAGGGACCAACAATCTCCCCCTTGGTTTATTTCTTTTTAGTCTTCAAATTAAATCCAACAGATGTACGTCTGCTGCCTTCAGCGTCCCAGCCTAATATCCTTTCTCAACAATCTTGGCAGCCATTCCTGTAAATGGTTTGGTTGCTACTTCAAATAAGGGATTCTCAGTCAGGATTTGAGTACTCGCCAGTCTACGGATGTCTCTTTCACCAAACTTTAACAGATCCTTTGGCTCAATCAAACAGAACTGATTTTTTTTAATTTAATCAGAATATTAGTAGTCATAGAATCGTATGACCAGAGTTCCATGTTGTCAAGAGAACCGTCTGGAATAGGCTTAGAAATAGGGATAGACTTGAGTTTATCAGTAGCGGGCCACATAACGTTCATCATTGGTTTACCCGTATAAGGGTCCCTAACACCTTTTGCGGTCTTCATATCCTTAAAGTTATTCTTGACTTGATCTTCAACAAACTTCTTGAACATCCAGGCCTTAGGCTCTTCTGATGGATTGTGGAAGGGAGCTTGAGAGAGTTCAGCCAGATCAACTCTCGTCCAGGATGTGAACTTGGTGGCCTTCGCGCAGTACTCCATGTTATCGCTTTTTCTCTTCAAGAACCACAAATCCTTATCAGCGTCATAGCCCCAAACCTTAATGCCAGAGCGATCTCCATATTTGTCAGAAAACTGCTTGCCTATATCATGGATGAACATCTCTGGTTCATTGAGTGAAACAGCATGTTGGTCTGAATTCTTCATGATCAGCGTGTCACCCTTTGGAGGTTTCCGTTGATCCATTCTCTTTCGTTTTTCTCGGCTCTCCTCAACAGATTTAGGACCAGAAGACAAGTACTGGTCGATAGTTTAATCAGGAGCAGGAGTGGTGGCTCTTGATCCAGTAGTAGCATTTTTGTTTACTTGAACTCCTTGGGAAAGAAACTCATCACCAAATTTCTGAGACAGATGTTGTTTCAAGACAATATACAACGCCGTCAGACATCTGATATTTTCCTGGAGCTCAGAAATCTTCTTGTCCTTCTCAGAGTTGTCTTTTTCCAGCTCACCAACTCTGACATCCAGCTTCCCGATCATCAGCTCTTTCTCAGTAGAATCTTGTTGAAGCTCAAAGACTCTATTCTGGAACAAAGCAACATTCACAAAATCAGAATCGGGCATTTTGCTTTTGCCCTTGGAGATGTTTAAAGTGGGTGGGATGGATGAGCTTCCACTGCTTTGAAACTTTGTGGCTGGCACCACTTCTTCTTCAACAAAAGGGCTATGAATGTCTTGACCCAAGGGGTTGGATTCATTAATCAGTCTATGAACCTCTTGGACCATTGGGCTTGGAATATCTTGGACAGTAGGATTGGGTTCAGTTAGTGTGGGAGTAGGGGTAGGTGTAGGAGTTGATTCTGGGACATACACTCCCGGCCTTGGGTCAAGTCTTCTATGTTTCCTTTGAACTAGGGCGGAAGTAGGGTCTTCTTGTTCACTCTCTGCATGCTCAACAATAGTAGCAACAATTGATTGAGGAGGAGTCAATACAGTTTGCTGTGGAACTTTAGCTTCAGTTTCAACCTGCACATGGCTAGACATGCCTTCAATAAGGTCTTCAAGCTCTTTCTCAGTGAGCTCAGTCTCTTCCGTTTCTGGATTCTCTTCCATCTCTAGGTTCTCTCTGGAACTGTGGCTTCTGGGGTCTCTTCGTCATCAGCAAACCTTCCAAATTTAACCAACTTCTTCAACCCTTGGTAGGAAGTTTTACCTTTTCTTATTTGCTTCATGAGACTAAAAGTATTGGGACCCAGAGCTTTGAGATCCAAGGTGTTTGCAGTCCTCTCGATCTGAGGATACTTCTCGTTGAAGATCATTTGGAGGAATCTTTGGTACATCAGGAACAAATTCTTCTTCTTTTGCTGAAAATTGCTTTGCATCTCCTCAAATACGTATCTTGAGTAATTGTAATCCCAGTACATGGCCAGGGAACAATTGCTGAGGTGGCAGTCTGACTGATTTCATCTGAACCTCCTTTTCTTCCAGAAACACAGTTTAAAAAAGTGTGGGCTATGAATATCCAGAACTGTGGTCGTAGTTTCTTCAAGGTGGGAGGATACTTTCCCTCATAGCACATTTCAGCTATAGCTGCCTTGACTTTGTCAGCAGCATATTCAGTCGGGAATCTAGGTGCATCGCCAAATTCCAGCACCTCTCGAATAGTCTCCTCAGAGATGATCAATTGTACACCACTCACAGTTGATTCTATGGTGCCAGCACCGTCTGCTCCCTGCTTGTTGAATGCAGCATTCTTCCAGAAATTGTTGATCAAGTCCAAGCAAATGACTCGACTGGAACGTAGGGCGTGAGAAATGCGGCATGAGTTGAGCCCATTGATCATTGACTGGAAATCCTTATGCGCGTCAGGTGGATCCAGTAGATAGCCGACGATGTTGTGAGAGTCCACGTGCTTCAAATAAGAAGATTCAGCAGCCATTTTAACTCCACCAAACTTGCCAAGTGAGAAGATAATTCAAATAAAACTAAATCTCTCGTTTAAATTAATTTTCTCGATGTAATTTTTTTAAGAAAATTTAATTTTGACCAAGGAATTAACTTTTTAAATATTTAAAATTATTTTCAAATTCCAAAAATAATTCCCTGAAAATCGATTTCGGTCCAATATTAACGATTTCGGTCAAATGGTGTCGATTTCGGTCAAAGGTTGTCGATTTCGGTCAAAGGAGACCGATTTCAGTCAAAGTCCACGATTTCGGTTGAAACGGGTCGGATCGGGCCGGATCTAATCGGATCTCGGTCAGACCCAGATCCAACCGAGAACGATGGTGACGTCAGCAATGGCGAAAACCCTTCGAGGTTTTTTACCGAAAACCCAAAATCACTCCAAAAACCTACACAAATTTAGATCATCAACAACAACAATCAATAACAATATTTAACCTTTTTCGACGTATGAAAATGCAAATACGATCGAGGGAAAGAGGGTGAGACGAGAGACTAGCGAGAGTTCGAGAGAGAGAGACGACGACTGAGAAATTTTTAGGGTTTAAGGGTTTTGAAAAAATTTGTGGAGGTGGGGGCTTTATACCATCGAGAACCAGGTGGGCCCGTGTGGGTTTTCGGCCCATGGGTCCACCGAAATCACCTCCAGCCCAAATGTCGTTTTCGGTCCGGATTTGCAATTAAAAAAATTTGATATTTAATTTCGTGACTGAATAAAAAGTAAAATAAAATAAAATAAAAATAACTAAACAAGAGAAAATAAAAAAAGAGAAAAAAATTCACGGAAAGTTTTAAAAAAAATGAAATAAAAATACACACGAAAAATTAAAAAATTTATAATTTTTGTTTTTATCATTTTATCAATTTTTTTATCATTTTATCATTTTTGTTTAATTCTCGCTCTAAATCAAAGATTTTATATTAAATTTCTGATTTTCCAAAATATTAAAAAAGAGTGCTCAAGGGAATAAAATTAAATTAAGACAACGACTTAAAAAATTGAAACAAATTTACGTACTACGGTCCAATTAATCCTACCAAAATTTTAAGCTCTTCCCAGATTTGATTGATATTTTCAGCATAGACTTACGCTTTTCGTCGCAAGCAAGACTCACACAGTCATATTACAAAATATGTTTTTCTCAAAACAACACATATACAGTTTAGAATTTATAGAAAGACATGAACATTTATTTTGTCGAGAGAATCGACAACCCGGATAATATTTAAACTGTTTCGTTCGAAACACCTTTTTCAATTTCTTTACTTTCAAGGAAAAGTTTTATCTTAAAAATCTATCTCTCTACAAAATTTCCATAACATACACAGGCTATCTACCCTTTCTAATCGAGAAACTCTTTGGTTAACTATCTCTTTTCGCTAAGCCTATGTTCTTTTTGAGTACACGCTCTTACATGTTTTCTTCACTCTTTTGACTTGTGCAGCATTGGCATCTTTTAAGGAGTTTTAATGCTCCTTTTGAGCATCATTAGCATATTTTGAGGAGTTCTTATACAATTTGCATTGATGCTCCTTAGGCTTATTCATGTGAGAGCATTGGCCTCTTTTAAGGTCTCTAATTTGGGCTAATTTTGTGCCTCTTTTCATTTGATCATAGTGACCTTTTTGACATGTGTGCTTATTGGCCTCTTTTAGCCTAAACCACACTCTTTTGAGTGTGGGTTGTGACAATTGGACTCACTCAGTGGACCAAGATAGTATACTAAGAGTTTCTCTCAATCCCAAATATTTGGGGAAGCCAAGTTCAACAGACCATGTATGTAGAAGAAATTAGGTAGACACCGATTTTCAAACAAAATCATTTTCATAACAACTTGAAGTATAATGAACCATTTAACCTCATGGTGATAGTACACAAACCAGATAAGCGACCACAATAACCATTATAATCCTTAAACAAACACTAACCCTTCTATGCATCATTTCAATTCTAGTTATTTAATTTTGTAACATATGTGAATAACATTTGACTTGAAAAACAGCTATTTTTATCTTCATGAATATCATTTTACCAAACCAAGACAGACTCACAAATAAAGCAAGGCTGGACAATTATTTATTTTTGAACTTTTTCTGAATTTTTAATTTGGTTTTCATACTCCCCCTAAAAATCTGCATGACAATATTTTTTGAATTTTGAACTTTTGAATTTTTTATTTATTTTAAACTCTCCCTAAATTTGTGCAAGGAGGAGAGATAACAAAAATATGAACGAAAACAAAATAAAAATTATCAGTCACGAAACAAAAAATCAAGAAAATTCTAAAAGCACATCCAACCAAAAACAGATAGAAGAGATAAGAGAATTCAAACCGTATATCAGCAATTGAAGAACCTCATCTGTTAATTTCCCATTTGATTGAACATTCCTTTTTATTTTCCCGCAACGAACACATACTCTCTATTATAGTTCTGAATGATGTGCAGTAGAGAGATGTCTCCTATCATGTCCAAGGAGCAGCCATTATCAACAAACCATGGTCTGATGATATTCCTCCATGACTGCTCCTGCACACGATGCAGGATTAGTTGCTTTTGGGAACCCAGTCTATTTTGTAACTGGGTTTGCCACTACTGTATACTCGTTCCCATGCCATGTCCTGTTTGTCAAAGAAAGGGCATGAAGAGTTAACAGTAATGTTAGGTGATTTTGAACTACTCCCTTTGGTACCCATTGGTAATTTGGTTTGGATCTCTTATTGGTTGACCGAATGGGTGCTTCAACACTTGACTTGGAAGTAGAACTGCCCTTTGATTTAGGCCTATACTGTGAGTGTGACGACGATCCTTGAGATGAGTTTGACTTTACTGGTTTCGTGTTGGCAAAGCCATATCTTAGATCAGTCCTTTTGTCCCTTTGGGCCTGATTCTTCTCTTTGGCAGCATTCCAGTCACCATTCCTTGAGCGAGATCTAGAAGTATTTCTTTTAGTAGATCTTCCTCTTGATGCATTCTTTTGGCTTTGTGCATAAAAATGAACGTATGAGGGGTGTGGACAATTTTTGGCTATGTGACCAGGATTTACCATTACTATATTATAACAGATTAGGTATACTTGCCTAGTTGCGTTGTTTTCATTCATGGTATTTCACTGTTTATAAATTTAAAACTTATGCGAAGCAATTACAAAGATTATATTTGAATCCTCAGTATTCCAAAAACTTGTGGTATTATTTTGGGGATATAAATATGTATGTTTGAAAACACATCAAGTTTTTGGCACCGTTGCCGGGGAATACGGTTTTAAGTGCAAGAAATCATTTATTAATATAATTTATTACATTATTATTCTAGATCTCACCCTGTTGTTCCTCAGATAGTGTATGACCAGGAGTTCAAATTCTCATTTAACTCCACAGTTTCAAGAACCGGAACGAGAATTTCGCAGACGACTAAGACAAGCAAGATTAATGGCAGACATTGCAAATCTCTCCTTGGAAGAATATGCAAGTCGCACAAAAGAAGAAACAGGCCAAGGACTAGTTCGTCCCACAATTCCAGATGGAACACATTTTGAAATAAAAGGCCAATTCCTACATCTTCTAAGGGAAACTTTGTTCACAGGAAAAGAAGCTGAAGATGCCAACCAACACGTGGAATCTGTCCTTGAAATAGCCGATTATTTTCATATTCCTCGAGTCACTAAAGATGCTGTTATGTTAAGAGTATTTCCAATAACACTCCAAGGAGCAGCAAAAAGATGGTTAAAAGCTGAACCCCCAAGAACAATAAAAACTTGGGAAGAATTAAAAACAAAATTTATTAAACAGTTTAGCCCACCTTCTAAAATTGCCAAAATGAAAGCAAAAATCCAAAATTTTCAACAACTGGACGATGAAACACTTTATGATGCATGGGACCGTTATAAAGAAATGCTCCAAAATTGTCCACAACATAATCTTAATCCACATCAAGTTGTGCAAACTTTTTATAACAGAATTAATGTAACTACTCGTCAAATGGTTGATTCGCAGGGTCCAATTCCAAAGAAAACTCTAGCAGACGGATATGCATTAATTGAAGAATTAGCCCAACACTCGCATCAGTGGCACTCTTCAAGAGACTCATCCTAAAGAAAGAAGCCAACAGATGAACAAGCCGATGGATTAGCAGCCCTCAATGCCAAACTAGACGCTTTGGGATGAGACATGAAAAAAGTAAACCAAACAATCCATGCCATTCAGGTCAGATGTGACAACTGCAGTGGACCACATCTTGCAAAAGATTGTCCACTTGATGAAGATGGAAAGAGAAAAGAAAGTATTTGTTATTCATCCGGAGATCGATTTGATGAAAGAAGGCCATGGAATAATAACTGGAAGCCTTATGAAGAATACAAAAAGGATCAAGCAGAGAAGTATAAGCAAAGTGGGCAAGGATACTATCAAAGAGAACCACCATTTGATCCACAAAGACAACCCGAGAAGAAACCAAGTTTTGAAGAAATGATGTCTAGATTTGCAGAAGCTTCAGACAAAAGACACAGATCAACCGAAGAATTAGTAAAGAAAATGGGAGTAACTACAGAATCTGCACTCCGAAACCAACAAGCTTCAATTTTAAATATTGAAACCCAAGTTGGTCAAATTTCGCGAGTTTTGCATGAAAGATTCCCTGGTACATTACCGAGAAACACAGAACAAAATCCTAACGCACATGTCAAGGCAATTTCAACCAGAAGCGGTAAGATTTTAGAACCATCAATTCCCATAAACACTAACTCTTCTTCTAAAACGCAGGAATCTGAAATACTACCAAAAAAATGAGGAAGAAACAGAAGAAAGACCACCGCCAACACCCTTCAAAAGTTATAAACCACTTGTTCCATACCCAGAACGTCTTAAAAAAGAAAAACAAGAAGAAGAATATAGAAAATTTTTAGAACACATAAAATCATTGCATATTAATATACCTTTTGTTGAGGCCGTTGCACAAATGCCTAAATATGAAAAGTTTTTAAAAGATCTTCTTTCAAATCGAAAGAAACTTGAAGAAGCATCTAATGTGATTCTAAATGAGCAATGTTCAGCAGCAATGTTGAACAAACTACCTAAAAAGATGACTGATCCAGGAAGTTTGACATTACCATGCCAATTTGGTAATTTAACTTTTAGTCATGCTTTAGCAGATTCAGGTGCAAGCATTAACCTCATGCCATATTCATTTTACTCTAAGCTTGACTTGCCTGAACCCAAACCAACACGAATGGCGATCCACCTGGCAAACAAATCAATAACATACCCAAGGGGAATAGTGGAGGATTTGTTGGTAAAGGTAGATAAATTTGTTTTTCCTGCAGATTTTGTTGTTCTAGACATGGAAGAAGATGAACAGGTTCCAATAATTCTGGGAAGACCATTCTTAAGCACAGCAAGAGCTTCAGTAGATATTCGTGAATCTAAGCTAACACTTAGAGTTGGAACTGATGCTATAACATTTGGAATTGATCAATCAATGAAACATTCCAAAACATGTGATGATGCGGTATATTTCATTGATACTTTTCACACTATTTTGGAGAATGAATTGCAGGAACTGGAGAAACGAAATTTGGAAAGCATGATGCCAATGGAAGAAGAAGAATTTAATGCCAACGAAGAGATTGAGAAATTAGAAAAACTACTAGAAGAAGAAAAAGTGCCTAGTGAAAGAAATTCATCTACAACCAATGAGAATCAAGACTCAGAGCCAAAGACTCCTAATCTCAATACTCTACCTCCTCATCTTGAATATGCTTATTTAGATGAAAAAATGCAAATGCCCGTAATAATAAATGCTTCTTTGTCATTTGCAGAAAAAACGAAACTGGTGGCTGTACTCAAGAAAAGAAAAAATACAATAGCTTGGAAAATCTCTGATATAAAGGGAATAAGTCCTTCATATTGTTCCCATAAAATTTTAATGGAAGATGAAACAAAGCAAAAATACAACCCCAGAGACGTTTAAATCCCAAAATGCAAGAAGTTGTAAGGAAAGAGGTGGTTAAATTGCTAGATTCAGGAATAATATACCCCATTTCAGACAGTCCTTGGGTCAGTCCCATTCATGTAGTGCTGAAAAAAGGTGGAATAACCGTCTTAAAAAATGAAAAAGACGAATTAATCCCCACAAGAACAGTAACCGGTTGGAGAGTATGCATAGATTACCGAAAATTAAATGATGCTACTCGCAAAGACCACTTTCCATTACCGTTTATTTATCAAATGCTTGAAAGGCTTGCTGGCAAAACTTATTATTGCTTTTAGATGGTTTTTAGGGTATTTTTAGATCCCAATCGATCCGCTGGATCAAGAAAAAACCACCTTTACATGTCCCTATGGAACTTTTGCATACCAAAGAATGCCATTTGGACTTTGCAATGCACCAGCAACATTTCAGAGATGCATGACTGCCATATTTCACGAAATGGTAGGGGATTTTATGGAGGTATTTATGGATGATTTTTCTGTATTTGGAGATTCTTTTGATGAATGTTTAAAGAGTCTTGATAAAATGCTTGAAAGATGCGAGAAAACTAACTTGGTGTTAAATTGGGAGAAGTGTAATTTCATGGTTTAAGAAGGGATAGTTCTTGGGCACAAGGTGTCAAAGCAAGGAATAGAAGTGGACAAGGCTAAAGTGGAAACTATCTCAAAATTACCACCCCCTACAAACGTGAAGGGAGTAAGAAGTTTCCTAGGACATGCAGGATTTTACCGTCGATTTATAAAGGATTTTTCAAAAATAGCGAGACCTTTAACTCAATTACTGTTAAAAGAAGCAAAATTTGAATTTTCAACAGATTGTTTAAATTCTCTTAACACTTTAAAAGAAAAATTGGTCTCTTCTCCTATTCTGATTGCACCAAACTGGAATTTACCTTTTGAATTGATGTGTGATGCAAGTGACTATGCAGTAGGAGCAGTTCTCGGACAAAGGCTGGAAAAACATTTCCAACCTATCTTTTATGCTAGTAAAACCCTTAATCCAGCACAAGAAAATTATACAACAACAGAAAAGGAATTACTAGCAGTGGTTTATGCATTTGATAAATTCATGCCATACCTAATTTTGTCTAAAACAACTGTCTTTACAGATCATTCTGCTTTAAAATACTTGTTTTCAAAACAGGATGCAAAACCGAGACTTATACGTTGGATCCTCCTGTTACAAGAATTTGATCTAGAGATAAAAGACAAACCAGGAATGGAAAATGTAGCAGCAGACCACTTGTCCAGACTGGAAAACCCAAGGATGGAGCAGCTAAAGGAAACAGACATCAACGATAATTTTCCTGATGAATACTTACTGAATTTAGACACAGAACTTCCTTGGTACGCTGACATAGTTAATTATTTGGCTGCAGGAGTACTTCTTAAAGGAATGACACATCAACAAAAGAAGAAATTCTTTACAGATGTGAAACATTACTTCTGGGACGATCCATATCTGTTTCGAATAAATGCGGACAACATAATAAGAAGATGTGTTTATGGAAAAGAAATTCAGAGTATTCTGGAACATTGTCATCAAGGACCAGTTGGTGGACACCATAGCGCAAATTACACAGCAAGAAAGATATTTGAAGCCGGATTTTATTGGCCAACAGTTTTCAAGGACACCAAGAGGTATGTTTAAGAATGTGATTCATGCCAACGAGCAGGAAACATCTTATCCAGGAATGAAATGCCACAGGTAAGTATACAGGTTTGTGAAATCTTTGATATTTGGGGAATCGACTTTATGGGACCATTTCCAAGTTCAAGTGGAAACAAATATATTTTAGTTGCTGATGACTATGTGTCAAAATGGGTTGAAGCTCAGGCTTTACCAACTAATGACGCACGAGTCGTAGTAAAATTTCTTAAAAAATTGTTTTCACGATTTGGAGTACCAAAAGCTCTAATTAGTGACCGGGGGACTCATTTTGCAAACACACAACTTGAAAAAACTCTTAAAAATATGGAGTTCAACACAGATTTGCAACCCCTTATCACCCACAAACCAGTAGGCAAACTGAGGTCACGAATAGAGCAATAAAAAGAATTCTGGAAAAATCAGTTGGTACAAATAAAAAAGAATGGTCTATTAAACTCGATGATGCTTTATGAGCTTTCAGAACAGCATACAAAACACCTATTGGTACGACACCATATAGGTTAATATACGGTAAAGCATGTCATTTACCTGTGGAAATAGAACATAAAGCATACTGGGCATTAAAAAACTGTGATTTAGATGAAGCCAATATCCGTTCTAACCGTTTAATGCAGATAAACGAGTTAGAAGAATTGAGGAACGAGGCATATGAGAATTCGTTAATTTACAAAAATCGCACAAAGAAATGGCATGATGCAAGATTGCAAAGAAAGACAGAAATTGCACCAGGAGATCAGGTACTTTTATATAACTCAAGATTGAAATTATTTCCAGGAAAAACTCAAGTCAAGATGGTATGGGCCGTATAAAGTGAAAACCGTATTTCCATACGGTACTGTTGAACTGTTAGACAAGAACAACGTAAGCTTCAAGGTTAACGGACACCGGGTGAAGCACTACGAGCAACGAGTCCGTTACGAGGAAGGAGAGGATGTACCCCTCTCAAACATTTAAAATCTAAAACCAGGGGTACGGGTCTAGCTTTCGACCCAGATAAGGAAAGCGATGCAAGGAGGAGACCATGATTTTTATTTGTTGGATTGTAACATTTAAGACAATTTAATTTTATGTTGTGTGATAAATATATATATGTAAATAAATAATATATATATATATATATATATATATATATATATATATATATATATACATATATATATATATATATATATATATATATATATATATATATATATATATATATATATATATATATATATATATATATATATATATATATATATATATATATATAAAACAAGAAAAAAATAAGATCATCAAAGAAAAAACTGGAAAAGAAAATACCACTGATCACGATCGCGACCCGATCATGAAGCCTATCGGGGCGCGATCTCAGCGTCCAGGAAAAGCCCAACGCCCGTTTTTTGTAGATCGCGACCCGATCCCATATAGGATCGCGACCTGACGTAGCGGCAGAGGTAAATAGAAGATTGGTTCATTTGGTTTCACTTTTACCCCACATACAAACTTCGCACCCCGATCTCTATGGTAAATCGCGATCAAGTTTTTTCCAGTTTTTCTAGAGTCGAAATCATCAACCAAGGTATGTAAATCCTCGATCCCTCTTCGTATTACATTGCAAAGAAGGTAGATATTTGTGAAATTGGAATAAAATTAGGTTTTATTTAATTCTCGGATTTGAATGATATTTGCCCATTAGTATGTTAGATCTATCCGAGGATTAAAATTTTAGTTAAACCTACTAAAATAGATAAGATTTGGCTTGAAATAAGTGAAAAATCGCAAACCCTAGGTCGGACATTCAACGATCGCGACCCGATCTGTGAATAAGTTCTTGGATCGCGACCCGATCCAGATGAGGATCGCGCCCGACAAGCGATCAGGACCGGACTATCCAACCCGACCCCATCTTATGATCGCGACCCGATCCAGATAAGGATCGCGACCCGAACTTTGACCAGGAGCAAACTTGTATTATTTTCAAGCTAATATTTTCTATTTTTTTTCAATTTTTTCACAGATAAATGGCAGGAAGAAGAGGACAGAATCAACCACTGGAGGATTTACCAACGCATACGTGGCTACTATTTCCAGCCACGATAAACGAAGCAACACGACAGCGATACTTTGGCGAGTTGGCAAAGATTCATAAGAAAGAAATCGACGTGCCCCCATCATTAGACTGGGAATTTGCAGCAACATTCGGGCTAAATAACCGTCTAGCAGCTTTCACAACCAAAACACACGCTGCTTCCGGTTTCCACTCTCACGCTTGGGACAGGCTCTTCCATTTCCAGGAGCCGATTTTTCGAGAGATTACTCTAGAGTTCCTATCCACCGTGCAGTTTGAGCAGCACAAAGAATTGACGGATAGGACCGCACTCTCCTTCAGGCTGGGAGGAGTTAGCCGAGAGTGCAGTGTAGTAGAGCTAGGGATACGCCTAGGTCTATACACGAGGGAGGAAACTGTCTCTCCTGGATTCTCTACATTCTTTGAGGCTTGCCTCAAGCACCAGCCCGACGAGTTCCGATTGGGAGATATTTGGGCACTGCTAGCCAATGAGGTGTACGATTCACACACCACGGTGGAGAGCCGTATCCACTCCCTGTCCACCACCTGCTTCATAGACTCGTAGCCACTACGGTTAATCACCGTAGGGGCTGCGAGAAGATACCTGTCGATGATGTATTCTACATGTGGTGCCTACTTTCAGAGGGTGTGTGCCTCAATGTCCCATACACACTTGCAGTCTTTCTTTCCAGGAAAGCAAAGGGGGCGAAGGGGAAGAGCCCCATTAGTGGTGGGCATTTTATTTCCAGGCTAGCCAGATCTTATGATGTTTTCTCTTCTCCTCACGCGCGGGGACTCATGAAGTCGGACCCTCGATTCATGCAGAGGATCTACCTGGAGCTGATAAGGGTGATCGGTAGAGACGATCACGATGCTTTGGTCATACTAGAGGTTGACCCTGTTGAGCAGGATCACGACATGGAGGATCAGCCTAATGCTCAGCCAGAGCTGGAACCACAGCCAGAGCCACAGCACCAGCCAGCCCCCAGAGCTTATCGTCGTCATCGACAGAGGTCTCCAGTTCAGCCTGATATCCCGGAGCAGGAGATTGACTTACGCTACTTATCCCAGTAGATGAGCAGCATGGATCTGAGGAGGGAGAGAGACATGCGGAGGATAGAGCGTGACATTTTGAGGAGACAGGTACATGACCAGTGGATGTCGCAAACCATGCAGGAGTTCTACCAGAGTCAGGGTTTCCAGCCCTCCATTCCCTACCCGACTTAAGTTCTTCCTGTCCCCACTTGGTTTGTACCACCTGACTATCTGCAGGATTTTGGCGATGGCACTGGTGCTTCAGGTTCTGCATTTGATGATGTTGAGGATTGATTTTTTTTGTGTATTTAAATACTTTGGAATTATTTTGGTTTTATTTTTATTTCGTGGTGTGTTTAATATTTTTCTGAGTGTTGATGCAGAATTTGGTTTTGATCAGACGCTGGCAGTCAGTTCAGCAATTTTCTTCTGTGGAAAAATCTCCTTTAAACAACACGACTCATTACCTAAGGGGAGTCCATTCCAATTAAACTCCTCTTTGATTTAAATGATATATACAATAAAAAAATTATTGTATAAAATAAGTGTAGGGTAAGAAAGTCAAAATGCAATGATTAACTGAGCCAAGTCAAAATTTTTATCTTAAAACATCTTTTCCAAAATTGAACACTAAGAAGGTAATTGTTAAGAAAAATGTTTTGAAAATAAATTCGTAGGTTAAACTTGATCTTATGCTCTTATTTTTTTAGTTTTTCATTATTTCATATAAAATTTAATTCTGTAAATGACAAGTAGTTAGGATGTAATTTACTAAATGTTTTGCATAAATAACGAAATAGACCCGTTGAAAATTAAGTTTTTGTCAAAACAGGTTGAGTCAGTTTCCCTACTCGCGCGAATGTTATGCTATTACTAAATTGAGGAAAATAAGCCTCGATAAAAGAGCTTAAAATGAGAAAAAAATTTCTCAATAAATCTAATGTGATAAAAAGCGAAAGTCAAGTAATGTTACACCATAAGATTGAGACTCAGGAAGGAAATTCAATCAGTGGCCTTTGACATTCGAGCAAGTAGACATAAAATGGGGCCCACGGGCATTTCTACTCCTTATTACCTAAAACCAACTGGTTTGGCATAATATTGTCGAAAGCTCGCTACTCGGGTGTCATCGGAAGTCATGGAATTTCCTTAGTGGCCTTTGGAATTTGAATTAGTAAACTCTGTACAGTTTTGAGTTGAAAATTTGTAATCAAGAGTTCCATAGAAAGTCACGAGTTTCAAAGGTGCGAAAAAATGGAGATGATAACTTAACTTGATAAATTAAGTCCAGCATAATTTTTAATGGGAAACTTGACAAAAGATCTTGATGTAAAAGAAATTTTTAAGGGTATATTCAATGTTATGTAAAAATGAGTATCTTTCAATCTAAAGACTTGTCATTAATAGAAAGAGATTTTATGTAAAATTTTGGAAAGTTAGAAATACGTACATAAGACTAGGTATAATCTACTATGTTTATTCTTAAAACTTTATTGTTAACATCGGTAACTAATGCTAGATCTGTGATAGCAATTGGAAAGTTGTTTGGATATCAAATTTCTTAGCTGGGTTTTAAATTGTAGTTTGCTTGAGGACAAGCAAAGTTCAAGTGTAGGGTATTTTGATATTGCCTCATTTATACATATATTTCGGGCAATATGGAGTGCTTAAACACGTGTTATTGGTTTAACATCAAGATAAAAGGTACTTATTCATTTTAATTACCAAAACACAGGAAAAATTGTTGTATGAATAAGAAGGAGCTGAATTCAAGCTTTAAAATGAGAAAAAAGGAGTAAAAGACCCTTCGGGAAAGAAAGAGCTAAATAGAGCAAATATTGGGCGAAAAAACGAAGAAATAAGTCCAGCAGGACCTAGATCGCGACCCGATCTCAACCAAGATCGAGGCCCGATCTACTGACGAATGAATGACTATTTGCTGACAAGAAGATCGCGAAAATGGCTTCGAATCACGTCCCTACGAAGATCGCGACCCGATCACCATGTGGATCGCGACCCGACCCACCAACTACAGTCCACTGAGTCGGGGAAGTGGCCAACTGAGAAACACACTTCGTTTCACATCGCTACCCGATCCCCTATAGGATCGCGACGCGATCAGGTCTGGACAACACTATAAATAGAGGCCTTCTCTTGTTGTTTGAGACACACCTACACTCCTATAACTCCAGACCTGGAGAAATTCACTCTCTATACTCCTCATCTAAACCTCTCATATCAAGGAAAGAAGCTTTGCTAGCGGATAGCCTCGAAGGATCAAGAAGCATCATAGCTTGGATATTCGGTTTGCTTACTTATGTTTAGCTTTGTTAATTATTCCGTGTGTTGTATGTTCATGATTATGGAGTAATTTACTTGTGCTTTTACTTAGAATAGATGAAACTTATAATTTTGTTTTGATTGATATAAATTGGATATTGCATGTTTTATAATTTACTTTGCATGTTTATTTAACCAACGTATGTATATTGAGAATCTATCTTTGAAACTTATTACTGAGTTATTTTAGTTTAGATGACCATTCTAACTAAATTTTAGTTAACTTGT
Source organism: Cichorium intybus (assembly GCA_023525715.1). Taxonomy (NCBI): domain Eukaryota; kingdom Viridiplantae; phylum Streptophyta; class Magnoliopsida; order Asterales; family Asteraceae; genus Cichorium; species Cichorium intybus. Next base: position 110,712,785 of record CM042011.1, read on the forward strand.
ATCATAATATATATGAACTATATATATTTATGACTAGTGATTGACCAAATCCTAGGTGAAGTTACAAAGAAGGAATCTTATATGCATATGTCCCATCTGTATAAGTTGACCAAACTATACAACTAATTTTGATTTTCATGACCATTGATATCAAAAAAACAATAAATAAATCATGCAGAGTATGAATAAATCGAATGATTATTTGGAATAGTTAATTACAGGACCAATGGAATTAATACCCTTTTAATCATAAAATTGGATTGTTGGACCAAGACATCCGATTAATTTAGAACTCTGTATTTAACTTGTTAATATCCATTGCACATTATTATCAATCAGAATATTATTATAAGGAGTAATCACCTCTGAGTAAAAGCATATTTGTTCAAACTTTCTGTTCAGTTTAACTTCAACCTTGTTGTTATTTGTTATCACCACCTTTTCACAATATCAATTACACAATTTCCCCCCCTCTTATCTCTTTTATATTATTATAAATTATTAATTGATAAGTGATTTTCTTAAATTTAATCAATTTCCCTTGGGTTCGACCCGGATTTACCATTACTATATTATAACCGATTAGGTATACTTGCCTAGTTGCGCTGTTTTCATTCATGGTATTTCCCTGTTTATAAATTTAATACTTATGCGAAGCAATTACAAAGATTATATTTGAATCCTCAGTAATCCAAAAACTTGTGGTATTATTTTGGGGATATAAATATGTATGTTTGAAAACACATCACTAGTACTAGGTTGTTTGGATGTATAGTGTGTGTTGATGTGTATGTGTTTGGTTCTAGGCTATTGTCAGGTCTAGTAGAGGTTATATGTAACGCCCTGGTTTTTCTCGGTACGTTATTTATTTTAATTAATTAATTATACGGCATTATATTAATTTATTTAATTAAGATATGATTAATTGAAAGATTGGGCTTATAACTATTGCCATCTTTTAATCATATAATTAAGTTCATGGGTTTTATAGCCAAACTCAATTAGGGCTTAATTGTTCTTCTAGCCCAAAGGCTTTAGGGTTTAGTCCATTAATCTAGTATATTAGGGCTCAAAACCCTAATTTCCTTCATTTCACTCCCTCCTCTCCCTCACGGCACTCTCTCTCCCTCTGTATCTCTCTTTATTCCCGGATTTGAGAACACAGCCGCATTGTTTGGACGATTCCCGGAGATTGAAAGGTTGGATTGCCACGAAACATTAACCGAAGGTTCCCAAGACATATATGAAGGTTCTGACTGGAGGGATTTTGATTTCAAGGTACGAATATTGAGTTATGAATTTCGAAACATAACCTAGGGTTTCTGTCAGATTTCACTGCTGAGTCTCTCTTGTTGTAAAAATCATATCTCGAGTTCTAGGACTCAAATGGACACAAAACCAGTGCCCAAAGTTCACAAATTGAGTTGAGTAACTTTCTTAAAAGGCACTCTCGCTGAAAAGGACTTAATCTATGGGAAACAATAGCTTCTTTGCTGTTAGGTCTAAACCGGGTCTGCTGTGATATGTCATTTTGTCTTTATCATTACTAGGGCTTGGGAAATGATCTAGAGTTATTCCAAGTTCCCACATGTACATTACATAGTTAATTTAATATCTGGAGAAGATGGGTCGTTAATTCTCATCATAACGTGGTTAGAATGGATCCACACTCCAGATCAGTGGACAGTCACCAGCTTATGCTGATTCTGTGATTTCCCACATTGTGATTTTTATATCCAGAGCTTGGGAAACCTTTTTTAATTGATTCCAACTCTGAGACTTGTATTGTTGTGTCTAATGTTCCTCTGATTTTTGGTTGGGGCTAATTCCACCCACACATTGGGTAGAATTGGCCAACACCACCTGACGGTTCGTCCAAAGACAGCAGTGACATGTCTTTTTGTAAATTTTATATCTTTCACATCCGTTGGAGTTAGGAGGAGTTCTTTATGGTTATGGAAACCTAAGTCATTGTAGGTTCTTGTAAAAATAAATTAAGCCTATGTTTCAGCTGTATATTTTGGAGTAATTCAGTCCCGAACAGCAGGTCTGTTTTAGAGACCTTGCTGTGATTACTTCTTTCTCATTCCTTAGTTTCACAACTTCATTCTTCTAACCTTTAGTTTTATTTAGGTGAAGCTTTGAAGTTTGCACAAGCTTGGTAGCCTTATATTGACTCCTATCTATTACTCACTCACTCAAGGTGAGTTCTCTCACACCATTGTATTGATGTTTGTGTTTGCTAGTTAGCTCGTGTGTGATTGTTTAGATTTATTATTTAAAGCATGCTATATTATTATTATAAATCGTACATGTGCAGTGTATGTAATTGATTATTACTATGAGGGGTAGTTAGGTAATATCATCAATGTTATACTCTTTATGAGATGCGGGGATCGGGGCCAAAGGATACGGGATTTACCCGGTGCGGCTCAAACCTACAAGTCCGCCCTATTTTATATAAGCACTGATTCGTTCTTTGCTTAGTTTTTATAATTATAATTGGAAATGGATTAGGGCTGGTAAATGTGAATATTAATATGATGTCTGTGTTTGAATTCACTACGCTTTGTGCTTACGGTTTTCCCTAACATTTTTCAGGTGTTAAGATCTAAGAGGCTAAGGCGTGACTTGGAGCACCGGGATGCCACTACTAGGAGTTTTATTTGTTTGGGACTATGTCATTTTTGCTTCCGCACTTTACTTTAGTATTTTGCCATGTTTTGGGTTTGAGCTACTTATTTATTTTGGAAACATATAACTATTTTTATAAAAGTCATTTTGAAAGTTAAAATATTTTGCGAAAAATTTTGGGTGTTACATTATATAGAGTTGGATGTGTATGGAGCAAGATTTTCATGCATGGCTAAGGGTGCTGAGTAGGCAGCAATACGTACTAAGGCGTTCAGCCGTTGACAAGACGCACTATGACAATTGTAAATTTTGGTCAACAAAAGTCAACTATAGTCAAACGAAGCGTACGTTAATTTATATGTTGAAAAGTTATTTTCCATAACTTTTGCGATGAATTATTAATATTATAGTATTACGTATGCTGAATCAAAACAATTATCGGTTAAAAGTCGAAAATACGGACAGCAGACTACTGTAGCGTAAAAATTCAATAATCATACAATTATTATTTTGAGAATAATAATATTCATAAAACGATCTACTCGTAAATACGAACCTGTGGATATATAGAACGTCGAAAACGGAGTTCGTATGTGGAAGTTACAACCATTAAATCACTGTGAACGGATAAATGTACACAGGGTTTGGACTCAAAATACAAAATGAGGTGCCTTAAACATAAAATATGAAATAAAAATTCATATGATAAGTAACGTAATAATAACTAGTATTTAATTTCAAAGCTAAATGCAATTTCCGGTAAAACGTCAAAAATCGCGAAATCGGAAGTATACTGCGCTTAAACGCGTATTCCGACACCCAACAAGTTATACTTCAATCAAAATAAATGTTTGGCAATGTTTTTATACAAAATAATTATTTAGAACTTCGTTTCATCAAAAACGCATAAAATTTCACTAAAACGTCATACTATTTTATAAAAACACACATTTTATACAAGTATGATGCTATTTTATAAAAACCACCCACCCCACCCCCCTACCCCCCCCCCCCCATCGGCTGGAGCATGGACCAAGGCATCAAGACCCAATCTTTGGGTCACTATTCACAAATCTAGACACTTAATGCTATAGAATTTTATAATGGGGAAAAATCAAGAACTAAATCTTCCATGATAAACTAGCCAATTCACTTACACCAAACCCACACTCTCTTTTCTCCTCTCTTTCTCTTGCTCTCGGCCTCACAACACCATTACCATCACCATCTTCAAGCTTCATTTTCAAGCTTTCTTCACAAGTCCAAGTGGTAAGCTTCTTTCATCTTTTGATTCTAAACAACATAACACAAGTTTTAAACCTTTTACACACACTAACATCCATCAATATCCATTGAATAATAGCTTAGTCCAAAGGTCTTTGAGCTCAAATCTTCATCATCTTCACGGATCTTGAAAGCCTTCTTGGTAAGTTATGATCATCTAGTGATTTAAGTTCTAAATACCTTCATCTACTCTTTTACACACACATACTCACAAAAATCCATTGGATAATAGCTTTGTCCAAGGGTCCTCCGGGTCTTAGAACCAAAATCTTCATTCTTCTTCCAAGGAATCTTAAGATCTACACTCAAGGTGAGTTCATACCCCTCATTTTCATCTTTTCAAACCTTTTTGGGGGAGAATACAAGTTCTTTAACTATATATGTTGTTTATTCAAGTTTATATGTGTTTAAATGATATATATGTTAATTTACACAAGTTTATAAAGTTAGTATTTGGGTAAAAATACCTTTGACATGAAATATGGGTAGATCTATGTAAGATGTTCATAATGATACATAATATGCTTGTATAAAAGTTACTAGACTATAATTAAAGTGTGTAAAAATGTTAGATCTTGAACAAAAATGTTATAAATATGAATTTGGCATGAAATATGAGTAGATTCATGTATTATGAAACACTTTGACATATTAAGTTGTGTAAAAGTTACTAAACTACAAATAAAGTGTACAAAGATACTAGATCTTAAATAAAAACGTTATAAGAACGAAAACTAGTAAAAACTACGTTTTTATAAATAAAGGCACTATTTTCTAGCAAAAATAGTTATAATCAAGATATTACACTATTTTTGTGAGAAATATCTCAAAAGATAATATTTATAATCTTTGAACAAGTTATTTCGCTATCGTTCGTAAACATAAGGTTATTACGACGCAATTATTAAAAATAGACTATTATTGGAATAGTTTATGAACAAAAGGTTATTATGACATTTAAACATGACAAAAATAATTATATAAAAATATATAATTATTATACTTTACTATTTTATCATGGGAAAAATGATAATGGACGATTACAAGAGTTTTTATATACAAATCGTACGTAAACAAGTTGATTGGAATACATACATTTTTGTGAGATGAATATTCAAAGTACTTTTATAAGTACCTACTATAAGTCCTGAATTTATATAACCAGAGTCTCGTTAAGAGAGTGCGATATTTAAGTATAGATCTATACGGGGCTTGACAAACCCCGCACCTGAGCTGCTAGCTACAGCTTGACCCGCAGGTCTGAGGTGTCCAAATGTCTAACATTCCGACGCCTGAAGAACGTCGCAGCAGGCCAACTAGTCACAGTATGGTTATATGGTATCTCACATGGGAAAATAATCAACTTAATATTTTTATAAATTGTTTACGTGGAAACATACATTTCAAAGGAACTACACTACAGTTTACATAATACATTTTAGTCTTTGGGATTTAAAGACTTGGACATTTTTATGAGAAAATATTGGATTTTCTTGGTTTTCAACACTATTGCTTACAAACAAAGGATATTTCTATACAAAAATCTTATGAACTCACCAACTTAATTGTTGACACTTTTTCAACTACTTGTATTCTCAGGAAATTGATAAGGTAAGCCTCAGCGAGATTCGAAGAGACGTTACGACGTCGTTTTTGTTCATTTTGAAATCATTTGTAATTGTGATTGAAACACGCAACTTTTAAACGATGTAACATTTGCAATTATTTAATGATGATTGTGTACTTGGATTCCACTATTGTGTAACTTTGTTATGATATTGTTCATGAAGTCATCCACCCTTAAACAATTCCGCCAATACGGTTTGAGGGTGTGACACGCACTAAGGTTACTAAGCAGTCTGCAAGATGTACTAAGGGTGCTACGAAGTTGGCAAGACGTACTAAGAATACTGGGCTGATAGCAAGACGTATTAGGTTGATTTGCATGTACGACTCAATGTACAGGGTTGAGTAGACTAGGTTTACTGTGATGTTATGTTATATTCTTTCTAGGGGTAGTGCATGTGTTATTGATGTGTTATGTATGTGTTGGAACTCACTAAGATGTGTGCTTACCCTTTTTCTTTAGAACCACTGTGGTACATCAGGGGTGGGTGATGGCAAGGTGTGACGTGTACGCACTCGTGCAACTTCTTCTAGGGACTTATATTTATTTGATCTGATGTTAGCTTGATTTACGTTGTTTGATGAATTTCGTTAACCATGAAATGTTTTTAAATGATTTGAATGATGTTTATGATTTGGGGTTTTTATAAATAAATGGTGTGTCTTATTTTAAAATGGTTTTCTAAAATTTTTTAATTTGTCATAAAAACTGGGACGTTACACAATAAAACCAAAACCCTAAAGTTTTCTCTTTTTTCGGACATAAACCACACAAATCGAAGCATGTGGATCATGATAAACAGCAACATAAAGTTGGAATAGGAACACATACCTAAATTCATGAGTTCCTTTGGAAAGGAACAATAAAAAGTCAATCGGATTTTGAGCATGGGCGATGGTCGTTTAGAGGGAGCATGGCCGTTTGCAAGTGAAAAGGGTTTACTTACCTGATCCATTATCTACACAATGTGTAAAGAATATCTACACTGGGAGTAGTGTAAGCTGCTTGCTATGTGGGCCTATCTACCCACCGTGTAGCCTGGGCAGTCCAGAAAATTTTCTTCAATATGATCGCTGCCTTCGTGTTAGTGCTATTTATCGTTGACCAACTCGTAGTTTGATAAGTTTTGGGATTGTATTGTCAAACCTTCTATATTGATGGAATGAACTTATTTTCACTTGAATGCTTTTGTAATGAACAATCTTTTATCATATATGTTGCCTCTGATAATCTGTACTCTGATTACTTGTCTCTATCCGAAATTCAGTATTGAATTTCGGACTCCGTCCTTTCTGAGAAACTCAGTAACAGAACGTAATCCACTCAGAAGATTGAGCTCAGAAGATCATTCTCAGAACCTAGTCAGAAAGTCAGAACATACATAACTATTTCCAGATACACTCTGATAACATCAGCCAGGACTCTGAAATCCACTCAGGATTTCGGACTATCAATATAAATTTATCATTGGAAATATCACACTTAAGCATTCAACAAAGAAGCTGAAGAACAAAGAATATCTAAGAGATAAGACAAAGGATAAGCACGTCAACTTATAGGTTATGATTAGACTAGATCAAGCGTGGTCATCTAGAAGCATGTCTATTGTACTTTAGAGTATTATTAAATTATAGACAAGCCACCCTAGTCTGACATAGTATTATAATAATAGATTTACCTCTCTTATCTGACTGAAGAGAGACGTGTTGTCTCCTCTTCAGTCCATAGGTTATTACCAGAAGGTCCTCCCTTAGTCTATAAAAGGAAGACCAAGTTCATCTTCAGTCCTCATGGTTTTTGAGAGACTTTATGTAACACTTTATCTTATCAATACATTCTCTCATTCCATCAACTCTTATGTTATCATCTGCATTTCTCATCTCTCTCTCTCTCTCATTTCTAGTACTCTTACTTTAAGTCTTTATATTTCCAAGTTACTTAAATGTCTACATTTACTATTTATTGTTGAGCTATTAAGATCTATTCTAAGTATTAACTCCTATTTACAATTCCGCATCCATCTCAAGTCTTCGGACTTGTCCATCTCCGAAACTCATAATTTCGAACTTTCAATTTCCGCAATCTTTTATTCCGCACTTACTTAGAATATTTGGCGACAATAATTGGTATCAGAGCCTAAATAGCTGTCTATAAGGTTCTAAGTGTCCAGTTTGCTCATAACCCTGGCTGAAGCAACAACCTTAGAATCCTCTATGGATCTTTGCATGCTATTATAGCTCACTCACAATTCTCGTAAAAACATTTCGAAATTCCCTTCTCTCACAATGCAGATGAACTACTCTTTGAACGTTGCTAACAGCGTTGGAAGCTCTAATCGAGCCCCCATACTCATTCCTACTGAGTACCATGGCTGGGCATCTCGTATGCGCAACTATCTCAAAACCAAAGGCAAAGACATTTGGCGTTCGGTTGAGGAAGGACCTCATCTTCCAACCTTCACTCCCAGACCGAACACAGCTGAAGAAGCACTAGGTGGTACTTCTCAACCAAGGCTAACTCCCTTGGACATTGAGAAAATGGACAATGACCAAATCGCCTTCACGGAAATTCAATGTGGAATACCACCAGAACTCTTCGATCTCATACAAAACTGTACTACAGCTCAGCAGATCTGGGTTCTTCTTCAAAACATGTTCCTAGGAACAGAAGAGGCAAAAGATCAAAAGTTGGTCTCAAGTGTGTCAGACTACACGCACTTTTCAACATTTGCCGGAGAATCTCTAAGTCAAGCATTCACCCGGTTCTCCATAATCGTTACCAAACTCCTAAGTTCAGGAGCTGAAAGAACCAATGAAGAAATCAATCTACGATTTCTTGAAGGGTTAGGAAAAGACTGGGTACTCGTCAAGATGATTCTTCAAGATTCTGGCAAGTTAAAAACATTCAACATGTACCGACTATACAACAATCTTATCGGACAAGAACGGGATATCAAAGGTAATCAGCAACTTCAAATTGGAGGACCTCTAGCCTTAATTGCTGAGCACAACCATCAGACAAAGAACATTCATCAGCAAGCCAATTCAAACATCACTAGCCCTTGGATCATTCTAACCCAACATACTGAGTCTCAAAAAACAAACTCCATACCTTCATACCATCCATCTCAACCACAAATCTCTTACCCATCAAACTACCAAACTCCAACAAAGCAACACATATCATCTTCAATCTCCCAACCATCCATCCAATCCAAATCTCCTACCCTTGCACTACCAGCACTAGTACAAACTTCTGACTCTCACTACTCAGAATACGACGAAGCCGAAGAAGCAACATACCAACATGAAATCGCATTGATCAGCCAAAAATTCAACAGGATACCATCCTACTCTAACACCAAAAAGAACTATCGTCCCACCAACCAAAATGGAGGATTTCAATCCAGAAACAACTATCAAAGAGGACATCAGAATCCCAATCGTTATTACCAGAAACCGGAAGATCAACACCAAGAAAAAACAAAGCCAGATCCCGCTATAAGCTCTAACCCTGTTCCAATTGCTGAAACGAAACAATCAGAGGTGATCAAATGTCACAACTGCGGAGGTCTATGGCATTACGTTGCTGACCGTCGAGCACCAAGAAATTACCCAAAGGCAAAAGAAAAAGAAAAAGTCCAAGCATTCGTAGCATCAGGAAATGTGGAAATCTGGTCTTCAGGAGATGATGATGAGCAGTTTGAAAACAAAAGAAAACGAGGACAAGGATTTGGAGAATGCATGATGGTGCAGGCAAATCGAGAAACTCCAATCCCCGGTCTGACAAGTTCCAAACACATCGCAGAATCCTCATCTTCTTACACACCAAAGAACTATGCCTTCATGGTCAACCACAAGACAGGCAAAGGTGTCAGCATCATAGAACAGGTACGTAATATGCTTCATACACATCAAATTTACTCTAACAATCTAGAACCTGCTCTATAAAATATATCTAACACTTGTGCAGATGCCTTAGCGGCATATCAGCGGGTGTTGGAAGAAAGAGATGATGGGTATGACGAGGTGTTAAAGTTGAAAAGTAGACTAGAAGATAAAAAGCTATTTTGTGACAAGCTTACTGCTGATTTGAAGATCGAACAAACTTCTAGAACTTTGTTAGAAAACTCAAATCAGCTTTTGACATCACAAAGGGATTTAGCCCGAAGTGATAATGTAAGGTTAAACAAATTAATAGATCAGTTGTATCATGCAACTGAAATTTTCAAATCTCCTGCCAATATTAATTCTTCAGAAAATACTTTCAATTGGGGATGGGCAAGAAAAACCACAAATAAAAATTATCCTATATACAACAGAAAAAGTCCATTCTTTCAATATCCATCAAATGAATATGATGATAAACACGATAAAGACACAACCATGAACTCTTCTGAAACTCCAGATTTTGAATCAGAAAATGCCACTTTTGAGTCAAAAATAGGAGTCAACATTCCCTTCTCATACTGTAATGCCCGGTTTCTCAATCTTAGGATACACCAATAACTTAATTAAACACAAACAAGGTTATGGTGTAATTCCAAAAGATGAGTAACAATTCTACAAAGTTTTATCAAAAGCATAGTTTAAGTCATAAACTATATACAACAAGTATTTACAACGTTTTCACCAAAAACCGGAATATCCAAAATATTTTCAAAACATCCAGAACAAGTCCCAAAGTCAAAAGTCCAAGGTCCATATCTATCCAGCTAACCCTCCGTGATGTGTTTTCCATGACCTGCATTACCAGAACCTAACACAAACAACGATAGCAAACAAATTATGAGCTTTGAAAGCTCAGTGAGTAATTAGAAAATGACACAATTATATTTTCTATCTCTCCATTTCAATGAATCTTAATTGAACAACTCAATCTTCAGTGTATCTCAAACACTGCTACTCTTTAATTCATTACTCAAATCAACCTAATATGATATATCCTTTTATCTACAATTATATCTCAATAATATGTAAATTTATTTAACAGTAACTACTCACCTGAGGTTGACTCGGTACGTAGAACTCCAGAACCTCGTGTTTGATCCTGACTAGCCTTAGCTGTAACACAACAGCTAAATTTCAATACTCCAGTCTCATAATAATCTCATTCACAATTTATATCGACACAATCCAGAATTTAGCATCATATGGTGAAGTCATAATCAAACAAAGAACAATAACACTCTTGTTATAGCTCCTCACCTCACTCTTTTGACCTATTCAAATTTGTAAACAAAATCAACAAGCATAACACTAACTCAAGCTTAAAATTAAACTCTTATAGACTTGCTATACTACTAATTCAACCCTAACATCATCGATTCACGGGTAGACCATCGAGACCACAAGGAATCACTCTAAATCAAAGTATCCAACGGTTGAAACAAAGCCAAATTCAAGGAGGATTACCTTTCAAACTCCAAGTACAAATCCCTAGCTTCAATTCGTGATTAATAGGCTTAAATCTCGACTTGGATGGCTTAGAAATCGATTTCTAGGGTTTAGAGAGGGTTTTGATTGAATTGGAAATGACCCAAATGAAGGAAAACCCGTATTTTAAAACATCCCTAATGCGCGACACGACCCGTGTAGGCTCACACGACCCGTGTGAAGCCTACAACAAGCCGACATGAATTTGTACAGACTCACACAACCCGTGCAGCCTCACACGACCTGTGTGAGACCCTACCTCGCCTCGGTAATTTTTGAACAAGAGTTACACGACCCGAGTGAAGGTACACGACCCGTGTAGACATGAAAAAGGGTACTGCTTGATTCTTAAGCCTTTCTACACGACCCGTGTGGCCATACACGACCCGTTAAACTTCTCTGTGTTTCTGGTCAGCTTTGTTAAGGGCAACGCAATACTCGAAAATTTCTCAACAAATCGCCGATAATAGCCAGCTAGTCCTAAAAAGCTCCGAACCTCAGTCGGATTTTTGGGTGGTGCCCAACTCATCACTGCTTCTATCTTGGCAGGGTCCACTTTGACTCCTTCTCTGTTTATCACATGACCAAGAAACTGGATCTCTTGCATCCAAAACTCGCACTTTGAAAATTTTGCATACAATTTTTCTTTACGAAGAAGATTTAAAATCAACTGTAAATGTTGCTTGTGCTCATCCCAGCTTTTGGAATAAATCAAAATATCATCAATAAACACTATTACGAACTTGTCTAATAATGGATGACAAGCTCGATTCATCAAGTCCATAAAAGCCGCCGGGGCATTCGTTAAACCGAACGGCATTACTAGAAACTCATAATGACCGTATCGGGTGCGAAATGCTGTCTTCGGGACGTCAGATTCTCTTACTCTTAGCTGGTGATATCCCGATCTTAAATCAATCTTCGAAAAGTACACCGCTCCCTCCAATTGATCGAACAAATCATCTATTCTCGGTAGGGGATAACGATTCTTCACAGTAATCTTGTTTAACTCGTGATAGTCTATGCACATACGCATAGAACCATCCTTCTTTCGAACAAACAGTATCGGCGCACCCCACGGAGACGAACTCGGACGAATAAAACCGCGATCTAAGAGTTCTTGTAGTTGTTTCTTTAACTCCTCCATCTCGGACGGCGCCAACCGATAAGGTGCTCGAGCTATCGGTTTCGCTCCAGGAACTAAATCAATAACAAACTCCAATTGACGATTAAGGTCATTAGGAAAAACATCGGCAACGTCTCTCACTATCTCAACATCCTTTACAGTGGGATGTTCGGTTTCAATTGGGGCAACATGTGCCATAAATAAAAGAGCACGTCTTTCGGTATACCTTCGCGCTCTCGCAAAAGATACTACCGGAATATGTTGAAAACGGCGTTCGCCTCGTATTAACATCTGAGACCCGCTCGGAGTTCTCACAGAAATAATCTTTCCGTGACAATCCATATTTGCCCTATTATTATCTAACCAGTCCATTCCAACTATTACATCAAACGCACGAGTAGTCATTGGCTTTAAATTAATAAGGAAAGAAATCCCATTGATTTCAAGCCGACAATTTGTATATTGAGTATCTGCTATAACATCTCTCCCATCAGCAATATCAACTATCAGACTCTCACTCATCTTAGACACTAGGACATTAATTCGGGTTGCAAAAGGTACAGATATAAAAGAAACCGATGCACCAGTATCAAACACCATACGAGCTCGAAGAGAATTTAGGCTAAAGATACATGTGATCACATCTGGTCGTTCTCTAGCCTCTTCCACGGTCATCTGAAAAGCTCGAGTTCTAACGTTCCCACCGCCTCTATCTCGTCTATCACCTCGATTATCACCTCGTCCCGCCCTCGGAGTCTCACGGCGTGAATCGGTTCTCGGTTTTGGACAATCTGGGCGAATATGACCACTGTCTCCACAATTGAAACACACACGACTTTTCTCTATACAATCTCGAGCCATATGCCCTGTTTTTCCGCACTGATAACACATAAGAGACGGGGTGCTCATATCACAATTTCCAGCATGTTTTCGACGGCATTTTTCGCATCACTTGCTCTCAGTCTTTCTTGGATCACCTCGATATTGATAACTCGGAACTGGCTGCTTTTGAGAACTACCCTCGGGCTTTCCTTCCCATTTCCTCTTCTGGCCTCCGCTTCCTTGGTCCTTCCTTTCATTATCTTGCCTCCGTAGTTCTTTTTCTCGAGATTTGGCTGCCTCGACAATCTGCTGATAAGTTGTAAAGCTGGAACTCTGTAAGAACTCTCGTATCTGGGTCCTCAATCCCCACAAATACCTATCAACCTTTCTTTCTTCCGTGTCTACTTGATGAGCAGCAAATCTGGCTTTCTCATTGAACTCTGTTGTATACTCTTGCACCGACCGTATTCCCTGCTGTAATCTCAGAAAATCCTCCTCCAGACTTTTCATTGCAGTATTTGAGCAATATTCTTTCATAAATTTAGTTTTAAACTCCTCCCACGTCGGTTCTGATTCCAACCCTTTCTCTATATCCAGATTTATATTCTCCCACCAGAATTGGGCATCTTTGTGAAGACAATTTGTAGCATACTCAACCTTGTCTTTTTCCACACACTTACTCGTACGAAAAACTTTCTCAATATGGGTTAGCCAATTTCTTGCAACAACGGGATCATCAGTACCGAAAGAAATCGTTCGGTTTAAATTTGCGAAATGTCTCATAATTACAGCCTTTTGGTTCACTCGATCCTCCAGTCTCAGCATGTGTAATACTCAATATGGTTACATAATCAACTCGGTTCATACACCACGAAGGATAGCTACTCGAGACTCTTTGGGACTTTTCTACCTCACTGGTTTAAGTCTAAACCCATCTTAAGGTTTAATTCGCTTAAACCACAGCTCTGATACCAACTTGTAACGCCCGGTTTCTCAATCTTAGGATACACCAATAACTTAATTAAACACAAACAAGGTTATGGTGTAATTCCAAAAGATGAGTAACAATTCTACAAAGTTTTATCAAAAGCATAGTTTAAGTCATAAACTATATACAACAAGTATTTACAACGTTTTCACCAAAAACCGGAATATCCAAAATATTTTCAAAACATCCAGAACAAGTCCCAAAGTCAAAAGTCCAAGGTCCATATCTATCCAGCTAACCCTCCGTGATGTGTTTTCCATGACCTGCATTACCAGAACCTAACACAAACAACGATAGCAAACAAATTATGAGCTTTGAAAGCTCAGTGAGTAATTAGAAAATGACACAATTATATTTTCTATCTCTCCATTTCAATGAATCTTAATTGAACAACTCAATCTTCAGTGTATCTCAAACACTGCTACTCTTTAATTCATTACTCAAATCAACCTAATATGATATATCCTTTTATCTACAATTATATCTCAATAATATGTAAATTTATTTAACAGTAACTACTCACCTGAGGTTGACTCGGTACGTAGAACTCCAGAACCTCGTGTTTGATCCTGACTAGCCTTAGCTGTAACACAACAGCTAAATTTCAATACTCCAGTCTCATAATAATCTCATTCACAATTTATATCGACACAATCCAGAATTTAGCATCATATGGTGAAGTCATAATCAAACAAAGAACAATAACACTCTTGTTATAGCTCCTCACCTCACTCTTTTGACCTATTCAAATTTGTAAACAAAATCAACAAGCATAACACTAACTCAAGCTTAAAATTAAACTCTTATAGACTTGCTATACTACTAATTCAACCCTAACATCATCGATTCACGGGTAGACCATCGAGACCACAAGGAATCACTCTAAATCAAAGTATCCAACGGTTGAAACAAAGCCAAATTCAAGGAGGATTACCTTTCAAACTCCAAGTACAAATCCCTAGATTCAATTCGTGATTAATAGGCTTAAATCTCGACTTGGATGGCTTAGAAATTGATTACTAGGGTTTAGAGAGGGTTTTGATTGAATTGGAAATGACCCAAATGAAGGAAAACCCGTATTTTAAAACACCCCTGATACGCGACACGACCTGTGTAGGCTCACACGACCCGTGTGAAGCCTACAGCAAGCCGACATGAATTTGTACAGACTCACACAACCCGTGCAGCCTCACACGACCTGTGTGAGACCCTACCTCGCCTCGGTAATTTTTGAACAAGAGTTACACGACCCGAGTGAAGGTACACGACCCGTGTAGACATGAAAAAGGGTACTGCTTGATTCTTAAGCCTTTCTACACGACCCGTGTGGCCATACACGACCCGTTAAACTTCTCTGTCTTTCTGGTCAGCTTTGTTAAGGGCAACGCAATACTCGAAAATTTCTCAACAAATCGCCGATAATAGCCAGCTAGTCCTAAAAAGCTCCGAACCTCAGTCGGATTTTTGGGTGGTGCCCAACTCATCACTGCTTCTATCTTGGCAGGGTCCACTTTGACTCCTTCTCTGTTTATCACATGACCAAGAAACTGGATCTCTTGCATCCAAAACTCACACTTTGAAAATTTTGCATACAATTTTTCTTTACGAAGAAGATTTAAAATCAACTGTAAATGTTGCTTGTGCTCATCCCAGCTTTTGGAATAAATCAAAATATCATCAATAAACACTATTACGAACTTGTCTAATAATGGATGACAAGCTCGATTCATCAAGTCCATAAAAGCCGCCGGGGCATTCGTTAAACCGAACGGCATTACTAGAAACTCATAATGACCGTATCGGGTGCGAAATGCTGTCTTCGGGACGTCAGATTCTCTTACTCTTAGCTGGTGATATCCCGATCTTAAATCAATCTTCGAAAAGTACACCGCTCCCTCCAATTGATCGAACAAATCATCTATTCTCGGTAGGGGATAACGATTCTTCACAGTAATCTTGTTTAACTCGTGATAGTCTATGCACATACGCATAGAACCATCCTTCTTTCGAACAAACAGTATCGGCGCACCCCACGGAGACGAACTCGGACGAATAAAACCGCGATCTAAGAGTTCTTGTAGTTGTTTCTTTAACTCCTCCATCTCGGACGGCGCCAACCGATAAGGTGCTCGAGCTATCGGTTTCGCTCCAGGAACTAAATCAATAACAAACTCCAATTGACGATTAAGATCATTAGGAAAAACATCGGCAACGTCTCTCACTATCTCAACATCCTTTACAGTGGGATGTTCGGTTTCAATTGGGGCAACATGTGCCATAAATAAAAGAGCACCTCTTTCGGTATACCTTCGCGCTCTCGCAAAAGATACTACCGGAATATGTTGAAAACGGCGTTCGCCTCGTATTAACATCTGAGACCCGCTCGGAGTTCTCACAGAAATAATCTTTCCGTGACAATCCATATTTGCCCTATTATTATCTAACCAGTCCATTCCAACTATTACATCAAACGCACGAGTAGTCATTGGCTTTAAATTAATAAGGAAAGAAATCCCATTGATTTCAAGCCGACAATTTGTATATTGAGTATCTGCTATAACATCTCTCCCATCAGCAATATCAACTATCAGACTCTCACTCATCTTAGACACTAGGACATTAATTCGGGTTGCAAAAGGTACAGATATAAAAGAAACCGATGCACCAGTATCAAACACCATACGAGCTCGAAGAGAATTTAGGCTAAAGATACATGTGATCACATCTGGTCGTTCTCTAGCCTCTTCCACGGTCATCTGAAAAGCTCGAGTTCTAACGTTCCCACCGCCTCTATCTCGTCTATCACCTCGATTATCACCTCGTCCCGCCCTCGGAGTCTCACGGCGTGAATCGGTTCTCGGTTTTGGACAATCTGGGCGAATATGACCACTGTCTCCACAATTGAAACACACACGACTTTTCTCTATACAATCTCGAGCCATATGCCCTGTTTTTCCGCACTGATAACACATAAGAGACGGGGTGCTCATATCACAATTTCCAGCATGTTTTCGACGGCATTTTTCGCACCACTTGCTCTCAGTCTTTCTTGGATCACCTCGATATTGATAACTCGGAACTGGCTGCTTTTGAGAACTACCCTCGGGCTTTCCTTCCCATTTCCTCTTCTGGCCTCCGCTTCCTTGGTCCTTCCTTTCATTATCTTGCCTCCGTAGTTCTTTTTCACGAGATTTGGCTGCCTCGACAATCTGCTAATAAGTTGTAAAGCTGGAACTCTGTAAGAACTCTCGTATCTGGGTCCTCAATCCCCACAAATACCTATCAACCTTTCTTTCTTCCGTGTCTACTTGATGAGCAGCAAATCTGGCTTTCTCATTGAACTCTGTTGTATACTCTTGCACCGACCGTATTCCCTGCTGTAATCTCAGAAAATCCTCCTCCAGACTTTTCATTGCAGTATTTGAGCAATATTCTTTCATAAATTTAGTTTTAAACTCCTCCCACGTCAGTTCTGATTCCAACCCTTTCTCTATATCCAGATTTATATTCTCCCACCAGAATTGGGCATCTTTGTGAAGACAATTTGTAGCATACTCAACCTTGTCTTTTTCCACACACTTACTCGTACGAAAAACTTTCTCAATATGGGTTAGCCAATTTCTTGCAACAACGGGATCATCAGTACCGAAAGAAATCGTTCGGTTTAAATTTGCGAAATGTCTCATAATTACAGCCTTTTGGTTCACTCGATCCTCCAGTCTCAGCATGTGTAATACTCAATATGGTTACATAATCAACTCGGTTCATACACCACGAAGGATAGCTACTCGAGACTCTTTGGGACTTTTCTACCTCACTGGTTTAAGTCTAAACCCATCTTAAGGTTTAATTCGCTTAAACCACAGCTCTGATACCAACTTGTAACGCCCGGTTTCTCAATCTTAGGATACACCAATAACTTAATTAAACACAAACAAGGTTATGGTGTAATTCCAAAAGATGAGTAACAATTCTACAAAGTTTTATCAAAAGCATAGTTTAAGTCATAAACTATATACAACAAGTATTTACAACGTTTTCACCAAAAACCGGAATATCCAAAATATTTTCAAAACATCCAGAACAAGTCCCAAAGTCAAAAGTCCAAGGTCCATATCTATCCAGCTAACCCTCCGTGATGTGTTTTCCATGACCTGCATTACCAGAACCTAACACAAACAACGATAGCAAACAAATTATGAGCTTTGAAAGCTCAGTGAGTAATTAGAAAATGACACAATTATATTTTCTATCTCTCCATTTCAATGAATCTTAATTGAACAACTCAATCTTCAGTGTATCTCAAACACTGCTACTCTTTAATTCATTACTCAAATCAACCTAATATGATATATCCTTTTATCTACAATTATATCTCAATAATATGTAAATTTATTTAACAGTAACTACTCACCTGAGGTTGACTCGGTACGTAGAACTCCAGAACCTCGTGTTTGATCCTGACTAGCCTTAGCTGTAACACAACAGCTAAATTTCAATACTCCAGTCTCATAATAATCTCATTCACAATTTATATCGACACAATCCAGAATTTAGCATCATATGGTGAAGTCATAATCAAACAAAGAACAATAACACTCTTGTTATAGCTCCTCACCTCACTCTTTTGACCTATTCAAATTTGTAAACAAAATCAACAAGCATAACACTAACTCAAGCTTAAAATTAAACTCTTATAGACTTGCTATACTACTAATTCAACCCTAACATCATCGAGTCACGGGTAGACCATCGAGACCACAAGGAATCACTCTAAATCAAAGTATCCAACGGTTGAAACAAAGCCAAATTCAAGGAGGATTACCTTTCAAACTCCAAGTACAAATCCCTAGCTTCAATTCGTGATTAATAGGCTTAAATCTCGACTTGGATGGCTTAGAAATCGATTTCTAGGGTTTAGAGAGGGTTTTGATTGAATTGGAAATGACCCAAATGAAGGAAAACCCGTATTTTAAAACATCCCTAATGCGCGACACGACCCGTGTAGGCTCACACGACCCGTGTGAAGCCTACAGCAAGCCGACATGAATTTGTACAGACTCACACGACCCGTGCAGCCTCACACGACCCGTGTGAGACCCTACCTCGCCTCAGTAATTTTTGAGCAAGAGTTACACGACCCGTGTGAAGGTACACGACCCGTGTAGACCTGAAAAAGGGTACTGCTTGATTCTTAAGCCTTTCTACACGACCCGTGTGGCCATACACGACCCGTGTAGCTCTGATTTGACATTTTACAAGTCCAAACTTCACTCAATTGGGTTTTTAATCATCCTAACTCATATAACAACTTATTTAATCTTAATTATACTAAGATTAACACAAAATCTATATAAATTAATAATATGGTATTACACATACTTTTCAGAAGCAGACACTGCCGAAATCAGTAAATTGTCTATATCTTCAGTCCCATTCATGCCTAAACAAATGACCACGGTCACAAATAGCTCCTCATTAAACTCTCAGCAACTCTGTCTTTTAAAAGACACTTCCAAAATCTTGGAAAACTCAGACCAAGAGAAAGTTGATGAGAAAATTGAAATGGAGAAGTCCCCAAGCAATATCGTTATAAATAAAAATTTTGAAAAAATAAAAATCAGAAACCCTAATGCTGATGACATCTCCAAGATGACTTCTGAACCCTTGTGTTCTGGATCCAAGTCATCCAAAGATACATCTCAACATAGTCTTTCTGAAAATCCAATCAGAACTTCGCTCAAAAATCTTAAAGTTAATCATGAAGAGATAGACTCTTTAAGTGATTCTTTATCTGACACTTCCCCAAGAGAAATTTTTCAAAGAGGAAAAGGAAAGAATCTAACCAGACAAGGAATAAAACCAACTCTAAACAGAAAAGATCTATGATCACCTCGATCACATGCTCGACTTGAACAGAAGAAATGCTTCTACACTAAGAAGCTATCGGAAGCTAATCCAACTCTCAACCTTCCAAGTCATACTCAGAGATCTTCTTCTTCCACATTCCGAAAGTATATCCACAAGGGATTACTTCCAACTCCAAAAATCAAACCCATTCAACAATTTCAAACCATCAGAAAAAAGGATTACAACTCAGAATTTCCAAAACTAACAAGAAACTCAAAAATAACTCAACAGAATCCATCCACTTCTAAGCAGCCAGTGAATGAATTCTTGAAACCAAAAATATCTTTTTCAAAAATCTTCAACTGCAACAAACAAACAACTGTCATCGGAACCAGATCTCAGAACTATCATCGTTCTGATATCACTCCGAAAATTTTAAAACGACAACAAAATAATATTTGTTGCCATTGTCGCAAACACTATTCTAAACCAATTACGGCTAGCACTTCAAAAACTTTCAAAAATACAAATATCTACTCCTCAAAACCATTAAAAAGATTTACTAAAAAATGGATCATAAAATCTCCTGCCTCAGAATCAAATTCTTTCTCTAAAACAGAAACTCTCACCAAATCTTCCATGCCTACTAAAACAATTGGGACCAAACAAGTTTGGATGCCCAAACTAACTGTTTAACTTTTCAGGCTTTTAGCATGGAAGAGCAGGATGAGGAATGGCTAATTGATAGCGCCTGCTCAATGCACATGACCGGAAGATTGGAGTTTCTAAAGGATTATAGAGAAGTCAATTTTGGAGGATATGTTACATTCGGAAACGACGCAAACGGCATCATCAAAGGCTATGGTGTACTGACAAACGGAAACTTTACCATTCATAAAGTTGCCTACGTCCTTGGACTAAAACATAATTTAATAAGTGTAGGTCAACTAGTCAGTACTGGTCTCCGAGTTGAATTTGACAATGAATTCAGCTATATTATGACTAGTACCAGAGACAGATGTTTAATCCGATCACCAAGACAAATCAATATGTTCCCTCTAAACATCACTATGTTTCCTGGAAAACCAAGACTATGCTTACTAACAAAAGCTCACTCCGAAATCAGTTGGTTATGGCATCGGAAACAAGCTCATCTCAACTTCCGATACATGAATCAGTTGGTAACTGGAGAAATGGTCAGAGGGTTGCCACTTCTGAGGTTCGATAACGAAAACTTATGTGCAGCATGCACATTTGGAAAACAAAAGAAGAAATCTCACAAAACAATCTCCGATTCAAATATTACTCGTCCACTAGAACTTATTCATATGGATCTCTGTGGTCCATCAACAGTTGCTAGTATAAATCACAAGAAATATATCCTGGTCATCGTGGACGACTACTCCCGATTCACCTGGGTGTTCTTCTTAAGATTAAAATCAGACACCTATTCAGAACTCAAAAACTTTATCACCTCAATCGAACTTAAGATTCAACTTCTTGTAAGAAGAATCCGAAGTGATAATGGAACTGAGTTCAACAACAAGCAAATCGAAGAATTTCTGACATCCAAAGGTATAGAGCATAACTTCTCAGCACCATACACACCACAACAAAACGGTGTAGTCGAAAGAAGAAACAGAACTCTAGTAGAAGCAGCCCGATCAATGCTAAACTTTGCAAATCTTCCTCTAACCTTCTGGGCAG
The DNA here is from genome assembly GCA_023525715.1 of Cichorium intybus. Classification (NCBI taxonomy): domain Eukaryota; kingdom Viridiplantae; phylum Streptophyta; class Magnoliopsida; order Asterales; family Asteraceae; genus Cichorium; species Cichorium intybus. Next base: position 110,734,258 of record CM042011.1, read on the forward strand.
AAGCAATATCAACTGCTTGCTTTGTTCAAAATCGATCCATCATCAACAAGAGGCTACAGATGACTCCCTATGAAGTTTTAAACAAGAGAAAAGCCAATGTTAAATTCTTTCATATATTTGGCTGCCGATGCTTCATTAAAAACAACAAAGATCACTTAGGAAAATTTGCACCCAAAAGTGATGAAGCAATATTCATGGGATATTCATCAAAATCAGTAGCCTATCGAGTCCTAAACAAAAGAACACGAGTTATAGAAGAAAGTTTTGACATAGAATTCGACGATCAATACCAATGGAGAAAGAAGAATCAAGATATTCTATATGTATTGGAAAATGATGATCCAGTGGGACATCGACCCATTCATATAGTTGAAATTGATTACGACTTACTCTTTGACCCATCAGAAACAGCAAAAGAAGCCGAAGTTGTTCATTCTCCTGATGCAATTCAACAAATCATCTCAGCATCAGGACCAACCACTTCCTCAAAACCTACCACATCTGAAAATCAAGAAGACCCTCCGATAATCTCTCCGATAATCGCGGGGAGCCTCAGTACCCTTCTCCTAGTCATCAGATTCAGAAGGAACCTTTTCACTTAGCAACCTCTGAGGGGAAGTCGAGACTCCCTACACATGTTGATGGGTTTCCTCAATCCGAGGGGGACCATCAACATTCAGAAGACACTTCATCAGCAGACATCCTTTTAGAAAATGTCATAACCCACTCTTCTGATGCTATAATCAATAATTCACCGCTTCTTATACTTGAAACCGATGAAAATACATCAGCCAAAGAATCACAAATTCAAAACACATCTACTGATGACACTAACTTCATCCAAGAAATCTCTCCTCCTATTTCCGACCCAGCATCTCTTACACGCTTGCACAAATGGACTCGGAGTCATCCTCCAAACCAAATCATCGGAAATCCTTCATCCAAAGTACAAACAAGATCAAAGAAATCAATTCAGGATGAATGTCACTATGCCGCTTTTATCAGCAAAATCGAACCTAAGACAGTCCTTGATGCCTTAGACGACGACGATTGGATCAAAGCCATGCAAGAAGAACTGTCAGAATTCAAAAGAAATAAAGTTTGGGATCTTGTTCCGAGACCCTTCAATCACAGAGTCATAGGTACCAGATGGGTCTTCCGAAACAAACTCGATGACATGGGCACTGTAGTCAGAAACAAAGCCAGATTAGTAGCTAAAGGTTACAGTCAGATCGAAGGACTTGACTATGACGAAACGTATGCACCAGTAGCAAGACTAGAAGCCATTCGGATCTTCCTAGCCTATGCCGCACATAAAAACATCATTGTACATCAGATGGATGTTAAAAGTGCATTTCTTCAAGGTGATCTCCAAGAAACAGTTTATCTTCAACAGCCTCCCGGCTTTGAAGATCTATCTCGACCCACCCATGTGTATCGTCTGAATAAAGCTGTATATGGTTTAAAGCAATCACCCAGAGCTTGGTATGAAACATTATCAACTTTTCTAGTTTCATCAGGATACAGGAGAGGAGTCATTGATCCAACATTCTTTGTCCGATCCCATCAAAATCACATCATGATCGTACAAGTTTATGTGGATGATATTATCTTCAGATCAACTAATCAAGCAATGGTCGATGAGTTTGCAAAAGTGATGACAGACAAATTTCACATGAGCATGAATCGAGAAATAAACTTCTTCTTAGGCCTTCAAATCAAACAAACAACACGAGGAATTTTCATACATCAAGAAAAATACACAAATAAACTTCTGAAGAAATTTTCTTTTGATAATTGCTCTACTACCAAGATTCCAATCTCCACAAATCACACACTCTTTGCAGACCCCGAAGGCGAACCGGTAGATCACATATTATATCGAGGAATGATAGGTTCCCTACTATACTTAACTGCCAGTAGGCCCGATATTATGTTTTCAACTTGCTTATGTGCGAGATATCAAGCTGCTCCGAAAGCATCACATTTGTCAGCAGTTAAACAAATTTTCAAATACCTAAAAGGAACCAAAGCCATGGGACTATGGTATCCAATCGGAGATAACTTCAAACTTCAAGCATTCACCGATTCAGACCATGCTGGATGTAAATTAGATCGGAAAAGCACATCCGGAAGCTGTCAATTCCTTGGTGGAAGGTTAGTCAGTTGGTCCTCTAAGAAACAAAACTGTGTTGCTCTATCATCAGCAGAAGCCGAATATGTCGCTGCATCCACCTGTTGCTCACAAGTCCTCTGGATGAAGACTCTGCTATTAGATTACGGCTACCGATTCCCTCAAGTTCCGATTTATTGTGACTCCAAGAGTGCCATTGCTATCTCTCATAATCCTATTCAGCACTCTTTGACAAAGCATATTGATCTAATATATCACTTCATTAAGGATCAAATTTTAGAAGGTAACATCGAATTATACTTTATTCCTACTGATGATCAAGTAGCTGATGTCTTCACAAAAGCCTTAGATTCCACTAAATTCAACAATTTTCTGGACAAATTAGGTATGCTAAATCCTGACTCTGACTTCTTTAGAGAATGATTGATTCATTCCTGAATTTCTAATCCTTCCGATTTTTTCTCAGAATTTCTAATCCTTCCGATTTTTCTCAGAATTTCTAAACCTTCCGATTTTTTCTCAGAATTTCTAATCCTTCCGATTTTTCTCAGAATTTCTAATCCTTCCGATTTTTCTCATAATTTCTAATCCTTCCGAACTTTCTCAGAATTCCTAATCCTTCCGATTTCTCTCAGAATTTCTAAATCTTCCGATTGTTCTCAAACATTTCGATAACTCTCATGATAACTTCATAAAAACAGACACATAAAACACCAAACTTACGATTCATTCATATAGAAGCATTACATTAATTGAATCAATTAAGTCATATTTCTAAACATCCCAAAAGTATATGACTTAAGATTCCACTACACAAAAACGATTACAAAACATTAAAAAACAAAAGATGATCCATTTCCCCTTCCTCCTAATGTTTATTGTATTGCCACTTTGGAGGATGTCCATACACAAAGCTCTATGTGATTCGTACAGACAAATCACACACCCGAACCATCTTCCCATCCAGCAGCACAACATCATAAACATCATCGCCGATCACGTTATCAACAACTCCAGCCCACCATCCCTGTCGATCCCATGCATCGACATAGTCACCAACCTTATACTCAACCACCACAGTTGGTGGGATAGGACGAAGGAGACCATATTTGACACGCACAATCATCATCTTTCCAGTAGTATTATCCGGCAAGCATCTCAGCTGCACTTCACACCGCCGTTTCCAAGTCCTTGTAATTACCCCCTCATAGAAACCACCAGCAAAATCTCCAGTTGTCAACTTCACTTCTACCTCATCGAAACATTTGAAGAAGAAACGAGCCATGATTGAAAGCAAGAAAATATAAGCTAATTTACGTATTAAGTTTGCGTGATTAAACAATTGGACGAAAACCCCTTTTTATAACCATCCAACGTGCCCATTCATTTACCCTAATTCATTCGCTTAGAGGTCATAATGACCCTAGTGGGCAGTTAATGCACCCATCAAATCAGCATCATTGCCAAAGCGGTTGATAAGACGGTTTAGCGACTTAAGCAGAGTAATGGATAAAACCATCCTTCACCCCATGCTGATTTTCGAGAACTGACACACATCCACCTACACACATCCACCTACACACATTCACCTAACCCTCCTTCTACACAATTCTACCCTTATTTCTTCACAAAACGACAGAAATCCATTCTCTCTCTGATAATTTTCTTCTGATTAACAAATATTCCGATAATTAAGTCCAACAAAAATATCAACTCATAACCAACTTCAGTTTCATTCATACATAGTCAAAAGACTTACATATCATGCTCAAAGAAAAGATACAATACAACCATATCCAGAAACATACAAATCTAACCTTCAAACACAAAAGACATTCTACCCACAAAATTACTAATCTTCCCCCTTTTTCTACCTCTCTTCATCAGAGTTTATAGTACTGCCACATCGGAGTCTCTCCGAGATGGTACCTCTGATGAATCCTTAGTTCGGACTCATCTACAAACAACCTAGTTCCATCCACCAACACCACATGGAACTGGTTGAATGTTGTCTTCCTAGAAATAACAGCTGGCCACCATCCACGACGATACCATACCTCCACGAAGTCATATTGCTTGAACTCCACCAAAACCCTTGGAGGCACCGGTTGAAGATACGCAAAATCGACGTGTACACTCAACGGACCACCAGTAGATCCGTCAGTCAAAGTTGTCATCTTTACTTCATATCGATTGTTCCATACAGACTTGATCACACCACCATAAACAGCACCCCCAAACTCCCCATCTTGCATCCGCACTTCAACCTTCTCATCTCGACTAAATGGACGTCTCCCTGCTATACCTAACATCTAACCCCCTTTCGAATGACTTACATGTTCATCTCAAATCTCCTTTTATAATCACTCAAACTTTCTCATCTCACGACACATCATCACTTCGAGATTAATAACATAGAGATTGATACATGATTTGACTAATTGTTACAGATAGACAACACCATTACCCCTATTTACAGCACTGACGTGACAACTCTACAGTTATCTTTTCCACAAGTCTTCTCCAAACTTCATATTCAGACACTCAATCATCCTCTGACTCCGAGTGACTCGCTCTTCAAAACACAATCAGAACCCTCCTGTACATACTTCTTCTGATACCTTTTATCAGAAATATCAATTTCTCTGAAACGTGATTCGACTCTGAACTCCACATTCCTCTTTCTGATTCCATAGATCTAATCTATCAGAATTCTCATTCATTTCTGAACAAGTCAGAACTCTCATCCGTACTCACGACATCTCGTCACGACACATTTAATAGTGGAATAAAAATTAATTACGAAATACATTTATTTCCCAATTATTAAAATCCACACGATCCATTTTTCTCCAACGGATATTCTCTCTGTCGCACATGTCCGTCCTTTAATGGACCATCCTCTTTCATCATTTCCTTGCATTTAATGTCAAGCATACCATTTTCTGACACAACTGTTCACACATCCCTTCTTTTTCGCAAAACCGGCGGTTCATTTCACTTTTTCGAAATGTTATAACCGTTCCCTTCCTTTTGATATCTCATTCTTCATATAAACCCCCTTTCTCATTAATCCTCTCTCACCGCCGTCTACAATCCTTTAACCCTAAAAATCTCAAAACTTCTCCATCCGGTCAATCCTCAAATCTCTTCAATGGCTTCCCATTCCCGAAGCAATACCGACACTGTCAATATCGCCGTATCCAATCTTCAACTTTCAGACGATCTCAAAGCCTACAAGCCACACCTGCAAGTTCTAATTCATGTACTTTCGAGACACGCACTGGAAAAAGCTTTCTTTCATCCCCCTCCCTCCATTCCACTCTCTCTTTTACAGGAAGTAGTCTCCTCCACCACAAAATGTGACAGCAGTTATGCCATCGCCCTGCACAACGATCACCGTGTCGTCATCGACAAGCAAACCTTCGCAAAAGCCCTAAACCTCCCCTACCATACCTCCACCTTTGACCAACCAACCGATGGTGATCTTAAGTCTATGATCTACAACATGGGTTATATGTATGACTTGCCAAAACTCTTTCATATGTCTAAAGGACACATCTCCCCTTTATGGCAATGTCTTATACACTACATCATTAAGTGCTTAATCGGCAAAATGGGTGGTACAGACCAATTGAACAAACGTCTTATGACACTTCTTTGGAGCCTCTACTCCGGTCAAAAAGTCGATTACGCCGGAATACTATTTGATGACTTCATTAATTATGTACCTTCCTCATTAAAACCAACAGGTCAAATTCACTCTGCACGTTTTTGGGCTATATGCATCGAGCACATATATCAGAGTCTTAACCTTGCCTTTCCTGATCCAAGATCAGCAGACGACAAACTGGTCATGATTAAGGCTAAACCATACACTGCCAAAACGGACCCCATATTCGGGGAAATACGAAGACTGCCTAAAGCACTTTTGAATTTGGCGGATCGAGCACACCCTGCTGTCATCTCTCATATTATTTCTACTGAAGGAGTCGATTTGTATCCTCCTCACTCTCTTAAACGATGTGAAGCCCCCAAGAAACTCAAGAAGAAAGCTTCTGAATCTTCCCCATCCAAGCAACCACCAAAAAAGAAGCAACGAAAAGTCAAAACGGTATCTTTTTTTTTGAATCAGACACATATTAATTCTGATAATGCACACCCCAACCCCCCCCCCCCATTTTTTTACTCTCTTTCTAAAATTCCCCTTCTCTTCAGTCAGAAGTCTCTATCCTCTGACAACCCCTCTTTCTAAACTTCTCATTCTCTTCAGTCAGAAGTCTCTATCCTCTGACAATCACTATTCTTTTTTTTTACTTCTCAAAAAACTCTTGCTTCTAAATCCTCCCTCCTTCTTTTCACTTCTCCGAACTTTTCTACTTCTGATACCTCCCTTCTCATTCTTGATATTTTATCGATATATCATCTCCCCCGATTCATATACTCTTCTCTAATCATTCAACAGTTTCATAATTATGCCTATTTTCTGACATACATCTAAACTCCTTTCTATGATACTATGATAAACCCAACAATTTGTATCACAACAACTTGATTATTTAAATCTCACTTCATGATTGCAAATTAAGCACCTCATCTATACATCATACTGTGCACTTTACACATTTGTGATTATATCAGGTATGAATTCCATCCAGTATCCATGTTCGTTATCTAACTTACATTCTTTATTGTTAGACTTCTGAACCATCCTCAAAAGATTCCGAGTCAGAACATTTGGAGGAAAGACAGAACTCTCCAGACTCGGAAAATACTCCGGATAACACATTCATGGAAGTAGACCAAAATCAACACCCACCTTCTCCACCTAAAAAGAATTCACCAACCCCCACACAGACTCCCCACACTGATCTCCTTCCAAACCTCACTCAACCTCCTCCTGATGCATCTGAATTTTCTAAATGGAAATTCAAAGAAGCAGTACGAGACCAACAAGTGTTGGTTGAACGTCTTCGAGATCAATTTGAATATAAACAAAAGGAACTTCAAACTCTGTTCGTCTTTGGTCCCCCATCTGACAAAGACTCTAACTATGTCAAGGCAGAAAGAATTCGCATCAATGCTCTCATTCAACAACTTGATTCCCTCCTCCACTCATCACTTGAGCCACTGGTAGACTCCTCATTCTACCTGTTTGACACTACCGAAACTGACTGGTCCAACATTGCATCCGCCATAATCCCTCTCACATGGGACAAATTCTGTGTTCAAGAAATTCAGCAAAAGCAACAACGAAAGCAAACATTGGAACAACCTACTGAGTCCGACTCTCGCGTCCTAATCTCTGAGTCTCAATCTATTCCAATCAGCACCCCCATCTTTGGTGTTGATCAAGAGGTGGATAAACCTTCCTCGTCGCAAATGCATCTGATCGATCTAAGCGACACCAATTCCTCCTCAGACAAAGCTGCCAAAGCGCCTCAGCCTCAATCCGTCAACTCCTTACTTAAGGATGATTCTCTTCATCAGAAAGTCGATGCTCTGACAACACTCCTGACAGACTTCAAGTCCTCACAAAATCAGGAACCCTTGATCAAAGAAATTGCTGAACTCAAGGAAAGAATTGCTGCTTTAGAGAAGAAAGACACCGAAATTCTTCTCACTTGCGACACTAATGCTAAAAGGATCATCAATGATGGGCTCGCAAAACTAGATGCTCAACGCGAAACCGATGCAGCAAACATGATGAAGACCGCACAGAAGATGCTGATAGACGTTGAAAAATGCCAACAACAAGTCCCTGAGCTCCTGACAAATGTGGAACTCAAACTCAAAGAAGCCATGGACCATTTTGCCAAATACCTAAATGGCGTTCTGGCTGAAAACTTCTCTCTTCGACAAACCAACACTTTTCTTCTTCAGATGGTTACTCAAACCATGCAGAACATTACCGGTACTATGCCAGGACCCATTGAACAAATCAAACTCTGCACCAAGATAAATATGGAAGTAATGGAGGCTCTCTAGACCATGTACGACACGCCTCTTCCTGATTGCATCAAGAAGGAAGTCACCAAAGTCTCCGCCAAGATTGACTCCATTTTGGCTCGCCTACTTGTGACCCTTTCCGTTCCTACAGGAGCCCCAGGAGGGGGAAAGGAGAATGACATAGCAGAACCCGACCAACCGACTGCCATGTTAATAGATTCTGCTGCTGGTACAAGTGAAATAAAAGACCAAGGAAACATTCCACAAAAAGAAACAATTGAAACTGTTACTGATACCGGAACCAATGAAGACGAAAATCAGAACAAAGAATCATAAAACATTCAATCTTCTCCTCCGAAATCTCCAACTCAGCAATCTCCAACTCCGAAATCTCCAACTCAGCAATCTCCAACTCCGAAATCTCCAACTCCGCAATCTCCAACCCCGAAATCCCCTCCTCCGAAATCCCCAACTCCAATCCCCACCTCTCGAATGTCTCCTCATCAGAAATCCAATCATTCAAACGACGAGATCTTTATATACTCACCAATCAAGGATTCTGATCCACCAGTGATCAAGGAAAGAAAATCAAAATTCTTTGACGATCAAGCCAATGAACATGCTAAAGAATTCAGCAACAAGTCGGAACATGATCAATATCAAGCTGATCCAACAGGTCCAAGCAATTTCATCTACTCAAACACCAATTACCGACTAATAACTGACTCAGACTTCCAACCCTTCAAATCTTACAAACCTCCCCCATCAAAAGAATACAAATGGGATCTTCCTCTGGCCCCCAACGCAGAAAAATATAAGTATACTCTGAACCTCTCGGCAATTTCAGGACCTTTCAAAGATCTAGCTGCCCACGATAGAAACTTGCAATTCTTCAAGAGATGGACCAAACCACAAGAAGAAACTTGGTCAAATGAAGTCGTAACTGCAGTCCGAAGTATTAAAAGGAAACATTTTCAGAAAGCAGAATTCTTTGAATTTGAGCTTGTCAGAAATGGTGACTACAACAATACATCTCGGATAACAGAAGCCGACTTCCGAAATATGAACCCAGCTGACATTTTCTCGATAACCATGAAGCTGTCTCATAAAGAAGATCAAGTCGCCAGAGAAGCCTACGTTGCAACGAGAAGATTTCTACATCGTTTAATAGAGGAATTCTGCTACAATGATGCAGAAATGTATAAAATCATCAAAGACCATCCGGAACCACAGATAATACCAAAGCCTGACTTGTCTATACCAGACAACAGAACTAACTGGAAGAAAGGTGCCACCTTTGATCCAGAACTTGGCCTAGTGTATAAGAATGAAAAAGAATTTCTTTTTCTTCGTTCGGACCAACTCAGAAGAGTTACCAATAGCTTGCTAGACAAGTACATCATAGCTGTGGAAAGATCAAAATCTTCAGAACCAGAAGCCAAGAAAGAACTCCTTATCAGAATGAAGTGGCTTCTGGAAGTCAGAAAATTTTGGAGATTTACTGCAAAACAAGGAATACTGGATCAATGATACTGAATCAAAACCCTCGTTTGGTCACCGAAGGGGGAATTGTTAGTGCTATTTATCGTTGACCAACTCGTAGTTTGATAAGTTTTGGGATTGTATTGTCAAACCTTCTATATTGATAGAATGAACTTATTTTCACTTGAATGCTTTTGTAATGAACAATCTTTTATCATATATGTTGCCTCTGATAATCTGTACTCTGATTACTTGTCTCTATCCGAATTTCAGTATTGAATTTCGGACTCCGTCCTTTCTGAGAAACTCAGTAACAGAACGTAATCCACTCAGAAGATTGAGCTCAGAAGATCATTCTCAGAACCTAGTCAGAAAGTCAGAACATACATAACTATTTCCAGATACACTCTGATAACATCAGCCAGCACTCCGAAATCCACTCAGGATTTCAGACTATCAATATAAATATATCATTGGAAATATCACACTTAAGCATTCAACAAAGAAGACTGAAGAACAAAGAATATCTAAGAGATAAGACAAAGGATAAGCACGTCAACTTATAGGTTATGATTAGACTAGATCAAGCGTGGTCATCTAGAAGCATGTCTATTGTACTTTAGAGTATTATTAAATTATAGACAAGCCACCCTAGTTTGACATAGTATTATAATAATAGATTTACCTCTCTTATCTGACTGAAGAGAGACGTGTTGTCTCCTCTTTAGTCCATAGGTTATTACCAGAAGGTCCTCCCTTAGTCTATAAAAGGGAGACCAAGTTCATCTTCAGTCCTCATGGTTTTTGAGAGACTTTATGTAACACTTTCTCTTATCAATACATTCTCTCATTCCATCAACTCTTATGTTATCATCTGCATTTCTCATCTCTCTCTCTCATTTCTAGTACTCTTACTTTAAGTCTTTATATTTCCAAGTTACTTAAATGTCTACATTTACTATTTATTGTTGAGCTATTAAGATCTGTTCTAAGTATTAACTCCTATTTATAATTCTGCATCCATCTCAAGTCTTCGGACTTGTCCATCTCCGAAACTCATAATTTCGGACTTTCAATTTCCGCAATCTTTTATTCCGCACTTACTTAGAATATTTGGCGACAACACTTCGCATCTCGTGCTCCTCGGTTTACAACCACTTTCAGAACTCAAATGAAATTTAGTATTCGTTTGAGAGAGTGATAGGTCATAAAAATAACGGGATGTAAAAAGTTAACGCAAAAATTAAAAATAAAAATCAACAGATAACCAAACAAGCTAGACTATTTAAAATCGTTCCCCTGAGTGGCGCCAAAAACTAGTTGTTATGTAAAACTCATTTATAAAATAATCATTTGTAATTATGACGACGCCTAGCAATATCAAGTATTTTAGTCGTCGTTGAGGCATGTTTTGAGTAAAATATATATCTTAAACTGTTATATTACACACGTTTTGGGTCTAGTGCTTCTTGTATGAATTATATGAAATACAGGGTAAGAAGTGTACAAAATGGCAAAAGTTTTGGATGAAGTCTACTTCCAATCGAAAGAACACGTGTGTCACAGGTCTAGAGGACACACGCGACGCGGTAAGCTGTAACACTGGATGGAGTTTTAAATTCAAAGTGCGAAGAATCAGTGCTTATGGATAAGACGCGCTGCGGATAGGGCCTTTGCGCACCACGTCCAGGCAAAATTCTCAACTATAAATAAAGGCCTTCGGTTTGTGATTTAGGAGCAAAAACCCGACTTTTGAGTGGAACTCAGGCTTCTTCGACTCATATTTTCGTATTCCATTGATCGGGGTAGTTGGTAGTTTGCTAGTTTTAGTTTAATTTCCTGTTTTTCAGTATTTGTTATCATGTGAGTTCAACGATTCTGGTTTGTAGAATCCCGTTGACCTTGTAGATCTGGATTCTTGACCCGAAGTCAGAAACATTCGACTTCGGTGTGGTTTTACTTTTAATGCAATCATTTGGTTCTCGTTAATTCTCGGTTTCGATTTCAGTTTCACAATTATTATCGTTTGCTCGATTGTGTGTTTTTGATGTTTCTGATTTTCTGAGTTATACCTCGGGATCAGAATGTGCTAGTTTGGTTTGATTGAGATTTGGATTCGAGTAGTTCAATAGTTGCAAGTTTATGGTTTCGATAGTCTTGGTTTATTGCAATTTTGTTGTGTGTATTGATAGACACCATCTATAGAGTGACACTATAGACCGGTTATTTCTTGACACAGATTTCAACCACTGACGCCACGGTTCGACCCTTGTCCATTAGCTAGTGAGCTGTAAGGTATTTATCTAGTATTTTTGACCGCATCGACGACTGCGACAATGTCACATTTTGGCGCCGTTGCCAAGGAGTTGTGCGCTTGAATACTGTGTCAGTTTGTATTTTAATTATAGTTTTTGGTATTTGATTTGGTTTTTGGACGGTTGTTTGCAGTTTGTGCATGCGTACACGTTGAGGTGAACAAACGTCACCTCTACTTTTCGATTCTGAAATTGAGCGGACCGTGCGACAAAATCTTGTGCGTAAGCGGTTACTCAACATGAGTGTAAATGATGTGTCAGTAGAAGATGTTACCAATAAGCCGACAAACGAGGTAACAGGGGGACAACCGTTTGTGCCCCCTGTTCCAATGAATCTTAATGGAGCCTCTACAAGTACCGGTGGCGGTGCAGTTTCAGCCACTGCACCTGTCCCACCATGTACTCAGTCTGTAGTTTCACCCATTAGTCAACCAATCCCTAACCCTGGTGGGAATTCTGCAACTACTGTGCCGACATGGGGAGTGCCAAATCGAGATGGTGCCCTGGGTCCACGCCAGCCAGTACAAATTCCTCAACAACAACCACCACCATTTCAAAAACCTCAACCACCCATTCTATAACCGCACAGCAACAGTATCATGCTCAATCTGGAGACCTGGTGTACGATGATGAGGACGAGGGTTGGATGCCAAACAACCCTAACAATCAAAATCAGCAGTAGAATCGAGGTCAGGGACCTCCGTATCAACAACAGCAACAATACAACAACCAATGGCAGGGGCAGCGATATTACAATAACGAATCGCACAATGATGGTAACTTCGTTCCCCCTTTGTATTTTGCACAGCCGATTGGGCAATTGGTTGCGTCGCACTTCCAACCTCGAGAGTACGATAACGTGTCGCCAATTTACTTTCCTGATAATGTAGTGTGTCATGTTGAAATTAGGCCTCAACTATTAGGAGTGCTGCCAGAATTTAAAGGATATAGACAGGATGACCCGTACAATCATTTGTACGAGTTCTTAGCAATTGCCAATGCAAACATCCCTACAAATGCAAATAGGAATTTCTTTAAATTAAGGCTATTCCCGTTTACACTTAAGGATAAGGCAAAATATTGGTTCACCTCATTACAAGCAAATAGCGTCACGACGTGGGAGCAACTTAAAACGAAGTTTCTACAAGAATTTTATCCTGCGAGCAAGACGACAAAGATTAGAGGGCGATTCAAGATTTCCAACAAAAACCTGGGGAAGCATTTCGCGATGCTTTCGAAAGATTGAAGGAGCTGATGAGATCGCATCTGCATCACGAGTTCCCGAGATGGCAGCTAGTCAAGTTCTTCTACGATGGAGTAGACACCACAAACCAGGCCATGATTAATGCATCGTCAATTGGAAGAATTATGCTACAAGACCCTAATGCTGCATGGAAATTCTTAGAACGACTAAGTTATGGATTGAAGACAAGTGAACCTACAAGGGATAGGATGGTACCCGTAGCAAACATAGAAGAAGAAAATAAATGGATGAAAGAGATTCAGACTGAGCTAAGTACCATTACAAAAAATTTTAATCACTTGCTCACGTTGTTACAAAAAGAAAAAGGAGCTTATGTGTTGCATGGGCAGACCATTTGCAACAATTGTGGTGAAGTAGGTCATTATCGCATTGATTGTAAAATGACGCAGGAAGAAGTAAGTCTGATACACGGGTATGGACAGTTTCGAAACACACCACGCCCATTTAAAGGAAACCCTCAAGGAGATGCTAGGCAAATGCAGGTAGGAAAGCAAAATACATATTTAGCACCAAAGGAAGGAAGCACGGAATTTAGTGCTAGAATGAATGAAGTTTATGAATTTCTAGTTAAAATTAAGGATGCAGAAGATGCAAAACACACAGGCGCTATTAAGATTAGGAACCCAGCTCTTAAATATCGGAGGAGACGTGGAGTAAGAGAAAAAGGAAAGAGTTCAGCCCAAGAAAGGTCAAGTGAATGAAGTCATCAAATTAAGGAGTGGCAAGAAAGTGGACAACAAGGTTGTTGCTCCACCACCTGAAGATGGTAGTGATGTGGAGGTTGTTTTTGATGAAAAATAAGAATTGGAAAAGAAAGAAAAGGTGGTACAAGGAGGAACAAAGAAGGAACCTCAGAGCTATGCAGTTATTGCGGTCAAAATTATAATAGCGGTAACATGCCGATATTTAATTTAGCGGTTCTCGCGGTGGTATAGCGGCGGTATAACGGTTTTTTATAATATGCAGATTTTGTATATTATACTATTACTAGTAGAATAAATATCATAAAATTTATATAAAAACATCACATGAGGCTTAAGACATAACATTCTACCTTGACAACAAACTTTTACAGCAAATGTGTATCAATCTCATATGAATGGCATCATATATCCATATTTTACAAAAAAAATATCAAAATAGTAAAAAAAAACATAAAATAAAAAACATGTGATTACGTTAAAAAATTTACTTACATGGTGCAACTTTTGATTCTACTGCTATCGATGTTAACCGCGGTATTTCACGGTCCAAAATAGCGGTAAATCGCGGCGCTATTTGCGGAACCGCTATAATTTACTACTAAAATGAACCGCTATTTTATCTATCTCCGCAAACCGCGATACCGGCGCGATACCACCGCTATACTGGCGCGATTAACTGCATAGCCTGAGAGTAAGTGAGAGAATGGAGAACCCAGTTGTACTGCTCCTTTTCCTGCAGCTTTGGAAAAGCCAGTGGACAGACCATATGGTAAGCGAGGACCTCTTGCAGAGGATATGTGGGAGTTGTTTAGCCAAATTAAGGTCAACATTCCGTTAGTCAAGTTGATTAAAGAAGTTCCTGCTTATGCTAAATTCTTGAAGGATCTGTATATCCACAAAAAGCAAATTCTTTCCCATCTTCCGAAAAAAGATTGAGTTGACTGAATATGTTAGCTCGATAATTATGGACACCTTGCCACCAAAGATAAAGGACCCAGGAGCCCCCTTATATCAGTGGACTTAGGAGATGTTCACAGCAAAAAGGCTCTGTTGGATTTTGGCGCAAGTGTGAACATTCTTCCAGGACAAATCTTTGATAAGTACGAATTTGGCACCTTAAGACCCACGGATGTCATTTTGCAGCTCGCTGATAAATCTACCAAAATTCCACGAGGGATGCTATCAGATGTCATAATTAAGGTTGGAGACTTCTACTACCCAGCAGATTTCTTGGTGCTGGACACTCACCAAGTGGTCAAGGAAGAGCAACCTACAATTATTCTCGGATGACCATTCCTTGCAACAGCAAACGCGCATATTGATTGTCCCACTGGAGAAATGGGAATATCTTTTGGAAATCAACAATCGAAGATCAACATCTTCAATGCCAATGGAAGTACGATGGAAGAACAGGAATGCTATCAAATCGACATTGTAGATGAGTTGGTTCAGCAATATATGCCTGAAGTTTTGCAAAGTTGAAGAATTCTTAGAGGGAGAAGACGAAGAGCATAAAGACCCTCAGGAAGAGGAGAATGAGGAAGGACAAAGATACAAGGAATGCTCGCAAGTGGATAAGTTGCCAACCAAAATTACCAAGTCGCTTAAACCTTCATTACAAGAGCCACCAACATTAGAACTTAAGACATTGCCAGCTCACCTCAAGTATGCATTTTTTGGAGAAAAGGAAAGTTTGTTGTTGATCCTGTCAGCAAATTTAAGAACAGAACAAGAGAAGTCCTTATTGGAAGTCTTATCTATGTACAAGGAAGCAATTAGATGGACTATTGCGGATCTGAAGGGAATTAGTCAAACAATGTGTATGCATCGCATTATTACTGAAGAAGGAACTAAACCCGGTAGAGATACGCAACGCATGTTAAATCTCAATTTGCATGAAGTTGTGAAGAAGGAAGTGCTAACATGGTTAGATGCAGAAATCATCCACCCGATCTCGGATAATGAATGGGTTAGCCCTACGCAGACTGTACCTAAAAAGTCAAGAATTACAATGGTAGATACCAAGGACGGTGACAAAGTGTCCACAAGACCAGTGAGAGGATGGAGAGTATACATTCATTACAGGAAGCTCAATGCAGCGACATGAAAAGATCATTTTCCACTCCCATTCATTGATCAAATAGTGGAAAAACTGGCAGGGCAAAAATATTACTGTTTCCTGGACGGATACTTGAGGTATAATCAGATTGTGATCCATCCAGAAGACGAAGAAAAGACAACATTCACTTGTCCCTATGGCACTTTTGCATTTCGAAGAATTCCTTTTGAACTTTGCAATGCGCCTGCTACGTTTCAACGATGCACGATGGCGATCTTCTCAGACATGATTGGGGATGCGTTGGAAATCTTCATGGACGATTTCTCGATCTTTGGATCATCTTCGAGGCATACTTAAAACAGTTGGAGAAAGTTCTGGCAAGATGTGTGGAGTCTAATCTGGTGTTGAGCTGGGAAAAGAGCCATTTTATGGTCAGGGAAGGAATTGTTTTAGGACATGTTGTTTCTAAACGAGGATTTGAGGTTGACAAAGCCAAGGTCAAAGTGATTTCCACATTACCTCCTCCTACTTCAGTAAAAGGAGTTAGATCTTTCCTGGGACATGTTGGGTTTTACAGAAGATTCATCAAGGACTTTAGCACTATTTCCAAACCATTGTGTGGTCTTCTGTTGAAAGATGTGCCATTTGTCTTCGACGAAGAGTGTGTTAAAATGTTCAATATCCTAAAGGACAAGTTGGTCGAGGCACCTATCAGTACGCGCGCCGCGGATTTCACTTATGCGCGGCGCGGCTGCGGGAAATTTGCAAGTATAAATAGATGCATTTCCAGCTGAAAACCCTAGCAAAGACCGGGTGTAAAATCGACCTTGAAGCTCTTTGACTCCAGGATTTCGTTTCAGCAAGCTCTCAATTGGTATTTTATGATTTTTGATTAAATTTCCTTTTAGTAGCAATTAGTTTTTGTAGCTAAAGTCTTTGGGAGTGACAACCACTGACTTTGAGCACTTAGGTTTCTGATTTGGAAACATTTGGTTACTGTTTTTGTGTTTGGAATTCGGATTTAGTGAATGGAAAGCATTTGGTTACATTTAATCTTAGCTTTCCGGTATTTTCATGCTTGTGTTTGATTTTGATTGATTGTTTGTGTTGGAATTGTGTTTGGACCTTGTTAGGACTGTTTTCTTTAGCTGAATTCAGTAGCTAATTAGGTTAGTTTGTAAGCATTAAACCTTGGCTAGTAACTGTTCAGTAGAACTCTAGTTAGTAGCTAGTTTATGCTTTGCTTGGTTTTGCTAGTTTGGATGCCTTTGATTGCTTCTGATTCAGAGATGTACTTCTGATTTCAGAAAGTGACTAGGTTCATTTGAGCATAGCTTAGATTGGCTTGAGTGTTTGATCATTGCTTCTGTTGCTAGTGATTAGGAAAATAGAAACCAGATCCTCCGACTATATCTGTGACACTATTAGTTGGTAATCTCTCATCTAGTCTAACCACGAAGCTCCTGTGGATCGACCCTGACTACCGCTATACTAGTATGTGTTAGGTTTTCTCTTATTTTTGACCGCACGACGACCTAGGCGTGTCAAATTTTGGCGCCGTTGCCGGGGAGCTGTGCGCTTAGATTAGGTGATCTATAGGATTTAGTTTCTGATTGTTGATGTTTAATTTTAGTTCGCTGATTTTTGGTATGTGTACAGCCTTATAATGGGTGATTACATGTACCCGGATCAGTATGATTATTCGGCCGACACCTATTACGAGGATGATTGTTATAATGGATCATTCGATGACAATGGATGGCGGACCGAGGAGTCATCTCAGCCTGAGAATTCTGTAACTTTGGCCCAACTTTGGGTATTCATGTATAACAACTACTACGAGCAGAAGGACCAGGCTGAAGCTCTTGAAAAAGTGCAAGCTTCTTTAGATAGGTTAGAGGAAAGTTGGAAATGTTCACCACCTTCGCCAGAACCGGAGGCGAGTGATTTTTATACCAATAATAATGTGTGTGAACTTGCATCACCTGAATATATGATGGAAGGGCATACACCGTGGGAAAGTCAAGAGACCACTGAGATGGTCGAAAATGTTGTTGAGGAAGAGGTTGTAGGTGACAATGCTACCTCTAACTCAACAGCTTTTGATATGTTTGATGTTTTTGAAAATGTTAATAATGTTGATCTGGTGATGTGTGAACCCATACCATCACCAGACGATTTGATTGATGAGGATGTTGTGGAGAAGGCTGTAAGTGACAGTACAGACCCCAGCCCAACGACTCCCGAAATTGTTGAAGTTTTTGATATTATTGAGGAAGGGGGTGTAGATGACAATATTACCCCCGACCCTGTAATTTTTGAAAATTTTGAAAAATTTGAAAATAAGGATCTGATGATGGGTGACTTTGTACCACCATCAGATCAAATAAGTCACTCACTCTTGGTCCCGATCCACCTGTTGGACGATGATCAAGAAGTTGATGCCGACGAATTGATATTTGAAAACAATAAACATGATTTTATCACCACTCATGATCCATTCATGAATGGAAAATTAGATGTAATCAATACCATCGATGAGGACATATGGAAGCATCCTGATATGTTGCCTTTCAATCCTAGTCGATTGGAAAATCTTTATTGGCATTGCAAGCCAAAAATTGCAAACTGGAAATGGCACGTGGTGCACTGGCAAAATGAAATCTACAAAACAACTACTGGGAGCGGCATTGGGCGCGCTTCACGTCAAGCCTTTGACCTTGAAGAGATGCAGAAGGAAGGACCGAGCTTGGAGGTTCAAAGCTACTTCCAAGCATTCACGAGAGTTAATCAGAAAGCAGCAACTGGGCAGCAACAGGAGAACCAACAAGCCATTCGACCCAGGAAAGTTTGAAGGGCGGTGGGTCAGTGAAGGGACGGTGGAACCAGAAAAGCATCAAGGAAAGAGGGCATATGATCCACCGTAGAAGGACTAGTACGTCTGGCTGAAGACGTTAAACTTAGCGCTTGTTGGGAGGCAACCCATCATGTCATAAGTTAGGGTATATTTCTAGAAATAAAATACAAAAATACATCAATCTTTTTTGCAGGTACTAGTGGTTCGAAATAAGTGTGGGGTCATTTGAGAAGTTTTTGAAATTTTTGAAGTCCGCGCCGCGGGTATTTGAATTACGCGACGCGGGATCGTAAACCAACCCGATGCGCAGGGGTTGATTTGGTGACATGCGCGACGCGTAAAGTGCAAACCCGCGACGCGGTAAACGATCAGTCGGTTTTCTCCTTTATAAGGTAAGCCGCGGCTCACACGACCCACACGCGACTCGGAGCTCTGGTCATCGAATTTTTCTTGCAATTTTTCTTGCTCATTTTGTTCCCACTGCTAAGGTACGCCATTCTAACTATCTATTACTCGTTAAAACTAGCGATTAGGTAGTTAATTTTAGTGATTTGCCCAAAATAGTTCAAAACTTAGAATCGCTAATGCTAGCTTATAGGGTGTTTGTTTTGCCAAATGGAGACCCTAGATGAGCTAGTCGGCAACTAGGCTACCTTGTGGTGTGATTATATTGAGTTTTAGCAGGTTAAATTGAGAAATGGGATCGGGGTTTGGAAACAGCCGCACGCCGCGCCGCGCCCTTGATCTTGGGCCGCGCCGCGGTGCGGCAGGGAAGATGAGGACTGATTTTGCAAAATTTTTGTTTTGTGGCTATATTTTCTTTTTGCAGATGATGTTTAGATTGGAGCATGCTTTCCTCCAGTTCCCCGCAGAGCTTGCCAGTTCGGCAGAGTACACCTCGCGGAGGGACGCATTGACTGCTCGCCGGGTTCTCGAGGCGACAATCATTGATAGAGATATTCTGAGAGACGCCGGACTATGGGGTGCGATCGAGCCGTTTTTACATCGCACCTGGACCCACGAGGAGGCATCATTCACATGTCGTGGCTGGGACAGGATCATGGCCACTGACGAGGACGTGGTCTATACGGAGCTTCTCCTGGAGTTCCTGTCTACGATCCATTTCGCTCCCAGGGCATCGGATCCACGATCCAGGCTCGTACGCTTTCGTTTGGGAGGTGAGGCTCGTACGCTTTCGTTTGGGAGGTGAGCACAGGGAGTGTAACCTCCGGGAGTTTGGGAGGCGCACAGGCCTATACACTACAGCAGACCTCCAGCATCGCTATTTCACCCGGTTCTTCGGGTCCTGCATTCAGGGGGAGCCGGACAGGGCTCCTAACATGGAGATTTGGACACCATTGTCCAACGTCAGGTACGAGGCAGGGACCTCGAGGGAGAGCCACCTACGCGATCGACTTCACCGTCTCATGCACCGGATCGTCTCCACCTCCATCATGCAGCGGGAAGGAGGTGAGAAGGTGTCTGGGGATGACATGACATTTTTATGGGCTCTCCTCGACTCGTCCCGATTCTTCCATCTCCCCTTTGCCCTTGCGGTTGCTCTCTCCACCCACTCTACCGGCGCCTCCACCAGCAGCCCACTAGCCAGGGGGTATTTCATTACCTGCCTGGCCCGTTCCTATGGTATTCTTACTGCCTCCGTGGTAGCCTCCTTGACCGCTCTGCCTCCATCGCGCACTACAGCACGCACTTTGGAGAGGATGCGGCTCATTGAGCTACAGTGCCCGGGACAGTACATCCGGGCCCCGACCAAGCCTCCTCAGGCACCTCAGCCCGCATATGCCCAGCCTGGCAGGAGACGCAGGAGGCCAGAGCCAGCGCCAGAGCCCGCAGCCCCGACACAGCCGCAGGAGGACTCAGCGGCCATCCATCGGTTGGAGGCCCGAGTTGCGAGGATGGAGGACCAGCTCGAGTGGATCGGGGAGGTACTTTTGGAGTTGGCCACTCAGCAGGGCCGACGTCCCGGACCATTCCCAGCCAGGGCCCATGATCATGAGGCCGGACCCTCCAGGCCGCCTGGCAGTGATTGATGTACTTTTTTCTTTCTTTCTTTCTTTCTTTTTATTTTTTTTTTTTGGATATATGTACAAACTTATGACACATCTATCTGTATATTTTATTTCTGTCATGTGTGTTTTTAATTTGTTTGTTAAGTTATGCATTTTATACCAATTTGAGAAGGAGTTGTCTCAGACAAGTGTGGGGTCACCGTGCCTCCTCCACTTGTCTCGACCACCGGCGTGTTCACTGTAGCGCTACAACTCCAGAATACGAAATCAAGGATCCTTCTGTACGCAATTATACCTGTGATATTGGGCACCAAGCAGTCTATCGTCCAAAAAGGGGTAACTCTTTCTCCCTAATTTTGAAATAATTTTGTACAACGGGGACGTTGTACGGTTTTAAGTGTGGGGTATGGACGGTCGAAAGAGAATTTTTTGAAATTTTTGCATAAATGATCAATTTTTTAAATTTTTAGCAATATATTTCAAATTTTTTAATAAATTGCAATTTCGAAATGAATGATTTGTGATTGTAATAGCATTAGTATTTTTCAAGAAACACTGTTTATTTGTGATCATGCTATTAGTTAGTCAAATAAGTTGAGTTTTACGAGTTTAGAAGATTGAGCTGTTTTAGGATTGGAATTTAGGAAGGAAAAGTCAATCTGTGGCCTTTGTTGTTCGAGCCAGTAGGTCTAAAATGGGTGGGCCTTATGCACCTTACCACCTAAGATCGTCTGGTCTGGGATGGTATTTCTGAAAGCTCGCTACACGGACAACATCGAAAGTCATGGACAATTCCTTAATGGCCTTTAGAATCTGAATGAGTAAGTACACTTCATTGTGGACAAAAATTTTGTAATCAAGGGTTCTCTAGAAAGCCATGAATTCCAAAGAACAATTCAATTATGTTTTCGCGAACTATTCCACTCTAACTCAAAGAGCAATAAACTTTGAAATTAAACACAGTCAAAAATTGTTTGATTCTTCATTATAATTTGTTGAAAAACTCTCTTGCTTGGGGACAAGCAAGGCACAAGTGTGGGGTGTTTGACAACGCCTAGTGATATCAAGTATTTTAGGCGTTGTTGAGCCCTGTTCTTGATAAAATTATATCAAATATGCCTGGGTATTCTCACTTTTCGTGCCAGGACTTGTTTGGAGAAAAAGAATAGAAACAGGGACTAAAAGCGTGCAAAAGGAAGAAGTTGGGAAAGAATGAAAAAATCAAGAGAACTCGTAAGCGCGCCGCGGGAAATAACCATGCGCGACGCGGGCTTAAGGCGGTGGAACACATTCAAATGCCGAAGAAACGGGAAACGATCAGTACGCGCGCCGCGGATTTCACTTATGCGCGGCGCGGCTGTGGGAAATTTGCAAGTATAAATAGATGCATTTCCAGCAGAAAACCCTAGCAAAGACCGGGTGTAAAATCGACCTTGAAGCTCTTTGACTCCAGGATTTCGTTTCAGCAAGCTCTCAATTGGTATTTTATGATTTTTGATTAAATTTCCTTTTAGTAGCAATTAGTTTTTATAGCTGAAGTC
Organism: Cichorium intybus; assembly: GCA_023525715.1. NCBI lineage: Eukaryota > Viridiplantae > Streptophyta > Magnoliopsida > Asterales > Asteraceae > Cichorium > Cichorium intybus. Next base: position 110,756,593 of record CM042011.1, read on the forward strand.
TTTGGGAGTGACAACCACTGACTTTGAGCACTTAGGTTTCTGATTTGGAAACATTTGGTTACTGTTTTTGTGTTTGGAATTCGGATTTAGTGAATGGAAAGCATTTGGTTACATTTAATCTTAGCTTTTCGGTATTTTCATGCTTGTGTTTGATTTTGATTGATTGTTTGTGTTGGAATTGTGTTTGGACCTTGTCAGGACTGTTTTCTTTAGCTGAATTCAGTAGCTAATTAGGTTAGTTTGTAAGCATTAAACCTTGGCTAGTAACTGTTCAGTAGAACTCTAGTTAGTAGCTAGTTTATGCTTTGCTTAGTTTTGCTAGTTTGGATGCCTTTGATTGCTTCTGATTCAGAGATGTACTTCTGATTTCAGAAAGTGACTAGGTTCATTTGAGCATAGCTTAGCTTGGCTTGAGTGTTTCATCATTGCTTCTGTTGCTAGTGATTAGGAAAATAGAAACCAGATCCTCCGACTATAGCTGTGACACTATTAGTTGGTAATCTCTCATCTAGTCTAACCACGAAGCTCCTGTGGATCGACCCTGACTACCGCTATACTAGTGTGTGTTAGGTTTTCTCTTATTTTTGACCACACGACGACCTAGGTGTGTCAACATGTGGTCATCATTTGTGCAAGTAAGACCTTTTCGGAAGCACAACTAAATTATACAACCATGGAAAAAAGAATTACTAGCTATAGTATTTGCACTGGAAAAATTCAGGTCGTACATTTGGGGGTCAAAAGTCTTAGTTTACACCGATCACAGTACAGTCTGACATCTGCTGGCAAAGAAAGAGTCGAAACCAAGACTGATCAGGTGGATTCTTCTACTTCAGGATTTTGATGTAGAAATCAAAGATAAGAAGGGGACAGAAAACGTTGACCATCTGTCAAGATTACCAACGCAAGGATTAGAAACGGGAATACAGGATGCATTCCCCGATGAGCAGCTGCTAAAAGTCAACAATGCGCCATGGTACGCCAACTACGTCAACTTTCTGGCCACAGGAGCAATGCCTACGCATTGGTCGAAGCAACGACAGAAGCTGTTTCGCACTTACGTCAAACAATTTATCTGGGACGATCCCGATCTTTTCAAGGTTAGAAGGATCAAATAATTCGACTATGTGTGCCTAACAGCGAAATACCCGAGGTATTGACCCATTGTCATGCGTCTGCATGTGGAGGGCACTTTAGTGCGAAGAAGACAATATACAAGATTTTAGAGGCAGGATTGTATTGGCCTACAATCTTAAAAGATGCATACAAAACGGCAAAGGAATGTCTCAACTGTCAACAACTGGGAAACATCTCGAAGAGAGATCAAATGTCGCTGAACCCTATTTTGGTCGTGGACATTTTTGACATGTGGGAATCAACTTCATGGGACCATTTCCCACATCGCAAGGGTATGTCTACATCTTAGTTGTAGTGGACTATGTATCTAAGTGGATCGAAGCGGAAGCAACTCATACTAATGATCACCATGTGGTATTTAAGTTTATTAAGAAAAACATATTCACTCGACATGGGGTGCCCAGGGTAATCATTAGCGACGGGGGGTCGCACTTCAAAATTTTTTAAATTTGGGCGGTTACTGAGACATTATGGGGTTAATCATCGGATTGCTACTCCATTCCATCGGCAGACTAGTGGTCAAGTTAGGGTTTCCAATCGTCAAATCAAAGAGATTCTACAGAAAACAGTGAAAACGAAAAGGAAGGATTGGTCACAACGGTTGGACGATGCTTTATGGGCATATAGGACTGCATACAAGACGCCGAATGGAACAACACCCTATCGGCTGGTTTATGGAAAAGGATGTCATTTCCCCGTCGAATTAGCCAACTGATCCTTATGGGCCACCAAGCAAGTGAACCTCGACTATGATTCAGCAGTGAAAGAGCGGAAACTACAACTGTCTAAGTTAGAAGAATTGTGAGACGAAGCATACGAGAATGCGGCTACGTACTCTTAGTGTCAGATGGGTCGTTGACTAACCCGGAGTTTGTTTGGTGTTCAGAATGTTGATTTGGTGGTTTGCTTGTGTGTTTGTTTGTTTATTGAAAAGATAGAATATTTTGTAAGGTCTTGGTTGATGAACTGACAACGCCTAGTAATATCACATATTTTAGTCATTGTTGAGCCCTATTCTTAGTGAAATTATATCATATAAATCGTGGTATTCTCACTTTTCGTGCCAGCACTTGTTTGGAAAGAAATAATGAAAACAGGGACTAAAAGCGTGCAATTTGGAAGAAGTTTGAAGATAAAGGCAAAATCAAGAAAAGACGTACGCGCGCCGCGGGAATCATAAAGGCGCGATGCGGATTCAAGGCGGTGGAAAGAATTCAAATTCCGAGAAAACGGGGATAAACCCCTACGCGCGACGCGGGATCCATAAAGGCGCGGCACGGTCTCGAGATTTTTGAAACTATAAATAGAGGCATTTATGTCGACAAAACGAGCGAAGACCTAGTGTAGAATCGACCCCAAGGCTCTTTGACTCTGAGATTCAGCTTCAAGAACCATTAATTGGTATTTCTATGTTTTTAGCTTTAATTTTCATTTAGTTTAATAGTTAGAAATCATAGGCTAGTATCTTTGGGTGTGACAACCATTGATATTTAGTTCTAGTTTCTGTTTTTAGATCTTTTGGTTACTGTTTTGTACCTTTGGATCTGAGTTTGAAGTTTATGAATCATTTGGTTACAAGTAATTGCTCTTTTTCGGTATTTATGCTTGTTATTGGATTATGAATGTTTGTTTTGTGTTTGGATGCTTGTTTGACCTTGATTGGACTGATTTCCCTTGCTGATTTCAGTACCAACTAACAACTTTTCATAAGTTAGGTGTTGTATTCTTAGAAGTAATTAGGAAATTATATCATCGTCATTTGCAGGCATTATTGGTCCAAGGCAAGTGTGGGGTTGTTTTGAAGAAATTAGAATTTTTGATGACCGCGCCGCGGTTAGGTAAATTGCGCGCCGCGGGATCGTAAACCAACCAGATGCGCAGGGGTTGATTTGGGAACACGCGCGTCGCGGGTTGTTCATTTCCGCGCCGCGGGAATTGATCGGTCGGAATTCTTCGATATTAAGGTAAGCCGCGACACTATTCACACACACCACGCCTCGGAGCTCTGATCACCCAAAATTTCTCATGTTTTTCTTGCTCATTTCATTCCTATTACCAAGGTACGTTATTCTAACTAGTTTTTACGTGTTTAAACTAGTGATTAGGTGGTTAATTTGGTCGATTTCTCCAAAAACTTCAAAACTTAGAAATCGCCAATGCTGACTCGTAGGGTGTTTATTTTGCCAAATAAAGACCCTAGATGAGTTAGTCGGCACTTAGGCTACCTTGTAGTGTATTTGGATTGAGTTTAAACAGGTTAAATCGTGAGTTTGGATTTGGATTTTGAAACAGTCGCTTGCCGCGCCGCGCCTTAGTTCTTGGGCCGCGCCGCGGTGCGGTGGAGAAAAAAAAGACTGAATTTGCAAAAAAAAAAATTTCCTTTTGTACAGATGTCGTTCAGATTAGATCATCAGTTTCTCCAGTTTCCCGAGGGGCCATTCAGCTCCGTGGAGTACGGTTCGAGGAGGGACGCACTAGCAGGTCGCCGGGTTCTTGAGGCGACAGTCATTGACCGGGACATTCTTAGGGACGCAGGACTTTGGGGAGAGATCGAGTCATTCCTCCACCGCACATGGACCCACGGGGATGCCTCATTCACATGCCGAGGCTGGGATAGGCTGATGGCCACTGAGGAGGATACAGTCTACACCGAGCTTCTCTTGGAGTTCTTATCCACTGTCCAGTTTGCACCTGGATCGACGGAGGCCCGTTCCAGGCTGGTACGATTCATATTGGGGGGTGTGCACATGGAGTGCAACCTCCGGGAGTTTGGGATGCGCACCGGCATATACACCGAGGCGGACCTACAGCACCGTCACTTCACACAGTTTCTCACGGCGTGTGTGTAGGGGCAGCCCGAGAGGGCTGCCAATATGGAGGTTTGGGCACCGTTGTCCAATATATTCTACGAGGCGGGGACATCCAGAGAGAGCCATCTTCGCGATCCGCTTCACAGACTCATGCACCGCATCGTCTCCACCTCCATCATGCATAGGGAGGGGGCAAGAAGGTGTCCGGCGAGGACATAACTTATCTCTGGGTTCTCCTTGACCCCTCCAGGTTCCTTCACCTCCCATTCGCCCTAGCCGTCGCCCTGTCCACCCGTGCGACGGGTGCATCCGCCAGCAGTCCTTTGGGCCGTGGGTATTTCATCACCCGTTTAGCCCGTTCATACCGGATTTTTACTGTTCCGGTTGTGGCATCATTGACCGCTTTACCTCCAGTTCGCACTACATCGTGAGCCCTGGAGAAGATGGGGCTCATTGAGCAGCAGCGCCCGGGCCAGTTTGTGAGGGTGGCGACTGAGGCACCTCAGGACCCCCAGCCAGCTTACTCCCTGCCGGGCAGGAGACGCCGAAGAGCGGTGGCACCAGCAGATCCAGCACCACAACCACAGCAGGAGGAGGTGACAGAGATGAGGCAGCTGCATGATCGAGTCGCCAGGATGGAGGAGCAGCTGGAGTGGATCGGGGGAGTACTTTTGGAGTTGGCCACACAGCAGGGACACCGCCCCCGACCATTCCCAGCTCGAGCCCACGATCATGAGGCTGGTTCTTCCAGGCCACCAGGTGGCGATTGATGTATTTTTCTTATTCTTTTTTGGATATTTGTACTGTACTTATGACATTACTATCTTTTGTTTGTTCATATTTTATTTGCTTGTTCTGTTTGCGTTTAATTGTTTGTTTGCGTCATGCATCTTATACCAAAATGGGAGGGGTTGTTTAAAGCAAGTGTGGGGTCACCGTGCCCCCTCCACTTGTCTTGACTACCGGCGTGCTCACTGTTGCGCTACAACTCCAGAACCTCGATTATGATTCAGCAGTGAAAGAGCGAAAACTACAACTGTCCAAGTTAGAAGACTTGTGAGACGAAGCATACGAGAATGCGGCTACGTACTCTTAGTGTTAGATGGGTCGTTGACTAACCCGAAGTTTGTTTGGTGTTCAGAATGTTGATTTGGTGGTTTGCTTGTGTGTTTGTTTGTTTATTGAAAAGATAGAATATTTTGTAAGGTCTTGGTTGATGAACTGACAACGCATAGTAATATCACATATTTTAGTCGTTGTTGAGCCCTATTCTTAGTGAAATTATATCATATACATCGTGGTATTCTCACTGTTCGTGCCAGCACTTGTTTGGAAAGAAATAATGAAAACAGGGACTAAAAGCGTGCAATTTGGAAGAAGTCTGAAGATCAAGGAAAAATCAGGAAAAGACGTACGCGCGCCGCGGGAATCATAAAGGCGCGATGCGGATTCAAGGCGGTGGAAAGAATTCAAATTCCGAGAAAACGGGGATAAACCCCTACGCGCGACGTGGGATCCATAAAGGCGCGGCGCGGTCTCGAGATTTTTGCAACTATAAATAAAGCCATTTAGGTTCAAAAAAACGAGCGAAGACCTGGTGTAGAATCGACCCCTAAGGCTCTTTGACTCCGAGATTCAGCTTCAAGAACCATTAATTGGTATTTCTATGTTTTTAGCTTTAATTTTCATTTAGTTTAATAGTTAGAAATCATAAGCTAGTATCTTTGGGTGTGACAACCATTGATATTTAGTTCTAGGTTCTGTTTTTAGATCTTTTGGTTACTGTTTTGTACCTTTGGATCTGAGTTTGAAGTTTATGAATCATTTGGTTACAAGTAATTGCTCTTTTTCGGTATTTATGCTTGTTATTGGATTGTGAATGTTTGTTTTGTATTTGGATGCTTGTTTGACCTTGATTGGACTGATTTCCCTTGCTGATTTAAGTGACCAACTAGGGGTTAGTTTTTGGTTTGAACTTAGCCAGTGACTGTTCATAAAACTTTAGTTATTGGTTTAGTTTATGTTTTGTTTGTGTTTGATGTTGAATTGCCTTTGTTTGATTCTGAGTTAGAGATGTACTTCTGATTTCAGCAAGTGACTAGGTTTGGTTGATAGTTTTAGTTTAGTTTATGCTCTTTGGGATTGATAGTTAAAAGTTAGGAACTAGGTCCTCTGACTGTAGCGTGACACTGCAGTTGGTAATCTGTCACCTGTCTCGACCACGTAACTCCTGTGGATCGACCCTGACTTCCACTGTGCTAAGTGAGAGTGAGGTTAATTTCTTATTTTTGACCGCATGACGACCTCTGCGCATGTCATGAACAAGTGTTATCACTTCTTAATGTATGTTACGAAATGTATTTTGGATTAACTTGAAAATCAATAAACATACTTGATCTTTTCTTATGTTAAATATCTTTATGTATCCGAAATATATGGTACCGAAATCCACTCTTGGATTTCGGTATGTGTTACAAGTTCAAGTTCGAAAGTATGCCCTAGATCAGAAGTCCAAGTTCCGAAGTTAGCAAGATCAAAAATGTCAAGACATCGAAATCCACTCCTGGATTTCGGTTCAACAACTCAAGTAACTTACGAAAACTATTGTGTTCAGCAATCAGCCATACCGAAGTTAAATCTTAACTTCGGTCACCATCAGAAACTCAGAAGACTGAAGATGAACATAAGACAAATGGACATAAGCATATCAAGTTATATAGAATGATTAGGCTAGATTAGGCATGTTCTCTTAGAAGCATGTTGCACGTACAGATTGTATTATTTATATTCTAGCATAGTCGCCCTAGTCTGACATTGTATTATTTTATTATTAGAACCATCTTATCTGACTGAAGAGGGATGGGATGTCCCCGCTTCAGTCCTTAGGATAATATCCTGTGGACTTCCCTTGCACTATAAAAGGGAGATCACTTCTTCATTTAGTCTTCATGGTTTGAGAACTGATTTGTAACGATCTTTCATTGATATATAAGATTCTCTCATTCCATCATATCTTGTTCATATCTGTTCTTACTTTAATTGTTCTACTTCTCGTATTTCCATCTTACTATCTTAGTCTTTCAATATTGTTAACTGTTTGTGCATCTATATTGTTGAGCTAAAAGATCCATCTAAGTAAATTCTCAAGTTTCCGAACTTGTCCATCATTTCGCATCTACCACTCAAGTCTTCAGACTTGTCCAATTATTCTGAAACTCATCCTAGTTCGGACTCACTCTTACTTTCTGCACTTTTACTTATATTTCAGTTCCAACAATTGGTATCAGAGCCTGTATAGATGTTTGCAAGGTCTACTGTGATCAGTTCACTTAAGCTAGCTTAAGCAATAACCTTTGGATCCTCTACAAACTGTGCATGCTGCAAAGCTCACGCTCTTAAAGCTTTTGTTTTTCAAACAGTTCAAAAAATCCCTTTCAACACCATGCCAATGAACTATTCTTTGAATGTCGCCAACAGTGTTGGGAGCTCTACCCGAGGCCCAATACTTATCCCAACAGAATATAATGGTTGGGTGACACGAATGAGAAACTATCTGAGGAGGCAAGGCAAGGGTATTTGGAAATCCATTGAGGACGGGCCTCATGTTCCCACTTACGTTCCTCGAGCGGACACCGCTGAAGGTGCCCTCGGAGGAGCTCCTCAACCTCGATTGACACCTCTGGACATCGATAAAATGGATAATGATCAGATTGCTTTCACGAAAATATCTTGTGGCATTCCCCCTGAACTTTTCGACCTTATTTAGAATTATAACACGGCCCAAGAAATATGTGTTTTGTTACCAAATATGTTTCAAGGAACTGAAGAGGGGAAGGACAAGATACTGACTGCAAGCCTTAGTGAATACAATCAGTTCTCAGGCATTTCCTGGAGAGTCTTTAAGTGCCTCATTTACCTGTTTCTCCCTCATTGTGACTCGACTCCTGGGTGCAGGAGCAGCACGAACCAATCAAGAAATCAACCTTCTATTTCTTGAAGGTTTAGGGAAGGAATGGATGATGGTTAAGATGATACTTCAAGACTCTGGTAAGCTGAAAATGTTTAACATGTACCGGTTCTACAACAATTTGTTAGGTCAGGAAAACGACGTTAAGAGCAATCAATCTCAGATGGGAGGATCTCTGGCCTTGATGGGTGAACGCAATCTGCCAATGTTGGGTAATTCACCACAACAGCTTGGACAATATCATCAAGCTGCTCAAAACCTGACTTACCTTTTGCCCACCAACCACCAGACTTAACAACATGAGATTAGTCAGATTTCTTATCAACCTAATCTTGTCCCATCCTACTATCCATCAGCTCCGCAGATTTCCTACCCTTCCAACTATCAAGTATCTCAGAACCAATATCAACCTCCTGTTTCAAAACAATCTAACAATGCTCTTACCTTGGCTCTTCCTACTCCATCCGAATCCTATTATTCGGAGTATGATGACGAGGAGGAGGCCACATACCAACAGGAGATTGCCCTGATAAGCCAAAAGTTCAATCGGATACCATCTTACACTAGCCCAAAGAAAAACTTTCGACAAACTAACCAACGTGCAGGTTATCCATCCAGAAATCAAAATCACAACTATCGAAGAAGCCAGCACCAATCAACTCAGAATCAACATCATCCAACTACCGAGGAACAGCGTCCTGAAAAAACCCAAAACTGCTCCAGCCCCAGCTGCTAGTTCGAATCATATCCGAACACCTGATAAAAGTGAAACGGATGTGATAAAGTGTCACAATTGTGGTGGATTATGGCACTACGCAGCTGACTGTAGAGCCCCTCGAAACTTTCACAAGGAAAAGGATGATGAAAAGGTTAAAGCGTTTGTAGCAACCTTAAGAAATGTTGAAGTTTGGTCTTCTAGAGATGAAGACGAAGAAACTTATGAGAACAAATGCAAACATGGAAAAGTTGTAGGTGAGTGTATGATCATCCAAGGAACCTCTGAAATTCCAATCCCTGAACTAGGGAATGTCAAGCAAGTTAATGACGTGGAATGTGCCACTTCAACTCCAAGAAACTATGCATTCATGGTAAATCACAAAACTAGCAATGGAGTCAGCATCATTGAACAGGTACACAATATGCTTCACACTAATAAAATCTACTCTGTTAACTTAGAACCTTGCTTGGAAAAGATTGCTAACACTTGTGCAGATGCGCTAGTGGCATACCAAATAGTTCTAGACAAAAGGGAGGATGGTTTTGATGAGGTGATGAACCTCAGGAGTAGACTAAAGGATCGAAAACTTTTTTGTGATAAATTAGACGCTGATTTAAAAATTGAAAAGACATCTAGAATTACAACAGAAAATGTAAATAAGCTTTTGATATCGCAACGGGATTAGCCCGAAGCGATAATGTACGTCCTTATCAGTTAATTGACCAGTTGTATCATGCAACTGAAGTTTTTAAATCTCCTGGTAACACAAATTCTTCAAAAACACTCTCAACTGGGACTGGGCTCCAAAAGCGAAAAATAAAAATTATCATGAATACAACAAAGAGAGTCCATTTTTCAGATATCCTTCAAACAAAAACGATGATAATATCAATGTTGACTTGACACAAAGTGAAACTCCAATGATTGATTCGGAAGCCACAACTTCAGAATCATCAGAAGGGGCAAAAATCCCATTTTCAAATTTTTCGGAAATTCCGAGTCAGGATGTTGACTCTGCTGCAAGTAGTAAACTGTCAACATCATCGGTCCCGTTTGTGCCAAGACAACTGTGTTGCTGAAGAATTTAACCGTGTCAAGCCAACGTGGAAGAAAATTAAAAGGAAGAAGAAATTGATGAAGAAATTGAAATGGAAAAATGTCCGAACAAGCAAATTATCATCAGGACTGACTTCAACAAAATTACAATTAAAAGTCCCATTGTTGTCAATGCATCAAGTATGACTACTAAATCATCTGATTCAGGCACCAAGACATATGTTGATTCCTTACAGCAAAATCTTTCAAAACCTTTAAACTCAGTCAAAAACATCTCTCTCGGAAAATTTAAAACCAATCAGGAAGAGTCGAATACATTAAATGATTCTTTATCTGACTCTTCCTCACCCGGAGAAAATTTTAAGAAAGGAAAGGGACTGAATTTAACAAAAAACAGGGTAAAACCAAATCTCAATCGAAAAGACATTCGATCTCCCAGATCCCATGCGAGAGTGGAAGAGAAAAATTACTCTTATCAAAGCAAATCAAACCTCACCTCATCAACCATCACCAAACCTGTCATTCCGAAACAAACTCAGAAGCCAGTAACTTCGGTACCAAACATGTACATTTACAAGGATTTGCTTCAGATGCCAAGCACTAAGTTTATTCATTATCGCCAAACTACAAATTGCTTAGATTATTATTCCGAGTTTCCCAAAATTGCCTATGTTGCAAAAGCAGCAAAGTCTGTTGTTTCAACCACAGGAAAACATGATATTGAGTCCAACAAACCCAGCCCGTCAAAAACAAAATCCATCAACTTTTCAGTTACACCAAAGAGAAGCACTCAACAGCAAAATACTTTCACATCCAGAAACACTAATTTTCAAAAAGGAAAAACTGTTTTAAATACCAGAAATTTGAAAAATCAAATGTTTCACAAAGATAGACAGCTCCGAAAATACGAAAACATGAACAAACCAATATTTGTTGTCACTGTTGTAATAATGTTTCAAAACCATCTTCTGTAACTCCCTCGGTCAACACAAAACCGAAGAATCTTCACAATCAAAACAAAAATCATTTTCAAAAATTCCCAAAAAGGACTGTTCAAAAATGGATTGTAAAAATTCCAACTTCTGACTTAAAGCCTTCCGACTCAACTACTCATGTTTCAGAAGTTGAAACTTCTATGAACAGGACAATCAAGAAAAAGTTTACACCTCCCAAATCTGGAAAAACCAATGGCCCCAAAAAAGTTTGGGTGCCCAAACTAACTGGTTTATTTTCAGGGATTCAGTGTGGAGGAGTAGGATGACGAATGGCTTATTGATAGTGCGTGCTCGATGCATATGACCGGGAGATTGGAATTTTTGAGGGATTATCGAGAAGTCGGCAATTGAGGCTACGTCAAGCTCGGAAATGGTGTGAATGGTATAATCAAAGGATATGGGGTTCTCACCAACGGAAAGTTCACCATACAAAGAGTTGCCTATATTCTCGGTCTCAAACATAATCTTGTGAGTGTTGGGCAACTTGTATGTACTGGTCTCCGAGTGGAGTTCGATGATGAATTCAGCTATATCATGACCAAGACCTGAGACAGATGTTTAGTGAAATCTCCAAGGCACCTTAACATGTTTCCTCTGGACATTTCCCTTTTTCTAGGAAAACCTCGGCTTTGCCTAATTTCTAAAGCTCATTCTGAGGTAAGCTGGTTATGGCACCGAAAATTGTCTCATCTCAATTTTTGGTACATGAATCAGTTGGTCATGGGAGAAATGGTCCGAGGAATTCCACTTCTGAAGTTCAATAACGAGAATTTGTGCGTTGCATGTGCACTAGGAAAGCGGAAGAAGAAGCCTCATAAATCTATTACTGATTCCAGCATTTCCCATCCTTTAGAACTACTTCATATTGACCTTTGTGATCCATCTATAGTGGCCAGCCTGAGCCACAAGATAAATATCCTAGTGATTGTAGACGATTTCACTCGCTTCACCTGGGCATTCTTCTTAAGGTTGAAATCTGATACATTTATGGAGCTTTGAAAATTTATCGTCTCAATCGAGCTCAAGGTGCAACTGCCAGTGAGGAGAATTACAAGCGACAACGGAAACAAATTCAATAATCGACAAATAGAAGAATTTCTTGCTTCCAAGGGAATTAAGCATAACGTCTCGGCTCCCTACACACCTTAAAAAAATGGTGTTGTGGAAAGAAGATATCGGACTCTATTTGAAGCAGCAAGATCAATGCTGAACTTTGCCAATCTTCCATTATCCTTCTGTGCTGAAGCTGTAGCAATAGTATGCTTCGTACAGAACTGATCAATCATCAATAAGCGACTTTTGATGACACCCTATGAAGTGTTAAATGGGATAAAACACAATGTTAAATCTTTTTCTGTAACGCCCGGTTTTTCCCGGTATGTTTATATATTTTATTTAACTAATTATGTAACATTATATTAATTTAGTTAATTAAGATATGATTAATTGAAAGATTGGGCTTATAATTATTGCCATCTTTTAATCATATAATTAAGTCTATGGGTTATAGCCAAACCCAATTAGAGCCCAAATGTTCTTCTAGCCCAAAGGCTTTAGGGTTTAGCCCATTAACCTAGTATATTAGGGTTCAAAACCCTAATCTCATTCATTTTTTCATCTCATTCTCCTCCTTCACGTCTCTCTCTCCCTCTACATCTTTCTTCATTCCCGGATTTGAGAATACAACTGCAGTGTTTGGACGATTCCCGGAGATTGAAAGGTTGGATTGCCCTGAAACTTTAACCGAATGTTCCCAAGACATATATGAAGGTTCTGACCGAAGGAATTTTGATTTCAAGGTATAGATTTTGAGTTATGAATTTCGCAATATAACCTAGGGTTTCTGTCAGATTTCACTGCTGAGTCTCCTTTCTTGTAAAATTCATATCTCGAGTTATAGGACTCAAATGGACCCAATACCAGTGCCCAAAGTTCCAAAATTTAGTTTTATAACTTTCTTAAAAGGCACTCTCGCTAAAAAAGGACTTTACCTATGGGCAACAACAGCTTCTCTGCTGTTGGGTCTGATCCGGGTCTGCTGGGATATGTCATTTTGTTTTTATCATTACTAGGGTTTGGGAGATGATCCTGAGTGATTCCAATTACCCACATGTACATTACATAGTTAATTTAATATCTGGAGAATATGGGTCGTTAATTCTTATTATAATTTGGTTAGAATGGACCCACACTCCAGGTCAATGGACAGTCACCAGCTTATGCTGATTCTGTGATTGACCACCTTGTGATTTTTATATCTAGAGCTTGGGAAACCCTTTTTAATCGATTCCAACTCTGAGAATTGTATTTGTGTGTCTAATGTTCCTCTTATTTTTGGTTGGGGCTAATTCCACCCACAAATTGGGTAGAATTGGCCAACACCACCTAACTGTCCGTCTAAAGACTGCAGTGACAAGTCTTTTTGTAAAATTCATATCTCTTACATCCTTTGGAGTTATGAGGAGTTCCTTATGGTTCTGGAAATCTAAGCCATTGTAGTTTCTTGTAAAAATTATTTAAGCCTATGTTTCAGTTGTATATTTTGGAGTAATTCAGTCCCGAACAGCAGGTCTGTTTTAGAGACCTTGCTGTGATTACTCCTTTCTCATTCATTAGCTTCACAACTTCTTCATTCTAACCTTTAGTCTTAATTAGGTGAAGTGTTGAAGTTTGCACAAGCTTGGTAGCCATATATTGACTTCTATCTATTATATCACTCACTCAAGGTGAGTTCTCTCACACCGTTGTATTGATGTTTGTGTTTGCTAGTTAGCTCGTGTGTGATTGTTTAGATTTATTATTTAAAGCATGCTATATTATTATTATAAATCGTACATGTGCACTGTATGTAATTGATTATTACTATGAGGGGTAGTTAGGTAAGATCACCAACGTTATACTCTTTATGAGGTGCGGGGATCGGGGCCAAAGGATACGGGATTTACCCGGTGCGGCTCAAACCTACAAGTCCGCCCTATTTTATATAAGCACTGATTCGTTCTTTGCTTAGTTTTTATAATTATAATTGGAAATGGATTAGGGCTGGTAAACGTGAATATTAATATGATGTTTGTGTTTGAATTCACTAAGCTTTTGCTTACGGTTTCCCTAAACATTTTTCAGGTGTTAAGATCAAGGAGGCTCAGGCTTGATTGGAGCACCGGGATTGCCACTACTAGGAGTTTTATTTATTTGGGACTATGACATGTTATGCTTCCGCACTTTACTTTAGTATTTTGCCATGTTTTGGGTTTGAGCTACTTATTTATCTTGGAAACTTATAACTATTTTTATAAAAGTTATCTTTGAAAGTTAAAATATTTTGCGAAAAATTTTGGGTGTTACAAGTTGGTATCAGAGCACACGTTTGAGGGAACTAGGCATTCTTAGGAATGTTCTAGACTCAAATTTGAGGCTCGTAAAAAAAATTATTTTCTTTAAAAATATTTTCCTTAAAAGAATTTCTTAAGACTTTTGAGGACTAGTAGTGGAAGATCCTATGGTGCGCCAGTTAGCCAAGTAAGCCTTGTTTCTTAAATTCTTATTTCGATAGATTGTTATATCTTGAGTTGTTTATTATAAGTTTTATCTGCAAACATACCTTTAATTATCCTTAAATTGTTAGATTTCATCCATGTTAGTAATATCATGTGAGAGAGTTGTTTAAATAAACGGCTAGAGCAAACTGGAATATTTGAAACTAGACACGAATGCGAGATTGGAACTTGTGTGGAAGGTAGTAGAAGGGCCCCTACTATTTGAAGCACCGGTGCCGATCTCGAGTCGGGGCAAGGTTGAAAATGTCTGGTGAGCTGAGTGTTTCAGGCTTCCTAGGAAAATCTAGGGTGAATAACTCCTAATAATCTCTTTATTCTGCGAATCTTGATGGCTCCGACAACTCGTCTTAATCAGACCCAAATGGGGCAAGTTAGGGAACTCATCGCTGAAGAATTCAACAATGCCTTTAACGAGCTCATTCCGAATGTCACTTCTAACATAATTACCCAATTCCGTGCTCTCTTGGATGAGCGCCTCGCAGCTGTTAACGGAGGAGCTTTACCCGCTCCTTCTGTTCGCGACTCAGCCTATTATTTCGAGAAGTTCTCTAAGTGCCACCCTCCACAATGGAATGGTGACTTGAATCCAGTGGAGGCTAAACACTAGATTGCCGATATCGAAAGCGCTCTCATGACTTGCGGGTGCCCAGATCAATTCAAGGTTGTTGTTACTATGAGCCAACTTAGGAAGAAAGCAAATACCTGGTGGAATCGTAAAGGAATTGTGGTAATCTGGTGGGTAAGGGTTTTGAAGAAAGTAGTTAGGATAACATAGGAGTTATATGCCTATGTAATAAGAATAAGTAAGATTATAAGTATTAAAAAATAATAATAATAATAATGCAGTGGATATATACCACTTAGTATGACAAGGTAAAAGAAATTAATAAGATAGTTAATACTCCTGAGACAATATGAAAAGAACTAGTAAAAGAGACATGGCCAGAAGGTATAAATATATTGAAAATGTTAATGGAGTGTATAGTACAAATATAAAAGAAAGAGTATAATTGAAAATTTCGTTGTCTAACGGAAACGAATTATGATTATAGAATAAAGATAAAAGTAGTGTCACTATAGTGACCAAAGAAAGAAAGATTGGAAGATAATAATAATAATAAATAAAAGTAGTAACACATCGATACATGTGATCCATTACTATAACTTTATATTAATACATTAAGAAAAGTTTACAGAATTACTAATCTAATCTGAAGAATCAGAAGGAAGCGAAATAAAATCTTCTAGACTCCACTCTTTGTCATCATTAGGTTGACTTGTACCTTCTTGAGGATTTGGAAGGGGTATGTTTTCAGATATTGGAGGAGGAGCTCCAAGATGCGGGGTCTCGATAGGGTTGGAACCCGTAACCCCATGGGTATGGGTTAAAAATTGACTCATTTGGGGTGTGTGTAAGTAGGGAAGTGAAGAGGAAGGGTTCCAATTTGGAACCAGTTGGGGGTAGCTATAAGAAGGAGGAAACCAGGCTAGGTTACCTACAGAGCCTCCAAAATTCCCCTCACTCACAGGCTCGAGTAAACCAGGATTAATACTACTCATACCAGAATTAGATGGCAGAGATTGCTGCTGTGTATGAGTTCTTGATGAAGTTTCCCCCTTTTCCAGAAATTTTCTTTTCTTATATTCATTCTTATGACCAGCTTGTATTAGTTTCTTTGTGCCGTCAGTGAGACCTGATTGTGACCCTTCCATTATTGCTTCTCTCTCCCTTTTTAGGTTGGGTAATAAATCTTTCGATAATCCTGCTGCTCCACTAAACTCGTTACCAAATTCCTGTTACATAAACAACGTTAGTAATAATAACATTATGAAAAAAAAATGTAGTTCTTTACCTCAACACGATCAATGAGAGTTTGTAGACTCTTGAGTTGTCGTTGGGGCCAATGATCAATACCTAAATCTCTACAGCGTTTTTTTTAATTGTGTCATTCCAATGTTGAGTTCCTTCGCAGCTATCTCAATTGGTTCATTAAAGTGTTCAGCTATTAATTCTCTACTTAATGAGTGTCTGAAACCTCTTCTACTGCCAGCTACTGTGGTTGTCGGAGTTGAAGGATTGAGTTCAAATGTATTATTATTATTATTTGGGATCATTTGAACATGATCCTGATTTTCTGAACCAAAGATGGACATTGATTCATTAAAATCAGTAGCTTCTATCGGTGGTAATTGTACGTTTTCAATCATGGACTCAGGATTTTGAAATCCTTCTAGGTTCCTCTGAATCACCTGAAGCTGATTTTGATATTGAAAGCCAACCCCAAGTTCGGGATTCATTTCAATATTTATGTTATGAGTCGTCTGTAATTGATTGTCATTTTGAATGTCAGCCATGAATCCTTGATTCGTGGGGATGATCTCACTACTCGTTGAGGGTACGACGTTGAACGAATTGTAATCGGGTAGACCATCCACAAATGGGTCTACAAATATCAATTGTCAGATGATAAAACAAAATTGAATATTCATAGAAGCAATCATTTAAAAATTTAACCTGGTAGAAGGTATGGAGTCTGATAGAGTGCAAAGTCTAAAGATGCATGCACTGTATCTTCTGAGTTAATATTCAGCTCGGGAAAAATTCTCGGCTCTTCGTTGAGTGGCTCTATTGGTAGTATATCTGGAAGACTGTATCATAATTCAAAATCAAACAAAACATTAGAAAGAAAAATGAAAAACAAATAATGGATGTTTAGAATGTTAAAGTCACCGAACTCCGGTAAAGATGTCTGATCTGAAGGACCCTCTCCTTGCGGAAAACTAGGTCCAGGGATTGACAGATCGCCCATTGAAGATCTGTTTTCCATGACTCAGCTTTAAATATGAGTTCGTATACGAACAATCTAGTAATAGAAGAGAATGAGACTGAAAATGAACGTGAAAATAAATGATGCTACTTACGTGTATATATATAGCATTTTGCAGCTGGAACCGAAAGGACGCATGTAATTGAAAGCACAATTCACGTTCTTATTACCAAAATTCAAACCATCTACAGTGGATGTGACCCTTCACTACCCTGAGTGCCGGTTAATTTTCAAAATTCACTGCTAGACTCTAGTGATAAAGGGATATTGATGAGATTTTTTTTGGAATAAAGGTGAATAAAGTGGTGTCGTTTACTGATTACTTAATTGCACAGACTGTTGTAGGCTGTTGATTATTAGTGATGTGATGTCACATAAAAAAAAATAATAATAATAATAAAAAAATAAAAAAAAAAATAAAAAAAAAACAAAGTGTACGACCTATCTGTTAACATTGGAGAGGTATTGACCTTGACTTATTTTGACTTTTCATATCGTGTTGGACTCTAGGCCTAATGGGTTAAAGCTTAACATATTTGGGCTCATGTCGTTGGGCTAGTAGTTATGAAAAAATTAATAGACCAATATAAAAATGAAGTATGGGCTAATGTATTCACATACTATTAATCTTGTGGAATTATGGGCTAATGAAAGTTTCAACCTAGATTACCTATTGTTGGTGATGACTTCGAGGACGAAGTCCGTTCCTAGTGGGGGAGAGTTGTAACGCCCGGTTTTTCCCGGTATGTTTATTTATTTTATTTAACTAATTATGTAACATTATATTAATTTAGTTAATTAAGATATGATTAATTGAAAGATTGGGCTTATAATTATTGCCATCTTTTAATCATATAATTAAGTCTATGGGTTATAACCAAACCCAATTAGAGCCCAAATGTTCTTCTAGCCCAAAGGCTTTAGGGTTTAGCCCATTAACCTAGTATATTAGGGTTCAAAACCCTAATCTCATTCATTTTTTCATCTCATTCTCCTCCTTCACGTCTCTCTCTCCCTCTACATCTTTCTTCATTCCCGGATTTGAGAATACAACTGCAGTGTTTGGACGATTCCCGGAGATTGAAAGGTTGGATTGCCCTGAAACTTTAACCGAAGGTTCCCAAGACATATATGAAGGTTCTGACCGAAGGAATTTTGATTTCAAGGTATAGATTTTGAGTTATGAATTTCGCAATATAACCTAGGGTTTCTGTCAGATTTCACTGCTGAGTCTCCTTTCTTGTAAAATTCATATCTCGAGTTATAGGACTCAAATGGACCCAATACCAGTGCCCAAAGTTCCCAAATTTAGTTGTATAACTTTCTTAAAAGGCACTCTCGCTAAAAAAGTACTTTACCTATGGGCAACAACAGCTTCTCTGCTGTTGGGTCTGATCCGGGTCTGCTGGGATATGTCATTTTGTTTTTATCATTACTAGGGTTTGGGAGATGATCCTGAGTGATTCCAATTACCCACATGTACATTACATAGTTAATTTAATATCTGGAGAATATGGGTCGTTAATTCTTATTATAATTTGGTTAGAATGGACCCACACTCCAGGTCAATGGACAGTCACCAGCTTATGCTGATTCTGTGATTGACCACCTTGTGATTTTTATATCTAGAGCTTGGGAAACCCTTTTTAATCGATTCCAACTCTGAGAATTGTATTTGTGTGTCTAATGTTCCTCTTATTTTTGGTTGGGGCTAATTCCACCCACAAATTGGGTAGAATTGGCCAACACCACCTAACTGTCCGTCTAAAGACTGCAGTGACAAGTCTTTTTGTAAAATTCATATCTCTTACATCCTTTGGAGTTATGAGGAGTTCCTTATGGTTCTGGAAATCTAAGCCATTGTAGTTTCTTTTAAAAATTATTTAAGCCTATGTTTCAGTTGTATATTTTGGAGTAATTCAGTCCCGAACAGCAGGTCTGTTTTAGAGACCTTGCTGTGATTACTCCTTTCTCATTCATTAGCTTCACAACTTCTTCATTCTAACCTTTAGTCTTAATTAGGTGAAGTGTTGAAGTTTGCACAAGCTTGGTAGCCATATATTGACTTCTATCTATTATATCACTCACTCAAGGTGAGTTCTCTCACACCGTTGTATTGATGTTTGTGTTTGCTAGTTAGCTCGTGTGTGATTGTTTAGATTTATTATTTAAAGCATGCTATATTATTATTATAAATCGTACATGTGCACTGTATGTAATTGATTATTACTATGAGGGGTAGTTAGGTAAGATCACCAACGTTATACTCTTTATGAGGTGCGGGGATCGGGGCCAAAGGATACGGGATTTACCCGGTGCGGCTCAAACCTACAAGTCCGCCCTATTTTATATAAGCACTGATTCGTTCTTTGCTTAGTTTTTATAATTATAATTGGAAATGGATTAGGGCTGGTAAACGTGAATATTAATATGATGTTTGTGTTTGAATTCACTAAGCTTTTGCTTACGGTTTCCCTAAACATTTTTCAGGTGTTAAGATCAAGGAGGCTCAGGCTTGATTGGAGCACCGGGATTGCCACTACTAGGAGTTTTATTTATTTGGGACTATGACATGTTATGCTTCCGCACTTTACTTTAGTATTTTGCCATGTTTTGGGTTTGAGCTACTTATTTATCTTGGAAACTTATAACTATTTTTATAAAAGTTATCTTTGAAAGTTAAAATATTTTGCGAAAAATTTTGGGTGTTACATTTTCATATTTTTGGTTGTCGTTGCTTAATTAAAAATAACAAAAATCACTTGGGAAAACTTGTGCCCAAAAGTGATGAAGCAATATTCATGGGTTACTCATCTAAATCTGTTGCTTATCGTGTGCTGAACAGGAGAACTCGAGTCATTGAAGAAAGCTTCGACATTGAATTTGATGAGCAATACCTCTGGAGGAAACCAGCACAACGCATTCTATATGTCATGGAGGTTGACATTTCGGAAGGTCATCAACCCATCCAAACAACTGAAGTTTACTATGATCTTCTCTTCGATCCTCGAGAAATAGCAACTCATGCCGAAATCATTCGCTCTCCTGAAGCTATTCAGCAAATCACAACAGCTTCAGCTCCATCACCATCTACATCTACAGAATCTACTGTCCCAACAAATGAGGTTAGAATTTCAAATATTAATGCAATATTTGAGGGGGAGCCTTCGCTCACAGCACATGTCCAGGGGGAGCTTCCGCTCCCAACCCATATTGGTGGAATCCCTCAATTTGAGGGGGACCATCAACATTCAAGAAATGAAAGGAACAACTCTTCATCAGATGCATCAAATGATGCACTAATCTTCACATTCGATGCCGATGAAGAAATCTTAGCAGATGAATTGCATATCCAAGATGTCACCCCCAAAAATCCAGAATTTATCCAAGACATTGTGCCACCTGAATCAGATCCAGCTCTTATACCGAGACTCCATAAATAGACTCGAAACCATCCTTCGAATCAAATTATTGGAAATCCCTCTTCTGGAGTTCAAACTTGATCTAAAAAGTCTATCCATAATGAATGTCAATTTGCTGCTTATATTAGCAAATTTGAACCGAAAACTATCTTCGATGCAATGGATGATGATGACTGGATCAAAGCCATACAAGAAGAATTGGAAGAATTCAAGAGGAATAAGGTTTGGGATCTTGTGCCTCGACCGGCTAATCAAACTGTTGTTGGCATAATATGGGTCTTTCAAAATAAACTAGATGATATGGGTACTGTGGTACGAAACAAAGCCAGGCTTGTAGCAAAAGGATACAGCCAGATAGAAGGGATAGATGATGATGAGACATACGCACCAGTGGCACGGCTAGAAGCAATCCAAATCTTCTTGGCCTATGCTGCTCACAAAAATATTATTGTTCATCAAATGGATGTAAAGAGTGCTTTTCTGCAGGGTGATCTAAACGAGGTTGTCTATCTTTAGCAACCTCCGGGCTTTGAAGATCTATCTCGTGCCAATCATGTCTACCATTGTATGGGTTAAAGCAGTCTCCAAGGGGTTGGTAAGAGACTCTGTCAAACTTCTTGGTACAATCTGGTTATAGAAGAGGAACCATTGATCCCACATTCTTTGTCCAATCACATCATAAACATATCATGATTGTCCAAGTTTATGTGGATGATATCATCTTCGGTTCAACGGATCAGGCAATGGTTGATGAAGTTTCCAAAGTAATGACTGACAAATTCCATATGAGTTTGAACAGAAATTAATTTTTTCTTGGGTCTTCAGATTAAAAAGACCAGTAGAGGAATATTCATTCATCAGAAGAAATATACGAATGAATTATTGAAGAAATTTTCTCTTGAGAATTCCACTACTACCAAAGTCCCTATGTTAACCAATCACAAGATTTCTGCTGATCCTGATGGCGAACCTGTAGACCACAAAAATTTATCGAGGAATGATAGGTTCACTTCTCTACTTGACGGAAAGTAGACCAGATATTATGTTTGCTACATGTATCTGTGCGAGATATCAACCACCTTCGAAATTATCTCATCTGACTGCTGTGAAACAAATTTTCAAATATCTCAATGGCACTAAGGCGATGTGTCTCTGGTATCTAGTTGGGGATAACTTTAAGCTTCAAGCATTCACCGATGCAGATCATGCAGGATGCAAATTAAACAAGAAAAGCACTTCTGGAGGTTGTCAATTCTTAGGTGGAAGACTTGTGAGCTGGTCCTCAAAGAAGCAAAATTGTGTTGCTTTATCTTTAGCAGAAGCAGAATATGTTGTTGTTTCCACTTGCTGCTCATAAGTCCTCTGGATGAAGACTCAACGCCTAGACTATGGATATCAATTTCTTTAGGTACCAGTCTTCTGTGATTCCAAAAGTGCTATTGTCATTTCCCACAATCCAATCCAGTATTCAATGACCAAGCATATTGACCTTCGGTATCATTTCATTAAGGATAAGATCCTTCAAGGTAACATTGAACTTTACTTTATTCCCACTAAAGAACAAGTGGCTGATATTTTCACAAACGCATTAGATACAACTAAATTTTACAATTTCCTAGAAATGCTAGGCATGTTGAATCCTGACCCAGATTTCTTTAGATGTTAATTTTCTTTATCCAATAACATGCCTACTTTTTTTTCAGTAGAATTCTCTAAAGTCCAATATCACATTTACTTTCTGATAAACTTTTTTTATTTTTCATTTCGGAACCCCCCCCCCCCATTTTTCTCTCCTTCGAAACTCAAATTTTATGAGAAAATTTTTTTTTTTCGAAACTGTGAATCTTCTGAGGAGCCTCGTTTAAGACTCAATTTTTGAACTTTCAACTTCTGAGGAGCCTCGTTTTAAACTCAATTTCTGAACTTTCAACATCTGAGTAGCCTCGTTTTAAACTCAACTTCTGAACTTGCAACTTCTGAAGAGCCCCGTATTAAACTCAACTTCTGAACTTTTCAACTTCTGAGGAGCCTCATTTTAATACCCAACTTATGATCATCAATGTTTCTAAACTTTTCGGAACAGAAATTTTCTTTATCTGATGTTATTTTCACTATAATTCTATCTTCAGAACATTGTCATTTCAATAAGTACATTCTCTGAATCGTGCAGCTGTTAAGGTACACAATCTCCCTTCTCCTAAACTTCTGAACCTTTTACCTTCTGAAATTAGAAAACGACCAATTAAATGTGAAAGGAATGTGAATTAAATTTTATTACATTAACTTTCCAATAATTGGTAATTAATACTTAAAATATTTTTAATGAATCAACAACCGTGTCCGACGTGTCTGTAACATCCTGAAAATGGGGCAAAAAGTTTAAGGATTTAAAGATAAGATAAAGATAAATAACCAAAATAATTAATAAAAAAATAAAATAAGAAGTTATAATCTAGAAAGGATATATGATCTAGGGTAAATAATTTAATAAATAAAATTAATAAGTTTAATAATCATAATAATTAAATCATAACAAATTAAATTAAAACGTGTATTTTGAGGGGGTATCTAGTCTAAAATGACCTAATAAGGGTATAAATGGAAATTCACCATATGGAGTTCTAGAAGAGGGATTAGTTTGTAATAAATATTTTAGAAGTGATGGGGAAGGACTTTTAGTGCAATTATGGCATAATCTAAGTTCTGGAGGGTCTAGTTTGCAAAAACTGAAAAGGTGGGAGTTTAAGTTGGGGAAAGAACCCCATTTCTCTGGGAGATCATGATTTTGAGAGGGAGAAAGGGAGAAGAGGCAATTTGCAGGAGATTCAAGTGTAGAAGCTTGATCCTAGCAAGATCTAAGTGGTTTACATCCATCAATTGAAGATTTGAGGTAAGAAATCTAATCTCCATGTTAGAAACCCACCATTTTGGGTAGATCAAGTTCAAATTCGGGTTTCATAGTTGGGGGAGATGAATTCTATGATCCTAAAGGTGTAGCTTATGAATTCTAATGATTATCTATTTATTATTTGATGGTTTCATGCTTGGAGAATCATTTGGATGTTTGTTGATACTTATGAACCCTAATTTTTGGGGAAAAACCCATCAATGGGTGAAACCTTGAGGATGGGATCAACTTGCATCTTAAATGTGTTCTATGAAAAGCTTAAGTGAGTTCCTAGTGATTTCAAATCAATGGAAGAAGGAACCTCTTCAATTATTGATCAATTGTTTGAATGGAATTGGATATTCCTTGATCTAAGCTTATGAAGTAGAGTTAGCGTTATTGCATGGATTTGATTCAATGGAGATGACATTGGATGGTTAAAAAGGGTTTAATGATGTATTAATTTGGATTAGAATAAGGTTCTTTTGATGGTTATGAGCTTAGAGAAGTGTTGGACCTTGATTTGGGTGAAAAGGAGTGAAAAGGACCAAAAATTGGGCTACTGGGCACTGTACACGACCGGTGCCAGGTCCGCACGACCCGTGTGGATGGGTCTGGACTTACTGGTCAAATCCACACGACCCGTGTCAAAAGGACACGACCCGTGTCAGCCTGGTTAGTCCCGAAATGTTGAGTTTTGAGCTTTAAGGGTTGGGATGTTGGTTCTAATGTTCAAGTAAACTCCTAGGACATGTTTAAATAATATTTTACATCTATTTAGTAAAGTTAAATAGCCTTAGAGTTATTAGTAATGTTGGATGTAGGGATGAGAATCGGTCCGGACCCGGACCAAACCGGACCGAGAACCGAAGAACCGAGAACCGATTTTATAGGAAACGAAGAACCGGAAAACGGACCGAATACCCGGGTTCCGGTTCCTATCGGTTCGGGTCCGGTCTGGTTCCGGTTCCGGTTCAGTTATACAAGGTAAGAAATGTGTTCGGTTCCGGACCCGGCCCGAACCGGACCGAGAACCGAAGAACCGAGAACCGATTTTGTGAGAAATGGATAACCGAGAACCGAACCGTATACACGGTTCCGGTTCCAATTCGGTTCCGGTTCCGGTTCGGTTCCAGGTCCGGTCCGGTTCTCCGGTTCAAAATCTCATCCCTTGTTGGATGTTATATCTTGTAGGAGAAGAGTGATTGAAGTTAAAGCAAGAGTAACATCTTCGTGGAACTTAAGGAATGTGAGTTACCGGGAGAACACATCCCTATTCTAACTTTTGTGTGTGTTTTATATTAATATCATGCATACATCATATGTGCTAATTGTAGCATAACTCCTATGTGTGTATGGTATTAAAAGAGTCATTTCAAAGAGGTTTTCCAATAAAAGTATAGATGATGTTTTGAAAAGATATGTTGAGCATCCTATTTGTGCATTGCATTGCATATAGGATGGGATTGACTGAATGAACCTTATGATGACCTTAAAGATGTTTAAAGATGATGGGCTAAAATAGCCACCTTGATGATGATTATTCCATGTAGGGGGTTAAGATGGCTCAACGATGTTTGTGGAATTGTTTCCGCCAATAGGAAACCGCATGAGGGAGTTGCTACCCCTCATGAGGCTAGTGTGATGGCTACTAGTCTTAGTTTAACTCATACGGGGATCAAGTATTATGCTCCGTGCGTTTACTTGTGAACTTAGGTGAGTGCCATTGAGGTGAGATGGACTTTTATGAGATGGACGTGGGTTTGGGATAGTTGCATCATGCATTGCATTTGCATATCATAACTATCTATTTTGAGAAATCTTTATGATGTTTAATTCAAATCTTAAGTGTGTAAAGAAAATATTTTTGGAGGTTGTCTCGAGTGTTAAAGGTTATCCTTTCCACTCAGAATGAGGTAACCTCGTGTAACTCATTAGGCATTTTCAATTGCCTAACTGTTTTGATGTGTACTCAGGTTATGGATAGGAGCTAGTGGCGAGGGGAGGACATTTAGAAGACCACAGAGTGTGTGGCCATTTGGACCATGTTATGTTACGTGAATTATGACATTACCTCGCTATACGTTTGTTAAGATTTTAAATGATGTTTTGGGACCTATTTTCCGCAAATGATGATTAAACCTTTAACTAATATTCAAAAAGTGAAAAATAATGTTTTCATAATAATACCCTAGCGAGGGCTGTCACAATTTGGTATCAGAGCATTGGTTTAAGTGAACCAGGAACTAGGATTAGTACTTAGACTTAAACTTAAGGTGCTCATGAGTGAGGATTATGTATTAGCTAAGTAATTGTATATTATGAGATTAATGTTCATCTTCCTCAGAATGGTGAACACTTGTAGCATGGTTCCGTCGGGTGAAGTTCAAGGGAGTGGGGCCGGCGATGAGGCTCAATCTCAACCCATTTCCCTTGCAAGCATTGAAAAGATGACGCTTGACTTAATGGCAAAGCAGGAAGAAAAGATGGTAGGCAAGATGAAAGAGTTAATTGAAGATCAAGAAGTACGTTTGAGAGAAGAAGTGAAGAACTTGTTTGGGGATAACACCGCTTGGGCCGGGCAAGAGACAAGCAGCTCGTATGATAGCATGCAAGATGGGCCTCCTAGAGTCAATATATCTCAAGACATGGTTGCACCAAGGAAGAAGTGTAACTTCAAGGACTTCAACTCTTGCAAGCCACCAACTTACAACGGGACGTTGGACCCGGTAGTACTACATAATTGGGTGATTGAGATTGAAATGGTTTTCTATGCATGCCAATGTGGTGATAATCAACGTGTGAACTTTGCAATCACTACTCTCAAGGGAACGGCTCTTGGAGTGGTGGTTGGAGACTAAGGAGATGATGGAGATGCATGTGCTGGAGAGCCTAACTTGGGATGTATTCTTGGAGAAGATGAAGGAGAGGTTTTGTACCAAAGAAGAAATCCGTGACCTTGAAAGGAAATTCCTTGACTTGAAGAAAGACAAAATGACCATCACGGAGTACAACACCAAATTCCATAAACTCTTGAGCTTTGCTAGAAGATTGGCAACGGAGGAGGCCACTAAAGTGGATCAATACGTGGGAGGTTTACCTTGGAACTACCAACTCAACTTTGAGGCTGCTACTCTTGAAGTTGCCATGAGAAAGGCAAGAAAGATTGAGAAGACATTGGAAGAACGATACAAAGAGAGATCCCAATTCACGAACAAGAGGAAGGAAGGCCACGACTCGCATGGAAACGATGCAACCGATCAAAAGAAACCAATGTTTGAGGAAAAGGGTAAGAGTGGTGAGGGACAATTCAAGGAAAGAGGCAAGTTGGTGTGTTTCAAATGTGGAGATAAGGGTCATATAGCGAATGCATGCAGAAAAGGGATAAAGTGCTTTAATTGTGAAGGTTTTGGGCATAAGTCTAACGAGTGTATTGCTAAGAGAAAGAGACTAGTGGGGGTGAGAGGAGTAAACCACCCCAGACTAGAGGAAGGACTTTCTTAATGATCGAAGAGGAAGCTAGAGAAAATGCGGATGTTGCGACAGGTATATATTTCTTGTGAACACTTTACCCGCTTTCATGATTTGACTCGTGGGCTACTTATTCTCATGTGTCACTTGAATTGCAAACATATTTAGTTTAAATTTATGCAAGTTAGAGTATGAAGTGGTAATTGATATAGCGGGTGGTTCAGGTAAGGTTGTTGGTAAGGAAAATGCCACGAGTGGAAGTAGAATGTAATGGGAGTGAGTTTTGGGCTAATTTTATTCCTTTAGAGATTGGTGAATTTGAGGTAGTTCTAGGGAGGGGTTGGCTAGCAGAGTATGATGCCGAGATTCCGAGGACGGAATCTTCTTAAGGGGAAGGTAATTGTAACATCCTAAAAATGGGGCAAAAAGTTTAAGGATTTAAAGATAAGATAAAGATAAATAACCAAAATAATTAATAAAAATAATAAAATGAGAAGTTATAATCTAGAAAGGATATATGATCTAGGGTAAATAATTTAATAAATGAAATTAATAAGTTTAATAATCATAATAATTAAATCATAACAATTTAAATTAAAACATGTATTTTGAGGAGGTATCTAGTCTAAAATGACCTAATAACGGTATAAATGGAAATTCACCATATGGAGTTCTAGAAGAGGGACTAGTTTGTAATAAATATTTTAGAAGTGATGGGGAAGGACTTTTAGTGCAGTTATGGCATAATCTAAGTTCTGGAGGGTCTAGTTTGCAAAAACTGAAAAGGTGGGAGTTTAAGTTGGGGAAAGAACCCCATTTCTCTGGGAGATCACGATTTTGAGAGGGAGAAAGGGAGAAGAGGCGATTTGCAGGAGATTCAAGTGTAGAAGCTTGATCCTAGCAAGATCTAAGTGGTTTACATCCATCAATTGAAGATTTGAGGTAAGAAATCTAATCTCCAAGTTAGAAACCCACCATTTTGGGTAGATCAAGTTCAAATTCGGGTTTCATAGTTGGGGGAGATGAATTCTATGATCCCAAAGGTGTAGCTTATGAATTCTAATGATTATCTATTTACTATTTGATGGTTTCATGCTTGGAGAATCATTTGGATGTTTGTTGATACTTATGAACCCTAATTTTTGGGGAAAAACCCATCAATGGGTGAAACCTTGAGGATGGGATCAACTTGCATCTTAAATGTGTTCTATGAAAAGCTTAAGTGAGTTCCTAGTGATTTCAAATCAATGGAAGAAGGAACCTCTTCAATTATTGATCAATTGTTTGAATGGAATTGGATATTCCTTGATCTAAGCTTATGAAGTAGAGTTAGAGTTATTGCATGGATTTGATTCAATGGAGATGACATTGGATGGTTAAAAAGGGTTTAATGATGTATTAATTTGGATTAGAATAAGGTTCTTTTGATGGTTATGAGCTTAGAGAAGTGTTGGACCTTGATTTGGGTGAAAAGGAGTGAAAATGACCAAAAATTGGGCTACTGGGCACTATACACGACCCGTGCCAGGTCCACACGACCCGTGTGGATGGGTCTGGTCTTACTGGTCAAATCCACACGACCCGTGTCAGCCTGGTTAGTCCCGAAATGTTGAGTTTTGAGCTTTAAGGGTTGGGATGTTGGTTCTAATGTTCAAGTAAACTCCTAGGACATGTTTAAATAATATTTTACATCTATTTAGTAAAGTTAAATAGCCGTAGAGTTATTAGTATTGTTGGATGTTATATCTTGTAGGAGAAGAGTGATTGAAGTTAAAGCAAGAGTAACATCTTCGTGGAACTTAAGGAAGGTGAGTTACCGGGAGTACACATCCCTATTCTAACTTTTGTGTGTGTTTTATATTAATATCATGCATACATCATATGTGCTAATTGTAGCATAACTCCTATGTGTGCATGGCATCAAAAGAGTCATTTCAAAGAGGTTTTCCAATAAAAGTATAGAAGATGTTTTGAAAAGATGTTTTGAGCATCCTATTTGTGCATTGCATTGCATATAGGATGGGATTGACTGAATGAACCTTATGATGACCTTAAAGATGTTTAAAGATGATGGGCTAAAATAGCCACCTTGATGATGATTATTCCATATAGAGGGTTAAGATGGCTCAACGATGTTTGTGGAATTGTTTCCGCCAATAGGAAACCGCATGAGGGAGTTGCTACCCCTCATGAGGCTAGTGTGATGGCCACTAGTCTTAGTTTAACTCATACGGGGATCAAGTATTATGCTCCGTGCGTTTACTTGTGAACTTAGGTGAGTGCCATTGAGGTGAGATGGACTTTTATGAGATGGACGTGGGTTTGGGATAGTTGCATCATGCATTGCATTTGCATATCATAACTATGTATTTTGAGAAATCTTTATGATGTTTAATTCAAATCTTAAGTGTGTAAAGAAAATATTTTTGGAGGTTGTCTTGAGTGTTAAAGGTTATCCTTTCCACTCATAATGAGGTAACCTCGTGTAACTCACTAGGCATTTTCAATTGCCTAACTGTTTTGATGTGTACTCAGGTTATGGATAGGAGCTAGTGGCGAGGCGAGGACATTTAGAAGACCACAGAGTGTGTGGCCATTTGGACCATGTTATGTTACGTGAATTATGACATTACTTGCTATACGTTTGTTAAGATTTTAAATGATGTTTTGGGACCTATTTTCCGCAAATGATGATTAAACCTTTAATTAATATTCAAAACGTGAAAAATAATGTTTTCATAATAATACCCTAGCGAGGGCTGTCACAATTTGGTATCAGAGCATTGGTTTAAGTGAACCAGGAACTAGGATTAGTACTTAGAGTATTCTTCATTGTAATCTTCCACCAACTGAAGAATGTTCTTCATGTTCATTTTTTTAATGTTCTTGATCATTGTTAAGTAAACTTATGTTCAATGGTTCTTGTAATGACTCTCTTAACCTGTGTTTACCTCTCTTGATCTAGTTCAACTGTCAGGTATATAGTGATTCGGCATTTAGTTTTTGAATGCTCTACATGATCTTAACTGTTATTACTCATTAACTAAATTTTTGAGTATGTTTTGCCATTTGATCTTTTTAGAAAAGTGTTAATGGCTACATCTTCCAAAAGTGGCAGGTCCATGTAACACCCGGTTTCTCATACAAAGTACACCCAAAAATTTTCAACAAATTACACATTTAAAATGGGTATACTTGTAATCAAACCACGGATCAAGATGTTATCATCACAATAATTATATAAAAGGTCCCTACTATTTTAACCAAGCATTACAAATAAATCTACTTCAATTAAAAGGACAGGCTCTAAGTTGTCCATCTTTCTTTATCACATGCCTTCCCCTATCACTTCTACAGATACCTGCAAAAACAACATATAACTCAAGTGTAAGCTTATAAAAAGCTTAGTGAGTAATCATTATTAACCAAGTCTCAACGCCCGATGTCTCTTTGAACTCATTCTCAACAAACTTTCTCATTCGCTCGTTGTGACTAAATTCATTTTGGATGGACTATCTCAGTCCCTCACTATGATTAACACACTTAGCCATTTATACCAATTATTAACACCTTATGAAACTCATATAACTTTTCTCTTTCTGCAATGAACAACTCAACGACAACATAATTCAATTAAAAGAATCAATAGGTAATTACTAACCTGTAACACATCTCATCATATATACAAACTATTAACCTGCAAAACCTATCATTATACATACCAAGGGTTAAAACAACACATATAAACTCATTCCACTTCAAACTCTATTCCACCCCGAACTCTATTCCACTTCAAACTCTATTCTAGCTCATCAGTCCTCATGGCTATATAAATTGACTCAAAACTCTTTAATGTGACTACATTAACATCTACTCAGTTTATACAATCAATATGTATACTCAACTCGGTTGTTGTTATTCACATATAACAATTCGCTCTACAATTGGGTCATAACAATAATAACTTAACATATATATATTCAGTCTACCATAAGGTAGATTTCTACTAAATTACATAAGAGTACTCACCTGCTATCGGTTTAGTACATGGAATCCCAAGCTATGCATACCAGGGTCCTGTCCACTAGTCTTGGCTGTATCACAACTGCCCAAATTTCAATGCTCATGTCTCTTTATAACCTCAATCATAATTTATATCAACAAAATCGAGGAATTTAAATCACATGGTGAAGCTATAATCAAATAACAACAATAATCCTCTAGCTATAACTCTTTACCTCACCACCTCGACCCATTCAAGCTTATGAACACAACAACAAGCAAAATCCTAACTTGAGTCTAAGATTTGAACTCTTTATAGACTTACAAATCAATCAATTTGGTTTAAATATCATTAATTCACAGGTGTGTCATCAAGACCACAAGAAGCTACCTCAAATCAAACCATCCAACGGCTGAAACGAAATCAAAATCGAAGAGGATTACCTTTCAAGCTCCAAGTATGAATCCCTAGCTTCAATTTGTAAATATTAGGCTTAAATCTCGACTTAGAAGGCTTAGGAATCGATTTCTAGGGTTTGGAGAGGATTTGGCTCGAAATGGGTTTTTCCCCAAATGAATGAAATTTGCTCTTTAAAAGACCCTGCACCCGCAACCCGACCCGGGCTGTCAAACCCGCCCCGGGTTTTGTTACGCAAATCTCACTCTTTCAGTCCAAGGCTCCACACGGTCCAGGTTAACTGACCCGACCCGGGTTTCTATCGAACACGACCCGGGTTCGTAGAACACGACCCGGGTTACTCCGTTTCCATTTTAATTTCAACTCAACTCGACTCGTGTCTTATAACTCGGCCCGGTTTAACCTTGCAAGAACTCAAGTTGTTTCTTTTACCCTTTTTAACATCCTACTTCTCCTAGATGTGTTTCTAAACATCTAAACTCGTGTTTTAACTTATCTAATCTCATTTATATTATAATTAACATATCTCTACGATAATTTAAAAATTACGGTATTACAAGTTCTTACCCCCTTCAAAAGATTCCGTCCTCGGAATCTCTTAGAATGGGCACGATCTATATAATCTACCTCATCATCGTAATCACACATCACATGCTATCACGTATATATTATTATACCTCATCATAATATAACTAACGCCCGTTATCATTCTCATAAGATGATCTCTATAATTACATTAGTTATCATTATCTCCACGTGGACAACCACTCACAATATATAAGAACTGGATAATAACAAGTTTATCCAGAAACAACCCATAATTAAACAAAATGTACACGTATTAGTTCAGCTTGTCTCATATAACTATTTAGAACTCAACTTTCATTTCAAATTTTCTCGAAATGATTTACTCTAACTCAATAGGGAAAAACGGTATCACCGATTCCCAATCCATTCCCTGTCAATTTACTCCTCCAATTGCAACATGCTAGTTATTGATTCCTCCTACTAACACATTCTCATCGATTAGGGCAGGAGATATACTCATATAACATAAAAAACACATACATCAAAATGTCTCACTCACGTCATAGGGCTCATAGATACTAGGATAAAAATCCAGAAATAATTAAAATACTAGTAATTATCTCAAGTTTTACTCATGCCTCCTCTGAATTTGGTATTTAACCCTCAACACTTTGGTCACACAAGACTCCTTTCAGCTGTCCCTTCACCACAGCTGTACACTAATTCTTTAAAATCTTACTTATTTTTGTTTTCACCTCAACACACACATTAGGTTTTCACTCAATATATAACTAACAATCTCCCACCAAAAATGACTCCTCTTGATCTCAATTTAACAACATACATCATGTTATTTCTCTCAATGTACTCACTCACTACATTATCTCTTATATGGACAATCTACATCACATTCTCACTCAATCTTTAGTCTCATCGGACTCAACAAATTTATTTTCAATAAACTCTCAACATAACCGTATATATCCTTCCTAGGTTACCGTTAGTAAATATTCCTCTCATTATTTCTCTGTCATTCTCATTTCAATCTATAATTCATCAGGATGACATAAAAGAGGTCATACATACTGCTCACTTCAATCTCTACATATAACTCACAAGGAAAATAATAACATCAAACACCATAATCTCTATGATAAAATTATATCTCATAGTCCGACTAACTCACTAATCTCGGAAAATAACTCAATATCATTATAACATAATCTACTATCAATCGTCTCACACGGATAAATAGTCATGTCATTATAACACTCACACATTTTTCTCATCGGCAGTAATTGGTTTGATTGCTAAGGAATGAATCCTATCAATCACAACCACGATTACTTTTCTACTATTTTTAACTCATATTTACTCATTATGTAGTTATACAACTCTCTCTCGCCCGACATGCAAAGAAATTTTCTCAGATCAGCATGTTAACACATAGTCATAACTCAATATCATCCCCAACATCTTCCGTACACAACACACACACATACTCACAACAAGACCTTCAGTTATAGAATTTCACAGTACTACCTTGCAGTACCCTCATACTGTCACTTTGCCTCAACTCCGTCCTCTCCTCAACCCTCAAGGTCTCAAGCAACATAAGCTAACCACTGTACTCATACATATCCACACATACTAAATAATATAGTTTTAGTACTCCGCATCACCATACTGTGCACGCTTATCTATACACAAGCACAACACTGCAACATCACTCCATCTCAGCTCATGGTACCCTGTACCATCCTCCCGTTTCGTCACTCACACTATCTTACAGTACCCCGTACTGTCTTCCAAGCTCACTACTCAACACTATCTCACGGTACCTCATACCGTTCGCCAATCTCATCACTCAATACTCTCTCACGGTACCTCGTACCATTCTCTGTTCTCCCTACTCAATACTTAATGACATCAAGTAATAAAACTCACCACCACACTCGTTTATGTAACTACTAACGGCTACTACGGCCGTCTCAACTCTTATAAATTACGCCAACTCAAAACACTAGCATTAAAGACTCATAAAATTCTCAAACCGCAAAAATCAACACTCAATACATTACCTCATAATCAGTAGTAATTGCAATAAATTACACACTCACCGTCTCTCTCAGTTTATGCTCTTTTGGCTATCACAGCCATTTAGTAAAATCAATGACACTTACAACTCAATTATTAACAATAACTCAAAATTTTGTTCAACTCATACTTCTTCTGAACACATACTCTTTTGCAACTCATGTCAACTCATGCTCATATTCCTTTACAAGTTAACTCATATCAACTCATACTCTTTGACTATCTCAATAAATTAGTGTGCTCATTCACACTAAATACTCATATACCACAGATGATTCTCTGCCTTGTATAATTCATACAAATTGGTTATCTCAACCAATTTAGAACTTTCAAATAAAATAATTACATTATAGTCTAATCATTAATAATGAATTAGAACTACTCATATATGATACAATCTGCCACTAAGGCATACACGCAACACACACTCATTACATAATGTCTTCGTTAAAATATTCACAATTACAAAACAATATATAATATACACAATTGTTAATCTCAAAAGAACAAAATTGTTCACGTACTTTAACTCTCAACTCTGGAGTGTAATCAGTTACACCCACATATCTCAACTTTTAACTTATACTCGAATTATACTCATACTCTTTCTCATCATCAGTTGGAATTTCGCGTCATCCGGGTTCTCATCTAATTATCAGCTGGAATCTCGCCATCAGCCGAAATCTCATCTCATCATCAGCTGGAATCTCACCATCAGCTGGAATCTCATTTCATTATCAGCTGGAATCTCACCATCAGCTGGAATCTTATCTCATCATCAGCTGGAATCTCACCATCAGCTGGAATCTCATCTCATCATCAGCTAGAATCTCACCATCAGCTGGAAACTCATCTTGATTTGTATCTCATCTCATATTCAGTTGACATCTCATTATCAACTGGGATCTCATCTCAATTAATATATCATCTCGTATTCAGTTGACATCTCATTATCAACTAAAATTATTGTCTCTTCGTTATCTGATATCTCATATCAGCCAAAATCTCGTCTCACCATCCATTATTGGTCCAACCGGTGTGACCAATTCATCAATTCATCCTCATCTATCTCCATACCTATATTCACACACAGAATATTACAAATAATAATTATAACAGAAAGGTTATTCTCAATTCTTACACTAACATCTGCAGCAGTATCTTTTCCGAGCATGTGATAGGGGCTCTCTCCTCCTTGGTTCAAGTCTAGGACACTACTCTTAAAAGACGTAGTTCACTTAAACCATGCTCTGATACCAACTTGTAACACCCGGTTTCTCATACAAAGTACACCCAAAAATTTTCAACAAATTACACATTTAAAATGGGTATACTTGTAATCAAACCACGGATCAAGATGTTATCATCACAATAATTACATAAAAGGTCCCTACTATTTTAACCATGCATTACAAATAAATCTACTTCAATTAAAAGGACAGGCTCTAAGTTGTCCATCTTTCTTTATCACATGCCTTCCCCTATCACTGCTACAGATACCTGCAAAAACAACATACAACTCAAGTGCAAGCTTATAAAAAGCTTAGTGAGTAATCATTATTAACCAAGTCTCAATGCCCGATGTCTCTTTGAACTCATTCTCAACAAACTTTCTCATTCGCTCATTGTGACTAAATTCATTTTGGATGGACTATCTCAGTCCCTCACTATGATTAACACACTTAGCCATTTATACCAAAACAATATTAACACCTTATGAAACTCATATAACTTTTCTCTTTCAGCAATGAACAACTCAACAACAACATAATTCAATTAAAAGAATCAATAGGTAATTACTAACCTGTAACACATCTCATCATATATACAAACTATTAACCTGCAAAACATCTCATTATACATACCAAGGGTTAAAACAACACATATAAACTCATTCCACTTCAAACTCTATTCCACCCCGAACTCTATTCCACTTCAAACTCTATTCTAGCTCATCAGCCCTCATGGCTATATAAATTGACTCAAAACTCTTTAATGTGACTACATTAACATCTACTCAGTTTATACAATCAATATGTATACTCAACTCGGTTGTTGTTATTCACATTTAACAATTCGCTCTACAATTGGGTTATAACAATAATAACTTAACATATATATATTCAGTCTACCATAAGGTAGATTTCTACTCAATTACATAAGAGTACTCACCTGCTATCGGTTTAGTACATGGAATCCCAAGCTATGCATACCAGGCTCTTGTCCACTAGGCTTGGCTGTATCACAACTGCCCAAATTTCAATGCTCATGTCTCTTTATAACCTCAATCATAATTTATATCAACAAAATCCAGTAATTTAAATCACATGGTGAAGTTATAATCAAATAACAACAATAATCCTCTAGCTATAACTCTTTACCTCACCACCTCGACCCATTCAAGCTTATGAGCACAACAACAAGTAAAATCCTAACTTGAGTCTAAGATTTGAACTCTTTATACACTTACAAATCAATCAATTTGGTTTAAATATCATTAATTCACAGGTGGGTCATCAAGACCACAAGAAGCTACCTCAAATCAAACCATCCAACGGTTGAAACGAAATCAAAATCGAAGAGGATTTCATTTCAAGCTCCAAGTATGAATCCCTAGCTTCAATTTGTAAATATTAGGCTTAAATCTCGACTTAGAAGGCTTAGGAATCGATTTCTAGGGTTTGGAGAGAAATTGGCTCGAAATGGGTTATTCCCCAAATGAATGAAATTTGCTCTTTAAAAGACCCTGCAGCCGCAACCCGACCCGGGCTGTCAAACCCGCCCTGGGTTTTGTTACGCAAATCTCACTCTTTCAGTCCAAGACTCCACACGGTCCTGGTTAACTGACCCGACCCGGGTTTCTATCGAACACGGCCCGGGTTCGTAGAACACGACCCGGGTTACTCCGTTTCCATTTTAATTTCAACTCAACTCGACTCGTGTCTTAAAACTCGACCCGGTTTAACCTTGCAAGAACTCAAGTTGTTTCTTTTACCCTTTTTAACATCCTACTTCTCCTAGATGTGTTTCTAAACATCTAAACTCGTGTTTTAACTTATCTAATCTCATTTATATTATAATTAACATATCTCTATGATAATTTAAAAATTACGGTATTACAGTCCGCCGGTGAGGACACCATTGTCGTTGCACTGTGCAACATTCTGATATCCAAGGATCTATCCCTTTACAAAGAACATTTGCGTGTTTTGATCCACATCCTGTCCAGACACAAGCTGTCCAGGGCATTCTTTGATTCTTCACCAGAAATCCCCGTCTCACTGCTCGAAAGTACAGTTCTTTCAGCCAAGAAAAAGGTAATCTCTACTTGATCACTCTATCAGATGGCAGGGAAGTGCCCTTGGATAAGAATAGCTTTGCTTCAGCTCTTGAGCTGACATATCATCAAGCTCAGTTCAATCATCCATCAACACATCAGCTTCAAAGTATGAACTATCGCATGCGCTACGCGTATCGATTGGATACCTTGTCCCAAATCTCTAAAGGAAACATCTCGCCCATATGGCAATGCTGTATTCATTATTATATAAAGTGCTTAACGGGTAAGACTGGTGGGACAGACCAGTTAAGCAAACGGATTCTGGAACTATTATGGAGTCTTTTCACGGGACACGAGGTTGATTATGCTGAAATTCTCTTCGAAGACTTTATTTCTTATATTCCGACCTCCCAGAAGAGTCCACCAAAGATTCATTCAGAACATTTCTAGGCAATGTGCATCAAGCAACTTTATGGTATATTCAAGCTTCCGGTCCCAGAACCCGATGGTGGCGCTCTAAAAATTCTAGTAGCTAAGGCTTATGCACCAAATCCTGACTCCATCTTCAGTAAAATCAGAAGAATGCCAGATGCTCTTCTGAACTTGGCTGATCCAACAGATGAGGTTGTAATCAAACATCTAGTTGATACCGAGAACGTTCCACCTTATCCACCCCAACCTCTGCAAAACAAGCTAGCTCCAAAGAAAGGAAAGAAGAAAGCGGCTGAATCCTCCCCAGCCAAACAACCCCAGAGAAAGAAACAAAAGAAGACTAGAGAGGTACACTTCTTCAACTCTGAATCTTAATAAATCTCTAAATGCTTTTCTGAATCTACCTTTCTCTAACTCTAAATGGTTTTCTGAATAGTTTTCTGAATCTAACTTTCTCTAACTGTAAATGGTTTTCTAAATAGTTTTCTAAATCTAACTTTGTCTAACTCTTAATGGTTTTCTGAATAGTTTTCTGAATCTAACTTTCTGTGAACCTATATAATTTTCTGAATACTTTTCGGAACTTCACCCTTTCTGAATCAAAATGATCTTCCAAGTCTAACGTTTTCGGAACTTGATATCTTCCGTATACATCACATATTCGGATAATTCCTTTTCGGTGTAACTCATCACTTATTCTAAATAAGTCATAACCGAATTCCCTATTAACAATTTATTGTTTATCGTCATTGGGATTTGAGAAATCCAGATAAATATTCAGTATTATTTAGTTAAGTTGTTCTAACTTCTGTGTTTACACAACTTGCGTAACAAAAATCTGCGGAATCCAAAATAAGCTATTGGTCGTGAATTTTGATATTTGTGTGATAAGCTTAATTCGGTTTCCCCAAGGTATGTGTTACCCTCAGAATTTGTTTTCAAGTTTTATGTATAACAATCTGTACACTTTTCAGCCATTTGATTGGTCCCTTAAAGACTCTGAGTCGAGAAAAAATGAGGAAAAACAGAACTCTCCCGACTCCGAAAACACAAAAGAAAAAGAGGTGGAAATACATAACTCACTTATAAAAGAAAAAGGAAAAGAAAAGGTAATAGAAACAAAAAAAGAGAAAGAGAATTTTAAAAGCACAACAACATTCTTCCGGGATCTCACCAAACCCCCTCCCGATACAAGTCCTATGGAAGCCTGGAAATTTCAAAGGGTTGTCAATGCGCAAGATACCCTAGTCGAACGTCTACAACAACGATTTGAGCTCCGAAATGTTGAACAACAAGCCCTCAATGATCTCGGCCCTCCCTTGGACTCTGATCATGAGGCTGTCAAGCAAGAACGCACCCGATCATAGAGCTCATATCCGGCATCAATCAATATCTGGGTTCTGAACTTTCTAAGTTGGTGGACACGCCTGTCTACCTATTTGACACTTTCGAAAAAGTATGGACAAATATAGCATCTTCAATCGTTCCTCTCACTTGGGATCGATACAAGTCCCAGGAATTCAAGAAAAAGAATCCTTCAGCAACCAAGACTGCTTCTGACCCTTCAGTTAAATCTGGGTCAAGGCAGGTCTTCTCCGATACGCAATCAAAGACTGTCAAAGAATCTCTTTTTGGAACCGACCAGGAGGTGGACAAACCCACATTATCTAAGGTTCCAGAAATTGATCTCAGTGAAACCAATTCATCTTCGACGCAGCTGAAACGGAAGTTCCTCCCCCCATGTAACACCCGGCTTTTAAAACAAAACACCCCTAAAAATTTTTCATTTAAAACGTAGATTTCAATACTTAAAACCATAAACCAAGGGGTATATCTTAATAAAAACGGGTACAAGTGTATCAAGGAGTATACAAATATAGTAACCTCCATATAAGCCGGGCTGCTACTGACAACATCTACAAGTCCACTTCTTGAGTCACGGACTTTATCCTTACTCTTACCAGGGTTATGCTAACCTGCAGGGACATTTAACAAACGGTATGAGCTACAAAGCTCAGTGAGTAATCGTATCTGCAAATAACATGTATAAAGATATAATCATATATCCGTCTGGATATCGAATCTAAACTCCTAGCCTTACTGGCTGACCATATGTCTCCTAGGATTTCACATCCTAATCCGTAGCCTTACAGGCTGAATTACAATAATCTGTAATTATCAAGTCACGTCAGTTATTTGCATATATAATCATGTCTAACAAATTTTGTCCCATGTTTCTTAGTCATAATGGACTGCATCATATGCCATGGCTATATAAGCCGCACCCTATGTCATAGCTATATAAGCTGCACCAAAACATTATCAATATATAAATCATAGCCCGCAGGCCGCACCAGCTGGGTTCAATAACCCGATATCATAGCCAAAAGGCCGCACCATGTACCTATAATAATATCATAGCCGTATAGGCCGCACCGGTTAGATATAGCATCCAATATCATAGCCACAAGTGGCCGTACCATCTATTAACAGCTTGTTTCACGATCAATTATGGCTCACGGGTAACCCGCTATTGCCTAGACTCACGGCTCCGTTCTTGTCATCGCAATAACTCACGGCTTATCCGGTCTTGCCTAATTAAAGTGGACTCACAGCTCCGTTCTTGTCATCGCAATGACTCACGGCTTATCTGGTCTTGTCGCATTATTGACTCACAGCTCCGTTCTTATCTATCATAGACTCACAGCTTATCTGGTCTTGTCATATTTCAAATCATGTAATTTGTCATTTTTGTCCCTCGAAGCTGTTTCAACCTGTAACAGTTCAATCATCATATATCATATATGATATCAGTGAGATTACTCACCTGGATGCTAGCTGCATTTGAATCCGGTTGTTTCTTGCTTTTGCGTGCACCACAACCATTTATCCCGTACCTATTTATTCATTTATATACCAAATGATAATGGGTTAATAACCATTTTAGTTGACTCTACTACACAAGAGTCCTATACAATTCAATTGGGAACCATTTCCAAGTATTTCCAATCAATAACCATCGTTATATAATTTAATACACTTCCCGAAATACGCGTATTCTACTACAGTACTTTCGGGAGGTCGTGTTCGTATTCCGGTAATTTTCCATGAAGTTTCACAACATTTTAGACCTATGTTTAAAATTTCAGGTCAATCGGATAAGCCTAGCATCAAAATCAAATTTGGAAAATGCACCAAATTTTAACAGAGGCTGAAATGGTTTCTGCCCAGGGCTCGAGTCGCGACCGAACCTATGGTCGAGTCGCAAAGGCAAAGCCTTCGGGTCGCGAGGGTCGCGAGGGTCAAGTCGCGAAGGCACACCCTCGAGTAGTGAGGACCATGCTGGTCGCGTCGCGAAGGTTCTCACCCTCGAGTCGCGAGGACCATGCTGGTCGAGTCGCGAGAGCTGATCAGCAGGCCAGAAACTCCGATTTTCATGCTACAAAATCCCATTTTCTCATTTTAAGCCCTTAATACTCGACTTAACGATCATGGATTGTTCTAGGACTAAAACCTTTGTCTAATAACAAGTTTTAAGCCCTTAGAAACACCTTAATCACATCAATTCATGATTTAGGGTTCTTGAGCAACATTTCAAATTCATCAACAATAGCAACCTACTTCCATTTTTCTTGAATTAAGTCCTTTTTGCATGACTTATTGGAAGTATTAAGCTACTTTCAACCACATATCATAACTGAAATTTGCAGATTTCAGTTTCTATCAAACCCATCAAGAATACCTCAAGAACTTGGCTAGAAAATCAAATTACTAACCTTGTTTAACTTAGGAATCACCAATTCCAAGCTATGATTCCAATTCCTTGCTTCAAGCTTCAAAGATTTCCAGGTTTTTGCTCTCAAAAACCGTTCCCGTTGCTGCACAAATGGCCAGTCAAAGAAGAGAGTCAACCTCTCTATTTATACTTCCAAAATTTACAAATTTGGTCCTTAAGTCCCATTTCTTGAACTTTGGCCACAATAATCAAGTTTTATGACATAAAACTTTCATTTCTTATATTTTTACCACAAGGAACAATATTTTTACACAATTGGTCTTTCACTTGGTCAAATGACCAAATTACCCCTTTTATGGTAAAATGACCAAAAATCAGTTTTTATAACATTTTAAGTCCAAAACTCAAAATATTATTTCAAACCAAATTCTTTTCTGTCCAAAAGACCAAATTACCCTTTATTATATTTACATAAAAAGAGTCTTGGCGTTACAAATTCTCCCCTCCTTCAAAAGATTTCGTCCCCGAAATCATACAAACAAGCGAGGGTAATTCTATCTCGTTATAATTTCGGTTTCCCATATCATATGGAAACCTCTATGGTATTGCCAAAGCACTTTTACCATACAAATCTTCGTATTTCGCGGTTATATCACTGTTCATCGAACATTCCTCCGGTTGTCCCGGGTACCATAACTACTTATCTACCTTCATTTCAGCATGAGGTATTCGTTGAAATTTTATCAATCCATGTTCTCAGAACCATGAGACCCATAGAAAATATTACAAATATCTTGAAGTCAGTCAAGAATCTTCGATCGGTACACCCCAATTCTTACTCTTTGGGACATATCGAAAAGTCCAATAGATGAGGACTTAACTTTCCTTTCGTCCCAAACAAATTTTTAGTCTTTCCAAGGGATATTTTAAGCATTACCACCTTCCCTCACTTGGAGTTTGAATGGTTTTACTCGACAATCCGCATACTACTTTTGTCGATTTTGGTCTATTTCCAAGCTTTCTCGAATTTGCCTAATCTTTTCTTCTGTTTGAGGTACAATCTCGGGTCCAGTCAACGGTTTCTCCCCAACTTCTGTCTAGCAAATCGGCGTGCAACACGATACTCCATACTATGCATTATACGAGTCATCTAAATGCTGGTACTAAAACTATTATTATCTACGGGTTCTACCAAAGATAGGCGATCTTCTCATCTTCCACTAGGGTCTGCTGTGCAATTTTCAAGCACATCTTCTAGAGTCTGCATCATTTTCTTGCCTCGTCTATCATTTCTGCAATTCCTATACAGTACTTACTAGTACTTTTGAACTAGTAATTCTAGGAATTAATGCTAAATTCAGCAAATAATTCTAGTATCTCGACCCGATACAGTCGACACCTGCAGCGCATGTCGACAAATTTATCTTTCTATATAGTTTTTCACTACTTTTCGATCTTAATTACTTCCTTAGTCAGTATAAATCTACACTGACTTCATCAATTAACCTGCAATTACCCATATGGTGTCATACCCATACGGTACTTGCAAAGACTTTATTACAAAGTCTATAATAATATCGTCCCATTTCTTCTTTGGGACCGACAACGTCTAAATTTTTCGTATGCTTCTAATGATTTGACTGTAGTTACACACAAGTCAAACACTTTTCACATGTCTTTCAATGTCTTTCTCTAGTCCCGGTCACCAATACATAGGTTACATTATCCTACACAGTTTGGTACTGCCCCGGGCATTTTGCATATCTACCCCAATATACATCTTTTAGGGGTAAATTTCATATCTCCCTTTGCTTTAGAACTCACATACACAACCCCAAGGGTTTTCAATCATCGTGAGTTTCTAACTAGCTTCTTTCAATAGCTAATCATTTATTCACTTTTCACGTTTTCAGACTTGCACACTTCTTCTTGTGCTACCCGAATCAACTCAGGTAATCAATTCGCCACACTCACGCATGTGGTTGTATCTTTCAAAAGATACTCTTTCTAATTCAAGGCATCTATAATCACATCCGCCTTTCCGAGATGGTACAAGATTTCATAACCAAAATCTTTAAGTAACCCATCTATCTTTGCTATCTCATATTCAGCTTCTTTTTGATCAATAAAGTACTTCAAACTTTTATGATCCATACAAACGGTAAGCTTTACACTATAATAATAGTGTCTCCAAAGCTTCTATGCCAAAATCATAATTGCCACTGCAATATCATGTATCCAAAGTCAGCTCTGGATGCATTTCTATAATCCAGTTTATCTTCTCCGCTTAGCGATAATGCTAACACCGGAGCTTCACACAAGGTTTATTTCAACCTTTGAAAAGATATTTGTGGTCTTTCTACCACTCGAATTTCTCACTTTTCTTGGTCAACTTTAGTCAACTCGACAGCAATCAAGGAGCAGTTTTCTACAACTCTCCTATAATAACCCGCCAATCCAAGGGAACTACTAATATCAATCAAATTCCAAGGCGGTTTCTGTTTTATCACAGCATCATTTCTACTGGATCCACTTTAACATTTTCGGCATTAATAACATGCCCAAAGAATATGAAACATTCTTTTAGCCAAATTTTTCATACTTGGAGAATTTTACATATCACTTAACTCAGTGAAGTAACTTCAATATCTGGTACAAATGTACCTCATATTCAGTCTGGTTTTGAGAATATCAGATTCTCAGTA
This sequence comes from Cichorium intybus, assembly GCA_023525715.1. Lineage (NCBI taxonomy): Eukaryota > Viridiplantae > Streptophyta > Magnoliopsida > Asterales > Asteraceae > Cichorium > Cichorium intybus. The sequence goes on from CM042011.1 coordinate 110,800,639, forward strand.
GTCAATGTACATACACATCAACTTGTCTTTCTTCTTTTCAAACAAGATAGGGCTCCATATAATGACACATTCGGCCACATGAGACCCCGATTCAAAAACAATTTCTTCTAATTGTTTTACCACTCTGCCATCTCTGCAGATGTTAATCAATATAGAGCCTAGATAACAGAAACGGCTCCCAACATCAGTTTAATCATAAACTCTTCTCGCCAATCTGGCAGAAATCCTGGGAGTTCTTTTCAAAAGAAACATCCGAGAATTTATTTAAAGTAGTACACTACTATCACTGCTTTATTTAGCTTGGCCCATACCACGTATGCCAACTACAACATCATTCCTTTACTAACTCTTTTCCGAGTTCAAGCAAAGGAAAATAACCTGTATTCTTAACAATGGTCATTTACAATGGATTTCGTCCATTTCATTTCTGATTTTAGAACCATAATGTTCATTTTTCTACAATTCATGTTAGCATCATTCATTGCTAACCAATTAATATACACAATTTCTTCGGATTCATTGGTAGTCATCGACTTCAGATTTATAGGGAAAAGTGGTCCCATAAATCCTAAGCAAACTACCTTTCTAGGTGTTCAATATCTTGAACATATTTGCTATTTGCTATAGCCAGTTCCAAAATTTCATCCATAATCGTTGATGAAATATTCAGTCAAGACATCAACGTCACCGATCCAAAGCATAGCTTCATGGATCAAATATAACGTATACGGGGAGTATATTCAAAACAATTATATTTGAGACCATATCAGTCTACTCACGAGCTTTTTCCACAGTTTGCTGGAATGCTCAAAGTATCACTGGTCCTTTTCGACTATTTGTTTCTTCTTTCTTTCCTCCCCGTTCTTTCCTGGGTTCATTACCCGTTACTCCACATTTAGCATGTGAGTATTTCATAAGAAAGTGATCTATAGCTCCGCTCTAGACACACTTCCGTGCCATCCAACAAGCTCGAGCAATCTGCTCCTGCTTTCTGCAATTTCAGCAATTCAACGGTAGAGTCTCAACTCTAAAGTTTTCTTAGTGCTTTTCCTGCACTTCTTGCATCGCATCGTCTTTTTCATTTTGGTCCCTTCCCTTTAAGGTTGGACCAGTCTGTGGTAACTTCTCCTGAAGCGTCCACTAATCGTTTTCTGCTTTTCTTGTAGTCTCAGCTACTTTTCTTTCACCTTGATATCAATCAGGGTGAACACCCAATTTCTTTCTCTGACCACAGCAACTACTGTTGCTTGTCATGTGGATTTTCTGCTACTTGTCTCGTTGCCCCTCGTTCAATGGAGCCTTGAGAAAGGGCTGGTCCGCCTCTTAAAGCTCCATGCCCTAAATTCCTCCCGGTAATATTCGCTACTTATACTTCTTATACGTTACAAGTCAGCAATAGTTAGGTTATATATGTATAATAACAATTTATATACACCTAACGGTACATCGTGTCTACTGTCTCAAGGTTTAAGTCCAGGAATCTACTCTATAGACACCTAGTTCACTTAAACCACGGCTCTGATACCAACTTGTAACACCCGGCTTTTAAAACAAAACACCCCTGAAAATTTTTCATTTAAAACGTAGATTTCAATACTTAAAACCATAAACCAAGGGGTATATCTTAATAAAAACGGGTACAAGTGTATCAAGGAGTATACAAATATAGTAACCTCCATATAAGCCGGGCTGCTACTGACAGCATCTACAAGTCCACGTCTTGAGTCACGGACTTTATCCTTACTCTTACCAGGGTTATGCTAACCTGCAGGGACATATAACAAACGGTATGAGCTACAAAGCTCAGTGAGTAATCGTATCTGCAAATAACATGTATAAAGATATAATCATATATTCGTCTGGATATCGAATCTAAACTCCTAGCCTTACTGGCTGACCATATGTCTCCTAGGATTTCACATCCTAATCCGTAGCCTTACAGGCTGAATTACAATAATCTGTAATTATCAAGTCACGTCAGTTATTTGCATATATAATCATGTCTAACAAATTCTGTCCCATGTTTCTTAGTCATAATGGACTGCATCATATGCCACGGCTATATAAGCCGCACCCTGTGTCATAGCTATATAAGCTGCACCAAAACATTATCAATATATAAATCATAGCCCGCAGGCCGCACCAGCTGGGTTCAATAACCCGATATCATAGCCAAAAGGCCGCACCATATACCTGTAATAATATCATAGTCGTATAGGCCGCACCGGTTGGATATAGCATCCAATATCATAGCCACAAGTGGCCGTACCATCTATTAACAGCTTGTTTCACGATCAATTATGGCTCACGGGTTAACGCGCTATTGCCTAGACTCACGGCTCCGTTCTTGTCATCGCAATGACTCACGGCTTATCCGGTCTTGCCTAATTAAAGTGGACTCACAGCTCCGTTCTTGTCATCGCAATGACTCACGGCTTATCTGGTCTTGTCGCATTATTGACTCACAGCTCCGTTCTTGTCTATCATAGACTCACGGCTTATCTGGTCTTGTCATATTTCAAATCATGTAATTTGTCATTTTTGTCCCTCGAAGCTGTTTCAACCTGTAACAGTTCAATCATCATATATCATATATGATATCAGTGAGATTACTCACCTGGATGCTAGCTGCATTTGAATCCGGTTGTTTCTTGCTTTTGCGTGCACCACAACCATTTATCCCGTACCTATTTATTCATTTATATACCAAATGATAATGGGTTAATAACCATTTTAGTTGACTCTACTACACAAGACTCCTATACAATTCAATTGGGAACCATTTCCAAGTATTTCCAATCAATAACCATCGTTATATAATTTAATACACTTCCCGAAAAACGCGTATTCTACTACAGTACTTTCGGGAGGTCGTGTTCGTATTCCGATAATTTTCCATGAAGTTTCACAACATTTTAGACCTATGTTTAAAATTTCAGGGCAATCGGATAAGCCTAGCATCAAAATCAAATTTGGAAAATGCACCAAATTTTAACAGAGGCTGAAATGGTTTCTGCCCAGGGCTCGAGTCGCGACCGAACCTATGGTCGAGTCGCAAAGGCCAATCCTTCGGGTCGCGAGGGTCGCGAGGGTCAAGTCGCGAAGGCACACCCTCGAGTCGTGAGGACCATGCTGGTCGCGTCGCGAAGGTTCTCACCCTCGAGTCGCGAGGACCATGCTGGTCGAGTCGCGAGAGCTGATCAGCAGGCCAGAAACTCCGATTTTCAAGCTACAAAATCCCATTTTCTCATTTTAAGCCCTTAATACTCGACTTAACCATCAGGGATTGTTCTAGGACTAAAACCTTTGTCTAATAACAAGTTTTAAGCCCTTAGAAACACCTTAATCACATCAATTCATGATTTAGGGTTCTTGAGCAACATTTCAAATTCATCAACAATAGCAACCTACTTCCATTTTTCTTGAATTAAATCCTTTTTACATGACTTATTGGAAGTATTAAGCTACTTTCAACCACATATCATAACTGAAATTTGCAGATTTCAGTTTCTATCAAACCCATCAAGAATACCTCAAGAACTTGGCTAGAAAATCAAATTACTAACCTTGTTTAACTTAGGAATCACCAATTCCTTGCTTCAAGCTTCAAAGATTTCCAGGTTTTTGCTCTCAAAAACCCTTCCCGTTGCTGCACAAATGGCCAGTCAAAGAAGAGAGTCAACCTCTCGATTTATACTTCCAAAATTTACAAATTTGGTCCTTAAGTCCCATTTCTTGAACTTTGGCCACAATAATCAAGTTTTATGACATAAAGCTTTCATTTCTTATATTTTTACCACAAGGAACAATATTTTTACACAATTGGTCTTTCACTTGGTCAAATGACCAAATTACCCCTTTTATGGTAAAATGACCAAAAATCAGTTTTTATAACATTTTAAGTCCAAAACTCAAAATATTATTTCAAACCAAATTCTTTTCTGTCCAAAAGACCAAATTACCCTTTATTATATTTACATAAAAAGAGTCTTGGCGTTACACCCCACACCATCAGTAATCTCTACTGAAGACAAAGCTCTGCACCAGAAAGTTGACTCTCTGATCTCTTTAGTCACTGAGCTGAAGGCCTCTCAAAATCAGGAGGCTCTGGTAAAAGAAATATCAGAACTCAAAAAAAGAGTTTCTGATTTTGAAAAGAAAGACTTTGTGCTAGACATGGATGATGCATTTCAGCAGGCAATCGCTAAAGGTCTTCAGGAGGTTGATGCCAAAAGAGTAACTAATGCTGCTACCATTCTAAAGAAGGACCAAGATACCTTGGTAGAGGTTCAGAAAGTTGAACAGAACCTTGCCAGTGTGACTGAAGCAGTTGATGTTAAAATCAGATCTTTCCTTGAACATCTTCAGCAATACCTTCTGGGTGTTCTTTCCGAAAATGAATCACTTCGGAAAACACGTCTCCTCCTCCATCAACTACTGACCACCACTCTTCAGAAAGTCACGATACCATCCATGGACTTATCGAACAGATGAAGCTAGCCACGAGTATGATCCTTGAAACCACTGACATTTTCAAAGAAGTCACTTCCAAAACCATTTCCACAGACATCAAAAACTACTCCAAGGACTTGATGTCAAAGCTTGAGACCATCCACAATCGCCTACCTGTGCCCCCTTCAACATCCCAAGGAGCCCGAGGAGGGGGAAAGGCGATTCTGATTGATGATGATAACGATGGTAATGACAAAGAGGATGAGGAAATGGAAGATGCCAATGTTAGTGATGGTGATGAAGAAAAGAAAACAACCGATGACACCGCTGCAAAAGAAACTCTGAAAATTCCCACTCCTCTTCCTTCTCCTTCGATTAAAGCCCCAATTCATACAAAAGATGAAAACCTTCTGTACTCCGCCATTAAGGACTCCGACCCTCCTGAACTCAAAGCCTTAAAAGATGAATACTTTGATGCCAGAGGAGTTTGAAAATGACACTAATGCAAAAGCTGCTGATTCAGCAGCAACTGGTCCAAGTAAACCAGATTTCTCTGTACTTTTTCGCTTTCGACCTCTAAACGACTTAGACTTCTGACCACACCAATCGTATGCTCCTCCTCCGTCCAAGGCAGACAACTGGGATGTTCCTCTGACCCTAAATGGAGACAAGTATATTTATACTTTGAATTTCTTCGGCATCCCAGAACAAAACAATACTATGGTTGTGAGACTTAAACTATAGAAGTTTCTGGACAGATATACTCAACCACAAATAATAACTTGGTCCATAGAGCACATCACAGCTGTAACCAGTGTAAAGAGGAGAACCTATGAAAAATCAAACTACTTCGAATACGAAATTGTTAGAAATAACGAGAAGCTAGTGATAACGGAAGCTGACTTCAGAAAGATGAATACATCCGACATCTATTCCATTGTAATGAAGTTGGCTTCAAGAGTTGAGAGAAGTAAAGACTCCAAGGAAGCATTCGTTGCTGCCAAACGTTTTCAGCATCAGCTCCTGGAAGAGTTCAGCCTCGTTGATGGTGAAATGTACAAATTTGTGAAAAACCATCCAGAAGACCAATATCGATATATGGTAGAATTATCCTTGCCAGATGCCAGAGCTGAATGGAAAAATGGTGCTACATTTGACCCTATACTGGGAATTATCTATAAGGACAAATCGAGGAAAGCCACCAAACTCTTTTTCCGTGCTGAATAAATCAGAAGACCACCATCTGTGATGCTGGAAAGTTTTGTGGAAGCAATGAAGAAACCTACTCACTCGGATCCCGAAGCTAAGAAGGAGATGCTGCTGAGGATGGAATGGATGCTTAACGTTAGAAAGTGTTCGTCTTATGCATCAAAGCAAGTTATCTTGGAGAAGAAGTAAGGTGAAGAAAATCAAACCCCTCGGTTGGTCATGGAAGGGGGAATTGTTAGTGTCAGATGGTTCGTTGACCAACCCGGAGTTTGTTTGGTGATCAGAATGTTGATTTGGTGGTTTGCTTGTGTGTTTGTTTGTTTGTTGAAAGCATATAATATTTTGTAAGGTCTTGGTTGATGAACAATTGTTATCATTTCCTAATGTACGTTCCAAAATGTATTGTGACATAGAAATCTATGAACATACTTGCTCTTTGTTTATGTTGATTGTCTTTATATATCCGAAATGTATGGGACCGAAATCCACTCTTAGATTTCGGTATGTGTTACAAGTTCAAGTTCGGAAGTATGCCCAAGATCAGAAGTCCAAGTTCCGAAGTTAACAATATCAGAAATGTCAAGACACGAAAATCCACTCCTGGATTTCAGTTCAGCAACTCAAGTAACTTCCGAAGACTATTATGTTCAGCAATCAGCCATACCGAAGTTAAATCTTAACTTCGGTCACCATCAGAAACTCAAAAGACTAAAGATGAAGATAAGACAAATGGATAAGCATATCAAGTTATATATAATGATTAGGCTAGATTAGGTGTGTTCTCTTAGAAGCATGTTGCATGTACTGATTGTATTATTTATATTCTAGCATAGCCGCCCTAGTCTGACATTGTATTATTTTATTATTAGAACCATCTTATCTGACTGAAGAGGGATGGGATGTCCCCTCTTCAGTCCTTAGGATAATATCCTGTGGTCTTCCCTTGCACTATAAAAGGGAGATCACTTCTTCATTTAGTCTTCATGGTTTGAGAACTGATATGTAACGATCTTTCATTAATATATATGATTCTCTCATTCCATCATATCTTGTTCATATCTGTTTTTATTTTAATTGTTCTACTTCTTGTATTTCAATCTTACTGTCTTAGTCTTTCAATATTGTTAACTGTTTGTGCATCTGTATTGTTGAGCTAGAAGATCCATCTAAGTAAATTCTCAAGTTTCTGAACTTGTCCATCATTCCGCATCTACCACTCAAGTCTTCGGATTTATCTAGTTATTCCGAAACTCATCCTAGTTCGGACTCACTCTTACTTTCCGCACTTTTACTTAGATTCCGGTTCCAACATGTACAAGTCAAAACTAAAAAGGTATCATGATGCAAGGCTCGAATTGAAGACTTTTACAATAGGACAAAAGGTTTGGTTATACAACTCGAGATTAAAAATGATCCCAAGGAAGCTACAAAGTAAATAGAATGGGCCATACGAGGTTATCAGCGTCACTGAATACGGCGCTGTGGAAATTCGAGACTTTAAAGGAGGGTCACAATTTAAGGTAAATGGCCACAGCTTAAAACCTTATGTGGTATCAGGAACATTCCAGAAACTAGAAGTAGAAACAGTCGAATTCGTATCAGAAAAACCAAATTATGAGCTTTAAGTAGGTAAGTACGCGTCTGGCTGAAGACGTTAAGCTTAGCATTTGTCGGGAGGCAACCCGATTTTTGTAAAATTATGTATATTAATTTTAGGATTTTAATAAATTAATTACGGTTAGAAAGGAATAAGTGTAGGGTCAGATCGGGAGAATGCAGATTTTTAAGAAGACGCAACGCGGGGTCTTCATATCCGCGCCGTGGCAAAATTCAGTTCACGATAACGTGATAAGGCTTAATTGACACTAGCGTCGCGGAAGCTATACGCTGCGTCGCGGGTTTATCCAATTTTGAATTTCAAGATAGCAACGAACAGAGTTTGTATTCTAATCCAACTTCACCCAACACTTATAAAAAAATTAAACTACATAATATTTCACTTCCATACCGTAGTTCGATCTGTACCGAGTTCTTATTCACACTTTCTTCAGTCTCCTAGTTCTACAAACCAAGTAAGTCATTTGATTTCTCTCTTTTAAATGTTCTTGAAACCACTAAGTAAATCTCTTCAAATATCTCAAATTGATGCAAATAGACAGCAATGTATATCCCTATTTGATTGATAATGACAACTGGAATAAACCCCAATTCGTGTTATCTTTAATTTAGGCTTGTAGTGCATTAATTCGTGGATTTGGTACTGATTCTCATACACTGAGCCACGTGTGATCATACTACGCGACGTGGGTGATGAATATCCATACTTCGCGATGCGGGTAGTGATATGTCGCGCCGCGTATGACGTCTTATCAGGACTGATTTTTAAATTGCTTGGCTTTTGTAGGATCGTGTCTTCACTTAACACTCAGAACAGCTAAACTGATGTTGAGTGGTTGGAAGAACTAGTTTACACCATGGGTTTTATGCGATCTCGCTTTCGAGATCGATTATCGGTTTTCTCAAGGAACAGGATCCTCCCGTCTCAGTCAGTCGACTGGGATCTCACTCGAGACTCAGGTATTCTGGAGGCTCTCAAACCATGGATGGTCTAGCAAGGCATCGAAAACAATCAAGTTAACTTTATATGTCGAGCCTTTAATGCGGTTTTTCGTATGGACGAAACAGTATATCGCGATCCGTTGCTCGAGTTTTTGGCAACCTTCGACCTCGATCGTGAGCCATTGAGTATCATCAACACTGAAGTGATTATGTTCCGTTTGGGGAACGTACTTCACAGTTGTAGCATCGTCGAGTTTGGCGTGTGCCTCGGGTTATACTCCCAAAAGGAGGTTGATGGGGAAGACTTCGCTTTTTTTTTGGGCTCGGCTTCAGAACTCCAAGTGCATCATTGTCATATTCCCGATTTTGGAGATCGATCTCATCAACCCGATATAACTCAAACAGGTTATCCGCGAGTCACATGCATCTACCCTCACATCGGATGCTCCATCGCTTGATTGCCACCATGTTCTGGCCCCGGGCCGACATCAATCGAGTATCATATCATGACCTCTTTATCATGTGGTCCATGATATCCAAATTGGAGGCTTGCAATGTGCCATATTTGATCGCCGACTACTTCAAACAGGTAGTCGATGCCCCATTGGAGGTCCAGGAAATTGGAGGTAAGCATTTCGTTACTCGTCTTGCACGCTCGTACGGAGTTCTTACGGGATCAGAAACCCGACGATTGATCGACTTCCCGCCGGTTACATTTAGCCCGTCCACCGCGACTTCGAGGGAAGTCATTTACATTGATCATTGAAACGTTTCGGTCAATAGCTTCCTCGTCCGGGTCTTTCGGAACGAGCCAACATCACTGACGGAACAGACGAGGAAGAGACATCATTTCTCTGCGGGTATTCCAACCCGCACTAGCCTTGCGGATACCGACTTACAATACATAGCAGGCGAAATGAGATCGATCTGGCGATTGTTTGAAGCACAAAGGAGTGAGTATCTGAGTTTGGCTGGGGATATTCAGACGACAATCTGGAACACCACCAATATCCAAACACAACTGCTTGATATTTAATAATTCAGAAATTTCAATGGTTTCTAGATGCTTACATAAGTGCTTACCACATCTTGTGTTAGAATTCTGGAAGTTTGAAGTATTCAAAGTCAAATAAATGTTTTTAAATTAGTTGGTAGGTAATAAACTTGGCTATAAATAGTCATGCAAGAACTTAAAACATTGTACCACTCCTCAGTTAATCAATAAACACTCTTCCTTCTTCCCAACATTTGGTATCAGAGCAAATCTGGGCAGCCACTTGTTTTTTCGGTCAAAATTTTTTGTCTCTAAATCAATTTCCGAGCACACCGTTGGAAAGGTCTTGTTCTCACGATTCCGAATATATATTTTTCGGAATTTTTCGACCACCGGAAGACCTCCAAAAGTCCGGTCAAAGGTTCGCCGGAATAGTGGCCGGAAAAACCAGTTCGCCGGAGAAGACGACCGGAGAAGACGATACTGTAGCGGTCACTGTAGCGGTCACTGTAGCAAACCGAAAAAGTTCAATTTTAACCCTGAACTTCTAAAAAAGTTCGTTTTAGCCCCAGAACTTCCGAAAAGTTCAGTTTTAACCCCAAACTTCTGAAAAAGTTTATTTTAGCCCCAGAACTTCCAAAAAAGTTCAGTTTTAACCCCGAACTTCTGAAAAAGTTTATTTTAGCCCCAGAACTTCCGAAAAAGTTCAGTTTTAACCCCGAACTTCTGAAAAAGTTCATTTTACCTCCTAAACTTCAGAAAATTGTCTTTTGGCCCCATATTTAAAAAAAAGGTGCTATATTGTTGCTTATGCCCAAGTACCAATCTCGAGAAGAGATGGCAGGAAACAATGGTGAAAAGGATGGACAGGTCACCCTCCATTATCCGATGTTGTCAAGAACGAACTATGCTGCATGGGCGATCAAGATGAAAGTGTTCATGCAAGCCCAAGGTGTGTGGGATGCTGTTGAGCCACGAACAACAAACACGGCAGTAGATGTGAAGAAAGACAAGATGGCTCTGGCGGCCATCTATCAGAGCATTCCAGAAGATTTGCTACTTGGATTGGCAGAAAAGAAAACATCCAAGGAAGCATGGGAAGCCTTGAAGACACAGTTTATGGGAGAAGAAAGAGTGAGGACCGCCAGAATTCAAACTCTAAAGGCTGAGTTTGAATCACTGAACATGAAGGAATCAGAAGGCGTGGATGAGTTCGCTGTGAATGTGAACAATATCGTGAGTACCATGCGAGCATTGGGAGACACGGTGGAGGAGTCATATGTGGTAAAGAAGTTGTTAAGGGCAGTACCAAGCAAATTTCTCCAAATCGCCTCAACACTTGAGCAATTTGGAGATCTAGACAATATGACAGTGGAAGAAGTGATCGGAAGGCTCAAAGCACATGAAGAACGAATGAGAGGCCATGGTGATAGTGATGATCGAAAACTTCTCTTGACACACCAAGAGTGGTCAGAGAGAAATAAGAAGAAGGGAGAAGGTGACTCCAAGTCTAAATCAAATCGTGGCGGATTTGGAGGTTCGCGAGGCAGAGGCAGAGGAAGAGGAGGAAACAGCAGTGGTCGTGGTGGTCGTAGTAGTCGTGGCAGAGGTGGATCACACTACCAGAAAGATGGAGGTCGTAGCACTTTAAATAATCAAGATAAAAGTAGGGTCCAATGCTACAATTGTCAAGAATTCGGCCACTATGCAGCAGAATGTACAAACCCAAGACGTGAAAGAAGACAAGAAAACAACTTGATTCGTGAACAAGATGTCAATGAGCCAGCACTATTGTTAGCTTCGTTTGACAATGGTGAAGTTTCCTTAAATGAAGAAAATGTATTCCCAGAGTTAAGAAAATGGGATGATGAGGTGAAGCGATCAAGTATCTGGTATCTCGACACAGGAGCCAGTAATCACATGACCGGTGATAAAGATAAGTTTCGTGACTTGAATCAGACTGTTCATGGCTACGTGAAGTTTGGAAACGAATCAAAGGTAAAGATCGAAGGCAAAGGTTCAGTCGTATTTCAATGTAAGAATGGTGAACATCGAAAGCTTAATGAAGTCTATTACATTCCAGACTTATGTAGCAACATCATAAGTTTGGGACAGTTAGCAGAGGGTGGTGATGAAATCACGATCAAAGATCCATTCTTATGGGTCCGTGATGCAACAGGGAAGTTGTTGATGAAGGTTAGAAGATCTCCAAATCGACTGTACAAGATAGAGTTGGAAGAAGTCAATTCGATGTGTCTAACCGCTCGAATAGGTGATCCAACATGGTTGTGGCATATGAGAATGGGTCATATAAATTTTAATTCAATGAAATACATGGCGGAGAAGAAGCTGGTTGAAGGAATGCCAAAACTAAACATTCCTCAACAACCTTGTGAAGGGTGCCTCGTGGGAAAACAGACAAGGAGTCCATTCCCTACACACACGAATTATAGAGCAAAGAAGAAGCTTGAACTAATTCATGGCGACTTATGCGGCCCAGTATCACCCCCTACACCATCTGGCAATAGGTACTTTATGTTGTTAGTTGATGACTATAGCAGAGTTATGTGGGTTTATCTGCTAAAGACAAAAGATGAAGCTCTTTAAGTCTTTAAGAACTTCAGGAGCTTAGTAGAAGTTGAAACCGGGGAGAAGATGAAAGTTTTCAGAACTGATCGTGGTGGTGAATTTCTGTCGAAAGAATTCACCACATACTGCAAGGAAACAGGGTTGGAAAGACATTACACATCCCCATATTCTCCACAGCAAAATGGGGTGGTGGAGAGAAGAAATCGAACGGTATTGGAGATGGTTAGGTGTAATTTGAAAACCATGAAAATGCCAGACACATTATGGGGTGAAGCTGTGAATCACTCTGTTTATGTTCTAAACAGAGCTCACACGAAAGCATTGAAAGACACAACTCCATACGAAATGTGGACAGGGAGAAAGCCACATGTTGAACATCTTAGGGTGTTTGGTTGTGTTGCACATATGAAAGTCTCCAAAGGCCAGCTGACAAAACTAGATGAAAGAAGTAAGCGATTGGTTCATCTGGGAGTTGAGAAGGGATCAAAGGCATATAGATTGGTTGATCCGGACACCGGAAAGATATATGTGAGTAGAGATGTGGTTTTCGAAGAACAAGAATGTTGGGTGTGGGAGAAGAGTTCAAAAATTAAAGCCACACCAGGTATGAGCTTCATCGTCGAAGGTTTTAACCTAGACGACTTTTACAATGAAGATTCTGAGTCAGAACCACGAACACCGGAACAAAATCTTGGGTCTCCACAAAGTGACAGTGATCAGACCGAAGAAAGTTTACAGCCCATACACTCTCCACAAGACTCCCCGATAAACTCACAAAATATACCCATCATCTTATCGGATACACCCAATTCACCGATCACCCAAAATTCCCCAATTCCGTCTCCAAGCTCCGCCTCAAGCTCCATAGGCGGTGGTGCTCCCAAGCGATTCCGCTTATTCACAGACTTATACGACCAAACTGAAGAAATTGAAGAATTAATGATGATTCGCAATGATGACGAGCCAGTCTCGTACACGGAAGCAAGTAAGAGAAAAGTGTGGATTGAAGCTATGAATGCTGAATTAGCATCAATTGAAAAGAACAAGACTTGGAGTTTGGTCGATCTCCCTAAGGATCACAAAGCTATAGGGTTAAAATGGGTGTACAAAGTGAAACGAGATCCAAGCGGAAAGATTGTGAAGTACAAAGCAAGGCTTGTGGCAAAAGGGTATGTCCAAAAACGAGGAGTTGATTATGACGAAGTCTATGCACCAGTGGCCAGGATCGAAACCGTACGCATCATCCTAGCTCTCGCAGGCTCAAATGGATGGCGTGTACATCATCTTGACGTAAAATCAGCTTTTTTGAACGGTACTCTGGAAGAAGAGGTGTACGTGTCTCAACCTGAAGGGTACACGAAGAAGGATGAAATCAATAAAGTGTACAAGCTATCAAAAGCCTTGTACGGTCTAAAACAAGCACCAAGGGCATGGAATGCTTGCTTAGATAAGTATTTGAAAAGCTTGGGGTTTGCCAGATGTGCTCAAGAATACTCTGTTTACACGAAGAAGGAAGGTGAAAATGTCTTAATCATCGGAGTTTATGTTGATGATTTATTAGTAACTGGAAGTTGTCACAAAAGTATTCAAGCTTTCAAAACAGATATGAAAGCCAAGTTTGAGATGAGTGATCTTGGACTTCTAACCTATTATTTGGCAATTGAGGTGAGCCAAAAGGAAACAGGTATAACACTGAAGCAAGAAGCTTACGCCAAAAGCATCTTAAAGAAGACTTGAATGATGAACTGCAACCCCACTAAGAGTCCAATGGAGCACAAACTGAAGCTCACCAAAGAAGGAGAAGGAGAATTAGTGAACCCCACCGAGTATAGAAGTATAGTCGGAGGTTTAAGATACTTGACTCATACACGCCCTGATATCTCATTTGCAGTCGGAGTAATTAGTCGGTTCATGGAGAAGCCAACTGAACAGCATCTACAAGCAGTAAAGGGAATACTAAGATATGTGAAAGGCACTCTCGATCATGGTTTGACTTACACAAAAGGAGAAAGCAGTGTAAACGTCACAGGTTACTCAGATAGCGATCTAGCAAACGATGTGAATGACAGAAAAAGCACTGGAGGAATGGCATTCTATGTGAATGGTAATTTGGTCGCGTGGTCATCTCAGAAACAGAGAGTTGTGGCATTGTCCTCATGTGAAGCAGAGTTTATGGCTGCAACTCAGGCAGCTTGTGAAGGTATCTGGTTGCGCCGACTCCTGACTGAGATAACAAAACAAAAGGTACCACTTGTTACCGTGTTTGTTGACAACCAATCAGCATTAGATCTGATGAAGAATCCAGTGTTCCATGGGCGTAGCAAACATATAGATATACGTTATCACTTCATTAGAGAATGTGTTGAAAATGGAGAGATTACAGTACATCATGTTTGTAGTAAGGAGCAAAAGGCAGATATCCTTACTAAAGCATTAGCGAAGACAAAATACGAAGAGATGAGAATCTTGATTGGAGTCAAGAAGGTTTGAAGATTCTGAATTAAGGAGGAAAATGATATTTAATAATTCAGAAATTTCAATGGTTTCTAGATGCTTACATAAGTGCTTACCACATCTTGTGTTAGAATTCTGGAAGTTTGAAGTATTCAAAGTCAAATAAATGTTTTTAAATTAGTTGGTAGGTAATAAACTTGGCTATAAATAGTCATGCAAGAACTTAAAACATTGTACCACTCCTCAGTTAATCAATAAACACTCTTCCTTCTTCCCAACACTGCTGTGGGTTGCGGATTGTATCGAAACATTTATGAAGGACTTCCCTAGCAAACTACCACGAGCACAGCCGCCGATTATTGAGGACGATCCTGAGGAAGAGCCCGAAGAAGAACCAGACTACAACCCGACAGATCATGCAGATTCCAACACGGCCAAAAGTTAGAATTGAGAGGGCAAAGTGTGAATAAATAAGTACTTTTGTTTCATTTGGATTTTTTTTGTATTTCCTTTTATTTAGGGTATTTTTAGGAACTGTATATTGCTAATAATGGTCACTAGGATAATTAAATGGTTAAAATTAGGTTAATTGCTTCTGAATGCGTTTATAATTGGTGATTGCAAAAAGTTGCAAAATCCGAAATTACTGCAACGCGGCATCCTTATATGCGCGTCGTGGTACTGACGGGAGTATCATATAGTTCGAAGGAATCCTAATTACCGCGACGCGCACATCAAACACGCGCGTCGCGGCACACCGTAACTCCATTTTTTGTTTCTATG
This sequence comes from Cichorium intybus, assembly GCA_023525715.1. NCBI lineage: Eukaryota > Viridiplantae > Streptophyta > Magnoliopsida > Asterales > Asteraceae > Cichorium > Cichorium intybus. The sequence continues at coordinate 110,815,679 of CM042011.1, forward strand.
TTGTAGTTGCTTTTGTCTTTTAACGTTTTGTTGAGTTTTTGTGTTGCAAGTACCAATGAGATCTATCGAGGAGTTGTATAACACAAGTGTGGGGTCACCGTACCCCAACACTTACAATATACCGGCGTGTTCACTGTTGCGCCACAACTCCGCACAAACAAACCAAGATGTACATTTTGGATATCCTATTACAAATGGGCCCGACATCCAAGCAGTTCGCCGTTCCAAAAGGGGGTAACTTTTTTCTCCCTTGTTTTGAATTTTTTATGTACAACGTCCCCGTTGTACGGTTTAAAGTGTGGGGTGGGACAGTCGAAAAGAAATTTTTGAATTTTTGCAAAACCAGTCTAATTTTCAAAAAATTTAGCAAATTTCAAAATTTTTAAGAAGTTGTAACTTGAAAACAAATAGACTTTAGGTGTTATAGCATCTCGTATTTTTCAACGAATACTGTTTAGTGGTTATCATGCTATTGTTGAGTTAAAATAAGTTGAGTGTTTAGAAGTTAGAAAATTCTGGATTTAGAACATCTTAAGATTGGGATTCAGGAGGGAATTATCAATCAGTGGCCTTTGTTGTTCGAGCCGGTAGGTCTGAAACAGGTGGCCCTGAAAGGGAATTTATGCACCTTACTACCTAAGATCGTCTGGTCTGGGATAGTATTTTCGAAAGCTCGTTACACGGACAACATCGAAAGTCATGTATACTTCCTTAACGGCCTTTAGAATCTGAATGAGTAAGTTTGCATTCCTGTGAAGTGAAAATTTGTAATCAATGGTTCTTTAGAAAGTCGTGATTCCCAAAGGGTATTCTGGTCATTTTTCTTAAAAATTATTTTCATCTAACTTTTGGACACAATAAACTTTGAAACTGAAGGCATTCAATAATATTTAGGTTTTAGTTAGAATTTGTTAGTCACTTGCTTGGGGACAAGCAAAGCACAACTGTGGGGTATTTCACGACACCTAGCAATATCAAGTATTTTAGTCATCGTTGAGCCTAGTTTTGAGTAAAATATATATCTTAAACTGTTATATTACTCACATTTTGTGTCTATTGATTCTTTTGTGAATTGTATGAAATACAGGGTAAGAAGTGTACAAAATGGAAAAAGTTTTGGATGAAGTCTACTTCCAGTCAAAGGAACACGCACGTCGCGGGTCTGGAGGACATGCGCGACGCGGTGAGCTGTAACACCGGATGGAGTTTTAAATTCAAAGTGTGAAGAATAAGGGCTTATGGATAAGACGCGTCACGGATAGTTCCTTTGCGCACCGCGTCGAGGCAAAATTCTCAACTATAAATAGAGGCCTCCAGTTCGTGATTCGGAAGCGAAGACCTGACCTTTGAGTGGAACTCGGGCTTCTTCGACTCATATTTTTGTATTCCATTGATCGGTAGTTGCTAGTTTGCTAGTTTTAGTTTAATTTCTTGTTTTTCGGTATTTGTGATCGCGTGAGTTCAACAATTTTGGTTTGTAGAATCCCGTTGATGCGTAGATCTGGATTCTCGACCCGAAGTCAGAAACATTCGACTTCGGTGTGGTTTTACTTTTAATGCAATCATTTGGTTCTCGTTAATTCTCGGTTTCGATTTCGGTTTCACAATTATTATCGTTTGCTCGATTATGTGTGTTTGATGTTTATGATTTTCTGAGTTATACCTCAGGATCAGAAGGTGTTAGGTTTGGTTTGATTGAGATTTGGATTCGAGTAGTTCAATAGTTGCAAGTTTATGTTTTCGGTAGTCTTGGTTTATTGCGATTTTGTTGCGTGTATGGATAGACACCATCTATAGAGTGACACTATAGACCGGTTATTTCTTGACACAGATTTCAACCACTGACTCCATGGTTCGATCCTTACTTCCACTAGCTAGTGAGCTGTAAGGTATTTATCTAGTATTTTTGACCGCATCGACGACTACGACGATGTCAAATTAATAAAACAAGTTTTAAATTTATAAACTGAATTCACCGAAACTAGGGAGTAATTACACCCCAAGCAGTGTACCTGATCGCATAGTAGTTTTAAATTTATTTTAACCTTCAGTTATGATTGAATGATTATCAATGTTAAGTTCACTAATTCCTAAGATGATTAGTTCCTTTGTCTAAATACTAACCCTAATGATTCCAAGGATCTTTAATTACAATAGTCATATCAATTAATTACCAGTATTATCACTTATCAATTCTTATCATGCAAGATTGATTCATGTTAACACCAATTGTCATGGAAGTCAACTATAGCATAGAATGGTCATCTAATGAAATTTACATGCACATTATAATTCATCAGATTCTAACCTAACCCAAGGACTTGGTTCGTCTCTATTCATACCCTCCTAATGGTCTTAGCATAGTTTTTATTCAAGTTTATGAAATCAGATTAATCCTCTAGACTACATGAACTCAGCAATAGGTGATCATAATCAGAACATGAACACGCATGGATCTTTGAATGAACAAGAACAATAACTTAAACTATTATCGATAACCCAAAATCAATCAGTAACTAATGGGGTTCAACAAACCAAATAAAGAACAAAAGGGTTCAACCCCCAAATTAGAATAAAAACATAAGGAAACCCTAAGTATGCTAACTATAGACACGAAAGCAAATTGAAAGTGGTAACCAAAATATTTCCATGTTCGATCCTTCATATATCTATTCCATTTAGGCCCTCCGGCCTTCCAGTCGGGTGATAATAGTTTTATGACTTAATGTGTAATGTGTCATTTCTATGACTAATGGGTAAGGTGTCATCTTTATGACTTAATGTTCAAAGTTTCATTTTTTTGACTTGATATGTAAAGAAATTGGTAAGCTAAGTAATGCATATGTGAAATGGATTATGAAGGATGCACATAGTAAAATAAATACTTATGCAAAAGTGTATGAAAGTTATTATGAGTCTAAACCCATGTAACTTACAAGACTTTATAGTCTCACGTATGTTTGTTTTATGCCATGTATCTCAGGCTATACAAGGATTAAAGATGCTAGTCGAATGCTAGATGTCATGTGAGGACAAAGGGAGTGGAGCATGCATATGTTCCATTGTAATGATATTGTATTAATTCTGGTTTGTTTGTTATGGTTGTATTTATATGAGATTGGTAACACCCAGTTTTGGTTACAACAATGTAAAAGTTTTTGATGAGACCGTTTTTGGAAAAAGAATTGTAAAACCATAGGAATTTAAGTAAAGAAAATGTCGGGGGTCATATATGTAACGCCTTTAATTGCAAACATGATATGTCTTCACGACTAATTTCTTGTATTCTTTTCCCCAATGTATATACAACATTACCAACTTGGGAAATTCTAGACCATTGCTAGGAACCTTTATTTCTTCATTTTTATAATATAAACACGTTGGGTGGGAGTATGAAGAAGTACATGAAAGTAAATCATATAAAACTCATAGCCAGCAAAGGGCGGTTTATATACCCCTGAGTACTCCAATGTATGCAATCGGCTTGGATGAGTACTATCGATGTTTCTCTAGTCCCCTCTCATGGCCAATACATTCGCATAGTGTGAATTAAGCATAATATTCACTAGCAATCACGATCTTCCAACAAAATGAATAAAAACTTTATTTTTCTTCCATTTTAGTTCCTCGCATCTAATTGTTAAGTGAAGCTTAATGTTCTTGTATCTCGTGTTTTGGTCATGTGTTTGTTATTTTTTTCCTTTTATGTTTAGCAAATGTTTAGCAAAATGAATATATATATATATATATATATATATATATATATATATATATATATATATATATATATATATATATATATATATATATATATATATATATATATATATATATATATATATATATATATATATATATATATATATATATATATATATATATATATGTTCAATATAGAAACAAATTATATCACCTAACCACAGAACTGCGTAAAATTTGACAATGTTCATTTATGAAATTGTTCATTTATGAACATGAAAATTTCATATGTTCATATATATATATATATATATATATATATATATATATATATATATATATATATATATATATATATATATATATATATATATATATGTCAATCTACATATGCACTCACACACATAACAGGTTTATTTAAAATTACATTTTTAACACACCTCTTAAATATTAGTTCATCTCATACAAAAGCATCATATTAGGCTGAACAATGTGGTACCTCCTAAATCTTGTAGCCAAACATGGTATGTAGGCTCCATAGAGGATTTTAGAAACGTTTCCAACATATCTTTCTAACCATGGATGATGTTAGAAATAATTTTTTGTATTAATAAAGAGAGAAAATTAGAGGTATAGAGAGGAGTGTTGATCGGAAAATATTTGCTGGAAACCATGTTTCTCAAAAATGTTTTTATTTCTATGTGCGGGACAGTGTTTGCCTCCAGCAACACCCATCCACGAAGTATGTTGTCGGCAAAAAAATCTTCCACGATGAAGCCTTAAATGCAAAAAAAAATATTGGTGTACTTTCACTGCACATACTTTTAGGTGCTATTTGTTTTTTAAGAGGTAAAATGTGTGCAGTCCGCGGACCACATCTGCAGATGAAGAGGAGGACCAAATGTCTACAGTCTGTAAAAAGTAGACTGTTTGTTTTTTAAAGTATGCAGACTATAAAATAAATTGAAATTTAAATAAACTAATTTTTTTAAACATAAAAGTTTTCAACATTGAAATTTAAATAATTCTAGTTTTAGAACACCGAATTATAAATCTTAGACAAATCTTCATAAATGGTCCCTGTGGTTTCACAGGATATCAAATTTAGTCCCTAACTTTAAAAAACCTCAAGGATAGTCTCGATGGTTTCATTTTTTATCATGGGTGGTCCTTCAACCATATGAAATGACTAGTTTACCCTTTTTATTTTATTTTATCTTTTTTTGGGTTAATTTAGAATTAATGGAAGGTTTATGTGTTTCCACCAATACCACCACCGTGCACCACCATAACCCTTACCGTCCACCACCACCCCACCGTCAAACACCATCACCATCCATCATTTCCCATCCATTTCCCTCTCCAAACTTCCACCACCGACCACTTTGCAAGGAAACGAATCAATGATGAGAAGTCCTTGATTGTAAAGTCGGATTTGACGTGTGCGGAATAATAAGAACGTGAAGATCGAAACAAATATCCAAAGTGCCGAATGATTAATATTCAAATATAATCAAACATGTGAGAGTGTACAAGGTTATTGCATAAAGCACCTACACCTCACATTGTGAGCTCTACCTAAAAATGAATAATGACATGACTATATATAGGTAGCTACACAACTAGGGCAAAGCCCAATAAGCAAGGTTTTACAATGGGCCCATCAAGCTTGCAAAGCATCAATCCATGTAGGGCTTTATACCCCAACAATCTCCCCCTCAAAGGTCGGAATGGATGATGTGGCGCAAGACGGCAAATGGGCACTGGCGGAACCGAAGATGATGACCACACGGGATGTAGAGGCGAATCCGATCTCCTCATATATGTGAAAACTCCCCCTCAACTAGTGTGGTCTTCATACAATGTGATATTGAAATAACCCGCTAGATATGAGAATGCGCTCAATCGGAAATTTGTAAAAACTCCCCCTCGGCTTGAGCGTATTCATCAATCGCCCGAAAATTCTACATTTTCTTTTTGACAATATGAATTATGGAATTCAAAATTTTCTTGTGTTCTTGTTCATCTTTGTTTTGTTACCGTTCACAATTTTTTTTCGTTTTTCAATCCAAGGTCCGAAAATATTTTACGAATTAAAGTCGTCGGATTCGAATTAAATATTCCTTTGCGGCTCAAGAATAAATCACTGCAGCCTAGATCCAATCAGCCCAAATAATATTCAGCCCAAGCTTTAAAGAGATGTGGTCCAATGGTGTTGGGCCTGGGTCGGAATTACTTTAAGATATGCTAAGGTGATCCGAAGGGGGTGTGGGTTAGGATCCGAAGAGTATAACTTATAACGGTTTGGAATTGACAGTCGGTTTCATCTGTTTGTATATCTTTGACCCTCAAAGTCAAAATTGACTTGTCTTCTCCAATCTATCATCCCGTCTCCTTCTTCATTGCCTACGTCTGTATCTCATCACCATCATCGTTGAGACTAGAAAGGTACCCAACGAAGGCAGCAACCCACAGCGCCTTCTGATTCTCCTTTCTATCTCTTCACGATTTCATTTGTTACTTTGTATCTCATCTCCGAAGATATAATCACATATCGCCTTGATTCTTTTGGCGTTTCCGATTTTTTCACAAACCCATCCGATTTTGTGCTCTTGGCAATTTCTTTTCCGATTCACACACAACCCCAGGCTCCGAAGGCATCCAACCTTCGGCGTCGTCTTTTTCTCTCCGATCGACAACCACCGGAGACTTCACCATTTTTACCGGCGAAGGTAATTGCCTTCTTACACCCCTTTTCTTTTTCTATTAAGTTCATCCGATTTCTCTTTGTCTGAGTTCGCCTGATTTCACGTTTGCTTTCACCCATCTTATCATCTCCGATTCAGTACATCTGATTGCTTCATCTTTTTCTTCGATTGGATCCCAAAATTAGCAAAATCGTCACCCATCGAAGGCAATGTCTTACTCCATTCTTCTTCTGTAATCAAATACCTTCCTAATCGATCCCATATGTAGTTATCGCTTCTCTATTCATACCATCCAAGCCATCAAGTATCATAGCCATTATAATCACGGTTACCGGCTTCTCATCGGATTTTCAACAAAATGACCTGAATCAAATTAACCTTTGCGTATGGACTATCTTGTTTGTTGTTCAGTTTAAGGTCAAGAACACCCACGAAAATACCAGCAGAATCTAAATCTCAATCGATTCTTGATTACAAAACCAGGTGGTGTTTCAACGTTCATTATCAACAAACTCGTATACTAATGATTTTTTATTTTAGATTTGTTCGACTTGAGTTTTTTGTAATCCATTTCACAATATCAACGTGTTTGTCAATAACCAAACGATAACAGGGATTTTGAAGATTAGGAACACGTATCTAGAGTTATCATAGATGCAAGTATACAAACCCCTAAAATCGCGATGAATAAAAAGTGAGCATAGATAGATAAAGCAAACTGAAGAATGAGATGCATTATCGATTTCAAATGTAGATCTGGAATTGGAGTATGAATCAATGACAAATCAAGATCAATAAAGATAATAAGAATGGATTTATTGATTTCAAATGTAGATCTGGATTCATATGAACAGAAACGTGAATATCCTTTGTTTGAATCCCAGATCTGGATAAATCGGATAACCAGGGTAAGAAGATAATGATGAACAGTAGCTTATTTGGACATTGGGACTAGGGGTGCAAACGAGCCGAGCCGAGCCCGAGCCTGGCCAAGCTCGGCTCGGGCTCGTTAAGAAATATACAGGGCTCGGCTCGGGCTCGGCTCGTTACGAGCTTTATAAACTCAAGCTCGGCTCGGGCTCGTTAAGAAATATACAGGCTCGGCTCGGGCTCGGGCTCGGCTCGTTTAATTCTTTACAAGCCTAAACGAGCTTAAGCTCGGCTCGAGCTCGTTAAGAAGCTCGTTTACTCTAATGATTAAATACGTTTTAATTTATATATATATATATATATATATATATATATATATATATATATATATATATATATATATATATATATATATATATATATATATATATATATATATATATATATATATATATATATATATATATATATATATATATATGTATATATATATAATATAATATTATATTATATATATATAGGCTCGTTTAGGGCTCGCGAGCCTAATCGAGCTTGGTGACACAGGCTCGGCTCGGGCTCGTTTAATAAACGAGCCTTATATTTAAGCTCGGGCTCGGCTCGGGCTCGTTTAAAATCGGTCTCGAGCCGAGCTTTTATCGAGCCGGTCCCGGGTAGCTCACGAGCCGGCTCGGCTCATTTGCACCCCTAATTGGGACCAAAAATTTGAACAATGAATACGAGACCACATAGTGATGAACAGTGTAAAATGAGAATAAGATTCAACATCATTTTGAGCTTTGAACAACGAATATGAACAAACGATGAACAGTAGAATCTAGATGAATGAACAGTAAAACAAAAAAAATATTTTGAATCTAAAAATTCATAGAGACTCACCAACAATCTTTGAAACTTGAAACAATCTTCAAAAGTTGTCAAATCGAGATCGTTCCCTTGAAATAATCGCTAGATCTTCAAGGTACGGCTCTGATACCAATTGTAAAGTCGGATTTGACGTGTGCGGAATAATAAGAACGTGAAGATCGAAACAAATATTCAAAGTGCCGAATGATTAATATTCAAATATAATCAAACATGTGAGAGTGTACAAGGTTATTGCATAAAGCACCTACACCTCACATTGTGAGCTCTACCTAAAAATGAATAATGACATGACTATATATAGGTAGCTATACAACTAGGGCAAAGCCCAATAAGCAAGGTTTTACAATGGGCCCATCAAGCTTACAAAGCAAGGTTTTACAATGGGCCCATCAAGCTTGCAAAGCATCAAGGAAACGAATCAATGATGAGAAGTCCTCGATCTCCGGTGGTATTTGGCCGGACAAATCGTTTCCTAACAATAATAACTTGTTCAGATTCTGTAAATTGAACAGACCTTTCTGAATCGGTCCTGTCAATGAATTCTGCAAGAAATCAATTGCAAGTATCTGGAGCTTCTTGAGAGTACCAATCATAGAAGATAGAAAACCCAATAAGCTTGTTTCTGCAACACCCAACATCACTAAACCAGTACAATTACTGATTTCTTCCGCCAACGGCCCTTCAATGTTCTTGTTTCCACCGGCTCTTATCACCTAGAAATTTTTAAACATACCGATGGAACTCGAAATCCTTCCACCTAGTTGATTATCATAGCAGGTCAACACAACCAGGTTCTTAAGCTTCCCAATTTCAATAGGTATCGAACCTTCGAGCCTGTTGGTGTTGATGTAAAGCTCCACAAGCTTCTCAAGATCACAAAGCTCTTTCGGAATTTTCCAGTCAACCCATTGTCACTTAAATCCAAGTAACTCAGGTCCTGTAATAACCCAATTGCTTTCGGAATCGAACCAGTGAGATTTGTTCCCGATAACACAAGCTTCTTCAAAGTCAACAAAGAGTTGAAATCAGAAGGAATCGATCCAAGTAAGTCCACATAACTCAAACTCAATTCAACAACATTCTTGAATTTGGACAGAACCACCACCGTTGCCCCTGAATCACTCTCTCCTTGACTCTATTCGAATTCGACTCCTTCGTCATCATTTCTTCCAACATGATCACAATCTTCCCCCTTCCGGTGCCAGATGCAATTAGTTCAATCGGAAGATTCGAATCAGCGAGTTTCAGAAGGAGCTCGGAGATCGTGAAGGCAAGAACCGGTTTCGAATTAGCAATCTGTTTGTTGATTTCGTGATTAGTGTTGAGAGGGTTTGTGGGGTGATAATGGCGCCGAAAGACATGAGGGAGAGGCAGACGATCGGGAAGAAGATGGAGTTACGGCAACGCATCAAAACAACGTCAACTTTGGGTTGTATTTAGTTTTTTTCTTTTTCTTTTTTTTTCTTGAAAACAAGTTTTAGTAAAGAAAAAGGTAAAAGAAAATAAAAGGGTAAATAAGTCATTTCATATGTGTAAGACCCGGTCCGCCGAGTCGCGGCCCGAAGGAATCCGCGGCGCGGCTTTTAGGAAGAATCTAGAATCGCGAAGGATTTGTACGCGCGGCGCGGATCTAAGGATCCCGCGACGCGGTGCGCCTCTAAAGTGAAAAACCCTAATTCGGATTTAAACGCCTATATAAAGGAACCCAGCCCTAGGGTTCGTGTTTTTGGGAGTTCTCTGGAGCAGAGGCGTCTAGTTTCAGCAAAGACTCTTTGGTCTCGAGGCTTTGGAGGTTTTGGGAGATTAGAAGAAGGAGATCCAACGCGGGAGAAGGTTTAGGACTGATCGTGGGCATCACTCCATCCTTCAGAAGTAAGGTAAGAAGATTTACTCTTCTGACTTTCCTTTTTATCCCGTCATATGGTGTTACCAGTTGGTTTGTAGCTTTAGACGATTTGTAGCACCTAGGGTTTGTACCAAAGACATGCATGGACTTGCATGTCCATAAGGAAGTGACCTTAGGGTAGTTTCTGATCCCAGGAAGGGTGTAGAAAGGAACCCTAGCCGATTGATGTACTGTTAATCGCTGAAAAACATTTTGGAATGTTACGAGCCGCGACGCGGACTGGCTATGTCAGCGGCGCGGACTCGGCTGAAACCCCGTAATTGTGCAATGGTAGCCGCGGCGCGTAGGTCTAAAAGCCACGCCGCGGCGAGCGACTGTTTGACCAGGAATTTAGTTTTGACCACGGTTTGATGGCAAATAGTGAGCCTAACCTTTAGACAGGTCTGTAAGAGCCTAGTCAGTAATTGATATGTTGTATGTATGTGGGATATAGGTGTGTGGACGAGCTAGTGGAGATATTAAAGTATATCTGTGCGGTTACGAATTAGGTGAGTATCCTCACCTTACTATATGATGTTGCATGTTAGGCATCTTGTGTGTTGTTTACAGTTATATGATTTGCTCTATATATGTGGTTATTTGTTGTTGGGCTCAGTACTGATGCGTGTCCCCTCGTAGCTGTTGTATGGCGAGTTGGACTATTGCCTTGTCCCATAGCTGTTGTATGATGGGCTGGGCCATAACCGGGAACCCATAGCTGTTGTATGATGGGTAGAACCTTCCCGTGTCCATAGTTGTTGTATGATGGACGCCCGTAGCTGTTGTATGGCGGGTAGGGTCGGGTCGTTCTCGAGGACGGGTTGTTTAATGTGTGGGCATGTATGGTAGTTTGTGGACTCACTAAGCTTTAAGCTTACCCGTTGATTTTATAACATTTCAGGTAATTCAAAGGACAAAGGGAAGGGCAAGGTTTGACGGCAGCGCATCGCATTCAAGAGATTGATATCAATGAACGATAATAGTATTTTTAAATGTTTCCGCTGTTAATTTAAGTATCATGTTGAACAGTTTTATGTTTTGGAATAAATGTTTTATTGGAATCTTGGTAATAAATTATTTTTTTTAAAATTTTTGAAATTGGGGCGTTACAAATTGGTATCAGAGCCTTGGTTTGAGGGATTTGGATGAACTGTATTGGGAATCCAAACTCAAACTTAGGACTGAGCGATTTTGTTAAGAAAATGTTTTTGGAAGGTTAAATTAAAGTAAAAGAAGATGCGATGCGAACCGTCAGCCGAGCTCAAGTAAGTTTTGTGATTCCCAATTACCCATGCCAAGTTGGTGTTATGTGATAAAATGTATTGTACTAGGATGTAAAGCTGCCTGGCTGTTTTTGTACCATATGTGCTGCTTTGGAATTTTATGCTACTGTCGTTAGGTTGCTTAGTGAATGCTGGTAGGTTATATACAATTAGGGTAAGATAGCCTAAGAATTCTTGGTCTGGCCTTACTGGCTGTTCCTTGTTTGGTTGTGACTTTAGGGTAGATCAGTTATTCAAACGCCTATCTTATTCCCGATTGTATACGGCTGTGCGTCCGTGAGGCGACTCGATGACATTAGCAGTAGTTCTCCTAGGCACGTGTGAGATGGAGAGTTAGATCAAAAGATTAGGCACCACGGTGCATGACCGCAGGAGTCATAGAAAGTGGTTTAGTATGTGTGTGACATTTTAGGAGGATGATTGACGAACTTGGAACAAGGGCGAATAGGTGTGGAAGGTAGTACCAGGCCAGTATTACCGAAAGCACAGGATTCACGCTTGAGTCAAGAGTAGTCAACCGAAGTCCTAGAAAGTCAAGTAGTTGGGTAGACAGGAGTGACCCGAGTATTGATATTAGAACTTTTGCGTATTTCAGAATGGCAGTCACTCGAAGTAACAGTGGGCCAGATGCGGGTGCCTCGAGTGGGGGAGGACCGACTGATGAGAATCTCCGTAACCTGATAGCGGAGGAGGTTTCGCGAGAAGTGTTGGCTGCGATACCTCAGTTCTTTGGTACGATTAAGGCTGAGTTATGGGCAATGCTCGAGGAACGACTGGCTACTCAGGGTACCTCACGTGCTAGGGATGCAAGTTATAAGGACTTTTCGGCTTGTTCGCCTCCGATGTTCGATGGGGGCAGGGATCCGATTGTTAGCATGCGGTGGATTTCCGCAGTGGAGGGTGCTTTCCGCACATGTTCCTGTCATGAGAATTCCAAGGTAACGTTTGCGGCGAATCTTTTAAGAGAGGGTGCGAAGGATTGGTGGGAGATACGAACGAAAGATCTCACTCCTGCTCAGTTGGATGCCATTACATGGCCGCAGTTTAAGGAACAGTTCAAACTAGAGTATGTTCCACAGGTGGAAATGGAACGCTTGGCGCAGGAATACCTAAATCTGACCCAGACCACTGAGACGGTGACGGAGATCTCCAAGAAGTTTAATGAACGGGCACTCTTCTGTCCAGAGTTTGCGGCAACCGAGCGCATGAGGATGACACGATACTTGGCGATGCTTCGCATAGACATTCGGGAATTCGTGTCTGCTGCTAGGCACCAAACTCTTACTGATATGATAGCGGCCGCGCGGGCCCGAGAGTTGGAACTGGAAATCCAACAAAAGCAGAAGCGTCCGGCGCCTACTCAGACTCAGCAGGTGTCGAAGAAATTTCGAGGGGCAGATCAGGGAAAGCAAGGGCAAAAGAGCCAGGGTAAGTGTGGTAAATGTGGAAGGAATCATGAGGGGCGTTGCTGGGTACTAATATGCCATAAGTGTGGAGGAGGGCCACTATGCTAAAGATTGTCGGCAAGAGGTCAAGATTTGTTTTAATTGTAATCAGGTAGGCCACTTCAAGGCCCAATGTCCCCGTCTGACTCAAGGAGTGGTTCAGAATCCGGCACCCACTACACTCCGGATTACCGATGGTAGGCAGGGGAAAGGGGAAGCCCCTAAGACCAAGGGTCGAGCATTCGTCATGACCGCCGAGGAGGCACAGGATGCGCCCGACGTCGTCACGGGTACTCTTTCTTTACTTGCCTCGTGTTTGTGGTGTGTGTAATTAATATGTCTATTATGCTTTGATTAGGAACATTCTTAGTCAACTCTACGCCTACCTTTGCACTATTTGATTCGGGTGCTAGTCATTCTTTTGTGTCTGCCGCATTGGGAAAGAGTTTCGGTATTGCTTTAGGAACTCTTCATCAGCCGTTAGAAGTGGAAATTGCGGATGATAAAACCGTGCAAGCGACTAGTGTTTATCGGGGATGCGAAGTCGTGATTCAAGGAATAAAGTTTCCGATCGATCTCATTCCTATACCGTTGAGTGACTCCCGAGTCATCATCGGTATGGATTGGATGGGTCAGCATGAATCATGGATCGATTGTAAGAACAAGCGAGTGTGGATTCAAACCCCAAGTGGGGGAGAGCTGGTTGTGCAGGGCGAGAGAAAGAATCGAGGTGCAGTTTTCTGTTCAGCTGCTAGGGCACGCAGACATTTTCAGCATGGAGGTTCGGGATTTGTGGCTTATGTTGTAGACACACGAGATAGGAAGCCACAGCAGAAAGCAGGTGATATACCAGTGGTTCGGGATTTTCCTGATGTTTTTCCCGAGGACCTTCCTGGCGTGCCGCCAGAGAGACAGGTGGAATTTAAGATCGACTTAACTCCCGGTGCAGCTCCGATAGCTAAAGCACCGTATCGTCTTGCGCCTCCGGAGATGCTGGAGTTGTCTATTCAACTTCGAGAATTATTAGATAAGGGATTTATTCGACCCAGTTGCTCGCCGTGGGGAGCGCCTATTCTGTTTGTTAAGAAGAAGGATGGTTCCAATAGGATGTGCATAGATTATCGTGAGTTGAATAAGCTTACGGTGAAGAATCGATATCCGTTGCCTCTCATCGACGACTTATTCGACCAACTGCAGGGCGCTTCGTGGTTTTCAAAAATTGATTTGCGGTCAGGTTACCATCAAATGCGAGTACGGGAGGAAGACATCCCGAAAACGGCTTTTAGGACGAGGTACGGCCACTTCGAGTTTGTAGTGATGCCGTTTGGACTGACCAATGCCCCTGCAGCTTTTATGGATTTAATGAATCGGGTGTGTCGACCGATGTTGGATCGGTCGGTTATAGTTTTTATTGACGACATCTTAGTCTACTCTCGGAGCAGGGAACAACATGAACAACACTTAAAGGAAGTATTAGAGACCTTAAGGAAGGAGAAGCTTTATGCAAAATTATCCAAGTGTGACTTTTGGCTACGGGAGGTCCAGTTTTTGGGTCACATTGTGAATGAGCAAGGAATCATGGTAGACCCGGCTAAGGTGGAGGCCGTGATGCGGTGGGAGGTTCCGAGGACTCCCTCTGAAATTAGAAGTTTCTTGGGTCTGGCTGGTTATTATCGTCGTTTCATCCAAGACTTCTCAAAGGTTGCGGTACCTTTGACTAGGCTAACTAAGAAAAACGCTGCTTTTCGGTGGGGTGAGGAGCAGCAGCAGGCTTTTGAGACTTTGTGGCAGAAATTGTGTGAAGCTCCGGTTTTGACATTGCCTGAAGGCATGGAGGACATGGTAGTTTATTGCGATGCATCTATCACGGGATTGGGGGCAGTCTTGATGCAACGAGGCAGGGTGATTGCATACGCCTCGCGACAGTTGAAGCCCCATGAGGCTAACTATCCTACTCATGATTTGGAATTGGGAGCGGTCGTTTTCGCTCTCAAGATCTGGAGACACTATTTGTATGGAGTGAAGTGCACCATCTTCACGGACCACAAAAGTTTGAAGTACCTGATGGACCAGGCAAATCTTAATATGAGACAAAGAAGATGGTTGGATGTATTGAAAGACTATGATTGTGAGATACACTATCACCTTGGAAAGGCCAATGTGGTAGCTGATGCGTTAAGTCGTAAGGCTTCGAGTGCACCCCTTCGGGGCATTTGTCTAAGGATGACAATTGTGACACCGCTGCTTGAACTGATTAGGAAAGCTTAGGTGGAAGCAAGCAAGAGCGAGAATCAGAAAAATGAGAGGATTGTGGGTCAGTTGGCAGCTATGGTAAAAGATAGTAGGGATTTGTTAACTTGCCACGAGAGAATTTGGATACCGAAGCTGGGCGGGGTTCGTCAAACCCTATTGGAGGAGGCACATAAATCCAGGTTCTCTATCCACCCTGGAGCAACTAAAATGTATAGGGATCTGCGCGAATATTATTGGTGGCCAGGCATGAAAAGGGAAGTAGCTTGGTTTGTCGAAAGGTGTTTGACCTGTCGTAAGGTCAAGGCCGAGCACCAACGGCCTCATGGTAAGTTGCAGCCTCTTGAGATCCCAGAATGGAAATGGGAGCATATCACAATGGATTTCATCACGAAGTTGCCAAGAACCCCTCGACATATGGACACTATTTGGGTTATCGTGGATAGGTTGACTAAAAGTGCTCATTTCCTCCCCATCCAAGAGACTTACTCTGCAAAGGAATTGGCTAAGGTCTTCACAGATGAGATTATCTCTCGGCATGGTATACCGGTCTCGGTGATATCCGACCGGGATGTCCGATTTACTTCTAGGTTTTGGAAGAAGTTTCATGAGGAATTAGGCACTCGCCTTCATTTCAGCACAGCATATCATCCTCAGACGGATGGGCAGAGTGAAAGGACGATTCAAACGCTGGAGGATATGCTTAGGGCATGTGTCATCGATTTTGGCGGGAGTTGGGATTCACATCTCCCTTTAGCTGAGTTTTCTTACAATAACAGTTATCACGCGAGCATTGGCAGAGCTCCCTTTGAAATGTTGTATGGAAGAAAATGTCGGACACCTATTTGCTGGGGCGAGGTTGGCCAGCAGGTATTGGGTAGTACAGAGGTGGTACTCAAGACAACTGAGTTAATTCAGAAGGTTCGGGAGAGATTGTTAACCGCTCAAAGTCGACAGAAAAGTTATGCGGATAGGCGACGGTCCGATCTCGAGTTTCAAGTTGGGGATTATGTTCTTCTAAAGGTGTCACCTTGGAAGGGAGTGATTCGTTTTAGGAAGCGAGGAAAGTTGGCCCTAGGTACATTGGACCATATCGAATTGTAGCCCGTGTAGGTAAGGTAGCTTACCGGTTGGAGCTGCCTGAGCAGCTTAGTCAGATTCACGACACGTTTCACGTTTCGCAGCTCAGAAAGTGCGTGACTGAGGAATCCACAATAGTACCTTTGGAGGATATTCAATTAGATGAACGCCTAAATTATGTGGAGCGACCAACTGCCATCATTGAAAGGAAGATAAAGGCTTTACGAAATAAAACAATAGGATTAGTTAAGGTTCAGTGGCAGCATCGAAAAGGGTCCGAATGGACTTGGGAACCGGAGGAGGAAATGCGGAGGCATTATCCAGAATTATTTACCGGCACGGATTTCGGGGACGAAATCCAGTTAAGTGGGGGAGAATTGTAAGACCCGGTCCGCCGAGTCGCGGCCCGAAGGAATCCGCGGCGCGGCTTTTAGGAAGAATCTAGAATCGCGAAGGATTTGTACGCGCGGCGCGGATCTAAGGATCCCGCGACGCGGTGCGCCTCTAAAGTGAAAAACCCTAATTCGGATTTAAACGCCTATATAAAGGAACCCAGCCCTAGGGTTCGTGTTTTTGGGAGTTCTCTGGAGCAGAGGTGTCTAGTTTCAGCAAAGACTCTTTGGTCTCGAGGCTTTGGAGGTTTTGGGAGATTAGAAGAAGGAGATCCAACGCGGGAGAAGGTTTAGGACTGATCGTGGGCATCACTCCGTCCTTCAGAAGTAAGGTAAGAAGATTTACTCTTCTGACTTTCCTTTTTATCCCGTCATATGGTGTTACCAGTTGGTTTGTAGCTTTAGACGATTTGTAGCACCTAGGGTTTGAACCAAAGACATGCATGGACTTGCATGTCCATAAGGAAGTGACCTTAGGGTAGTTTCTGATCCCAGGAAGGGTGTAGAAAGGAACCCTAGCCGATTGATGTACTGTTAATCGCTGAAAAACATTTTGGAATGTTACGAGCCGCGACGCGGACTGGCTATGTCAGCGGCGCGGACTCGGCTGAAACCCCGTAATTGTACAATGGTAGCCGCGGCGCGTAGGTCTAAAAACCACGCCGCGGCGAGCGACTGTTTGACCAGGAATTTAGTTTTGACCACGGTTTGATGGCAAATAGTGAGCCTAACCTTTAGACAGGTCTGTAAGAGCCTAGTCAGTAATTGATATGTTGTATGTATGTGGGATATAGGTGTGTGGACGAGCTAGTGGAGATATTAAAGTATATCTGTGCGGTTACGAATTAGGTGAGTATCCTCACCTTACTATATGATGTTGCATGTTAGGCATCTTGTGTGTTGTTTACAGTTATATGATTTGCTCTATATCTGTGGTTATTTGTTGTTGGGCTCAGTACTGATGCGTGTCCCCTCGTAGCTGTTGTATGGCGAGTTGGACTATTGCCTTGTCCCATAGCTGTTGTATGATGGGCTGGGCCATAACCGGGAACCCATAGCTGTTGTATGATGGGTAGAACCTTCCCGTGTCCATAGCTGTTGTATGATGGACGCCCGTAGCTGTTGTATGGCGGGTAGGGTCGGGTCGTTCTCGAGGACGGGTTGTTTAATGTGTGGGCATGTATGGTAGTTTGTGGACTCACTAAGCTTTAAGCTTACCCGTTGATTTTATAACATTTCAGGTAATTCAAAGGACAAAGGGAAGGGCAAGGTTTGACGGCAGCGCATCGCATTCAAGAGATTGATATCAATGAACGATAATAGTATTTTTAAATGTTTCCGCTGTTAATTTAAGTATCATGTTGAACAGTTTTATGTTTTGGAATAAATGTTTTATTGGAATCTTGGTAATAAATTATTTTTTTTAAAATTTTTGAAATTGGGGCGTTACAATATGAGTGAGGGACCAGCCATGATAAAAAATGAAACCATCGGGACTATCCTTGAGGTTTTTTAAAGTTAGGGACTGAAGTTGATATCCTGTAAAACCACAGGGACCATTTATGAAGTTTTGTCTAAATCTTACAACCACAATAACACTTTTTTGCTAGTATTCATTCTTTGTTTTGCATTAATTGCTCTGCAATTTACATGTAAATTAACCATATAATCCCAGTATGTTGCGCTACCATGTTCTTTAACCTCGTCTTCATAATCACTCGTTCGCACACGGTTATTCCCAAGTGGCATATCGGGTTGATCGTGTTGAGCAAAGAGCTCGTCGCTGAAATCCTCTTTCCGTATAAAATTTTGAAGTGCAAAGCATATTATGGTGATGTTTCTTTGTGTAACAAACGGAAATGGTATCATTTTCTTCAAAATAAGGAACCATGCTTTCAAGACATCATAAGCACACTCAATGACGTTCCGAAGTTTTGCATGTGCATGGTTAAATTTTTCTTTATCGGTCAACACACGTCTGCGACGAAAATCTCCAAGCCAATACCAAACATTACGATATGGAGCTATAAACCCTCAAGTGTTTGCATACGCAGCATCACAAAGATAATATTCATCTGTAATGATAATCAAACAATTAATTAATTGTTATAATAAGGTATAAAAACTATAAAAACCTGTGAACATACCTGGTGGTGGAATCGGAAATGGTGCATGTGGATCTGCTAATGATTCTGATAATATTCTAGCATCATCTGCTACCCCTTCCTAACCGGCTACAACAAATGTAAAAATCATATTGAAGTAGCAAACTGCCGATACATTTTGATGGCATTCGCTTTTTCCCCTTCGTATATATAAATATTGTTTGCTAGCAGGGAGAATAGCGTGTATCAAAGTTACATCAAGTGCACCAACCGCTCCTTTAAAAACCCGTTGTAACCCTTTAGGTAGCGTTTGGTTCGCAGAATGTTTTCAAAGGAATTGGAATCTGTGAAGGAATTGGAATCTATCAGGAATTGAAATCCAATTCCATATTCTGTTTGGTTGGCGGGAAATGGAATTGGAATCCAATTCCACATTTTGTTTGGTTGGAAAGGAAAGCAATTGCAATCTATCTAAAAGGACGGATTTGCCGTTATTGCTTCTTGTTTAGTTTCATTGTTTACAACCTATATATTTAGCAAAGCACTCTAAAAAGAAAAAATCATGAACACACAAATTAAGTATATCACATCAAAAATTAGTTAAACTATAGATATTACAACAAATAGAGACTGTCATTGTAATAATATCATTTTCTTAAACATTTTCGGAACACACTTGGAAGTCAGAAATAGAAGTCAAAAGGAGCAGCAATCCTTAAGAAACTTTTGGCTTTGAGTCGCCCAGCGTCATCGACGAACTCCACCGCCAACCACCATCATCCACCACCGGAAACATCCTCCCTGATTTTACTACACTTCATCTTCCCAAAACCCACTTCACCAATCAGACACCAGTTCATCCTTAACCATTGCCACAATGCAACCCAAGAATCAAGCGGTCACATTTCGATCCAATTAACCCTGATTGTGAAGAATCCAAGAAAAACAAGATCGTCAAGACACAACTGCCAAGAATGAGCAGCAATCCTTAAGAAACTTTTGGCTTTGAGTCGCCCAACGTCATCGACGAACTCCACCGCCAACCACCATCATCCACCACCAGGAACATCCTCCTTGATTTTACTACATTTCATCTTCCCCACAACCCACTTCGCCAATCACACACCAGTTCATCATCAACCATTGCCACAATGCAACCCAAGAATCAGGCGGTCACATTTTGATCCAATTAACCCTGATTGTGAAAAATCCCATAAAAACATGATCGTCAAGACACAACTGCCAAAAATCAAGCGTAACGTACATTACGAGGGAAGAGAGAGAGAAAGGACGAGGCAGTAAGAAGTCGAACTCACCTCTTCCGATGAGAGAATGAAGAACATGATGGAGGCGGGGTTGTTATACGACCAATTTCTGATTCAAGAGAGGAAGATATAGGGTTTAAAAGGTTTTCAAGGGTAAAAACGTAATCTGCCACATTCCCTCCTCCATAGCATTTAATTCCTTCCCTCTACTGATGGAATTGATTCCTTCCCGTTTGATGGAATTCTAGCCCCTGTAAGGATTCCAATTCCCTACCAAAGATTAAACCAAACACAGCATTTCGAAGGAATTGGATTCCAATTCCTTCGAATTCCGCTGAACCAAATGCTACCTTATTGTGTCCCGGAATATTTGGATTCGGATTAAAATAGTTGGCACTATCATGCCGTTTGCAAAAAGCATCATTTTATCCAACACTTCATAAAAAAATTTATGAATTGTTTGCTTGGGGTGTTGGAATCTACGTTTGATTACCACATAACGTTGATTGTGACTAATCATCATAAAAAACATAGTCATCTTTTCCTCAATCGAAATATGTTTATCTTTTAACGAGTAGTGTACTCTAAAATGTATGCAAAGTCGAACAAAAGATTCACAGGCCATGCGTAGTAGCTCCATGCATTGTTTGGCATTACCTTGCAATAACTCCATTGTGTATTAATGTCCCGACATGCGCGAATCATTGTCTCCTTTTCGTTTCAAACTTTTCTTCTAACAAAACCAAACATACAAGTACACAAGAATTACACTAATTAACTTTTTATTATAATCCATTGTGAACATGTTAAACAACATTATATTTTCTATACAATTTGCAAAGTATTTCCGACATTCTTTATATAAATTCTGTGTCAAATTTCACGTCAAAATAATGTACTGCATTGTTGCCAACTTGCCACAGGTGGTACCCATGTTCGAATCTCCTAAGTCTCATTTTTTTTTAAAACACGCCTATTGTATATTTGAACCAATGTTCCAGTTTAAGCCCCTAAACTATATGTTTGTTCAAATTTAACCCGAGATTTTCATTTTTTCCAGCTTTCCCTTTCTTTTTTCCAATTTTAACTCAACTTTTAATTCTTTTTACAATTTTGGTTCAAAAATGTTTCCTTAGTATTATAAATTTGAACCAACTTTCATTTTCCTTTACAAGTTTGATCCAATTTTTTAATAAATATTTTTTTATTAAGCTTTCTTTTTTTACAAGTTTATCCCAATTTTTAATTTTATTTTCCGATTTTGGTCTAAATATCTTTCCCTTTTTTATAATGTTGACACAGTTTCAATTTATTCTACAAATTTAGTCCACTTCTTTTTTTTCTTTTTTTTTTATTATAAATTTCCCCTAACCTTTTTTACATGTTCTTATTGTTTCTTAAGAAATTTTGTTTCACAACTTTCTTCATATATTTTTTACGACTTTGTTTTTAATGATATCATATTTACAAATATATTTTTTCATTTTCATTTTTATAAATCGTTTTTTAGATTTTTCCATTTTTACTTCTTTTTTATGAGTTTTTTTTTCATTTTGACATGTTAGTTTTTGGATACAAAATATTTTCTAGATTTTTTTATATATTCGTTTTGATGCATGTAGGGTTGTAAAATATACAAATATTTATTTTCTTATACTTTCATCTTCGTAAATCAATAATGCAAATTAAGCCTTTTTTCTGTAAAACATTGACAACACATGCATCCCCGCCGCATCGCACGGGGTGCACAACCTAGTTAAAAACATTTGTTAAAAACATTAATAACATAACATATAATGTTCCAACATAATGAAAATAACCCAAATAATACGTCAAACTTTAATAAAAAAATCATATAATGTTTCCAACATAAGCAAAATAACCCAAACAATGTGTCAAACATCATCAAAAAACCATATAAGGTTCCCAAGAAAACCCAAAAACCCAAACAATGTGTCAAAAACATCATAAAAAAACCATATAAGGTTCCCAACAAAACCAAAAAAACCCAAACAATGGTTCCCTAATCTAATATTCCTAAACTAGTAGCAGTCATCTTGATGCATGTTTTTAAGACATCGGGAATAGCTGGCAATGTCATCCATGCTTATGCATAAACTTTCCAAAAATGTTAAAAGCAGCTAAAAGCAGAGGATCAATTGGTTCTAAACCAACAAGCTTCAACTTCTCGTAACATTCATCAGTTGTTGGCTCATCCTTGTTGTTGATCAAATGTTGTAAATCTTTTTGAATATCAAGTACTAAATCATCTCCAATGATAGAAGGCTCTCGAGGAAGCACCAATGGGAGAAGTGTCGACATTTGGGGAAGTGTCAACATTAGGAGTTGTCTCAAGAATTGGCTCACTAGTCTTATGGGAAACACCATCGTCATCTTCCATGTTATGAAAAAGGTATGTTTGTAATTTGTTGTGGTTGGGGACGATGGCATGAAGATGATCCAACCCCTGATGATGCCCGGGTTGATGTCCACTTGTAATTACCAGTAGCACTATTTCCATCAAACTGAGTTGCACAAAGTTGTGGGAAATGTAATGGGACGGTTTTCAATGATGCATTCTTAGGATGACCCTAAACCCATTAAATAGAAACTAATATAAGAATTATATTTACCAACTTATTAGACAAATGCTAACAAATTATATGTAAACGTACCTTCTTAAAGTCTTCCATTCCTCTGCCGTCATGTTAAAAGTGTTTGTTTGAGCGTTGTATATGTTATCGGTTTTGTTTTTCAAATACACCCAACCTATGTACTTTGCTGTAAGATTATCATAAGCATTCTTCAATTGTTTTTGGGATGCATCCAAGCCAAACCTTTCATTAAGAACCCTTCCTAACCAAATCCATGAGTCTTTGTGCAAACTTAACCTTTCCTACCAAATTTATTTACTTCTTTGATACATGTTTCTAACAAGCATTTTTGTTGCTCGGTGGACCATTGTAGTTTCTCCCATTTCTAATAAGCAAAAAATCATATATAATTTCAGTAAATCTAATTCAAAAAAAAAATAAAAAATCAGCAAACTATTTTAGCAATAGAAGAATCAACAAATCAGATTTCAAAAAAATTAGATTCCAAAAAAATCGGCGAGAAATCGGATTCCAAATCAGGTTCCAAGAAATTAGCAATAACCGGAACATATGAACATTATCCAAATCGAATTCCAAATCAGATTCCAAAAAAAAATCAACAAGAAATCGTAACCCAAGAGTATGTTAACATTATTCAACAAAGAATTTCAGCAATCTGAAGCCACTTTCAACAAGAAATCTAAACCCTAGAATATATGACCAAATCAAAAGGGAAAATTGAAACCATAGAAGCACTTTCAGCAAGAAATCAAAACCATATAAGGCACTTTCAGTAAGAAATTGGATCAAAAACACATCTGTCCCAAAAAAAGGACGTGCAGACCTTTTTAGGTCTGTGGTCTTCTAAAAAACAAAGACTCTGCAAAGGGCAATGTCTGCGCGCCATCTGCATGGCGCAGACATAAATGGTTAAAAAGATCTGCAAAGAAAAAACAAACAACCCCTTAGTTTGTTATTGATTTCAAGCTTTCGTACTGTTATTAGAAATCATGGATTTTCAAACTTTTTATAGTAACAGACTAAAAATGTGCATGCCACTACTTATATTCTCATGGATTTGTGAATTTTCTAACTTTTTATATTCATTTCACCACAGGTCCACTAAAAATGATCAAGATGACATTTATTTTGTTGCAAGTTTCATCGATATAATGATTAAAGTATTTAGAAAGTTTCCATCACAAAAAACAGTCCAAATAGACATTTTTATAAACATCTAGTTGCAACTCGGTACAAGATTCTAAAGAAACTTCAGTCTTTCACTGAGAAATGTCTAACCTGAAATTCATACACAAAATTGGAGACTTATTAGCACCGAAATTTGGAAAGCGCCATCATCAAAAGAAAAAGCTTTCCAACCTTAAATTACATTCTAATATAAACAATCAATCAAAGCAGAAGAAATAGAAGAAATCAAGAATAGTCATTGCTACAATTGCTACTCGCTTGTTGATGTTTCAAGTTTCGACTACTAAAACTAGAAGAAGAAAACAAAAACCCTCAAAACTAAGTAAAATGGGACTAAAATCTATTGAAAGAATTCTCATGGACCCGATGGATTTATGCTTGGTTATTTCAAATAGTTATCAAAGAAGAAATTCGTCAGTGCAATTCTCAATTAACGCCTCTTTATGTCAAAATCGCATAACATAATCAAGTTTCTCTAAGTTTTAGCGACAAACCTGAATCGAAAAACATTAACCGTATGTTTAATTGAATTTGGACAAGTATATGTTGCTAAAACCAGTAAGCGTTGTAAATATTAGTCGAAGAAGAACATGAACAATGTTCATATGATTCAGAAAACTTGGAAAAAGATAAGGAAAACAGTAATGAGCAATTTGAACCTTCAGCCATCATCACCAGGTCCAGAGAGGAGTGTTTGAAGACTGGTCGGAGGGACGCCGGAGAAGAGGATGCGAGCAACAATCGAGAGAGGGATGTTCAGATTGAAAACTATTTCCCATCATTTGAATTTCCATTTTCGAGAAATTCATCAGAAGTTTGCTGAATCGTCCACAAACACCCTCAGATCTCGATCGCCGCTTCAAGTATTGCTCTTTCCGCCGGAATCCCACAGCCTCAAACAGTTCCTCTCTGCTTTCCGACTGCGGAGACCTGTGTCGGTTTTTATCATTTAGGGTTTCCTCGACCCGATGCTAAACCCGGTTTATTTTCAGAGAAAAGGGGTGTTTGATGGGATTACAAGTTTTAGGTTAGAGATATTTTAATTTATTTAAGGTTAAATAATATAGAAAAAAACAAAACATTTTAAAAAAGTACATTAATATTTTTATAGAAAAACTTCTAATATAACCCTCATATTAGATATATCAATTTATTTATGAAATCAAATCTTAATTCACCAATGTGCTCTTCCAAAAAAAGAAAAAAAAAATCTTAATTCATCAAGGATCCATTGGGCCAAAACAAAAGGTCCAATTAAGTATTAACGGGTCATCTACACAGAACCAAGTCGATACTATTTCCTTCTCCGTCTCAAAATCCTCCTCTTGCAACAGGGTTTATCGATTATCACCTCCCTTCTCATCTTAATTCATATCAAGGTATCTTTCGAAACTACTAAGCTAGTGATTATTTTGACTCCAAATTGTATTCAGGAGTTGAAATAATATCTTTATACACTGTAATTTTGACTTCAAATTGTTCATTTCTTCTACCCGGTATTTCGAAACTACTAAGCTAATGAGTATTTGGATAGGGTTTCAATTCACAGTCCTGGAATTGGAATTGGATTAGTTCGTGACGATGTCGTTACAGTGTACGGGATTAAGTATGCTGCCAATTTCCCAACCCGTATTTGCAAAGGAGAATGTATTAAAAGCTTCTATTTCATTCAATAAGATGCCGATTACAAGCATTCGTTTGTCAAGGTCGATGTTTCAGGTACGATTCTGCTAATTTTCGTTTAAATTTGCTTGTTAAGTGTTTATTTGTTAATAAACCCTGCTATGAAATATTTCAATTTGCTTGTAAAAACAGGCGGGAAGTTCACGAAAAACTAGTTTCAAAGCTTCTAAAGTTGAAGAAATCGTAGATTGTGATGATGATAAAAAGAAAGAATCCACAAAATCAACCAAAAATGATGATGATGATAGTGATTTTGAAATGGATGAAGATGAAAGAAAAGAATTCAGGAAAAAGATACGACAAATCATAGAAATGAACCCTGAAGTCAAAGACGTTGACCCTGAAGAAAAGAAAAAAATGATGGAAAAACTTTTATCTGATTATCCACTTGTTGTAGATGAAGAGGATCCCGATTGGCCTGAAGATGCAGAAGGAAGGGGTTTTAATTTCAGTCAATTTTTCGATAAAATGACAATTAAAAACGTGAAAAAAGACGATGAAGATTATGACAGTGATGGTGAAGTTAATTGGCAAGATATTAAAGCTATTAAAGACATTAAATCTGAAGAATGGGAAGATACTGTGTTTCAAGATCTTAGCCCCTTGATTGTTCTTGTACATCATCGTTATAGAAGGTTAGCCCTATTTCTTTTTTTATTATTTTAGCATTGTACTTTCAAGATTTTCTTTATTAAGGCATTGTACTTTGAAAAGTCTATCCAATTATAGCAATGAAAGTTAACATTGATGTAATTGGGTTGTTTTTTCAAAGTACAATGCTGTAATAGGAAAAAATGAAAGTAGGATGCTATAATAATTAATAAACAAATCAACCAAAGTATGTTGCTATTTATTGTTGAATTTTTTCAGGCCAAAAGAAAATGAAATGGCCCGTGATCAATTGGAGAAAGCCATACAGATTATTTGGGATTGCAGAATACCTTCACCAAGGGTAACCAATTAATTATCTCTCATTTATATATATATATATATATATATATATATATATACACACACACACACACACGGTGTTTTTTTTGGTGAATTATGGGTGTTTCTTTTTGACTTAATGCAAAAGTGTTGAATGCAAAAATTGAAACGTAACTTATATTTATTTGTTGAGTAAGTTACAATTTTGGTCCCTGTGGTTTACACAAAATTACAGTTTTGGTCCTAGTTTTAAAAAACTTGCATCGGTGGTCCCTGTGGTTTCCAGATCTTTCACTTTTGGTCCCAGTAGTTTACAAATCTTTCAATTTTGGTCCCTATGGTTTACACAAACATTAACAGGAGGGATTAAAAGTGAAAGATTTAGAAACCACAGGGACCAAAAGTGAAAGGTTTGGAAACCAGAGGGACCATCGGTGCAAGATTTTCAAAAACTAGGACCAAAACTGTAATTTGACGTAAACCATAGGGACCAAAATTGTAATTTCTCTTATTTGTTTTTATTTTTAACAGTGTGTTGCAATTGATGCTGTTGTGGAGTGTGACCTGGTTTCAACATTGGGAGTTTCTGTCTTTCCTGAATTAATTTTTACAAAAGTTGGGAAAATCTATCACCGTGAAAAAGGTAGCAATTTTATCCAAATACATAGTAATTTTCATTGTTGTAATTTAAAAAAAAAAAATTTAAGTTATAATAAGAAATAA
This sequence comes from Cichorium intybus, assembly GCA_023525715.1. Classification (NCBI taxonomy): domain Eukaryota; kingdom Viridiplantae; phylum Streptophyta; class Magnoliopsida; order Asterales; family Asteraceae; genus Cichorium; species Cichorium intybus. The sequence goes on from CM042011.1 coordinate 110,842,685, forward strand.
GTTAATATTACAAAGCTATAGTTTGGTAGATTTTTCAAAGTACAATGTCTTAATAAGAAAATAAAATGGAAGTACGTTTATGTAATATAAAGAATATTTCTTGCATTTTGATGTTGTCAATATAAAAGAGTATTTTACATACGGGTTAAATGAAAAAATAGCAATTAATTTACTTTCCTATTTTATTTTATAGCATTGTACATTTGTACTTTAATTTTTTCGTATTACATTATTGTACTTTTGAAATTTTTTCTTATCAGGTTTTTGTACTTTAAAAAATTCTAACCAAATATAGCAATGGGTAATTAAGTAATTTGTTACCTTTTAAACTAGTTACCCTGTTGATATAATGGTAATTTTTTCAAAGTAAATAGCTATTTCTTGCATTTAGCCCTTTAAATAAATGACAAACAAATTCGTATGTCAAAGAGTAAATCACATTTTTGGTCCCTAAGTATAGTTGATTTTTGCGAATTTGGTCCCAATAAGTTTTCTCTTGCAATTTTGGTCTTTATTTGATGTTTTTATAACGTTTTGGTACTTGTGAGACCAAAATCGCAAAGAGAAAACAATCAAGACCAAAATTGCAAAAATCAGCTATACTCAGGGACCAAAAATGTAACTTACTCTGTCAAATAAAACATTGCGGTTTTGATGAAACATTAGACATGTCCAAAATTATTAGTTTTTGGCTGAAAATCGAGACCAATGGATAAAAGATGATTCGACCATATAAAATGGTTTTTGGGTATAAATTTTAAAAGAGGAATTCTTATTTTTTTTTTTTTAATTTTTTTTTTTTTGTTAATTTTCAGAAATTCGAACAGCAGAAGAATTGTCAAAGATGATGGCCTTCTTTTACTATGGAGCAGCAAAGCCGCCTTGCCTTGGTGATACCTTTGTGATGAGTAATGAAGCTGTCCCTGGTTTCACTACCAAGAAATAGATGCAGAATCATGCTATGATGACTTGTACTTCATGCTGGAAAAGTTGTATATTCTTCTAGATTTGTAATAGACACAACGATGTAAAAGAAATTTTGGTAAAATTAGTTGTTATTAGCAACTCTATTGTTAACATTTCAAATTATCTTATAGGACCCACTAAAAAGTGTCTTATAAATGTGCATTTGAAAAGTGATTATATAATATCAAATATTTAGATGTATGGAAAAATTAGAGGACTTATGGAGCTAATAAGATAAAATGACATTCTTAATGAGAATTATAATGGTCTTGTGATTTAATTGCAAATTGAGCTATAGTACTTGTTAAACTGCATGAAAAAAAAAAAACATCGGCCTTCTAAAAAGGTAGAAGGTGAGACACAGACTTGTTGTAGGTCCAATGATCTCACAATAACACAATGATATCAATCAAACATACAAGAAACACAAGGAGATTTACACAAGTTCAATGCATTCTTGATTCATACAAGACTAATACATAAGTTATTTTGGTTGCTAGAACACTCAAGATTTCACACAATTAGCACACACTTCTAGGACAACCTCCATGACAAATGATATCATTTTGGCTTAAATACTCTAGGCTTAACACCCTAATGCCCTAGGCCCATGAGAACTAATCCATTAGCCCATAAATGGCATGGACTATAAGGACCAAAACCGAAGGCCTCCCATCGAAATTACAAATAAAGCCCAAATTAAATATCTTTTACAATTTAAGTCCTAGTAAATAAAAGATTAAACCACTAAAATTAATTCTCAACAATCTCCTCCTTGGTTTAATGCTTTCATTTATCTTCAGGCTTCACTTGGACTTCAGTTGAATACTACAGAGAATTTTCAACAATCTCCCCCTCAAATTGACAATCTCCTCCTTAGCAGGAAAACCTTCCTCTTAGCAGGTGACAGGAATGAATGTTGATAGAATTCAGCACATTGCAGCAACAACTTCTTCGATGCAGGTGGTCTTCAGATTTATCTTTGATAAGCTCCTTAGGCACTAGAGTATGTCTTGAATCAGCACGTCCAGCTTTTGATTTGACTTTGACTTTGACTGGAGTCTGAGTCTTCACTTGATCACTTCAGGTGTTATGTAGTAACAAGTTGACTGAGGAGGAATTCAAACAACTTCTCACATGGAATTCAGCTTCACCTTCTTCGGGAACAAATCTTCGTGTCGAAATTCTTAAACGTGGCATTTGACCGGCGCTTCTCGACACGATCCACTTACAGCAAATCATGTGGGTCACGGAGTTAGGAACTCTCACCACAGTTGTTCAAGGATTCATCATTGGCTCAAGAATGAGACTTCTTGCAGTATCTGTGTGAACCCAGGGAAACGCACTGCGATTGTTTGAGTATCGGAGAACTACTCGTGGCCGTTTTGATTTTGGCCCCTGCATATCCTTGATCAAAGATCTCAATGCAGTTTTCAAGTTGACAAGTCAACTTGGCTCTTGGCGAGACATTCAATGGTATCCAAACTCTGCGGAGTGTACCATCCTAGTGCCAATTTTGAACCAGGTAAGGTTGTTGGGGTCTCACAGCTATTGTAGTTAACAACAACGATCACTGACCCAAAATTACAATGTCTCATCAATGTGAGGTAATATCACATTGAATCACAAACATCTTGTTTTAGAAGAAGATAAGGTCAAGAGTGGTATGAGCGTGTAATATGTCTTGGCTACTAGACATACCCATCGACTAGACTTTCGAATTGTCATTAGTGTATGGTTTATTACACTGAATCATCCAACTCTTGATTTAGAAGCTTTGTTAGGTGAGAATGGTTGTTGATGCCTCACATCTACTACTTGTCTTGTAGCAGAGATCACTGGCATAGAATTTTGAAATATCATCACCACTTGGTTTGAAGTGATGAGTCGTCTATTTCTTGCATCAGAAATTGTAAAGATGGTTAAGAATGGATCGGTGCATGTGATAGACTACGGTATGCAGTCTAACCATCGGCACAGACTTTTTAACTCTCGACTTTGAGTGGTTTCTCTCAAAATGTCTAGAAGTTGGTGTTACAAAAGAAAAAACCTTTAGAATGGTTAAGAAGCGGTTGTCAGTGCTTCACACTCATTGAGGTGTACCAATGAGGATCACAAACACTTAAAGGTTACCTCAGCAGTGAGTGGTATAAACTCGGTGCATCGTCGGTAGATAAAACTATTTTTGGATTTTTTATTTTCTGAAAATAAAGACATATTTTTGGTTTTTAAGATTTTCTGAAAATAAAAACATATTTTTGTATTTTTAAAGTTTTGTAATTTTTTGTTTTGTTTTTCTTCTCCCCCTAAATTTGTGCATGGGGAAGAAGTGCGGAAATAAAAAAACCATGAGCAAATTTAATTAAAAACAAAAATAGAGAAAAATATTTACAGACCTGATTTAACAGTCACTAAAACATATCATTTTCAATATCTCGACTAGCACATTGAATCGAGCTTTTGCAACAGGTTTAGTGAACAAGTCCGCCACATTATTATCTGTATGAACTTTATCCAATGAATCAATTTTCGCTCGAAGCAATCTCTGATAAAATGAATTTTTATGTCAATGTGCTTGGTCTTAGAATGATGGACTGAGTTTTTCACGATTTGGATAGCTGCTTCATTGTCGCAAAAGATAGGAGTATCAAGAAAATTTATACCGTAATCAAGGAGTAGATGTTGCATCCAAATGACTTGAGAACAACAGGCCGAGGCAGCAACGTACTCAGCTTCAGCTGTGGAAGTTGACACGGTCTGTTGCTTTCTGCATTGCCAGGAAATCAATCTGTCTCCTAGAAATTGACATCCAGCACTGGTGGACTTTCTGTCAATCTCACACCCTCCATAGTTTCTATCTGAAAAAGCGTAAAGATCAAATTCACGGTTCTTTGGAAACCAGAGACCAAATTTTGGTCTACCCTTAAGGTATCTAAAGATCCGTTTGACAGCATCAAGATGAGAAGGTTTAGGATTATCCTGATAACGTGTACACTGGCAGACTGCAAAAACAATATCCGGTCTACTAGCAGTCAGGTACATCAGCGAGCCAATCATCGAGCGATAATACGTTTGATCCACCGATTTTTCATCTGAGTCTGCAGATAGTAGAGGTCGCTCAGCCATTAGAATGTTAGCCTCTTTCGCATCCTTGAAACCAAATCTTGAAAGAATGTCATCCACATACTTCGCTTGATGAATTAGAATACCCGTTGAATCTTGTTTCACTTGCAACCCAAGAAATGTCGTCATCTCTCCCAACGAACTCATCTCGAATCTCTTCTTCATCACCAACTCAAACTCCTTGCACTGAACATCACTTGTAGAACCGAAGATGATGTCATCCACATAGATTTGGACAATGATTTGATCATCACCTTGGTGTTTGATAAATAACGTCTGGTCAATAGTGTCGCGAGTGTAACCGTGCTGCAGTAGATGTTCTGTCAAAGTTGCATACCAAGCAAGAGGGACTTGATGAAGATCGTAGAGATCCTTATCAAGCTTGTAGACGTGATTCGGAAACTTTGAGTTGACGAAACCAGGAGGTTGATCAACACAGATTTCTTCTTTCACTTCCCCGTACAAGAAAGCAGTCTTGACGTCCATCTGGCAGACGGTAAAGTTCATGTATGAAGCGTAAGCAAGGAAGATCCGAATCGCTTCAAGTCGAGCAACAGGAGCATAAACTTCCGTGTAATCAAGTCCTTCGATCTGGCAAAAACCACGAACCACCAATGGTGCCTTGTTTCGTACAATTACTCTAGAGTCATCTTGCTTGTTGTGAAACACCCATCTTGTATCTAGAGTCTTTTTGCCCTCGGGTAACTCCACCAAGTGCCAGACATTCAGCTTCTCAAACTGATTCAGCTCCTCATGCATGGCATCCACCCAACTAGGTTCATTGAGCGCCATCTCTACGTTCTTCGGCTCAATCTAAGATATGAAGCACGAATAGAGACACTCGTTGACTTGACCACTTTGGCTTCTGGTGTGTACACTATCTTCCAGAGGACCAATAACTTTATCAATTGGGTGGTCCCGTTGAATTCTTGAAGGAACAACATATTGGAGCCTTCCAGTAGAGACCGGAAGGTTGGTTATATTCTCAACTCTGTCTATTCCTGAAGTATCTCTATCAGAATCTCTGAAGTCATGAGAAGTACTTGCAATGTACTCTTTAGGGATTGTTTCAGGAAAGAGCGAATCCATGAGAGTAGAGTCAAATTGATCAGCAGATTCAGAGTGAGTAACACCTTCAGAAACAGTTGATTGATCAGCAACTGGAGTATCGCCAACAACTTAGGATGAATCTACCGGAGCGTCTTTAGTGATATTTATAGAATCAGGAGATGCACCGCCGTTAGGAACATGATCTTCATTAACAACAGACGGATGGATAAGGTCAGGAATGAAATCTTCATCATCATCTCTAATGATTCCACTGGAGCTTGGATGTGTGCCTGGAACAACATCTGAAAACATATAAAATGGTTTAAACAAGTTAGCATAATCAAACAGCCAATCAGGTCCAACACGGGCATCAGTTGGATTCTCTTCTAGCCAGCGAACATCAAATGATTCCACGATTTGCTTTGTCGCCTTGTTGTACACTCGATAAGTGGTTTTATTCGCATATCCAACGAAGTAACAATCATCCGCCTTGGAGTTGAACTTCGGAACAGCTTCAAGATGAATAAGAGTGCAAGGGCAGCCAAAGGTGCGGAAATGTGAAACATTTGGCTTGCGACCATAAAGAATCTCGTAAGGTGTCTTCATTTGAGGTTTATTGATGATGACTCGATTCTGAATATAGCAAGCTATGTTGATGGCTTCAGCCCAGAAAATCATTGGCAGTTTAGAATCGCACAGCATGGTACGCGCAGCATCAATAAGAGTTCTGTTCCGTCGCTCAGCAACACCATTCTATTGCGGAGTACGAGCAGCACTAAACTGACGCAGGATACCTTTGTCTGCACAAAACTTGTTTAAAACTGGATTCTTGAATTCCGTTCCATTGTCGCATCTGATAGCTTTCAGCTTCTGATTCGTTTGATTCTCGATAAGCTTTCTGAATCTTATAACCAGCTCTGCAGTTTCATTATTGTTCTTTAAGAAGAAAACTCAAGTAAAACGTGAGTAATCATCTATAATCACTAAACAATAAGAGCTATGGTTAAGACTGAGAACATTAATCGGGCCAAAAAGATCCATATGAATCAATTGAAGCAGCGAATCAATGGAATTGATCTGTTTGGGCTTGTGTGGCTTCTGATGATGTTTTCCTTGAGCACAGGCAACACATTTCTCAAAGGTGATGAAGTCCTTGATCGGAAGTCCTTGAACCATATTGTTTTCGCGAGACGATTCAAATTCTTAGCGTTGGCATGACCGAGGCGTTTGTGACATAGCATTGCGCTTTGTTCAGATGCCTTCGAGAATAAGCAGGTAACATTTTCTTGAGTGTTGTGATTCATGTCAATGATGTAAGCATTGTTTTTCCTTTCTGATCTAACAAGAATCCACTCCTCTGGGATGACTACGCCGAGTTTAAGAATTAAACATTCCTTCTTCGTGAAGTGAGTCGAGAAACCCTTGTCACAAACTTGAGAAACGCTCAGCAGACTGTGCTTGAGCTTAGGTACAAAATTCACATTCTCGAATTTCAACACGTCATTCGACACCGTTCCTCTCTGTCTGATCATCCCTTTTTCACCTCCCGCAAAGCAAACACATCCCCCATTAAAATTTTCAACATCGTGCAATTGGGACATGTCGCCTGTCATGTGCCTGGAACAGCCACTATCAACATACCAAGGTCTGCTGATATTCCTCCGTAACCGTTCCTGCACATGTCGCAGGATCAATTAGATTTAGGCACCCAGTCCATACGGAAACTGGGTTTACCTTCACTATTGTAACACCCAAAATTTTTCGCAAAATATTTTAACTTTCAAGATGACTTTTATAAAAATAGTTATATGTTTCCAAAATAAATAAGTAGTTCAAACCCAAAACAAGGCAAAATACTAAAGTAAAGTGCGGAAGCAAAAATGACATAGTCCCAAACAAATAAAACTCCTAGTAGTGGCATCCCGGTGCTCCAAGTCACGCCTTAGCCTCTTAGATCTTAACACCTGAAAAATGTTTGGGAAAACCGTAAGCACAAAGCTTAGTGAATTCAAACACAGACATCATATTAATATTCACATTTACCAGACCTAATCCATTTCCAATTATAATTATAAAAACTAAGCAAATAACGAATCAGTGCTTATATAAAATAGGGCGGACTTGTAGGTTTGAGCCGCACCGGGTAAATCCCGTATCCTTTGTCCCCGATCCCCGCACCTCATAAAGAGTATAACGTTGGTGATCTTACCTAACTACCCCTCATAGTAATAATCAATTACATACAGTGCACATGTAAGATTTATAATAATAATATAGCATGCTTTAAATAATAAATCTAAACAATCACACACGAGCTAACTAGCAAACACAAACATCAATACAACGGTGTGAGAGAACTCACCTTGAGTGAGTGAGTAACAGATAGGAGTCAATATAAGGCTACCAAGCTTGTGCAAACTTCAAAGTTTCATCTAAATAAAACTAAAGGTTAGAAGAATGAAGTTGTGAAACTAAGGAATGAGAAAGGAGTAATCACAGCAAGGTCTCTAAAACATACCTGCTGTTCGGGACTGAATTACTCAAAAATATACAACTGAAACATAGGCTTAATTTATTTTTACAAGAAACTAAATGACTTAGGTTTCCAGAACCATAAAGAACTCCTCCTAACTCCAAAGGATGTGAGAGATATAAAATTTACAAAAAGACATGTCACTGTTGTCTTTGGACGGACAGTCAGGTGGTGTTGGCCAATTCTACCCAACTTGCGGGTGGAATTCGCCCCAACCAAAAATCAGAGGAACATTAGACACAAAACTACAAGTCTCAGAGTTGGAATCGATTAAAAAGGGTTTCCCAAGCTCTGGATATAAAAATCACAATGTGGGAAATCACAGAATCAGCATAAGCTGGTGACTGTCCACTGATATGGAGTGTGGATACATTCTAACCAAGTTATGATGAGAATTAACGACCCATCTTCTCCAGATATTAAATTAACTATGTAATGTACATGTGGGAACTTGGATTTCCCAAGCCCTAGTAATGATAAAAACAAAATGACATATCACAGCAGACCCGGTTTAGACCTAACAGCAAAGAAGCTGTTGTTGCCCATAGATTAAGTCCTTTTCAGCGAAAGTGCCTTTTAAGAAAGTTACTCAACTCAATTTGTAAACTTTGGGCACTGGTTGTATGTCCATTTGAGTCCTAGAACTCGAGATATGATTTTTACAAGAAGAGAGACTCAGCAGTGAAATCTGACAGAAACCCTAGGTTATGTTGCGAAATTCATAACTCAATATTCGTACCTTGAAATCAAAATCCCTCTAGTCAGAACCTTCATATATGTCTTGGGAACCTTCGGTTAAAGTTTCGTGGCGATCCAACATTTCAGTCTCCGGGAATCTTCCAAACAATGCGGCTGTGTTCTCAAATCCGGGAATAAAGAGAGATACAGAGGGAGAGAGAGAGAGTGCCGTGAGGGAGAGGAGGGAGTGAAATGAAGGAAATTAAGGTTTTGAGCCCTAATATACTAGATTAATAGACTAAACCCTAAAGCCTTTGGGCTAGAAGAACAATTAAGCCCTAATTGGGTTTGGCTATAAAACCCATAGACTTAATTATATGATTAAAAGATGGCAATAGTTATAAGCCCAATCTTTCAATTAATCATATCTTAATTAAATAAATTAATATAATGCCACATAATTAATTAATTAAAATAAATAACGTACCGAGAAAAACCAGGGCGTTACAACTCTCCCCCACTAGGAACGGACTTCGTCCTCGAAGTCATCGCCAACAAATATATCTGGATAATGAGCCCTCATCTCGTCTTCCGGTTCCCACGTCCATTCCGAACCCCGTCTATGTCGCCACTGAACCTTAACCAAGTTTATAGATTTGTTCCGAAGGGTATTCGTTTCCCGATCTAAAATCGCAACTGGTTGCGCAACATAGTTGAGACGCTCATCAATCTGGATATACTCTAATGGTACCACTGAGGTATCATCAACGACACATTTCTATAGCTGAGAAACGTGGAAAGTATCATGGATCAGGCTAAGCTCATCAGGTAACTCCAAATGATAGGCCACCTCCCCAACGCAAGAAATGACCTTTTAAGGCTCAATGAATCGTGGTCCTAGCTTTCCCCGCTTCTGGAAGCGAATCACACTTTTCCAGGGAGAGACCTTTAACAAAACAGAATCTCCCACCTGAAATTCAAGGTCGGAGCTTCTTTTGTCGGCATAGCTTTTCTGATGACTCCTTGCCGTGGCCAAATGGTCTCGTATCACCTGTATCTTCTCCGTAGTTTGTCGCACAATTTCGGTACTCCCAAGTACCCTCTGTCCTACCTCGCCCCAACAGACAGGCGTTCTACACTTCCTTCCATATAAAGCTTCATACGGGGGCATTTAATGCTGGAGTGATAACTGTTGTTATAGGAGAACTCGGCTAGATGCAGGTGATCATCCCAACTAGCCCCAAAATCGATCGCACATGCCCGAAGCATGTCTTCCAACGTCTGAATCGTCCTCTCACTCTGCCCGTCTGTCTGCGGGTGGAAGGCTGTGCTAAAGTGTAATCGTGTACCCATCTCTTCCTGAAATTTCCGCCAAAGCCGAGAAGTAAATCAGGTGTCACGGTCGGAGACAATAGAAACGGGCACACTATGCAATAAGACAATCTCACGATCAAAGATCTCGGCCAACTTCTTCGCAGATGAGCTCTCCTTTATGGCCAAAAAGTGAGCGCTCTTAGTCAGACGGTCGACAATCACCCAAATAGTATCGGTTCCACGGGCAGTCCTAGGAAGCTTAGTGATAAAATCCATGGTCAGATGCTCCTATTTCCATTCCGGAATCTCCAAAGGTTGCAATTTCCCATGCAGTTTCTGGTGCTCTGCCTTGACCTTCCGGCAGGTCATACATTCTTCCACATACCAGGCTACATCATTCTTCATTCCATGCCACCAGTAACCATCTCGAAGATCTAGATACATTTTGGTAGCACCCCGATGTATGGAGAATTTAGACTTGTGAGCTTCCTCCATTATGGTTTCCGGTTGCCTCCTGTATATGGAACCCAAACTCTACCATAGCGAGTCAACAAAGCCTGTCCATCTAGTTCCATTTTAGGCAGTTCATTCTCGATTTTCTCCCGCTTGATGTTTATTGCCGTCTTTTGAGTGTCACGAATCAGGTCTAGCAAGGGCGACACCATCGTCATACGGAGGCACTTAGCTCGAATAGGCTCGGCAGACGGTTTGCGACTGAGAGCATCAGCCACCATATTAGCTTTACCGGGGTGGTAGTGAATTTCGTAGTCATAGTCTTTCACCACATCCAGCCATCTAATCTGCCTCATGTTCAGATCCCGCTGATCAAACAAATACTTCAAGCTCTTATGGTCGGTATATACAATAAACTTTACTCCATAGAGATAATGTCTCCAAATCTTGAGGGCAAATACAACAGCCCCAAGCTCCAAGTCATGAGTGGGGTAGTTTTGCTCGTGGGGTTTTAGTTGTTGGGAGGCGTAGGCTATAACCCTGTCTCGCTGCATCAACACTGCACCAAAACCTAGAAGTGATGCGTCACAGTAAACAACTATATCCTCTATTCCGTCCATTAGGGGCAAGATCAGTGCATCACTCAATCGTGATCTCAACTCATCAAACGCCGCTTGTTGCTCCGGATCCCACACAAACTTCTCTGATTTCTTGGTCAGTCGGGTAAGTGGTAACGCAATCTTTGAGAAATTTTCTGTGAATCTACGGTAGTAACCGGCCAAACCCAAAAAGCTACGAATTTTGGAAGGCGTTTTTGGAACCTCCCAATGCTTAACTGTTTCAACTTTGGCTTGATCGACCTTGATACCTTCTTTGTTCACTACATGCCCCAAAAACTGGACCTCTTCTGACCAGAACTCACACTTCAAGAATTTAGCATAAAGTTTTTCTCTCGCGAGAGTCTCCAAAACTTCTCGAAGATGTCGCTCATGCTCCTCCTTGGTCTTAGAGTAGACTAATATGTCATCAATAAACACAATAACAGAGCGGTCAAGCATCGGGCTACAAACCCGATTCATGAGGTCCATGAAAGCGGCGGGTGCATTGGTGAGCCCAAAAGGCATCACCACGAACTCATAATGCCCATAGCGAGTACGGAATGCGGTCTTCTCAATGTCTTCTTCTCGGACTCGCATCTGGTGGTAACCGGACCGTAAATCAATCTTGGAGAACCAAGATGCTCCCTGCAGCTGATCAAAAAGATCGTCAATACGCGGTAGCGGGTATCTGTTCTTTATCGTGCGCTTGTTCAGCTCCCTATAATCGATACACATACGCTGGGTGCCAACTTTCTTCTTGACAAAAAGAATAGGAGCACCCCATGGTGAAGAGCTTGGCCGTATAAACCCTTTTTCACTTAGTTCCTAGAGCTGATCCTGAAGTTCTTTCATTTCATGTGGCGCCAAACGATAAGGAGATTTAGCTACCAGAGTCGCACCCGGCATTAAATCAATGCGAAATTCCACTTGTCGAATAGGTGGCAAACCAGCGAGTTCTTCTGGAAAGACATCGCTGAAGTCGGAAACTATAGGAACATCGAAAAGTGCTACTGCAGATGAGCAAGAAGCCATGTCCAGACGGGGAATATCTCATTGAATAATAAGTTCTCCACCCCTAGGGTTTTGAACACGAATTGTTTCTTCCGGCAATGGATTTCCGCATCAAACGCGTCCAGCCAATCCATGCCTACAATAACGCAAAGCTCCTGCATCGCAATAGGAATAAGATCAATGGAGAATTCAACCCCAGAAAACTCGAGTGTGTAACCCCGATAAATATCGGTGACATATATAGTTCGGTTGTCAACAACCTCGAAGATCATTGGGCGAGCAAATTTTCCGAAACTCCGGCCCAAACGATTAATAAAAGTGCAGAATACAAAAGAATGAGTGGCACCGCTATCCAACATAATAGCAGCGGGCTCAGAATCTAGCAAATACGTGCCTGATTCACAATTATATATAACAATCTTGAATGCCATTCAAAATAGAACAAAGTTATAGTGCAAGAGGGGAAATAAAAATACTCGGCCTAATAAAACCCTTATCACTCCGTTCCTGAAGATGACTATGAAGTTCTTTCATCTCTGGTGGTGTCAGTCGATAAGGATCCTTGGCTACCGGAGCTGCACCCGACACCAAGTCGATACGGAACCCTTCTTGCCGAACCGGCGGCACTCCAGTTAGTTCCTCTATGAATACGCCACTAACTCGGGAACAATCGCAACGTCACTAACCACCACGGTCGCTGAATAATAAGCTACGGATAGGCGATCCCCCCTTAACGACCAGTTCTCCCCCACTTGGGTTTGAACCCGCACCTGCTTACGATGACATGAAATCTCCGCTTCAAAAGTATCCAGCCAGTCCATGCCCACGGGGACACATACTGTAACGCCAAGACATTTTATTATATATTTATAATAAAAAGGGCAAAATGGTAATTTTACCTTGGAAGGGTAAAATGGTCTCTTGGACAGAAAAGTATTTGGTTTGAAATAATATTTTAAGTTTTGGACTTAAAATGTTATAAAAACTGATTTTTGGTCGTTTTACCGAAAAAGGGTATTTTGGTCATTTGACCAAGTCAACGACCAATTATATAAAAATATTGTTGGTTGTGACCAAAATGTAATAAATGAAAGTTTTATTGTAATAAAACTTGATTGTTGTGGTCTAAGTTCAAGAAAATGAACTTAAGGACCAAATTTGTAAATAATTGAGGTATAAAAGAGAGAGTTGACTCTCTTTGACTGGCCATTGTTTGCAGCTACGGGAATGGGTTTTTGGAGAGAAATTTCTGCAGAGCTTGAAGAATTGGTGAAGATTAGAACTTGTAATCCGATTCTTGGCTTTGGAATGAAGAAATGGAAGCATTAGAAGTAAGTATTTTCAACTTCTAGCTTGTTATTTCTTGATGGGTTGTGTAACAACTCAAAACTGCATTTGCAGTGATGATTATGTTGTTAAGTTGGTCATTACTTCCATTGAGTCATGCTAGAAAGGACTTAACTAAAGAAAATGGAAGTAGGTTGTTATAATTGATGAATTTGAAGTTTTGGGTTGTTAAAAATTTAGAACCCTAAATCACGAATTTGTGTGATTAAGGTGTTTTTAATGGATAAAAACTTGTTATTAGACAAAGGTTTTAGTCCTAGAACAATCCCTGATCATTAAGTCGTGTAGTAAAGGCTTAAAATGGGTGAAAATGGGGATTTGAAGCTGAAAAATCGCATTTTCTGGTCTGTCCAGCAAAGATCGGGTCGCGATCTATTAAGGATCGGGTCGCGATCTAGATCGAGTCCCTATCTCTAAGAGATCGGGTCGCGATCTCTGCCAGCAGCAAAAATCAGCCCCCTGTTAAATTTTAGTGAATTTTCCAAGTTTGATTTTGATGCTAGGCTTGTCCGTTTGACCTGAAATTTTAAACATAGGTCTAATATGGTATGAAACTTCATACAAAATTGTCGGAATACGTATACGACCTCCCGAAAGTACTGTAGCAGAATACGCGTATTTCGGGACGTATATTGGAAATTTTATAAAAATGGTTATTGCTTGAAATTGGTTCTATATTAGACTCGTATGCATTAGAATCAATTAAAATGAATATTAACCTATAATCATTGTGGAAATGAATGAATTATAGGTGTGGGACAAAATGGTTGTGGTGCACGCATATGCAAGAAACAACCGGAATTGAAACGCAGCTAGCATCCAGGTGAGTAATCTCACTGATATCATATGTGATATATGATGATTGAACTGTTATAGGTTGAAACAGCTTCGAGGGACGAAAATGACAAGAGTAAAGATAGAAGAAAATGACAAGACCAGATAAGCTGTGAGTTTATTATAGACAAGAACGGAACTGTGAGTCAGTTAATATTGACAAGACCAGATAAGCCGTGAGTCTTTAATAGACAATAACGACACTGTGAGTCGAACTTTTATATAGACAACAGCGGGCTAACCCGTGAGTCTAGGCAACAGCGGGCTAACCCGTGAGCCATATTTTATTCTGATAAGTTAAACCTTTATATAGACAACAGCGGGCTAACCCGTGAGTCTAGGCAACAGCGGGCCAACCCGTGAGCCATGGTTTACTTTGATGAGCCAAACTTATATAGACAACAGCGGGCTAACCCGTGAGTCTAGGCAACAGCGGGCTAACCCGTGAGCCACGGCAACAGCGGGCTAACCCGTGAGCCATATCTATCCGATGCGGCCTTGTTGGCTATGAAAATGGTGCAGCCTACGGGCTATGATATATATATTGATATTGTTTTGGTGCAGCTTATATAGCTATGACACAGGGTGCGGCTTGAATAGCCATGAAATACGATGTATTCCATTGTGACTAAAAACCATGGGACAGAAATGGTTAAATATGATTATGTGTGCAAATAACTGACGTGGTTTGATAATTGCAGGTTATCATGTTATAGTCTGTAAGACTATGATTTAGGATGTGAAATCCTAAAGATATATTCGGTCAGCCAGTAAGGCTAGGAATTTGGATTAGATATCCAGATAAATACATGAGTGTATTTAATATGTGTTATTTGCAGAATTGATTATTCACTGAGCTTTGTAGCTCATACCGTTTGTTACTGTCCCTGCAGGTTAGCATGATACTGGTAGGGGACAAGATAGAGTCCGTGACTCATGATAGATGCTGTAGTAGCAGCCCGGCTTTAAAGGAGACTACGGTATTTATACTCTCCTTGATACACTTGTACCCGTTTTTATTAAAATATACCCCTTGTTATGGTTTTATGTATTGAAACCTGTGTTTAAAATGAAAAATTTTTCAGGGGTGTTTTTGTTTAAAAAGCCGGGTGTTACAAGTTGGTATCAGAGCCGTGGTTTAAGTGAACTAGGTGTCTATAGAGTAGATTCCTGGACTTAAACCCTGAAACAGTAGACATGATGAACTGGTAGGTGTATATAGTTGTTGTTAAACATATATAACCTAACTATTGCTGACTTCTAACGTATAAGAAGTATGAGCAGCGAATCGTATTTGGAGAAATTTAGGGCGTGCAGCTTTAAGAAGTGAACCAGCCCTGTTTCTCAAAGCTCCATTGAACGAGGGGCAATGAGATGAATAGCAGAAAATCCACATGACGAGCAATGTTAGCTGATGTGGTCAGATAAAGAAATCGGTTGCTCACCTTAGTTGATATCAAGGTGAAAGACAAGTAGTTGAGACTACAAGGAAAAGCAGAAAACGATTAGTGGACGCTTCGGGAGAAGCTACCACAGACTGGGTCCAACCTTGAAAGGAAAGGACCAAAACAGAGTCACTATGTATAGTGATCAGTGCAGGAAAGGCACTAAGGAAGATTGTAGAGTTGAGACTCTACCGTTGACATGCTGAAATTGCAGATGATAGGAGCAGATTGCTCGAGCTTGTCGTATGGGACGGAAGTGGTTCCAGCGTGGAACTATAGATCACTTCTTTATGAAATACTCACATGTGAAATGTGGAGTAACGGGTGATGAACCCAGGAAAGACAGAAAGAACGAATGGTTGAAAAGGACCCATGGTACCATGAGTATCCCAGTAGATTGTGGAAGAAGCTCGTGAGGAGACTGATATAGTCGCATATGTCATAGTTCTGAATATAACTCATGTATGTTATATTTGATCCATGAAGTTATGCTTTGGATCAATGACTTGATGTTTTGTTTAAATTTTTCATCAATGATTTTGGATGAAATATTTGAAATAGCTATTGTAGATAGCAAATATGTTCAAGATATTGAACACCTGGAAAGTAGTCTGCCTAGGATTTACGGGACCCTTTTCCCTATGAATCTGAAGCCGATGACTACCAGTAAATCTGAAGCAATTGTGCTTATGAATTGGTTAGCAATACATTATGCTAACATGAATTGTAGAAATATGAACATGATGGTTCAGAAAGCAGAAATGAACGGATGAAAATCCATGGTAAATGACAGATGTTGAGAATACTGGTTAGCTTCTTTGCTTAAACTCGGAAAAGAGTTAGTAAAGGAATGATGTTGTAGTCGGCATACGTGGTATGGGCCAAGCTTAATAAAGTGGTGATAGTAGTGTACTACTTTAAATAAATTTTCGGATGATTCTTCTGAAAAGAACTTCCAAGATTGCTGCCAGATTGGCAAGAAGAGCTTATGATTAAGCTGGTATTGGGAGCCGTTCCTGTTATCTAGGCTCTGTATTGATTGGCCTCTGTAGAGATGACAGAGTGGTAAAACAATTGGAAGAAATTGTTTTGAATTGGGATCTCATATGACTGTAAGTGTCATCAGATGGAGCCCTATCTGTGTAAAAGGAAGAAAGATAAGTTAATGTGTATGTGCATTGACTACTGAGAATATGATATTCTCGAAACCAGATTGAATATGAGGTACATTGTACCAGATACTGGAGTTACTTCACTGAGTTAAGTGATATGTTAAATTCTCCAAGTATGAAAATATGGCTAAAAGAAGTTTCAACTCTTTGGGCATGATAATACTGCCAAAGATGATAAAATAAGTCCAGTGAGATATATGATGTGGTAAAACTGGAACCGCCTGAGGAATCTGACTGACATTGTAGTTCCTTAGATTTGGCAGGTTACTATAGGAGAGTTGTAGAAAACTGCTCCTTGATTGCTGGTTAGCTGACTAAAGTTGACCAAGAAAAAGTGTAAAGTCTAGGTGGTAGAAAGACCACAGATATGTTGTAAAGGTTTGAAATAAACCTTGTGTGAACCTCTAACATTAGCAATGATGCTAAGCAGAGAAGATGGATTGGATCATTGAAATGTATCCAACGTTGACTGTGGATGCATGATATTGCGGTAGCAATTATGAATTTGGCATTTAAGCTTTGGGAACACTACTTGTATGGTGTGAAGCTTATTGTGATAAGATCATAAAAGTTTGAAAGACTTAATTGATCAAAAAGAAGCTGAAAATGAGATAGCAAAGATAGATGGGTTACTTAGAGATTTCGGGTATGAAATCTTGTACCATCTCAGAAAGGCGTATGTGATTATAGATGCCTTGGATTGGAAAGAGTAACCTTTGAGGGTTACATCCACATGCGTGAATGTGGCAAATTGATTACCTGAGTTGATTCGGGTAGCACAGAAAGACGTGTGCAAGTCTGAAATTGTGAAACGTATATGAATGATTAGCTATTGAAAGAAGCTAGTTAGAAATTCACAGAGTTTGAAAAACCTTGGTGATTGTGTATGTGAATTCCAAAGTCAAACGAAACATAAAAATCATCTTGAGAAGATGCATTTTGTATCAGATATGCAGCATACCTGGGGCAATACCAAACTGTATAGGTCGATAAAACCTATGTGTTGGTGGCCGGGGCTGAAGAAAGACATTGAAAGACATGTGAAAAATGTTTGACTTGTGTGTAACTACAGTCAAATCATTAGAAGTATGTGGACTGTCGGTCCCAAAAATGAAATGGGACGAAAAATATCATAGACTTTGTAGTAAAGTCTTTGCAAGTACCGTATGGGTATGACACCATATGGGTGAATTGCAGGTTGATTGATGCAATCAGTGTAGATTTATACTGACTAAGAAGAAATTAAGAGTGGAAAAGTAGTGAAAAACTACAAAGATAAAGAAAATTGTCGACGTGAGTTATCGGCACGGATGGTATCGGACCGAAATAATAGAATTATTCTTTGAATTTGGCATAAATTTCAAGAATAATTAGTTCAAAAGTACTAGTAAGTACTGTGTGCGAATTGCAGATGGATTGACGAGGTGAGATTATGATGCAGATCTTAGGAGTTATGCTTGAAACTTGCATAACAGACCCTAGCGGAAAACTAGACGACCGTTTATCCTTGGTAGAAATTGTAGATTAGTATAGGTATTATACTAGTGTTTTATTGACTCGTAGGAAGTATCGCTTAGACTACCGTGATGCACGTCGATTTGCTAGACAGAAGTTGGGGTGAAGCTGTTGATTAAACCCGAGATTGTATCTCAAACAGAAGAAAAGATTTGGCAAGGTCGAAAAAGCTTGGAAATAGACCAAGATCGACAAGAGTAGTATGTGGATTGTTGAGTAAAGCCATTTAAACCCCAAGTAAGGGAAGATAGTGGAACTCAAAGTGACCTTCCGGAAGGACTAGAGATTGATGTGGGACAGAAAGGGAAGTTGAGTCCTTGTTGATTGGACCTTTCCGTATATCCCAAACGCAAGAATTGCGATGTATTGATCGAATATCCTTGATGAATTTCAAGATGATTGTAAATGTTTTCTATGGGTCTCAGGGTTCTGAGAACATAGATTGATAAATGTTAACGAATCCCTCATGTTGAAATGAGGAAGAAAAGTGATTATAGTGCCCGGGACAACCGGATGAGCGATATGCGCGTGGTGATATAACCACGAGATACGAAGTTTGGTATGGTTTAAGAGCTGTAGCAAAAACCATGAAGGTTTCCTTGTGATATGAGAAACCGAAATTGTAACGAGAAAGAAATACCCTTGCGTGATAGTATGATTTCGGGGACGAAATCTTTTGAAGGAGGGGAGAATTTGTAACGCCAAGACATTTTATTATATATTTATAATAAAAAGGGCAAAATGGTAATTTTACCTTGGAAGGGTAAAATGGTCTCTTGGACAGAAAAGTATTTGGTTTGAAATAATATTTTAAGTTTTGGACTTAAAATGTTATAAAAACTGATTTTTGGTCGTTTTACCGAAAAAGGGTATTTTGGTCATTTGACCAAGTCAACGACCAATTATATAAAAATATTGTTGGTTGTGACCAAAATGTAATAAATGAAAGTTTTATTGTAATAAAACTTGATTGTTGTGGTCTAAGTTCAAGAAAATGAACTTAAGGACCAAATTTGTAAATAATTGAGGTATAAAAGAGAGAGTTGACTCTCTTTGACTGGCCATTGTTTGCAGCTACGGGAATGGGTTTTTGGAGAGAAATTTCTGCAGAGCTTGAAGAATTGGTGAAGATTAGAACTTGTAATCCGATTCTTGGCTTTGGAATGAAGAAATGGAAGCATTAGAAGTAAGTATTTTCAACTTCTAGCTTGTTATTTCTTGATGGGTTGTGTAACAACTCAAAACTGCATTTGCAGTGATGATTATGTTGTTAAGTTGGTCATTACTTCCATTGAGTCATGCTAGAAAGGACTTAACTAAAGAAAATGGAAGTAGGTTGTTATAATTGATGAATTTGAAGTTTTGGGTTGTTAAAATTTTAGAACCCTAAATCACGAATTTGTGTGATTAAGGTGTTTTTAATGGATAAAAACTTGTTATTAGACAAAGGTTTTAGTCCTAGAACAATCCCTGATCATTAAGTCGTGTAGTAAAGGCTTAAAATGGGTGAAAATGGGGATTTGAAGCTGAAAAATCGCATTTTCTGGTCTGTCCAGCAAAGATCGGGTCGCGATCTATTAAGGATCGGGTCGCGATCTAGATCGAGTCCCTATCTCTAAGAGATCGGGTCGCGATCTCTGCCAGCAGCAAAAATCAGCCCCCTGTTAAATTTTAGTGAATTTTCCAAGTTTGATTTTGATGCTAGGCTTGTCCGTTTGACCTGAAATTTTAAACATAGGTCTAATATGGTATGAAACTTCATACAAAATTGTCGGAATACGTATACGACCTCCCGAAAGTACTGTAGCAGAATACGCGTATTTCGGGACGTATATTGGAAATTTTATAAAAATGGTTATTGCTTGAAATTGGTTCTATATTAGACTCGTATGCATTAGAATCAATTAAAATGAATATTAACCTATAATCATTGTGGAAATGAATGAATTATAGGTGTGGGACAAAATGGTTGTGGTGCACGCATATGCAAGAAACAACCGGAATTGAAACGCAGCTAGCATCCAGGTGAGTAATCTCACTGATATCATATGTGATATATGATGATTGAACTGTTATAGGTTGAAACAGCTTCGAGGGACGAAAATGACAAGAGTAAAGATAGAAGAAAATGACAAGACCAGATAAGCTGTGAGTTTATTATAGACAAGAACGGAACTGTGAGTCAGTTAATATTGACAAGACCAGATAAGCCGTGAGTCTTTAATAGACAATAACGGCACTGTGAGTCGAACTTTTATATAGACAACAGCGGGCTAACCCGTGAGTCTAGGCAACAGCGGGCTAACCCGTGAGCCATATTTTATTCTGATAAGTTAAACCTTTATATAGACAACAGCGGGCTAACCCGTGAGTCTAGGCAACAGCGGGCCAACCCGTGAGCCATGGTTTACTTTGATGAGCCAAACTTATATAGACAACAGCGGGCTAACCCGTGAGTCTAGGCAACAGCGGGCTAACCCGTGAGCCACGGCAACAGCGGGCTAACCCGTGAGCCATATCTATCCGATGCGGCCTTGTTGGCTATGAAAATGGTGCAGCCTACGGGCTATGATATATATATTGATATTGTTTTGGTGCAGCTTATATAGCTATGACACAGGGTGCGGCTTGAATAGCCATGAAATACGATGTATTCCATTGTGACTAAAAACCATGGGACAGAAATGGTTAAATATGATTATGTGTGCAAATAACTGACGTGGTTTGATAATTGCAGGTTATCATGTTATAGTCTGTAAGACTATGATTTAGGATGTGAAATCCTAAAGATATATTCGGTCAGCCAGTAAGGCTAGGAATTTGGATTAGATATCCAGATAAATACATGAGTGTATTTAATATGTGTTATTTGCAGAATTGATTATTCACTGAGCTTTGTAGCTCATACCGTTTGTTACTGTCCCTGCAGGTTAGCATGATACTGGTAGGGGACAAGATAGAGTCCGTGACTCATGATAGATGCTGTAGTAGCAGCCCGGCTTTAAAGGAGACTACGGTATTTATACTCTCCTTGATACACTTGTACCCGTTTTTATTAAAATATACCCCTTGTTATGGTTTTATGTATTGAAACCTGTGTTTAAAATGAAAAATTTTTCAGGGGTGTTTTTGTTTAAAAAGCCGGGTGTTACACATACTTCCCTCATAGCAATAGGAATCAAATCAATAGGAAACTCTATGCCAGAGATCCATGGAGTACAACCGCGATATACATTGGTAACATAAAGAATCCGGTTGTCTGCAACCCGGACAACCAATGGACAAGATAGTCTACCAACGTATCATCCCAGACGATTAGAAAAAAGTACGAGAAACGAACGAATGAGTAGCACCGATATCGAACATAACAACAGCGGGCTTAGAACTAACCAAGTACATGTCTGCTTCAACGATTTATAACAACTTATGAACAAGAAAACCTAAGGGGTATATATTAGGAACATGTCTAGCAGAAATAGAGGAAAACTTAGGCGGTATCTGCATCTGCGGAAAAGAAAAATAATATAGAGACATTTCAGCCTAGATATGTCTAGGAAGACGAAACACTCAGCTTACCGAAAATTTTTCAACCTTGCCCCGACCCGAAATCGGCACCGGTGCTTCAAATAGTAGGGGCCCTTCTACTACCTTCCACACATGTTCCAATTTCGCATTCGCGTCTAGTTTCAAAATTTTCAGTTCGCTCTAGCCGTTTATTTATACAACTCTCTCACATGATAATACTAACAGGTATATAATCTAATATTTTAAGGCTAATTGAAACAATCTAAAATTAACAATTTAACAAAGTAAGAAACATATGAAACAAAGCTTACTTGGCCGGCTGACTGGCACACCACGAGATAATCCACTACTAGTATTCAAAAGTTTTAAAGAAATCTTTTAAAGAAAATAAAATTTTTAAGAGCCTCAAATTTGAGTCTAGAACATTCCTAAGAATGCCTAGTTCCCTCAAACGTGTTCTCTGATACCAACTTGTAACACCCAAAATTTTTCGCAAAATATTTTAACTTTCGGGATGACTTTTATAAAAATAGTTATATGTTTCCAAAATAAATAAGTAGCTCAAACCCAAAACATGACAAATACTAAAGTAAAGTGCGGAAGAAAAAATGACATAGTCCCAAACAAATAAAACTCCTAGTAGTGGCATCCCGGTGCTCCAAGTCACGCCTTAGCCTCTTAGATCTGAACACCTGAAAAATGTTAAGGAAAACCGTAAGCACAAAGCTTAGTGAATTCAAACACAGACATCATATTAATATTCACATTTACCAGCCCTAATCCATTTCCAATTATAATTATAAAAACTAAGCAAAGAACGAATCAGTGCTTATATAAAATAGGGCGGACTTGTAGGTTTGAGCCGCACCGGGTAAATCCCGTATCCTTTGTCCCCGATCCCCGCACCTCATAAAGAGTATAACGTTGGTGATCTTACCTAACTACCCCTCATAGTAATAATCAATTACATACAGTGCACATGTAAGATTTATAATAATAATATAGCATGCTTTAAATAATAAATCTAAACAATCACACACGAGCTAACTAGCAAACACAAACATCAATACAACGGTGTGAGAGAACTCACCTTGAGTGAGTGAGTAACAGATAGGAGTCAATATAAGGCTACCAAGCTTGTGCAAACTTCAAAGTTTCATCTAAATAAAACTAAAGGTTAGAAGAATGAAGTTGTGAAACTAAGGAATGAGAAAGGAGTAATCACAGCAAGGTCTCTAAAACAGACCTGCTGTTCGGGACTGAATTACTCCAAAATATATAACTGAAACATAGGCTTAATTTATTTTTACAATAAACTAAATGACTTAGGTTTCTAGAACCATAAAGAACTCCTCCTAACTCTAAAGGATGTGAGAGATATAAAATTTACAAAAAGACATGTCACTGCTGTCTTTGGACGGACAGTCAGGTGGTGTTGGCCAATTCTACCCAACTTGTGGGTGGAATTAGCCCTAACCAAAAATCAGAGGAACATTAGACACAAAATACAAGTCTCAGAGTTGGAATCGATTAAAAAGGGTTTGTTAGGTGTATTTCTAAGCATGTTTTCATGCCTTTTTATCCTAGTTTTACCTTGCATTTCATTCTCATTATTGCATATTTTCATATTTTTCGGGATTTCAAGAATAGCAACCTACTTTCACACTTTGTGGTTGTTTTCAGGTGTTTTTGAGGATTGAATCTTGCATTGGACGACAATGGGAAGCTACACAAGAAATTTCAGAAGAAACGGAGCTCAAACGAAGAAGTTACAAAAATCGAAAATCATCCCGAAGACAGAATGTTACACGACCGTGTAACTTTTGCCCTATAAGTTACACGGCCGTGTAACTTTGTTATGCCACGTGGATGCCATGTCAGCTCAGGGTAGGGTCCAGGGACTTTTGCAGGATTACACGACCGTGTAATCTTGGCCCAAGAAGTTACACGGCCGTGTAACTCTTCCTGGTGACCAGATCTACTTTTTAGCCCACTTTGAGTTGTTTATTCACTCTTGTGCTGTCATTCCCATGCTACACGACCAGATCCAGATCCAACCTGATTTTGAGGCCATGTGATGAAGATAATGGGTGTTGGAATGATGATGTTTGCCATTGTCCATTTTACCATTTTGCCCTTGGTGTGTTAGTATAAATAGATGTGTCTAGTTAGCCTTAGAATGATCCCTTATTCCATTAACTTCTGAACACTCTCTAGATACATTGTGCTTGTGTGCAACTTCAAGTGTGGATTATCTTCAATTTGTAAGTTTATTTCTCTTTTACTAGTCATGAGTGGCTAGTAACTTTATTTTCTGGTTTTGTATTAAGGATTATGATTGTGATTTAATATAAAGTTTGATGTTTGATTTTATATCTTTCTAGTGATATGATTTTGAGGCTTAACAAGCGTTTGGTTTTTATTTATTTCATATTGGCCATTTGATCTCAAATATGAACCAATCTAGTCATATATTTTATAAAATCCGTAATTGTTTTATAAAATGTTATTTGTGATAATCATCTTTAATTAGGTGAAAATCATATCTCATGTTTTAACGCTTCAACGCTTGTTTAGGAGTATTGAACATTGTTGGGAACATTCACATAAAACATAATGCAATCTTTCATTCAAATTCTATGATCTTATCTAGATTTGATTAGTAAGATTAGTCTTAGTTAACGAGCTTCTCTTGACTAAGGTACATTAGGTGAATGGTGTATGTGCGAGCTTTTGGCATACACAAAGTACCAACTTAGAAAGATTAAAGTTATAAACATCATTCTTATTGTTATTTCCAATCATATGACTATAAATGCAAAACCAGAATTTGTCCCCAAATTATAAAAACAATCATTCTATATATTTTGTCCCAAGTTAATTTGTTCTCAACATTTACATAATTATTGTCCAACTATTCATCAAAACCCCTCTTTTTGGTTACTTTCTTTACAAGTTTAAATCTCGTGAAATCAAGGTATAATCCATTAGACCATCGCTCCCTGTGGATCGACCCTGCTTGCCATTTATACTACACAGTTAGTATTTATAACAAGTAGTGCAATCACGAAATATTGGTAATTAATAAATCATTTCAAACCATATTTCAACTCTTTTATTTTGTTGAATACGACACTCAACAAATTGGCGTCGCTGCCGGGGAGCACGGTATTACTAATATTTTATGCCCAGATCTGATCGAACAGGTACACCTCTTGAGATCAACAAAGAAATAGAAAAGACCGCAAAAATATTAAGAAAGCAAACTAAGCTTCAAAAGAAGCTTGATTACCAAAGATCTCATACTACACCAACACTCTCTCCTACACCACCTTCCACTTCTACTTCTACTCCCGATCTTTCTTCTAACCTATTAAAAATGGGTGACGAAGAAAAGACCTTAAGACAATGGGGTGAGCGAAAAGATACACAACAACCTTTGTGTATAAATTATCCCAATGTGGAGAATTTTGAGCTAAAATCCGGGCTCATACACTTACTTCCAACCTTTAGAGGTTTGGAAAATGAAGATCCTCATAAATTCCTTAAGGAGTTTCATGTAGTATGTTCGGGTATGAAGCCCCATAATGTGACAGAAGACCAAATCAAGCTAAGGGCATTCCCCTTTGCTCTTTACGATGCCGCAAAAGAATGGTTGTACTATCTCCCACCGGGGACGATAACAACATGGAACGATATTGCTCAAGCATTCCTTGACAAATACTTCCCGGAGCCAAAAGCTTCAAGCATACGTAGAGAAATTCTCACCTTGCGTCAAGGACGACGAGAGTCCTTGCACACATATTGGGAGAGGTTTAAGAAACTTTGCGCTCGGTGCCCACAACACGGTTTGTCTGAACACCAACTTCTCCAAAATTTTTGTGAAGGCCTATCTCATCTTGATAGGCGAATTATAAATGCTTCAAGTGGTGGAGCCTTGCTAGACAAGACTCCATCCCAAATCCGGGCCTTAATTGCTACTTTGGCCGAAGACTCAAAGCATTCAATCGGAGAAGATGAATGGTATTCCGACCCCCCACGAGGAGAAAAGCAAGTAAGTACTCCTCACATTGAAACTCAAATATCTGAACTAACAAAAGCTGTCATTTTGTTAACTAAAGAGAGAGGAGCCGAACCAAAAGCAAGAGCTTGTGGAATTTGTTTACAACATGGTCACCCGACCGACATGTGCCCATCCTTGCAAGATGAAAACGAGCATGTAAATGCTATGGGTGACCACGTGGGACAAAATTCCAGGAATTTTGACAACAATCAATCGTGGAGAAATGCGCAACCGAGACCTCAATATCAACCACAACATACCGCACCACGAAACACCTCAGGTATGTCTTTGGAGGAAATTGTCTCTAACTTGGCTAAAAATACAATATCTTTTCAGCAAGAGACAAAAGCAAGCATCCAATTCTTGGAAAAACAAATGGCACAACTTGCAACAGCGGTTGGCAAGTTGGAAAGTAGGCTGGATACTAAATTGCCAGCCCAAACAGAAGCAAACCCAAGGCACAACGTGAGTGCCATCTCCCTTAGAAGCGGGAAGGTTTGCAAGGACCCAAGTGTGCCCAAAGATGCGAAAAAAGAAGGCACAAAGCAAGCGGAAATTCCAAGCCATACTCCATCACCTCCTTTTCCTTCAAGATTCTTAGAATCAAAGAAAGAAAGGGAAGATAGAGAAATCATGGCCACGTTCCGCAAGGTGGAGGTAAACATCCCCTTACTTGAGGCCATTAAACAAGTTCCCAGATATGCTAAGTTCCTTAAGGAACTTTGCACATCTAAAAAGAAACTCAAAGGGGATGAGACAATAAAAGTCAACGAGAATGTCTCGGCAATCATACAAAAAAGATTGCCACCAAAATACGGGGATCCGGGCGTATTCACGGTTCCTTGTAAATTGGGGGATACAAACATACCGAGAGCCATGCTTGATCTCGGTGCCTCTATCAATGTCCTACCACTTTCAACTTTCAAAAACTTAAAGAAAGGAACATTGAAACGCACCGGAGTCGTTATTCAATTGGCCGATAAGTCTACCATACGTCCAAAAGGCGTGTTGGAAGACGTATTAGTCCAAGTGAATAACTTGGTTTTTCCCGCTGATTTTTATATCGTCGATATGAGAGATGACGACTCACCAAATTCAAGTTCCACACTTTTAGGGAGACCATTCTTAAAAACATCGAGAACAAAAATTGATGTTTTTAATGGTACCCTATCTATGGAATTCGATGGTGAAGTTGTAACCTTCAATATTGATCAATCCATCCGCTACCCAAGCGATGTGCCATCCGAAAACCTAAGGGAAAACAATTCATTGTTACCAAATGAACATGAAAACAAAAATTTAGTAGCAATGGTTTCTATGAACGAAACAACAACTGGACTTACTGAAGGGTCCAAGCCTGTGGATCGCCAGGATCATCAACGCAATGATCTGGATTTGCAAAATAGAGATCCACCTCCTTTACCAAAACAAACGAGAAACAAACACCATTTCAAACGATTTACCGAGTGTTTCTCTACCAACCAAAGAGTGGACATGGAGGAATGTCCAAGGTAAGCTTTCCTCAGCCCCCGTGTATGGGTCCTTGAGCCCAAACACGGGCCCGTGTCGAGCCAAAGACGTTAAACAAGTGCGCTAACCGGGAGGCAACCCGGGGGTATTTTTGTCATTTTTCCAAAGTGTAATTTTTTGTATTTTTATAATTTTTCTATTTATAACTTTCAATTACCTACGTGTGGAAACAATCGGAATCGAAAACGGACTACCGAGGCTCAAGTTACGAAAAACGAAAAATGAAAAACGAGACAGAATGTTACACGGCCCGTGTAACTTTTTACCCTATAAGTTACACGACCGTGTAACTTGGTAAAATGGTCAAAAACGTTTTGGGTCATAAGGTAAGTTTACACGACCGTGTAACTATTCAAGCCAAAGTTACACGGCCGTGTAACTTAGGCCGAGGGGTATTTCTGTCATTTTCGCAACAACAGCAGCCAGGCAGCCAACCACCACCGCCCGCTCAATTCCCGCCTTACCCATATTTCCCACCGTACCCATACCCTCCATTTCCGCCACGGGGACCCTTCCCCGACCCTCAGTAGGTTGTTTCTTTCTTTCTCCTTCCTTAATGCATTGTGGACATTGCATTTATTTTAAGCTTGGGGATGGGGAAATAAATCCCATAAAAAAAAAAATTTTATTTCTTGCATTTATTTTAACTTTTGCATGCATTTTTGTTATCTCTTACTTCTCACCTATGTGACACCTTTAAATTGCAACCATAATACATCTCATAGTTAAACTTCTTGTATTTTTGTCCCCTATCTACATGCAACATCACCATCTTTTGAAACCCTAGATCTTCATTAGGAATTTCTTTTTTTTCTAGCATAGATACGATTGGGAGAATTATAAAACACACATAAAATTGAATCAAAATTATTCTAGCAAAGGATGCTTTATTCACCCGTGAGTTCATCAATGTGTGTAATCGACTAGGAGAAATACTATGGAAGTTGCACTAGTTCCCCCTCATAACCATACATTTGCATATTGTCTATTAAACATAAGGTTTATCTCAAAATCGCGATTTTCCAAAGTCATGGACAAAAATCTTATTTTCTATATTTGTTCTTAGTTTTTGTGTGGTAATATGTGTCATATGACCTTGTTTATATTATTTTGGTCATTAGTGTGTTTAAATTTTTATTATTTCAAAAATATCATAAAAATTATTGTCTAATCATTTTAGTAAAATTTTGTGAAAATGTTTTTATGGTGAAAATCCAGAAATCATTTCACTTGGTTCTAAAAGATTGGTCTAAAAAAATAAATAAATAAATAAATAAATAAATAAATAATAATAATAATAAATAAAAAGACCGAACCAAGTGATCACTCAAGTCATTTAAAGTGAAAAATTTCCTACAAAAATACAATAAAAGCGATTACTTGTTTTGAAAGCCTCCTCCTTTTTACTTTCAACAACTAAATCCAATTTTGGTTTAAAACTTCATTGACCATGTTTTAAAAGTCTTCATACATCTTGGGTCAATTTTGAAGTTTAAAAGATTTGGTTGTCTCGGTCGTCTAGGTATCTATCATTTGTAAATAGGAATCGAGTTGTAAATTTTTGTCCCTCTGTTTTGAAAAATCATGTGTTTAATAAATAAATATGCAAATGAGGTCGGTTGGAAGACTTGAGCAAAGTCAACTTAGTATAAGCTTCCTAGATTCGATATCCGAGCGCCCCTCCTATAAAAATGAGTGTTTATAGCCAAATCTTGAAAATGGAGCTTGCAAGGTCACACATCTTGTGACATGAGTGAATAAACACGAGAGGAGTGAACAATTGTGAGCACATCCTTTGTTTGCGAGATGCTTTGAATAAATAGTGAAGGTTTCATGTGTGAGTTTATCTTTTGTCCCAACGTGCCTATGCTAAGTAATTGATGAAAATTTGTTCCTTTTAATGGTCTTTTGTTTTGAATAGATGGTCTAACTTATATGTGTGTAGGGTCCAAATTAACATGATTTTTAGATATGATTGATGTTGTCTTGGTTGCTACCTAGGGTGTCTATTCTTTTTATACTTTGTAGTTTGTTTTCCACATTGTTTAGATCCTTGTTTTCCTTGAGGACAAGAAAAGTCTAAGCTTGGGGATATTTGTTAGGTGTATTTCTAAGCATGTTTTCATGCCTTTTTATCCTTGTTTTACCTTGCATTTCATTCTCATTATTGCATATTTTCATATTTTTCGGGATTTCAAGAATAGCAACCTACTTTCACACTTTGTGGTTGTTTTCAGGTGTTTTTGAGGATTGAATCTTGCATTGGACGACAATGGGAAGCTACACAAGAAATTTCAGAAGAAACGGAGCTCAAACGAAGAAGTTACAAAAATCGAAAATCATCCCGAAGACAAAATGTTACACGACCGTGTAACTTTTGCCCTATAAGTTACACGGCCGTGTAACTTTGTTATGCCACGTGGATGCCATGTCAGCTCAGGGTAGGGTCCAGGGACTTTTGCAGGATTACACGACCGTGTAATCTTGGCCCAAGAAGTTACACGGCCGTGTAACTCTTCCTGGTGACCAGATCTACTTTTTAGCCCACTTTGAGTTGTTTATTCACTCTTGTGCTGTCATTCCCATGCTACACGACCAGATCCAGATCCAACCTGATTTTGAGGCCATGTGATGAAGATAATGGGTGTTGGAATGATGATGTTTGCCATTGTCCATTTTACCATTTTGCCCTTGGTGTGTTAGTATAAATAGATGTGTCTAGTTAGCCTTAGAATGATCCCTTATTCCATTAACTTCTGAACACTCTCTAGATACATTGTGCTTGTGTGCAACTTCAAGTGTGGATTATCTTCAATTTGTAAGTTTATTTCTCTTTTACTAGTCATGAGTGGCTAGTAACTTTATTTTCTGGTTTTGTATTAAGGATTATGATTGTGATTTAATATAAAGTTTGATGTTTGATTTTATATCTTTCTAGTGATATGATTTTGAGGCTTAACAAGCGTTTGGTTTTTATTTATTTCATATTGGCCATTTGATCTCAAATATGAACCAATCTAGTCATATATTTTATAAAATCCGTAATTGTTTTATAAAATGTTATTTGTGATAATCATCTTTAATTAGGTGAAAATCATATCTCATGTTTTAACGCTTCAACGCTTGTTTAGGAGTATTGAACATTGTTGGGAACATTCACATAAAACATAATGCAATCTTTCATTCAAATTCTATGATCTTATCTAGATTTGATTAGTAAGATTAGTCTTAGTTAACGAGCTTCTCTTGACTAAGGTACATTAGGTGAATGGTGTATGTGCGAGCTTTTGGCATACACAAAGTACCAACTTAGAAAGATTAAAGTTATAAACATCATTCTTATTGTT
The DNA here is from genome assembly GCA_023525715.1 of Cichorium intybus. NCBI lineage: Eukaryota > Viridiplantae > Streptophyta > Magnoliopsida > Asterales > Asteraceae > Cichorium > Cichorium intybus. The sequence continues at coordinate 110,873,190 of CM042011.1, forward strand.
ATTTCCAATCATATGACTATAAATGCAAAACCAGAATTTGTCCCCAAATTATAAAAACAATCATTCTATATATTTTGTCCCAAGTTAATTTGTTCTCAACATTTACATAATTATTGTCCAACTATTCATCAAAACCCCTCTTTTTGGTTACTTTCTTTACAAGTTTAAATCTCGTGAAATCAAGGTATAATCCATTAGACCATCGCTCCCTGTGGATCGACCCTGCTTGCCATTTATACTACACAGTTAGTATTTATAACAAGTAGTGCAATCACGAAATATTGGTAATTAATAAATCATTTCAAACCATATTTCAACTCTTTTATTTTGTTGAATACGACACTCAACAGGGTTTCCCAAGCTCTGGATATAAAAATCACAATGTGGGAAATCACAGAATCAGCATAAGCTGGTGACTGTCCGCTGATCTGGAGTGTGGATCCATTCTAACCAAGTTATGATGAGAATTAACGACTCATCTTCTCCAGATATTAAATTAACTATGTAATGTACATGTGGGAACTTGGAATCACTCTAGATCATTTCCCAAGCCCTAGTAATGATAAAAACAAAATGACATATCACAGCAGACCCGGTTTAGACCTAACAGCAAAGAAGCTATTGTTGCCCATAGATTAAGTCCTTTTCAGCGAAAGTGCCTATTAATAAAGTTAATCAACTCAATTTTTGAACTTTGGGCACTGATCGTGTGTCCATTTGAGTCCTAGAACTCGAGATATGATTTTTACAAGAAGAGAGACTCAGCAGTGAAATCTGACAGAAACCCTAGGTTATGTTGCGAAATTCATAACTCAATATTCGTACCTTGAAATCAAAATCCCTCTGGTCAGAACCTTCATATATGTCTTGGGAACCTTCGGTTAAAGTTTGGTGGTGATTCAACCTTTCAGTCTCCGGGAATCGTCCAAACAATGCGGCTGTGTTCTCAAATCCGGGAATAAAGAGAGATACAGAGGGAAAGAGAGTGTGCCGTGAGGGAGAGGAGGGAGTGAAATGAAGGTAATTAGGGTTTTGAGCCCTAATATACTAGATTAATGGACTAAACCCTAAAGCCTTTGGGCTAGAAGAACAATTAAGCCCTAATTGGGTTTGGCTATAAAACCCATGGACTTAATTATATGATTAAAAGATGGCAATAGTTATAAGCCCAATCTTTCAATTAATCATATCTTAATTAAATAAATTAATATAATGCCGTATAATTAATTAATTAAAATAAATAACGTACCGAGAAAAACCAGGGCGTTACAACTCTCCCCCACTAGGAACGGACTTCGTCCTCGAAGTCATCGCCAACAAATATATCTGGATAATGAGCCCTCATCTCGTCTTCCGGTTCCCACGTCCATTCCGAACCCCGTCTATGTCGCCACTGAACCTTAACCAAGTTTATAGATTTGTTCCGAAGGGTCTTCGTTTCCCGATCTAAAATCGCAACTGGTTGCGCAACATAGTTGAGACGCTCATCAATCTGGATATACTTCAATGGTACCACTGAGGTATCATCAACGACACATTTCCGTAGCTGAGAAACATGGAAAGTATCATGGATCAGGCTAAGCTCATCAGGTAACTCCAAACGATAGGCCACCTCCCCAACGCGAGCAATGACCTTGTAAGGCTCAATGAATCGTGGTCCTTGCTTTCCCCGCTTCCGGAAGCGAATCACACCTTTCCAGGGAGAGACCTTTAACAAAACGGAATCTCCCACCTGAAATTCAAGGTCGGAGCTTCTTTTGTCGGCATAGCTTTTCTGACGACTCCTCGCCGTGGCCAAATGGTCTCGTATCACTTGTATCTTCTCCGTAGTTTGTCGCACAATTTTGGTACTCCCAAGTACCCTCTGTCCTACCTCGCCCCAACAGACAGGCGTTCTACACTTCCTTCCATATAAAGCTTCATACGGGGGCATTTAATGCTGGAGTGATAACTGTTGTTATAGGAGAACTCGGCTAGATGCAGGTGATCATCCCAACTAGCCCCAAAATCGATCGCACATGCCCGAAGCATGTCTTCCAACGTCTGAATCGTCCTCTCACTCTACCCGTATGTCTGCGGGTGGGAGGCTGTGCTAAAGTGTAATCGTGTACCCATCTCTTCCTGAAATTTCCGCCAAAACCGAGAAGTAAATCGGGTGTCACGGTCGGAGACAATAGAAACGGGCACACTATGCAATAAGACAATCTCACGATCAAAGATCTCGGCCAACTTCTTCGCAGATGAGCTCTCCTTTATGGCCAAAAAGTGAGCGCTCTTAGTCAGACGGTCGACAATCACCCAAATAGTATCGGTTCCACGGGCAGTCCTAGGAAGCTTAGTGATAAAATCCATGGTCAGATGCTCCCCTTTCCATTCCGGAATCTCCAAAGGTTGCAATTTCCCATGCGGTTTCTGGTGCTCTGCCTTGACCTTCCGGCAGGTCATACATTCTTCCACATACCGGGCTACATCATTCTTCATTCCATGCCACCAGTAACCATCTCGAAGATTTAGATACATTTTGGTAGCACGCGGATGTATGGAGAATTTAGACTTGTGAGCTTCCTCCATTAGGGTTCTCCGGTTGCCTCCTGTATATGGAACCCAAACTCTACCATGGCGAGTCAACAAACCTCGTCCATCTAGTTCCATTTTAGGCAGTTCATTCTCTATTTTCTCCCGCTTGATGTTTATTGCCGTCTTTTGAGCGTCACGGATCAGGTCTAGCAAGGGCGACACCATCGTCATACGGAGGCACTTAGCTCGAATAGGCTCGGCAGACGGTTTACGACTGAGAGCATCAGCCACCACATTAGCTTTACCGGGGTGGTAGTGAATTTCGTAGTCATAGTCTTTCACCACATCCAGCCATCTAATCTGCCTCATGTTCAGATCCTGCTGATCGAACAAATACTTCAAGCTCTTATGGTCGGTATATACAATAAACTTTACTCCATAGAGATAATGTCTCTAAATCTTGAGGGCAAATACAACAGCCCCAAGCTCCAAGTCATGAGTGGGGTAGTTTTGTGAAACTAAGGAATGAGAAAGGAGTAATCACAGCAAGGTCTCTAAAACAGACCTGCTGTTCGGGATTGAATTACTCCAAAATATACAACTGAAACATAGGCTTAATTTATTTTTACAATAAACTAAATGACTTAGGTTTCCAGAACCATAAAGAACTCCTCCTAACTCCAAAGGATGTGAGAGATATAAAATTTACAAAAAGACATGTCACTGCTGTCTTTGGACGGACAGTCAGGTGGTGTTGGCCAATGCTACCCAACTTGTGGGTGAAATTAGCCCCAACCAAAAATTAGAGGAACATTAGACACAAAAATACATGTCTCAGAGTTGGAATCGATTAAAAAGGGTTTCCCAAGCTCTGGATATAAAAATCACAATGTGGGAAATCACAGAATCAGTATAAGCTGGTGACTGTTCACTGATCTGGAGTGTGGATCCATTCTAACCAAGTTATGATGAGAATTAACGATCCATCTTCTCCAGATATTAAATTAACTATGTAATGTACATGTGGGAACTTGGAATCACTCTAGATCATTTCCCAAGCCCTAGTAATGATAAAAACAAAATGACATATCACAGCAGACCCGGTTTAGACATAACAGCAAAGAAGCTGTTGTTGCCCATAGATTAAGTCCTTTTCAGCGAGAGTGCCTTTTAAGAAAGTTACGCAACTCAATTTGTGAACTTTGGGCACTGGTTGTGTGTCCATTTGAGTCCTAGAACTCGAGATATGATTTTTACAAGAAGAGAGACTCAGCAGTGAAATCTGACAGAAACCCTAGGTTATGTTGCGAAATTCATAACTCAATATTCGTACCTTGAAATCAAAATCCCTCCGGTCAGAACCTTCGTATATGTCTTGGGAACCTTCGGTTAAAGTTTCGTGGCGATCCAACCTTTCAATCTCCGGGAATCGTCCAAACAATGCGGCTGTGTTCTCAAATCCGGGAATAAAGAGAGATACAGAGGGAGAGAGAGAGTGCCGTGAGGGAGAGGAGGGAGTGAAATGAAGGAAATTAGGGTTTTGAGCCCTAATATACTAGATTAATGGACTAAACCCTAAAGCCTTTGGGCTAGAAGAACAATTAAGCCCTAATTTGGTTTGGCTATAAAACACATGGACTTAATTATATGATTAAAAGATGGCAATAGTTATAAGCCCAATCTTTCAATTAATCATATCTTAATTAAATAAATTAATATAATGCCACATAATTAATTAATTAAAATAAATAACGTACCGAGAAAAACCAGGGCGTTACAACTATCAACACATCTAACAGATTCAAAGCTCATGTCACGTTTATCAATTAATGGTGAGACATTTGAAAATGTTTTAACAATGCCTTTGGGAACCCATTGAAAATTTGGTTTTAAACGTTTGTCTTTTGACCAAATGGGAACATTTACGTTTGGAGTAGAATCAGGACTGCTAGAAGTTGATTCTTGAAATGACTTGGGTCTTACAAAAGTTGGTAAGACATAGTTACTTCTAGAAGCAGTTCGACTCCAGACATTTGTGTTATTTTGATTTCTCTTTCTAGAATGTGACCTCGAGGGCTTTCTCTTATAAGATCTCCCCATTGGCATGTTCTGCCAAAGCTGTTTATGTTGTTGTGCATACAAATATCGGGGAAAATTTCTGGCAATGTGACCGGCAATTCCACAGTTAAAACAAGTCTGTATTTTTAACGGGACAGTGGATGTTTGTCCAGGTCCAGATGTATTTAAAGCATTTCCACACACACACAAACATGCAACAGAACATTTAGCAGAATTTTTAAACCTAGAAGTTTGAAAGTTAACATCATCACGAGTTTTTAAAGGTCTAACAATTTTAGTAGTTTTAACAGACGAATTTAAAACAGACGAATCAGAATTAATAGTTTTAGAACAGTTTTCAACAAAATCCAAAGTACGCTTGTCTTCCTTCTTCTCATCCTTCCCTTTCAAACTATCTGCACATGAGGTAGACGCATCAGTAGAGTTCAGTTTATTACACTCAGCGGTGCCAGATGTGTCCTTTTGAATGTAGTTTGACAAGAAACATTCTTCTGATTCTTCAACATCCAGAGATGGAGAAAAATTGTTATTATACGGAGGGGGTACAACACTATATCCAATACCTTCACCTTGATTATTAAACCATTTGCTTTGATGCTCAATTATAGACTCAACTGTTTCACTTGATACATAAACCCTTTTAAAGTTTGATTCAGCATTTTGAAATTCGGATTTCAATGCATCAAGTTCAGCAGTTAATCTAGCAATATCTTGATTTGCAAATATAAGGTGAATCTTGTTGTGCTAAGTTCGTCTTCTATTTTCATATAATCAGAAATTTTGGCATCTAATTTCTCTTGCAAAGGTCTCAGTTTCTTTTTATGTTTGTGGACAAGGTTTTCAAGTACAAAAACTTCTCCCATAAGATTTTCATTCAATTCACGGTATTTAGCAATTATGTCAATGCAAGATTGAGAGGAGCAAGAAACTTCACTAACCTCATTTTCAGCTGGAATAGTAGATACCATGAAAGCGAACTGCAAGTCCATCATTTCTCCTTCAGCTGCATCCACGTCCATCTCTCTTTCAATCTGGGCCAGATGAGCTCTGCCATCTCCATTCAGGTTCAGGTCTTGAAGCTGATCCTCCCAGGTAAACTGTTGAGCCACCATTGCTCTCTCTGTGTTCTGGAGTTGAGCAGCATCATGATTAGTTCCAACGGGCACCAAAGTTCTGTCAGCATTTTCAATTTTAGGCTTGGTGCATTCACGAGCAAAATGACCAAGCTCGTTGCAGTTGAAACATCTAAGATTAGCTTTGCTGAGACTCATCTTCCTATCACTAGGGTTATTTACCTAATTGTTCCTTCCAGTCCTCCGAGTGAATTTCTTGGCCCTATGCACAGCCATAGCAATGTGCCAAGAAATGCCCATTTCTTCCAGGTCATCAAGATTGATTTGGTCAAGATCTCCAACATTCATTGGATGAAACAATTCACCAGCCATAAGAGCGTTGTAGCAATTCAGAAGACCAGCCATCATCCCTAGATTTTCTTCAGCACCCTTAGGAAGAGGTTGAGCATAAATTGGTGCCTTGGAAGTAGAAGCATGACTAGATGAAACTTGATGTGCAACAGGAATTGATGAGACTTGACTTGAAACTGTGTAGGGGCTTGACCAGTAGCTTGAGCAGAAAAGGCATTGTTTGTTGAAATTCCAACGTTTGCTGACTGATATGAGCTCATATGATTCATTTCTCTCTGTTTATCATCCATGGCCATAGATTTGATGGCAGCCATTATCTCAGAAAGTGAAAGTCGACCCAAATCTCTAGTCTTCTTTATAACAGCCACATTGACATCCCAAGCTTTTCAGAAGAGAGTTCAAAAGCTTCTTGTTTACATCAATCATTGGATAATGAATTCCATTTGTGGTCAATTCTGTGTTCAATGTGATGAAACGTTGCAATTGAGCTTCAAGAGATTCACCAAGTATGTGATTGAACAAATTAAATCTCCGGCGAAGCGTTTCTTGCAGACTTTGCTTCATATCTTCATTTCCCTAGTACACATCAATCAAGGCTTCCCATAAAGATTTAGCAGTCTTATATTCACGGAAGCCCTGAGAAATTTCAGGTGATAATGCCATATATAGAGTTGCAAGAGCTTTATGATCACATTCCACCTTTTAAAAGTCCTCATCAGAATATTCATTAAACAGTTTGTCCATAACGACAGTTCTTCTAGTTACGGTAATTCTGACGGGTGGTCGTAAGTAGTTTCTCCATAGTCTTACATCCTTCATCATGATGTACTGCTCAAACCTATATTTCCATTCAGCAAAACCTTCAACTTTTGTCAATCGGGGAATACGCGTACCGGTTCCCATAACGTTGTCGAGATTGTCGATACCAGAATCCATTGAAGAACCCATTAAAATAAGTCTTGGAAAAGTGCTTCAAAAATTATCACCAAAAATTAAATCGCAAAAATTTAATCGCGACTAAAATGAAAAACGATTTAAATGCATCGAGCAATCGCGAAAAACCGAGCAATGGCTAAACCGAGTAACAATACTGAGCAATAAAGAACGATTTAAGCGAGCAACTAGTCAACCGATCAACTAAAAGCCACACCGAACTACAAGACTTGAACGATTAACTTGAAAGTTACCGAGCAACAAGGCTTGACCAAAGCGTTGACCGAACAATTAAAAGTCAAGCAAATCAACCAAGCAACCGAGCAATCTCAAAACAAAACCAACCGAGTAACAAAGGTGGACCGACCAACATGGCAAGAAAAAATAGTCATAAAACACCACCGAACTACACTCAGGCGGAGACCGAACAACACTCAGGCGAGGGCAGACCGAATAACAAAAAGTAGTTGGATCAACCGGCAAAAGCGTTGAAAGCAGACCGAATAACAAAAAGTAGTTGGATCAACCGGAAAAAGCGTTGAAAGGAGGAATGAGAGGTCGCTAGTTCGAGGGCTGTGGAGTGCAGGCGCGTTTTTTTTTTAGATCTGGATCGCAAACAGCAACCGTAACTCACAATTTTGGATCAAAATCGATTTTTTGGTTGATTTTTGCTTGAAGATCTTCAAGAACACCAAGAACATCAAGCACAAAAACACCAAAAACACCCAAAAAACAATCCAAAACGGATCGAAACACTCAAAAATCTTCATAATCTCCAAGAACAAAAGATGATTGATGTCAAAAACAAGCTCTGATACCAATTGTAGGTCCAATGATCTCACAATAATACAATGATATCAATCAAACAATAAGAAACACAAGGAGATTTACACAACTTCAATGCATTATTGATTCATACAAGACTAATACATAAGTTGTTTTGGTTGCTAGAATACTCAAGATTTCACACAATTAGCACACACTTCTAGGACAACCCACATGACAAATGATGTCATTTTGGCATAAATACTCTAGGCCTAACACCCTAATGACTTAGGCACATGAGAACTAATCCAGTAGCCCATAAATGGCGTGGACTATAAGGACCAAAACCGAACAACCCTTGATTGTTCGACCTCCTATCGAAATTACAAATTAAGCCCAAATTAAATATCTTTTACAATTTAAGTCCTAGTAAATAAAAGATTAAACCACTAAAATTAATTCCCAACACTTGTTCTTGATGTTTTGTGTATGCAAAAGACGTAAATACCCTAATGCTCATTATTGAAAAATTGCCATAAAAAGGTGTGTTTGGTAAATTAATTCACTTCTCTTTCAAGCATATGATTGAACATCTTGTATGTGTACTCAAAATTACCTAATTAATCACATACATATCACAAATACATTCCATTAAACTTCAGCTTCATATATACAAACACACAAGTCATAGAACACAACTCAAGCATACAAGTCGTGAACACAATTCAACTTGAAATTGGAACTCTTACAAACTCAATCTAAAATCGGAACTCTGACAAACTCAATATGAAATCTGAACTCAATCTGAAATTGGAAATCGGAACTCAACTTGAAACTGATGAAATCCGAACTCTTACAATCTGAAATCCAAACTCTTACAATCTGAAATCGGAACTCGATTTTGGAGTTTGGCGGAGTGATTGAACTCCGGTCCTGTTGTGATCGAATCAACGGAATCCTGCTAGACTGTCATCGGGATGAAATCAAACCATTATTGGGATGCCACCATCATCGGGATGCAATCAGGAAACGAATTCGTTCTAGGCTGTTCTAGACTTCGATTTCGATTGGTTTAATCAATGGAATCCCGCTACCCTGTCATCGGGAATAAACATCAATCGATTTTATTGAAAGCTTTTGCTATCTTTGGTTTCAGATATATCCCACATCGCCTGGAACAGATAAACATGAGTGCTTCCTTTTGTTATAAATAGCTAGCTTTGTTCTCAGACTATCTCACAATTAAACGTAGGGATGTCAACGGATCAAATACGACGGGGATAGCTTCCCCCGCCCCCACTCCCAAAATTCCCCCGCCTCCGCCCACGCCCCCAAATCCCTAGACATTTCCCTGCCCCGCTCCCGATTTTTAGACTATAAAATCTTTTTTTTTTTTTTGGCTAAAAAAATCAATTTTGGGCTAAAAAATTATATTTTTGGGTTATATATATATATATATATATATATATATATATATATATATATATATATATATATATATATATATATATATATATATATATATATATATTATATCTAGTAGATAATGTACAATGGACCCAAGTAGATGATCAATTTTCAACTCTAGATAAATCATCTTACTATTTATAACTATTTGATGATACATTAATAATGTAATTTGTAGTATAAATACCACTTGATGTATACCTGCTTCCATTGAAACTTTTGGATCTGATGAGTGAGATTGGTTTTCCAGTTAATCCCAAGACTACCTCTCGAATTCCTCTGCAAAGCCTCATAAATTTTAGTGTGAATTTCGTATTCCTGAATATGCTCCTCATCATGTGTATATATAGATGGAGATATACCCTAATAAGAGAGATAGAAGAGATCTAGAGGATCTTGATTCAAACCGGGAACTCAACCCACAATGCAAGTGTATATCCTTATAAAATCGGTCCATCAACAATTTTGTATTATTACCGTACTTAATTTGAATGTAATGATAACAATATATATGCTTTTATGATTTGGACTCATCGATAGCTTGGTTAAGATAACCTACAGTTATATCTCAGATATCACCATCTTTTATAGTCCAAAGTCGTTCATAATTAGTTTGAAATTGTACATTGCATCCAAAAACCAACCGAGTCCAATTAGCATCATCAAGATCAAAAGATCCAATCCTGTAAGTCACCTTAAAGTCAGAATTATTGACATTAATTTGAGCAATAGCTCCAAGTGTAGAGTTTGATTCTCTAATAACTCTTCCTTGCAAGATCATGTCGTAGACTTAGTGAGTCTATTTAGTAAAGTCCAATCAACATTCACGATAGTGAGCTGTTGACACTTGAAACATCTAAGATAAAGGTTCATCTTATGATTTGACGATTATTTATATGGAAATTGTAGCCTTCGTTCAAAATTAGAACATATTCTTGATTAGACCTTCACAAATGCATGAATATACATTTTCAAATGCATTTGAGAATGTATAATCAAGAATATGTTATGGATTTTTTAACAAACGCTACTATTTCTATATAGGTAAGCGTCACCCGATAAGCACAAATCTATGTTGGAGATGTAACAAGTGCCACCAACATCATGAATGTTGATTAAACTTTACCGAATAAACTCACTAAGTGTAACACGTGCTCTTGCAAGGAAGAACCGATCATCAGCTAAATGTGACCTCGCACTTCCAAGATTCTCAAGCTATTTGCTCAAATAAACGTTGCTGCTGACTTACAGGACGTTTGATCTCGATGCTTATTAGACTATGTTGGTTTTTGACACAATGTGCACTTTCAAACTAAGAATTAAAGACTTTGGACTACGAAAGATGTAAATTTTGAAGGTGAGATCACTGACGAGTCCATGCGCTATGATATTGATAAAAGTTGTGATAATCGGGAGATGATTGAGCATGTGATGGGTTCCAATGATTCGTTTGAGTTTGTGGTTGAGGAGGAGTCATTCAAAGTATGTCATCTTCGATGATCGTTTTATGGCCTTAAACAATTTTCACAGTTTTTCACAGGCTATTGACATTTTTCGAAGGATTGGCAATGGCCAATGAGTGTGATTGCTCTGTGTTCTTGCGACATCGACATGCCAAAAGGATTATGTTTGTATTCTATGTTGATGACATTGTTTTCAATGGTGATGATCAAGAAGGAATGTTAGCTCTCAAGATCTTTCAGATCGAAGATCTTGGAAACCTGGAAACCTCAAGTACTTTTTAGGTATTGATGTTGCTCGATCGATCTAGTAAGAAAATACATATGCTATGTTAGAAAAATAGTGCTGTGTTTTTCCACGAGTACTACATATATATGTCTTCCATGTGTTGTGTCCTTCATCGTAAATGAATATAAAATCCTCTTTGACAGCAATGTCATAATAAGAAAAAAACTGAAAGTACAATGTTATAATTGGGTACATTTTTTCAAAATGCAATGCAAGGAAAAGAGATTGAAAATACAATGTTGTAAAAAATAAAAAAATTAAGTAGGATGCTATAAGAAACAAATGAACGAAAGTAAGTTGCTATTTCTTGCATTTAGGCCACTGGAAAAGCACTTGTACTTTCGACATCATATCTTTGTAGTAATTAAATCATTATACTTAATATGACCGTTTAAGAAAAACCAATTTCCCAGCTACCAGTTTCAACTATAGCAAATTGATAAAAAAATAATAGTTCAGTGGCTCGAAATCAATAAACAGGTGAAAATATGTTCAGCTTTCTGGTAGTCTGCCCGGTAACTGAAAAATGGTTATTTTAAATGGTCAAAAAAGTATAATGGTTTAGTATAAATATATAGTCACACTAAAGCATCCACATTGACTTTTTGAGATATGCTACTTGCACCTGAAGTTGAGTGAGTCAACAAAGAAGAGGGATTAAATTGAGTCATTATGCAAGAGGATATCATATTCAACAAAAGATCTAATGAAAAATTCTTAAAAGTAGCTGTAAACGTGACATCTTGTCCCACACCGATTATGATATGAATTGAGAGTCCCTCACAAGGAACTGGCTTTTTCATACAATATTTCCTTGAGAAGGAAAGGGTAAAACGGTCATTTACTCTTGTCCAGACATTCCGTCAGTCCAAAATAAGAAACGATCTTTTTTCTTACAAAACTTCCTCCTTTCATTCTGTCCAAAAAGAAACGGCGACACAACGATTAAATGGTCGGTTAATCTCATTGAGATGCATGGTTTATTTGGTCAAAAAAACGAGATAGTTGTTCATACCACACTTCCTCTAAACAGATGGGTATAAAGGTCATTGGCTTTCATTCAAACGGTTCATCAAACCACCCCCCAACAAACAAAAGGGTAATATGGTCATTTACTATCATTCACTCCATAAAAGAAAGTCTTTGTTCATACAACATTTCCTCCTGACACAAGGGTTAAATGGTCATTTACTCTAGTTCACTCGGTTCATTAGGACCAAAAAGAAAGCCTTTGTTTATAGAATTTGAAATGCTATAATACACAAACTAATGAAAGTATGTTGCAGTTTCTTGTATTTAGATGTGTGCCCTAAAGATAAAAGAGTATTTTACCCAAAGGTGGAATAAAAAACTAGCTATGCACTTTCTATTTTTTATTATAGCATTATTCTTTCATTTCTTATTACATCATTGTACTTTGAAATTATTTCTTATCAGGGTCTTGAATTTGGAAAAAAAGAATTTACACAAATTATTAGCTAACATTTAACATGTTACCTTCTAAACCAGTTATAATACTTTTAAACAAACCTTTAAATAGTCCAACAACTAATTAATACAAATTTCAAAAACAAAATCAACTTTATTCTTTCTGTTGCTTGTGAGTCAATAGGTTTATATCATACATGGCACAATGCAACAATCACAAAATTCTATCATAAATAACAATTCACTAAATAAAAAAAATACAATTCTTCACGCAAATTACGAAAACACCCCTTATGAATATCACTTGCCGGATGCGAAAATGACAAATTTACCCCTGGACTTGCAAATAAAGGTGAAATTTAAATTTATAGGGGTTTCTTGAGAGCGAGGACAGCTTTCTTGATTCTCTCAAAAGCAGCTTGTAGGGTGGAGAGAGATGCTGCATATGAAATCCTAATACACGTGTCATCCCCAAATGCATCTCCAGGGACAAGGGCAACCTGGGAAATTCAATATTTTGGACCTTAGAAAGTCAAACTTAATGAAAATTAATAAATTATAACCATCTTGTGATTTAATTGCAGTCCATGAAATAAAATTATAAAAACACGAGCCTTCCAAAAAGATGGGACACAGATTGATGTTTCGTGCGTGCAAAAGACGTAAATGCCCTCATCCTCATTATCGAAAATTACCCCTTAAAAAAGTGTGTTTGGTAAATTAATTAATTATTACCTGACCCTTGTCCAGTAAATACCGACATAATGACTCAGAATCCTTAATCAAGCCAAATCCATCAACCTCATTGCCATAATAATAACTAAAATCAAGAAACAGGTAAAAAGCACCCTACAAATTACAAAATGCAGGTGTTACAATCAAGATTCATAAATGCAAGAAATAGCAACGTACTTTCATTTATATGTTTATTATAGTATCCGTGTTTAACTTTTTTATATTACAACATTGTATTTTGAAAATTATTTTTTATAGTGATTAAACAATTATACATTTTTTGAGTGTTTAACAAAACCGTTGTTTAACCAAAAAGTACACCATTTTATCGATTTAGCCACTAAACTTTTTTATATTTTTATGATCATTATAATAATAGGTTAGTGGCTAAACTGATAAAAAATAAAATACTCTCTTTTATTTTAAAGGGAAATCTCCAATAAAGTCCTAATTTTTTTGCTCAGATTATGAAAAAATCCCAAATTAATTTTTATTAACAAAAAAGTCCCAAATTAATTTTTATTAACAAAAAAAGACAGAAAACCGGCTAATGTTTGGACTTTTCCGTAAACTGTGCGAAAATATTAGGACTTTATTGAAAATAAAACATGTAGTTTCTGTCTTTTTTGTTAATAAAAATTAATTTGGGACTTTTTTGTTAATAAAAATTAATTTGGGATTTTTTCATAAACTGAGTCAAAATATTGGGACTTTAATGGAGATTTCCCTATTTTAAACGGTCAAAAAAGTATAATGGTTTGATCACTATAGAGTTTAGACCATATTAAACAATAAAATGGTGAAAGAACAAGTTTTTTTTTGGTAAAAAATGGTGATTCTTTCTTGTTTTTTTTTTTAACAGTAAGTATTTTTTTTTTTTACATTAATGTGTAATGAAAATGGTGATTTTACCTGAGGTTCAGATATTTTAACACCATCTAATTCCCCGAAAGCTTTGACCAAAAAATCTCTTCTTTCACGAAATGCTTTGACCATATGTGACACGGCTTCTCCACCAGCATACCCCATTCCTAATGCAGCCACTGCAGCTTTTTGGGATATACTACTTGCTCCTGAAGTTGACTGAGTCAACAAAGAACAGGGACTAATTGTGTCAATATGTGAAAGATATCATAATCAATAAAAGACGATTGCTAAAGTAGCTGTTAAATACAACACTTGCTCGAGATAAAAAGGGTAAAATGGTCATCTGTTCTCTCATTCAGACAGATGGTCTAAAGAAGAAAGTCTTTGTTCATACGTTGTTTTCTCCAAACATAATAAGGGTAAAATGGTCATTGGTTCTTGTTCAGACCAAAAAGAAATAAATAGTTTTATTTTATAGAACATTTCCTCCAGACACAAGGGTAAATTGGTCGTTTAATCTCGTTGAGATAGTTTATTGAGATCAATAAAGAAACTCTTTGTTTTTATACATATAGCACTTCCTCCAAACAGAAGGGTAAAATCTAAAATGGTCATTCGGTCCAAAAAAGAAAGTCTTTGTTCATACGGCACTAAAAGGGTAAAATGGTCATTCGGTCCAAAAAAGAAACAGTCTTTGTTCATACAGCACTAAAAGGGTAAAATGGTCATTCGGTCCAAAAAAGAAACAGTCTTTGTTCATACAGCACTAAAAGGGTAAAATGGTCATTCGGTCCAAAAAAGAAACAGTCTTTGTTCATACAGCAGTAAAAAGGTAAAATGGTCATTTACTCCCATTCAAACGGTTCATTCACTCAAAAAAAAAAAAGAAACAATCTTTGTAAGCATTCCACTGGACACAAGGGTAAATTGGTCATTTACTCTCATTCAGTCCAAAATAAATTGGAAAGATTCACATGTCATAACGCAATATACAAAATAAAAAAAAAAATAAAAAACATGTGATGCTATTATTATTATTATTATGTACCTGACTTTGAATTTTGTTACAAGCAGCAACAAAATGTTTAGGGCCAGCAATATATCCAAGTCTCCATCCAGTCATTGCAAAAGCCTACACAAATAATCTTAATATTATTTATAAAATTATATTATTTTTTAATGCAACAATTTATATATACCTTAGAAAATCCATTAACTGTTAATGTCCGTTCCCACATGCCATGTAAAGCTGCAAAACTCGTGTGGACAGCTGGCGAGTATATTATATGCTCATATATTTCATCAGAAAGCACCTGAACAAATACACTTCACAAATTAGTTAACAAACAAACCCCAAGGGTAAAATGGTCATTTTACCAGGAGTCTTGGATGCTTTGCAACAACTTGAGCAATTTCTTCTAGAAGTTTCTTAGGATAAACCGACCCTGTTGGGTTAGATGGAGAGCAAAGAATTAAGAGTCTTGACTTTTCAGTAAGCTTAGCTTCTAGAAGCTTTGGATCTAAAAGAAAATTTTCTGAGATGCTTGCTGGAAGAATGACAGGTGTCGCGTCTGCCAGCCTGGCCATTTCAGGGTAACTCACCCAAAAGGGTGCTGGAATCATAACCTGAAAAAAGTTTAAAACTTGTTAGAAATAAATAACAACCTACTTTTAGTTATTTTTGTATTACAACATCCTACTTTCATTTCATTGTACTTCCCCAATTATAGCATTGTACTTTCAATTTTTTATTTTTTTTTGAAAAATATACCAAATTTATAGGAGTGAGAATTTCATTTTATTGAAATTTCAAAAAGTTGTATTAAGACATTGTACATTAAATATTGGGAATCTCCAATAAAGTCCGAATATTTTGGCTCAATTTATGAAAAAATCCCAAATTAATTTTTATTAACAAAAAAGTCTCAAATTAATTTTTATTAACAAAAAAGGACAGAAAACCAGCTACTCTTGGGACTTTTCGGTAAACTGTGCGAAAATATTAGGACTTTATTGAAGATAAAACATGTAGTTTCTGTCCTTTTTTGTTAATAAAAACTAATTTGGGACTTTTTTGTTAATAAAAATTAATTTTGGACTTTTTCATAAACTGAGCCAAAATTTTGGGACTTTAATGGAGATTTCCCTAAAATATTCACCACAATTGTAGCATTGTACTTTCAAAAATTTTTTTCAAAAATATACCAAATTATAGGAGTGAGAATTTCGTTGTATTTGTATGACATTGCTAAAATCGAGTAGATTTTTCAAGTTTAACGTTGTAATTGGAATAAATAAAAGTATGGTGATATAATAAATGCATTTAAACAACAATCTATTTACAGAAAATTTATTTATTTTATATAAAAAAAAAGTAAATAAAACTTGACCTCATCGCCTGGTGAACAAACAGCAAGAATTGCTTGAAGTATACTCTGTTTTGCTCCATTACTAACCACAATCTGATCAGGTGTGTAGGAAATATCATTCTCATCTACAATAAAATTAAAGAAAAATACTTAAGTGTTGGATAATATCAAATTACAAAATTACAAAATTACCCTTTAGTTTCTTGCATATTGCGGTTCGTAGTTCAAGGGTGCCTGCATTAGGAGTATATCTTGTGTACCCTTCACGGATTGCATTTATTCCAGCCTTTTTATAACAAAAAAGATATAAAGATTTAAACTTTATAGGAATGTAAAGAGTGGTTTTTAAGATAAATAATTGACAAGTCACCTACCTCAGCAATAACAGATGGGGTGTCAAAATCGGGTTCACCTGCAGCTAAACGGATGACAGGGACACCAGCTTCAACAAGGGCAGTTGCTTGGTCAGTTATGGCCACTGTTTTTGAAGGTTTGACCGAGTTGACTCTAGGGCTTAAAGTGGTGTCAAGTTCCATTTGTTCAGAGTTGCTTTCTGTTATTACTGCTGAACAGATTTTGGAGGACTTACCGCTTCTTTTAGTCTCCAAAGATCTAAAAAATACAAAAAGAATCAATAATTCATATAGTGGTTGTATAAATAGGTTGCAAATATATGATATTAAATCTACTTGATTTTGGATTTTAGACAATAGTAAAGTTCTCTTTTATGCCCCCTTTATTACGCATGAAACAGATTATAACACATGAAATGACATTGGGACAAAAATTGCAATTTTTTGTCCCATCTATTAATACAATTGGATAGCTGATGAAGAATGAAGATATTCATCCAAGATATTTAAGATTTTCCTCTAAATAGATGGCGATTTGTTGGGTTTAAGCTTTAAATATTTGGTTGGTGTTTAGTTTTCCATCCATTGCATTGATTTGTTCTCAAATTCGGATGAACATTTAACTAAATGAAGGTTTTCTGTCGTAATGTATGCAATCTGTATCACAATTTTCTATTACATCAATTCAAGCACAGTAATTGACAATTTGACATGTTTATTAGTTATAAAAGTAAAATTTGACTCCTTTTAGAGACCTTATAGCAGCAATTTCCATCGGATTGATGTATGATGAACTTAAACTATATGTTTTAAGCAAAATGTTCATCTCTATAGGGGATGTGAGCCCTAAATTCCAAACAGAAGAACAAGTTTTTGGTTTAAGATAGGTTCATCTCTATAGGGGATGTGATTTATTGAAGATTTTCAAGCGGTGAGTCCGGCTTTTCTATTGCATAACAACGTGAACGCGCTTTTGTTAAAAGTAAAATGCAATCTATTCAAACTTATCCAAAAATATCCGATCAACTAATAAATTCGTTTCCCGAACATACCAAAACATGTATCCGAGCAATTAAACAACCAGACTTGAGTTTAAGATAGGTTCATCTCTATAGGTTCATCTCTATAGGGGATGTGATTTATTGAAGATTTTCAAGCGGTGAGTCCGGCTTTTCTATTGCATAACAACGTGAACGCGTTTTTGTTAAAAGTAAAATGCAATCTATTCAAACTTATCCAAAAATATCCGATCAACTAATAAATTCGTTTCCCGAACATACCAAAACATGTATCCGAGCAATTAAACAGCCAGACTTGAGTTTGCTTTAATCGCGAAACAAATGTTAGCAAGTCAAAATGCCGATTCAAAGTAAAATAATGACAGTATCAAGTGAATACCAATAACAACATACTTGATTGACAAATTGGTGTTCAGCTGAGAAGAAAACGAGAGTGAAGTTGATCTGTTGGAGCTCAGTGAATCAAAACCGAGTCTGAAAGACTGATCTTTGCAGGAGGCAATGGAGCATTTGGAAGAAATTCCAGATATATGAGCAGCCATGGTTTTAGCCAAATTTGATTTTGGAATCCGAGTGCGAAGCATCCATGAAATTTATAAAGAAAGGGATGATGGGGGGTTTGGTGATATAGGTGGTAGGTGGGTTGATTCGGTGTACGTTGCGTTCCGAGGGGTTGTTGGAATGCCCTTCTTTTCCCGAATTTAAAATATTAAAAGGTTCTCATTTCCTTTTACAGTGTTTTGTATTCTTTTAAAGAGTAAACTACAATAATGGTCCATGTGGTTTGCATGAATTTTCAATAATGGATCAACTTTTGAAAAAACTTCGATAATAGTCTATATGGTTACATTTGGTTGCACGAATGGTCCAAATGTCAAGTAACAAGACTATTTTACACCTTTTAATTTCTTTTTCATTTTTATTTTAGTGTTTTATTTATTTTAATAATTAAAAAAAATACCCTACCCCACCCCCACCCCTTACGTCTCTCTCTCTCTCTCTCTCTCTCTCCCTCTCTCTCTCCCCCTCTCCCCTTGTGTGTCGCCTGAAAAAGAAGGGTTGTTCATATTGAGATACAAACCTTTGTTGATCAAGTATGGATGTTTGAGATGGGTATTCTGGTCGTCGATTTCACCGCCAGCCACCAATGGAGTTTGTAGCTATTCTTCTCGGTCTGTTCTTATCCTACGCACTACTTCGAGCCACTTTCTCACTTTTTGGGGTCGGCAAACCGAAGAACCTACCATCGGGCCCAACCCCCTGCCGATCATCGGAAGCCTCCACTTGCTCGGCCAGCAACCGCACCAATCCTTCCGACATCCCAAAGTTTGGAATATGCCATTCCATTCCAACACCAACATATGTAATAGGCTTCTAAATCACATTACGAGTTCTAATAGCTTGTATAATTACTATATTACATTTCAAATATTCTCATTTGCTTATCTTGAGCAATTTGACAATTTACTAAAATTATCTTATTTTAGTATTTTCTTTATATGATGGAATTCATGATTCATTTCCTTTCTTCTTTTAGCTAAATTGCTCGTGTTTTAAACTTAATGTTATCATGGAAGAATATATTCTTGTCCCATTATCCTAATTTAAGTAGTTTCTTAATCACAAACATCAAATTCCCATTTTTTGTCCCATGTTAGACTTTTACCAAAAGTTAATTTGTCTATCTTTTTGTCATCTAGATCTATTTTTATTGATTCTTTGATGTTTGTAGCTTAATACCAATATTATAATATGGATTCAAACTCAATTTCAATATATTTCAAACATAATCATATAATAGATCATGGGTTACCTTTTTAGTGCTTGCTGTAGAACAGCTCGTTGCTTGCAGAACAAGCAACCTTTCTTTAGGGTTTGTGAAAGGGATCCATTAGGAAGAGGGGGGAGGAGAGGGTATTTCTAATATTCATCATGCTTATCTTAATTAATATACATTTACTTTGATATATTAATAAACTTAGTCCCTTTACTTTTAATCTCTTTTAGCTAAATCATCTATTGCGTGTAACCCAAAAGGATCGTACTATATATAGTAATATCGCCAACTTGTTGTAACCATGAGCATATAACCAATAGCTCCTACTTGCACATGTCAACAACAATTGCATGGTCTCATATTACCTAACCTAGCAAGGTGCATGTCATCCGAGACAAGTATCATACTCATATCATATGAAACAACCCTTAGACGAGTGATCAATATTCATTTGCTCTACAATATATCTAGATGAACGTCAGACATGGAAAATCTGTTAGTGTCACATATTCAGGATTATGTTTCCCGATAGAGATTTGTGATGATGACAACATACAGACTGTACTATTGATTCTATATCAATCCAATCTGCGTGTGGCCATATATTTGTTGTCAGCACCAAATCATCAAGGGGCTTAAGGATATCACTTCTCCTATTAGGACAGAAGGAACAAATAAAATTGGACTACATGAACCCCGCCTACTCATCATGTCATATTTGGACATTTCCTTTATGGCTGCTAATTACGGACAACGTTGGGGAAAACCAAGACACACAAACTATAGAACTAAGATCTATGCATCTCCGTTTGAAGAATATAATGTATTACCATATTAGGATTACTCGTGTAATTTCCATGAAGTAATCTCTAAGTACGGGTTACTCCAATACTCAATCTCCATTGAGTACACATGAGAATTAGTGCATCTCATGCTATGTCCATCTTTATGATCAATCCACTAATACCCCATGCCAGCCTTGAGTCAATACTCACTCCCAAAAGTATGATTGACTATGGACATTTTGAATAATAATTTAATTATTCAGGAAGTCAATAAAACATGCAAAATTGAAAGACAATGATAAACTAATGAAATGACTGCCTTACACACATGTTAAGTTCTCCACAGAATATTCGTCAAATTAGATAAAGTTTTACACTGCATAAGTTCCCAACACAAATCAAACTAAACTAATCTCACCCAAGCCAATTCATTTTCAAATCTAATGCAGATGGAATTAGCATGGCGATCTTGCTTGGTCCGAGACATTGACTTAATGATCATATCAACTATCCTGCCTCATATGATATAACTCTATTAACTGCGATGTCTCTTTTGGTAAGAACTTGAATCTTGACTGCATACAAGAACCGTCTCTATTAGTTTGGAAGCTAGCATAAGTGTGCTTCTTTACACCGAGTTCTTCCATACCATAATAGATCAAGAACATCTTAAACGTTGAATATATTTCTTGACTTCCATCCATTTAATTTCGCCATGATTAGCCTAATGTCAACTCATCATGCTCAAGGCATATGATACATTAGGTCTCGCACATTGTGTGATCGATTCCTCTGCAAGTGCATATTGAACTCAACTCATATTATTCATAACCTTTGTGGAACTAGGATGAGTTTCACTCAGTCCTAAACCCTGATATAGAGACTTAAATCCTTTCTAAGAGTCTTGTACGTCTAGATTTAGTTTACTCATGTACTCTGGCTTATCCCTATGAAGTCCTCAAGTCTACCTTTATAGATTCTGATGATTCATAAGCATTCAGTCTCTCCCATGTCATTTGTAGCATAGCAATTCACAATTCACAATTCTCAATAATTTCATATTTCTCGAGGTAGGGACGTTGTTTAGATGAGAACTTTGTTATCTGTGTATAACATTAGGTAGACTTCAGTGGTCCCACTAGCTCTGACAATTATATGGCTCACTTTTTTTCTTATACAGCCAAACATTTGACTTTCTTATCGAACCAAAGATTCCATCTACAAGATGCTTGTTCAAGTCCATCAATATACTTTTCAATCTAACACACTCTATTTGGACATTTGGACTGTAAAAAACCCTCTGGTTGTGTCATACACATCCTCTTAATGTTTTCTGTTAAGAAAAGCGATTTTTACATCCATTTGCCATACTTTATAATCACCGACTGATACTGTGGCATACAATGTCCAAATAGATTTACTTATTTCTATAGATGAGAAGGTTGCTTCATAATTAAGCTTTGAGTATGAGTATAACTCTTCGTCACCATTCTGGATCTCATGTGTGTAATCTTCATCCATGTTTATCTTTATCTTGAAGACCCATTTACACCCGCTTGTCTTAAGATCAGGAGTGTTATCAACCAAGTTTCAAGCTTGGTTATCCTTCATGGATTTGATCTCACTCTCCATATCCTCCTTTCTTAATGCAGCCCAAGGGCCTGCCATGAATTCTAACTTTTAATAGTTGGTAGGCTTATAATGGTCCACCAGATATTCATCACCTTCGTTAACATGTAATCCATAAAACTCAGGTGCATGATGTACTCTATCAGCTTCTCGGACAGGAGATGGAGTTATGTCAGATTCCTCAACAAAGTCTTACTAAGTCTCAACAGGTTTCTCTACCTCTGGTTGAGTACTAGTGCCAACATCTGGTTCTTTGATCCTTTGATCTCATCAAGATCAATATGGCTCCCACTGATTTCTTTGAATACAAGTTTCCTATCATAGAAGACTGTTATTTGAGAAACAAGAGATTGTTGTCAAAAAATTATTATATCTAAGAAATCCAATCGAATAAAACTTCTTGTGATCAGTGTTCTTTGAGCTTCACGGTAGACCATAAGTCTCAAAAGCCCGAATTTCTAAATATGCCAGTAAAGAAGCATCTGCACTACATATTTTCTAGATAGTGTTTGTAGAACGTCTTATCTTGGTGTAAGGCTTAAGACTTTTCTACTGTCACTAAGGTTTAACCTCTGACACTGTTTGGAAGCATAATACGATTCATCATAACTCGACACTTCATATCCGATTTCCAATAGACTCAACGTGTGATACTGTGGTGTATAAAATGGAATTGAATTTTGAATCACTTTCATAATTCATTTAACGATCGTAAGATTCTTAACTAAGAAACTCGCTATCCACTCTTGGATTTGAGAATCTTATCCTCTGCTCACTTGATTCTATACTCTGTTCTTAGAGTCCCGAACACCATATAAGTCTCAAACTCAACATAGTATTTTTTACGGTTTAGTGGATAAAGTAAATTGTAACACCCGGCTTTTTCAAACAAAATACACCCAAAAATTTTCATTTTTAAATAGAGTTTTTAAACATACAAAAATAACAGTTTAGGTGTATAAGTTTATATAAAAAGGGTACAAGTGTATCAAGGAGTATCTATATCAAAATAAACTCCTTCTAAGTCGGGCCGCTACAACGGACAGTCCTATCCATGAGCTACATCTTTACCCTTAGCAGGGTCACGCTCACCTGCAGGGACAATTCACACACATACTGTGAGCTATAAAGCTCAATGAGTAATCATATAAACAATTTAACATATAAACATATACTTAAGTTATTAGAACTCCATATAGTGTACATCCATGTTTAAGTCAACATTTGGATATCAATCCAATCTCCTAGCCTCAAGGGCCGTTTATTATTTGGATATCACATCCAATCTCCTAGCCGTATAGGCCGTTTATATTTGGATACGGAATCCAATCTCCTAGCCACGGAGGCCGTTAACATTTGGATACGCAATCCAATCTCCTAGCCACGGAGGCCGTTAAACCATATCAATTGGGTAACTTGGCTAACTTCTAGGTTACCAATTCAAATGCTAAGCTATCTCAGACTTCAATACTTCAACCAATACATATCATAATTAGATATAGTACGGATTACTCACC
Organism: Cichorium intybus; assembly: GCA_023525715.1. NCBI lineage: Eukaryota > Viridiplantae > Streptophyta > Magnoliopsida > Asterales > Asteraceae > Cichorium > Cichorium intybus. Next base: position 110,896,603 of record CM042011.1, read on the forward strand.
TAGTATTGAAGGTTTAAACAATCCTAGCTAATGCCACAGAAGTTACAAACAATCCTTCAATGTTTTCCAACACCTACAATTCACATACACACCATAAAAGGTGAATTTCTTGCTTTTCAACCATCAAGGCTTGAAATTCTATAACTTTATGGATAAAACTCGGGATTAGAACATTTCAACACATCCCAAAAGTGAGTACATGAACAAGTTCTAATAATTCATAGGTGGTCCATTACCACCACCCGAATCCAACTCAAAACAAGGAGAAATCAACCACTCCTTCGGACTAAAAGGTAAATCTTACCTTCAAGAAGCGAAATACCAAAGATTACTCCAATCCAACTAGTTTTAAGCTTCCAATTTGATCCAAGAACAAAGAGGGAATGTTTCTAGGGTTTTTGAAGTGTTTTTGATCGAGATAGAAATGACCAAATGGGGAAAATCGCAAGTTTAAATGGGTGGGGTCGGCACGAAACCCGACCCGTGTCCGACAGCCCGACCCGGGTTCGACCCCGCAACCCGACCCTGGTTTGACAGCCCGATCCGGGTTTTCTACACAGCCCGACCCGGGTTCGAAAACCCTCCCCAGTTTGACGCTTCGTCTAAATTTGCTCTTTGACGGAACCCGACCCGGTTTCTGAAACCCGGTCCGGGTTTTTAGTGTCACACGACCCGGGCTTTAAAACCCGCCCCGGGTTTAACTTATTTCCATTTCGTTGATAGATCAAGGCAATAACACGACCTGGGTTGACCAACACGACCTGGGTTCTTCCAAAATGATCTTTAAGGGTCGATTTCATCTTTTAACTCAACCCGTTTCAAACCATGTGACCCGGTTTATCTCTTTTCAAGCGTTTTTCACACAAACTTTCTATCTTAGATGCATAAAACCATCTAACTTTTATAATCTAATTTCACATCGAAACTAAAATATGATTAAAGTAAATTTACTTACCGCAACTATCGTGGTGTTACATGAGTGGTCCAAATACGTTAGATGTACAAGGTACAACAGATTCTCAGCCTCTACCCACAATAATCTATGATAATGCACAATTATCTCTCTTAATAAAAAAGACTAGTAGTTATCATATGCCTTTTAGTCAAATGATTTCAAGAATCCTATCCTCCTGGAGTTTTGATAGCTTCTCTCAAGTTTATGAAAAAGCAGACAATCCCACTCATACATTTTATCTAAACATTTGGACCCTTACTGGTCTCATAGGTGTAATGGCAATAAATTTGTTCCAATATAACTATTAAAATATATTTTATTTAAACCAAGTCAAAACCATCTAATGAAATAATTTTTAGCATATCTTCAACCCCTTCTGATGAAGCTCAGCATTTGAACGACCAAACTATCTTTGTTGGGCTGAATTATAAAGATCTTGTAGTCATCGTAGAGGAGGAAGTCAAGAAACCTGATGACGATGATCAGTATGATGAACCAGAAGCTTGATCAACTTCTAAAGAGCTTGGAGGGTACCAATGATTCGACCCCAACTGCCCAATTCGAATTATTGATACTAGGATAGTGGGAGCGCTTTTGACTCCAAAAAGAATAAAATCAAAAAGCACTTGCCACACTCTAGTCCTTTAAAGCAACATTTTTGGTGGAGTCTCATGAGCTTCATGAGAAAATGCACTTACACTGGATCGAATACCTGAAAACGATGAATTCAAATATCGAACATATGTCCACCATCAAAGAACAACTTCATAAGGGTTCGAAACTTGTTATCAAACTCGAACAAGAATGCAACTTCATCAAACAATCTTTAGACTCCTCCTTTGTCGAAGCACGTCAACTAGAACAAGTTTTGACGGTTGCTCTTCAACAAGCATTGGATCACATCAAAGTGATGGAGGATGCTGTCAAAGTAGATGATCCAGAAGAAGAACAAAAGAAGATAATAAATTTTGGCAGAAAGCCTATTAAATCCTCTTCGAGCGAATCGACGCTTGACTCGAAGCCGCATTTGAACGTGTGGACTAGCGTCTCTGGCAACTTTTTCTACTCTTCCAAGATGTGAATCATTGTCTTGCTCCCTTATCTAGGGATGTTGAGCTCACAATGCTCTGAGCTCACCAAGGGGGACGATGGACGAGAAGAGAAACAGGGTTCGTTCCAACGACTGGTTGTAGAGCATGATCGAAGGCCACTGGCAAAACAAAGGCCATCGATGATGGTGCTAGTGCCTTGAAACCTTCCTTAACTAGAGGAAGTTCTAAGGGAAAGGAGAAAGTAGTTGAAGATGTACCAACGCCCCAAAGAATTGAAGAAACAAAAACTTAAAACTGAAGCAATTCTTGTCAGGCAAGAAAAGAAGGAGGCTGAGAAGGCAGCCAAGGCCAAGGCACATGCTGATTGGATTTCTAGGTTTAGTGATCCTCAAGGCCACATCGAATCTGACTTAACATTAAAAGCTAAATTTGATCAGATTAAATCTTTCGCTTGGGGCACCAGAGAATCGCGTCCTCTTGCTTCGAAGGAAAACTACTCAATCGAGAACACGTCAAGTTCTCAACTTGACATGCCCATCACATTGAAGGCATTTGGGTACTTGAGGGTGTTCAATCGATCGAAGACAGACATGGATACGAAGTCGAAGGGTTATCATGATCGACACATCAGTTACCATGTCAAGCTGGGTCAAAGTCAAGATGCAGTATGGAGCCTACTGATGATTCAAAGGTTGGAGTTCTTCTCGAAGAACTTTTCCTACAAAAATGTTTTTACTTGAACAAGTTCACTGTTGTTCGAGATTTAACCGACCAAATGACATTCACAATAGCTGACTTTCCATTGATGAATCTGCATGACCTGGTGGACCTCTTTAAGATGCTTAAGCCCTAGAACAACAAGAGCTACTATCCGCTCAAGAACGTCGCCACGTTTCTTATTTGTTACTATATGGACTTGGCTCAAAAGGACCTAGAATTAGCAACTGCCATCTCGAAGAAACCTAAAGCTTCAGGGAACATGTATCTTCCACCCAACTTTCAATATCTTGCCGACTGAGAAATTTTCAAACAACCCTACTTGGGAATTTATTTCTGTTTAGACGTCATGGAGGAAACATTGTTCGTTGTGGGTTTTGACTTTAGGAGAAGCATCTCTATAGTATGCCCATTCTTTATGTTGTCGCTCGAGCCGTTGAAACTTGTCCAAAGAATACTAACAAAGCTTTGAAAAAGCACTTTCTTGAACAAATCAACTGGTGCATGGCTGTGAGGTAGACTTTTCTAGAACTTTTTCCAGATCTGCTCCCAGAATTGGTTCCAAGGGCTTGAAGCATTTATTTGAAGAATCGAAGCGTCTTTTGACATAAATGGGGAGATTGTTGAGTGGAAGACTTTGTGTTGTGTCGAAGACCAAGGCATCTAGGATGCGATTTGAGTCATATTGGTCGAAGTACCTTTTGTTACATTCAAAGTTGAAGCATTTCGACTCTTCTCCTTCGAATGTCCATGTAGTCTAGTAGAGTTGCTGCATCATTGTAAGAGCATAATTTTCGATTCCCTACTCTGATCTATACATCCCCTGCAACAGTTTGCCAGACCCTTATAAATGCCTCTCTAGCCGTGCAACACGTGGAATAACATCATTGATCCTCTGATCCACTATCTCGATCCTTTGTGTAGTATAAATAGATAGTGTCAGTCATGTTAGTAAATACAACTTTTGATAATGAGGTTAGAAGTTAGGGTTTCATCATTGTTCGTATTATTCTCTGTAATACTTGAGCTGTAACCCTTCTTCATCAATGAAACGTTGAATATTAGCAATCCACTTATTGATATTTTATTCCGCATTTTGTTAGACATATTGATTGAGACTTGATTCGAAGGACTATTAGATTAGCCCTTCGGATCTCGGGTTGTTCATATCATCACCCCTTCAAACATAACAAACTAAATGAAACTAAATGCCTAAAACCAAGAGATTCACTATCAAGTAATCGAAGATCACCGACTCTAAAAGTTTCGATCATCAGAGAAAATACGTAATGAAGAGTGACGAATGAAGGATTTGAACAATTAGATCAATTTTAACAAAACTGTGTTTGTTTCATTGAAGAAATGAATACTACAAATGTTTCGACAACAACATTTGAAGCGATCAGTTACGAACTTACAAGTTAATTGAATCATTCATCGATATATGTAAATTTTTTCTTAGGGTTTTATTTTTCTTATCGAAACCTAAAATTTGTTTATCCCATTCACGTTCTTTTAAAATCAGTTAGTTCAATCATAGAGTAATAAAAATCTACAGTGAAATAACATTATGTTTATAGGTACACATACACAATTGACAAATAAATTCCTACAGTGAAATACCATTATTTTTATGGATATACATTCAAAATTGTTTTATCATGAGTTAAATATAAGGTTACTTTGTAATCTAACATTTCATATGTTCATTATGAACGTATGGTCATTAATGAACATATGTTCAACCTTGAACATAATTCATCAATGAACATATAAGCATGCATATATTCTGTTTAAGGTTAATCGTGTATGTTCATCAATGAAAATATGTTCATCATTGAACACAAGTTCATCAATGAATATATTATAAAAATGCGTATATCTAGATTCTGTTCTGTCTATGATTAATAAATTTGATATGTTCATGTGTGAACATATGTTTATGTATGAACAAATAATAATACATATATTTTGTATAAGTTTAATGACATTTCATACGTTCATGGATGAATGTATGTTCATCTATGAACATACAATAATACACATTTTTCTTGATTCTGCAATATGTTATAAAAATATGTTTATTGATGAACATATGTTCATGCATGGATATTGTATATTAAAAGTTATGTATATGTTTATGTAGGTACACGATACTTCCAACACACTAATAGATATATGAGTAAAGAAGAAGATTCACTAGAAGGTAGACCATATTGGTTTCTATTATTAGTGATGGCATAAAACCAAAACTAAAAGACCAATTTAATACATTGGATGACGTTGATAGATAAATATGTTAAATATTCTAAAGAAGGTAGTTTCAATGCTCAGAAAGAATCACTTAAGAAGGTGAAAGGAAACGTTAGCTATAGGTATATGGTTTGTACCAAGTAAAGGATGTGATTACTATACATTGACTGCCAATGTGGGAAGAAAAAAAAAGCAATGTCCTGCATTTGCTAAGTTCAGGTTTAATGTCGAGACATCAAAATATTAGCTCTATAACTTTGAGAAAAGACATAATCATAAATTGTTTACTGCAAGTAACATTTACCTCTCAAAAAGTAAGCGCAGATCAAAATACAAAGATGAACAATTCATACATGATTGAAGCATGTGTAACATTGATGAACAATTCATACATTGATGACCAAATTGAAAGGAGGTTACAATCAAGTTAGGGGAACAAACAGGGACTTGAATTTTTCCATTGGAGAAAGTGATTTAAATATGGTTGTTAATATAATGATAAATAGGATGGACAATGTGCAAAACTTCGTACATGTGAGATAATAGTGAGTTGGCGTGATTGTTTTGCGCTGACGGAACTGCAAAAGCAAACTTCAAAGAATTTGGAGACATGGTTTCATTTGATGCAACATATATTACGAACAAGTAAGTTTGATTTTGTATATAAGTATATTTCGTTTTAACATATTCAGTTATGAACATATGTTTATAGTTGAACATTTTTAAGGTTCAGATATGATTATAAAATTGTTTAACGACATGAATCGTAAAACATTAATGAATATACATAAATGATAATTTAAACGTTTTGGCATCAAAATTTATGATTTTAGAATTATATTAATAGCTATCAAGTTTATATATAAGATACAACATGGTTTTCATACCCTTCACGGGAATTAACAATCACAAGCGCTCAGTTACATTTGGTGCCGATTTACTTTGTAATGAGACTGATGATGCTTATACATGGTTGTTGTGTTGCTTTATACATGCATTTGATAAAGAACCAATTATTGTTGTTACCAACCCAAATCCATCCATGAGAAATGCAGTAGGAATAGTTTTCAAGACTGTATGACATAGACTTTGTATGTGGCATATAGGAAATAAAATAAATGATAAGGTATTTGTTTATTGTAACATTTCTTGAAATTCATATGTGAATGGAGATATAATATTATAATTGGTAATGATAGTTTTTATTGACAATCTTTAATGTGCAGGTTTCTCCATAAATTATGGCTACTAATTTCAAGAACCGAATACAATCGATATTATGGAATGATAAAATAGATTGCATTCAATTTGAAACTATGTGGCATGCTTTAATGGATGAGTTTCAACTAAATTACACTAAAAGGTTAAAGGAGATGTTTTCTATGACAGATCGGTGCATACCCACATATTTCAAGGATATTCCGCTTTCAGGTCTAATGAGGACGACTTCGGGGTATGATAGTGAAAATTCATTTTTTGGTTCATACATGCATTGTGACAACCGAAATTTTTGACATAGATAATATAAGGATTTCGTATGAAGAAGTTATGCCCCTGCAAGGTAAAAAAAAAATAAATAAATAAAGAGAAAAACTAGAAATTTCTAGACTAAGAAGACTCGTCTTAGTCTTATAAAATCAAGTAAAACTTAGACTAAGAAGACTCGTCTTAGTCTTAAGTATGGAATAAGGTGCAAATATGGAAATGGATGGGTTAAGACATTTTATTTAGTCAATATGAGATATTAGTTTGATTAGAATTTTAATTTTAAAGACATAAGGGCAAAGTTTGAAATAAGGGACTAAAGGTGAAAAGTTTATTGTGCAAACTTTGGAAATTAATATCTCAAAATCTAGAAAGAATTGGACCCAAGTCAGTAGGGGAGAGTTGTAAAGCTCATTCCCACCTTTTTAAAGGTATAAGGTTAAATTTCCGATACCGTATGTGAAGGTTATGGCTGGGAGAAAATCAGAATAAATAATAATAAAAAGATAGAAAACTTTTCTAAGTCAAGTAGGAGGGGTAAATTTGTCATTTGCCATTTAAACCAACCCATGGTTTTTTTTATATATACCTGTGGACCCGTCTCTCTCTCTTGGACCACGTAAAACCAGAAATCGGGAAAATGAGATACGCATATCACACCAAAAATCGAATTCGTGCATGTTCGCCAAATCGAGATCAGATGGAAATAGTGAATGAGAAAATCGAGATCTATTGAGGATGGAGAGATAGAGATCGAGTGTGTGCAATCGATTACAGATCGAGAGCCAAGATGGAGAGAGAGACAGATCGAGATCGACGAACCAGCAGTCGGTGCTGCTCTTGCTCGAACCAGCAGTCGCGCCGGAGAAGATGACCGGCGGCGGCGGCTTAGCTATACGCATGAACCAAAATCGAGAGGGAGTACACAATCGAGATTCTGAGAGACAGAAAGCAGAAATCATGAAAGAGGACACGCATACAAAGATCGATTCTTGTGTGTGTGTTTGCTTTTTGCCAAATCGAATCAGAAGACAAAGGAGAAACCGCGTGAATCAGAGATCGGGGGAAAGAAGGGACGAGACCTGGTCTCGTTGTGTGCGTGATTTTGGGATCTAGTTGCTGATACAAATCAGATGCGAGAAAGAGAGAGATCGAGGCTTCAAGAGGGATCAAGCAGCTACAGGATGTGTACGATTTTCCGGCGACTGAGCAAGCAAATCGCCGGCGGTGGTGGCTGCTGTTGCTTGCGGTCATGGCTTGTGGTCAGAATGTTCTGTAGCGATATTGGTGACCCCCTTTTCAATCTGATTTCATGCATAAGCTGTCCCAAAAGCCTTCAAATGTCCATATATTGGTAAGAACTGAAAGTAAAACCTTCCAATATCAGATGGATTAATTTCAGAATTGCATGATAATACCCGAGATTATACTTGCATGTGAAACTCATGGGTGATTGTTATTTATGTTGTTGTTTGGGACAGAAAAATACAGCCAAGACGTTGACTATTGTGATGGTGAGCTTTTGGTGGATGGGATTGACCGAAGACCATAGCAAACTGTTAGAACTAGAAGTCAAATCGTTGACCAACTCATAGTTTGATATGTTAGGATTGTATTATCAAACTTCTTATTTTGATGGAATGAAATTACTCTTGTACGAATGTTTTTAAGTAATGAACGAAAACTTATGTCTTATGTATATTGTTAACATATATCTCGGATAAGACATGTTCTGATAATATTGTAACTATCCGAAATCCAGTATTGGATTTCGGACCATCAAAGAAAAATCAGAATCAGCAAATACCTCACCCAGAAGAAAGGATTCTGAAGACCTCACTCAGAACTAACTCAGAAGATCAAGACCCTCAACTGTATTCCAAAAACACTCTGATACAATCAGCCAGGACTCCGAAATCCAATAAAGATTTCGGACTATCAATATCAATATATCAATGGAAATATCATACTTAAGCATTCAACAAAGAAGACTGAAGATCAAAGAATGGATAAGGCAAGAGATAAGCACATCAACCTATAGGATATGATTAGACTAGATCAAGCGTGGTCCTCTAGAAGCATGTCTGTTGTACTTTAGAGTATTATTATATTATAGACAAGCCACCTTAGTCTGACATTGTATTTTTATATTAGATTCACCTTTCCTTATCTGACTAAAGAGAGACGAGTTGTCTCCTCTTCAGTCCATAGGTTCTTATCCAAAGGTCATCCCTTAGTCTATAAAAGGGGAACCAAGTTCATCTTCAGTCCTCATGGTTTTGAGAGACTTTGTGTAACACTTTCATTTATCAATACAATCTCTCATTCCATCAACTCTTACTCTCTCATCTGCATTTCCTACTGTTCTTACATTTCTTGCACCCTTCAATTCTAGTCTTTACATTTTCAATATATATAACTGCTAGTCTTTATTATTTATTGTTGAGCTATTAAGATCTATTCTAAGTATTAACTCTTATAATTCCGCAACCACATCAAGTCTTTGGACTTGTCCATTTCAAGTCTCAGGACTTGTCCCTCCGAAACTCATATTTCGGATCATTACATTCCGCAATCTTCATTTCCGCACTTACTTAGAATATTTGGCGACAACAATTGGTATCAGAGCCTGAAGCTATCTATAAGGTTCTAAGCATCTAGTTTGCTCAAAACCCTGGCTGAAGCAACAACCCTAGAACCCTCTGTAAATCATTGCATGCTATTATAGCTCACTTCTAATATTATCTCTTACATCTCAAAACAGTTCGAAATCTCTTTTTCCTTCATCATGCAGATGAACTACTCTTTGAATGTTGCTAACAACGTTGGAGGCTCTAATCGAGCTCCTATACTCATTCCTACTGAGTACAATGGCTGGGCATCTCGTATGCGTAACTACCTCAAAACCAAAGGCAAAGACATTTGGCGTTCAGTTGAAGAAGGACCTCACCTTCCAACATTCACCCCTAGACCCAACACGGCTGAAGAAGCACTAGGTGGCACTTCTCAACCAAGACTAACACCCTTGGACATTGAGAAAATGGATAATGACCAAATTGCCTTCACTGAAATCCAATGTGGAATACCTCAGAACTCTTCGATCTCATACAAAACTGTACAACAGCTCAACAGATCTGGGTTCTTCTACAAAACATGTTCTTAGGAACAGAAGAGGCAAAGGATCAAAAATTGGTGTCAAGTGTGTTAGACTATACGCATTTCTCAACATTTGCCGGAGAATCACTAAGTCAAGCTTTCACCCGGTTCTCCATAATCGTCACCAGACTCCTAAGTTCAGGAGCAGAAAGAACCAATCAAGAAATCAATCTTCGATTTCTTGAAGGGCTCGGAAAAGACTGGGTACTTGTCAAAATGATTCTTCAGGATTCTGGCAAACTAAAAACATTCAACATGTACCGGCTATACAACAATCTCATCGGACAAGAACGAGATATCAAGGGCAATCAGCAATTTCAATTTGGTGGACCTCTAGCCTTAGTTGCTGAGCATAACTATCAGACAAGAGACATCTCTCAGCAACTGGTTCATTATCAACAAACTCAGCAACAAACCAATCCAAACTCCAATAGCCCTTAGATCCTTTTAACCTAGAACTCGCCTCAGTCTCAACAAACAAACACCATAACTTCATACCATCCCTCTCAACCTCAAATCTCTTACCCTTCAAACTATCAAACTCCAACAAAACAAAACCAATCCTCATCAATTTCACAACCATCCATTCAGTCTAAATCTCCTACCCTTGCACTACCAGCTTCGGTACAAGCTTCTGACTCACACTACTCAGAATACGACGAAGCTGAAGAAGCAGCATATCAACATGAGATTGTATTGATTAGTCAGAAATTTAACAGGATACCATCCTACTCTGGAACCAAAAAGAACTATCGTCCCTCCAATCAAAACGGAGGATCTCAACCAAGAAATAACTATCAAAGAGGATATCAGAACTACAATCAAAATCGCCACTACCGAAAGCCCAAAGATCAGCAACAAGAAAAAGCAAAGCCAGACCCAGCTATCACCCCAACTTCTGAAAAGAAAGAATCAGATGTAATCAAATGTCACAACTGCGGAGGTTTATGGCACTATGCTGCTGACTGCCGAGCACCAAGAAACTACTCAAAGGCGAAAGAAGAAGAAAAAGTCAAAGCATTCGTGGCTTCCAGAAATGTCGAGATCTGGTCCTCAGGAGATGACGATGAGCAGTTTGTGATGAAATACAAGAGTTGGATCGAGATTCAAGAATGCGGAATAATGTAAATAAACAAGATCAAGAACAGACAATATGAAGAACTGAAGTCTAATGATTAAAATGCAACTCAAGAACAATTCGATATGAACTATTCTGTATGAGTGCCGTGAAAAGATTACAAAAGTTTACCCTAACAAAGGTACGAACATGCTATTTAAACAAAAACTAAGTATGGAAGGACAGACCCATTCCATAACCGATAGCAAAATTATAGGCATAAAATCTGGCAACAAATCCGATCAGCATATTTGACTCAATCTTAATATATGACTCAACAATCTCCCCCTTTGAGTAAAAAATGCGACTTTTCTTCATTCTTCAGGTTTTACTCCACTTGTTTGTCTGTCAAACACCTTTAGAATGATTGCCAGGATCCTTTTTCGAAATTCAATGTACCACCTCAACATGTCGTTGACGCAAGTTTTATCATCAGTGGTGTTGGATGGGAGTTTATTGATGATGTGAAGAATATGTTCCAACACTAGAGTCCTGTAAAGATGTTTGTCCAAAAGAAAGAATATTCTTTTAATATTCTCAAGGCCTTCCTTTGAATTGTATGCCACACTCCAATTTGAGTTGACAATTTTTCCGATTTTACGCTTATTCAGATTTTTGGGAGGAGGACGTCTCACAGTTAAAGGAACTTTGTCTAGAACACCAGCAACTTCAACATCTAACTTTGCCACTTCAAGAATGTAGTATCCAATCATTCTTTTGATATGATCAAAAAGAGGTTGATACTTTTGTTCTCTCGACAAGATATTGAACAGAGATATCCAGTCGAATGGATTCAGAAATGGAAGGTCAGCAAGAGAAAATTCCATCTTCTCTTTATCATCTCCTCTTAAAGCCAAAAACCTTGCGTTTTTGAAAGAAACATTGACCTCAGGAAGACGGGGAGTCAGCTGCACAATCTTCTTCAAACTCCAGGTCAAATGTTGAGGATGCACGTTCTTCAAATAGAAGGTGAATAACAGATCATTCACTTCCGAACTAGAAAGACGGGTGTCTTTGAGTTCCTCAAACCCTCGGAACAGGAGAGCTTTTGCAGTAATCGGAAAGTCAAACTGCGAGTTTACATCATTGCTTGTGTTATATGAGGCTACTGGTTGAAGCCAATTCTCCACAGGCTCAGTAATTGCTTCCATTGTCATTCTTTTATAGTGCCAGGGAGGAAATAAAGACATTTGAGTTTTCAGGAGTAACTCAGCCTCTCTTTTGGCAGCTTCCTCAGCATCCAGTTTGCGAGTGAGGTTGAGAATTTCATCAATTTCCTTCTCCCTGGTCGATTTGGCAGCGTCCTTATCAGATTCTTGTTCTTCCAATATCTCATTGCCTTTGACTTTTGATGGACCAGCGCCTCCTTCAGCATTTTCATTGGTTTTAATCGGAGTGTATTTCTTCGGAGTCTCCTGATTAAGTGTACTTTCTTCATTTGTTTCGTCTCCCCTTGTTTCGGAGAGGCGACACCTTCCGAAACACCCTTTAAGGCAGCGAGAAGATTGAATACGGGATGAAGCTTAAGGGTCAGATGTCTACGTACCTGAGGATTGAGAATTGGATCAGTGTCCTCAACAATCCGATGAAGGAAGGAGTCAATTTCCGATACACCACTTCGAACAGCTTTGTTCTGAGACAAAGCCGAGGTAAGAATGGCAGACTTGTGACGGAGATCGGACTTGATGAGCTGGATTTTAGTTTCTTTGGCGGCTAATTTATCCATCAAATAATTTTCCGTGGCCAAATCTGTCCTCAGTTGATCAACCTTTGTATCCATAGAAGATACCCATTCGGAATATTGCTGCTTCAATTCCGAACGTAAGGTAGAAAGTGCCTCTTTTTCATTCTTCATAGAGGTGCTGAAGTTGGAGATAACTTGTTGCATATTTTCATTGTTCCGAACATGAGCGTCACGGAAATCTTGAGTAAATTTAAGAACATCTTTTTCCAGTATGCCAATAGAGGTGGCAGAGTCTCGCATTTGTGCTTCAGATTTCTCGATGAGGGAGGTGAATTGACGCATGAGATTGAAATTTTCGGTGATCAAGGTATCCACCGAGTCCTTGTGAGCATCCAACTGGGATTGCCAATCGGAGACAGAGGGATGCGCCTTGGATTGGAGAAGTAATTCCAGTTTGGCAGAGATTTCCGAGAGCTGATCAGATGACATCGGAACAGAAGAACTGGGAGTCTTTAGTTTAACATTGGATGGAGATTCAAGGAAATCAGAAAGATCATCCTGATCATCATTAACCAGGATATCTTCCTCTTCATCAATGTCGGTAGGGGGGTTGTTATGAGGGGAATCAGGAATGGCAGTTTGTTTTGGTGATGGAGATTTTTGAGTATTGGTGGTTCGGAGGGGTGAACGGTCAGGTGTGGATTGTGGACTAGAATGAGGAGTTGTTTTTGGTGTGGGGTCATGAGGCGGTGATGCGGGAGGTGGAGAAGGCTTGGTAGGTGGAACCTCTTCAAGGTTGTCGGTAATCGGAACGTCGTGCGGGGAGGTTGGAATTTGATGAGTATCGGAGAGTTCGTTTTCAGAATCATAAGACTGGACAAGCTTTCGGAGTCTCCTTGGACGTTTGGGCTGTTTTTCGGTGTCAGATGCTGCAGCTCTACCTTTTCGTTTGACAATTTTATTTGGATTTTCAAGTCTGTCAAAAGCGACTTGATGAGCTTGATCAACAGCACGAATTCCTGATGGAGGTAGTTGTCGATATGCAGCAATGCATTGCACGTCCTTCGGAACGCGGTCCAACATCGTGATCGGAATGGACCCAATGAAATCGAAATCCTCCGATTTGGTGGTCGCAAACTGTGTGGTTGACAGCGTCGGAATGATCGCTAAGACAGAATCAGTCATGATATGAAGATGATGTTGCTCAATAGCCCGTTTCACCACAATGGACCAAAATCGAGCACAAGAGATTTCAGAGTGTCGATTCTTGTAGTTCACGCTCTCGACAAATTGGCTCCAAAGAATTGACCCGTAATCAAGGTTGATGTCATGATAGAGGCCATAAAATAAAGAGTAAAAGAGCTTACTTGCACTGTCTGTGGCTGTCGTGCGTTCGGAGAAGCTTTTGAACAAGATTGTGAAAAGAAAGTTCCACAGAGGTGGTAGGCTCTTCTTTGTGAACTTGGAGAGTTGCGTTATATCACCCTTGTAGCCTAGTTGGTAGAAAAACCGTGGAAGAGTAGAAGGCGGAAGGGAATCAGGATCGACAATATCAGTTTGATCAGTAAACCCTAGCAATTTTCCAAATCGAGACTTGGAAATGCACGTCTTGATGGATCCAACTTCAAAAGTAACGACATCATCAGCCTTGTTGTAGAATGCGGATGAGTACGCAGATGATAGATACACGATTGGAACCTCCTCTGAAGCAGTTAGGGCTTTGTAGATCCTGGAGAATTTGAGACATTCGATCATCGGTTGAAGAGCTTCATTATACTTCGAAGAGTGAAGATCAATAATCATGTTCTGATTTTGTTTGATCTTCAGCATTAGAGATGAGGAAGTATTTTTGTTTGCTGAGGATGAACCAGCCATTTGAGAGTTCTTGAAAGTTCGTGAGGGCTTTGAAGATGAAGAGTTCTTGCGTGAGAGATGAAAGAGCGGAGAAAAAGAAATAATGAGCCAAAAACCTTTTAAATATCCTTTGAAGAGTGTTTGGAAAAGGAAATCCCGCTTCAGTCGATTACGTTTCCCAAGAATCACGCCGTATCATCATGAGTAACCCCCAAAAGTCGCATTACAGGCGCGTGAAAAGCGATAAAGTTGCTGCTGCACAGATGACGTTGTAACTGCCACGTTTTGATTGTCTTATTCAAAATTTGAAAATTTTGAGAAGTAAAATGAAATGCCAGGTCAGCAATCTGAATCCTTATCAAAAGAAAATCAACCAGAGTTAGAAAAATCAAATAATGATTTTCGTGCAAGAGTGTGCCAAAGAAAAAGAAGAAAATCGAAGTTTGTTTGGTAATCTGTGATGTCGGAATGACATAAAACTGATTGATCCCGGGCAATGATCTCTTCCTTCGGAATCAAGAGAGATTCAAAAGTGGTTTTGTGGTATCCCGTTGAATTACGATCAATTGATTGATAAGAATCATTGAAAGGTTTCTTTTAAGATGTTGGCTTAATGGGTTGGGTTTAACTATCTTTCGGATTCCGAAAACGTGAGAAATGCTCGAAATCGGAAGAAAGTACTTGTCTGACCAGAGTAGTCATGAAAACAAGTGAGAGGTAGGAGAATTTTGTCTGACTTGGGAAATGTTTGGAAATCTCAAAAAAATAAAAAACTGGATCTTTTTGGATAGAAATTACTTGGGTGGAGTAGATTTCATAAAGAACACGCAAAAGTGAAAGATTGAGATTCCCTTTAAAGTTTTCGTCAATTCCTTAGTGGGGTCGGATTTTTGGGTTTCATTCGGAATGGTGGTAAAAACAATTCCGAAATCATGAACACAGAATTTGTGTAACCATCAGTTTTCAGTGGTATTGCTGAAGACCTTCATAAGGGTTACAGTTATATGGACATGTATTGAATATGGAGAAATAATAGAAAGGTCAAGAGAGGATGATGAGTCTCACAGCGCCCCATGGTAAAAATGAGTTGCGATCTTTGACTAGAATTTCCGAAATCATATATTGAAATTGGTTGAGATTTCAATAATCATGGATAATCGTTTTTGGTACTTAGAAAATAAGATAAGAAGAAACCCATCAATTCAAAATAGTTACAAAAAAAATTGTATTCTTGCTGAAGAATGCTGACAAGGACTTGGCTATCATGAGAAAACATTTAATGCTTAGGCGAAAAGGAAGGAAAACGTCCAATCAGTTGCTAATCAGCCGTCTCCGCCTTTATGACACATAATAATGACAGCAGGCTGCATCATTACTTCAAAAAGTAATTAAATATCCACAATTGGAAGCTTAACCGGTGTCATTTCTGCCTATAAAAAGGAACCATTGTTAGTAGAAAACACCCACACCCAAAAAATTACCATCAAAAGAGATATCACATGGCGCGTCGTCCCTACAACCGTTTTGACAAAGTTGAGGTCAAGATAAAAGAGGGCGACTACTCAGGTGGCATCTATGGCGGGGTTGTCACGAGAGTTTGGAATCACCAATATGAGGTGAGGATGACCACTCTCAACAATGGCGAGGTTGGTGGACCACTGACCGTTCAAACAAGCTGCCCCTTTCTGCAGCCTGTCCCACCAAGAATTTTGGTGGAATTTAAACAGTTTGACCTCGTTGAGGTCTGGCACAGGAGGGGGTGGTGGCCGGCAGTGATCATCCGTACCACTCCCCACAACCAGTTCCATGTGGGACTGGCGGATGAAAGTCGCCTCTTTGTTGATGAGAGTGAGCTTCGCCTCTACCAGGCTTTCCATCCCGGTGATCCTCCCATGTGGCATTACTACAAGCTGTAGGTTGAAGTAGTTTTTGTTTTTGATTTTTGATGTTATGAACTTTGTTCTTGTAGCTTGAATGAAACGTGGTTTTCTTTTGTTTAATGATTTCTGTTTGAATTCTGTTTCTGCATTCGCATGGATATCAGCAAGAAGAACAATACAAAAGGAAAAAGAAAATAAAATACACAACGCAGGAATTAGAATTTTAAAGATAAAAAATAAACAAAACAAACAAAATAAACAAAAAAGAAAAATAATTTTGATATTTTAAAAAATTAAAAAAAAAAAAATTAAACATAAACGAAGTTTTAGAAAGGATACATGCATTCCGAATCATTTATGTCTAAAATCCGATTCCGAGGCATTCCGATTTTCGGAATCAATCGGAATCTCAATTAGATATCGGAACGGATTCAGCTTCCATCATTCCGAGACCTTGAAGAATTCTGTTGAATGCTAGTTCAGGAAGGGCCTTTGTGAAGATGTCTGCTAGTTGATCATTTGAGCAGACGAAATGAATCTCGATGTTGCCGTATTCAACATGATCTTTGATAAAATGATATCTGAGTGCAATGTGTTTAGTCTTTGAGTGTTGCACTGGATTGTGACAGATCCGAATCGCACTTTCGGAATCACAGTAAAGAGGAATACGTTTCATATTGACTCCATAGTCTCTCAGTTGGTTTTGAATCCATATTATCTGAGAGGTGCATGAAGCAGCAGCAATGTACTCAGCTTCAGCTGTTGAGAGTGACACGCAAGTCTGTTTTCTTGATTGCCAGCTTACGAGTTTTCCATCGAGAAGTTGACATCCACCTGAAGTGCTTTTGCGATCCAATCCACAACCACCAAGATCAGCATCGGAAAATGCTTTTACAAAGAAGCCAGATCCTGATGGATACCATAGTCCAAGAGAGGTTGTTCTTTTGAGATATCGGAATATATTCTTCACAGCATTGTGATGTGGCTCTCTAGGATTTGCCTGAAATCTTGCGCAGTAACAAACAGCAAACATAATGTCAGGTCTGCTCGAAGTGAGATAGAGAAGTGAGCCTATCATTTGACGATAAAGAGTGATGTCTGCTGCAGGTTTGTCTAGTGAAGGAGTGAGTTTTGTTCCAAAAGCCATCGGAACTTTGACTTTAGAATCTCCCTTCATTCCGAATTTCTCTAAGAGAGACTTGGTATAGGCTTCCTGATTGATGAATATGCCTTCTGAGCTTTGTCTGATGTTTAGGCCTAGAAAGAAATTGATTTTACCCATCGAGCTCATTTCAAATTTTGTCTCCATCAGTTTTCGGAATTCAGCCGTTAGGCTAGGGTGAGTAGATCCGAAAATGATGTCATCGACATAGATTTGAACAATCATCAGGTGACTTCCTTCCTTTTTGCGAAAGAAAGTTGGGTCGACAGATCCTTGCTTGAACTTGGATTGCTTGAGAAACCGAGTTAAAGTTTCATACCAAGCTCTTGGAGCTTGTTTTAGGCCGTAAACAGCTTTGTCTAACACATAGCAATGATCAGGATGTTTACTGCTCACAAAGCCTGGTGGCTGTTCGACGTAGACTGTTTCTTCTAATTCTCCATTCAGAAATGCACACTTGACATCCATCTGATAGACATCGAAACCTTTGTGTGCTGCATAATCAAGAAAAATCCGAACGGACTCTAGTCTGGCTACTGGTGCAAATGTTTCTTCATAATCAATTCCTTCTTCTTGACAGTAACCTTTAACAACCAGTCTTGCTTTGTTCCGAATGACATTCCCTTCTTTGTCTAACTTGTTTCGAAAAACCCATTTCATTCCGAGAACAGATGCTTTTTCCGGAATTGGAACCAATCGCCACACCCTGTTGCGTTCAAATTCATTTAACTCATCTTGCATTGCTTGGACCCAGTCAGCATGATCAAGTGCTACTTTAACTGTTTTGGGTTCAATCTTGGAGATGAACGAATGAAACATGCAAAATTCCACTTTTGAAAATAATGCTGCTTGCTTTTCTTTAGCTTGAGCTCGAGTGAGAATGCCAGCAGAAGTCGTTCCGATGATTTGAGATTTTGGATGATCTCTCGTCCATTTTATCATTGGAGGATAATTTGGATCATATTCAGGATTAATTTCCGAAATGATTTCTTCTGCTTCCGAATGTACCTCTGACTGTGTGTCAAGGTCATTATTTTCAACTTCATTCTCCCCCTGGAAGTTTGCATCGTTTCTATCATCAGAGTGATCTTGTTCAACCGGAAGAGTGGTTGACTCGGATTCAGGAGCCATACTCTCCCCTTGAATAGGTACTGAACCCTCCCCCTGGATAGGAGCATCAGTAACAGAAGTTGGAGCATTGTTCAGAATCGGAACATCAGTAGAATTTTCTTGTGAAGATGCATTTTCACTGACTGGACTTTCTATAAGCTTTAATAACTCATCTTCTTGGTTATCTCGTGCATTTGCTTCTGATGTTTTTGTGGTTTCTTGGTCATCGAACAAATTCAAGAATTCCTCATATAGATCCAGAAGAGGAATTGCAGATTTATTGGATTCGGGAAAGATGTTTTCAGTCTTTGTACTAACGTGCTTTGCTCTGGAATTGTATCTATCATCAAAGGTGATGTAGTATGTTTCTTCAATCTTTCGAGATCTTTTGTTCAGAACACGATAGGCCTTTGAAGTAAGAGAGTAGCCCAGAAAAATTCCTTCATCAGCTTTTTCATCCCATTTAACTCGTTTTTCTTTGGAGTTAAAAATGAAACACTTGGATCCGAAAACATGAAAGAATTTTACGTTCGGTTTTCTCTTGTTTATGATCTCATAGGGAGTAAGATTGAATCGTTTTGTGATGTTTGATCGATTCTGAGTGTAACAAGCAGTTGCGATGGCGTCGGCCCAGAAGTATAAAGGAAGTTTTGCAAAAGAGAGCATTGTGCGAGCCGCTTCACAAAGAGAACAATTTCGTCTTTCTACAACTCCATTTTGTTGAGGAGTGTAAGGGGCAGAGAAGTTATGCGTGATTCCTTTATTGACAAGAAAATCATCTAGAACTTTATTTTTGAATTCTGTCCCATTATCACTTCTTATCATTCGAACTTGTTTTCGGAGAAGGATTTCTATCTGCTTGATGAAGTTAATCATGTTGATCGCCGCTTCAGATTTTTTCTTGAGAAAGAATACCCATGTGAAACGAGAGAAGTCATCTACCACAACCAGAATGTATTTGTTGTGAGTAACGCTTTCGATGGCAGATGGACCACAAAGATCAATATACAGAAGTTCTAATGGTTCGATGATCTTTGTGTTGATGATTGTAGAATGGCTCTTCCGACTTTGTTTTCCTAGCTCACATGCATCACAGAGTCGGTCTTTGTCATACTTGAGTAGCGGTAATCCTAGCACAAAGTCACCAAGTACTAGTTTATTAATGTCACGAAAGTTCATGTGAGACAACCGTCTGTGCCATAGCCAACTATCATCGTTCGTAGCTTTAGTGAGTAGGCAGATGGCAGGTTTTCCTTGGATAGGTCTCATGTCCAAAGGAAACATCTCTCCTTTTCTTTTTGACTTCAAAATTATCTTTTTAGATTCCTTCTCAACCAGTTCGGAGCCATCTTCATCAAATGAGACTTTAAGACCAGTTCCGACGACTAGTTGTGAAACATTGATTAAGTTGTGCTGGAGTCCTTCAACATATGCCACTTTCCGTATCGAAATTTCACCATTTGTGATCATGCCATAGCCTTTGATGTTGCCTGTTGCATTGTTTCCATAACTGACTTTTCCTCCATTCATTAGCGAGCGATATTCTCGTAATTCTTCCTTCCTTCCAGTCATGTGACGTGAACAGCCGCTATCAATGTACCATTCCGGATCATACTGTTCGTCACGTAGAACCTGCACAAGTTAGAGAGATTTAGGAACCCAAACCAATGTGGGCCCATGTGAGAATTTACGTGAGATAGGAAAATGCATGATTTTTCAACCCAAAAGGATTTTCTCACAGATGATTGATTTTTCTTATTTTCAATTCGGAACACTTTCATTTTTGTGGATTGCCATTGTTCTTTAGCAAAACGAGATTTCTTAGGAGTGAACGTGTTCGAAACTTGATAATAATGGGTTTTCTGATTGTGAGAGAGATAAGTGGGATTTTGATTTTTAACCGATTGAGAGGAGAGTTTTGTTTTGATAGTAACAGTTGGATGAATCTTGTTGGTTTTAAGATCCTGAGTGGTTTCAGGATAGAGTTTTGCCTTCCCTTTTGAATCCGTTGAACCGAGAACACGAGTGGGATTCTTTGTTGTTGTTGTTGAGACAGGGGGTTTAGGTGTTGGTTTTGGTTTTGGAGTAAGCTCAACTTTCCGAATGGGAATTGGGTTGACTTTCTGGGTTAGGTTTGAGTCGTGTTTGTTTCTCTAGAATTGTTTTCTCTCTTTCAGATTCTTTTTGTACCTGGCATTCATTTGTTTCCTTTTGGCAATGAGCTCTTCAGGAGACTTATGAATATAAGATGTCGAGCTGTGATTAGAATCAGACTTGAAAGTACTCGTCTTAGGGTTTGAAGAATTAGATTTCAAATTCTCTGTACCCCATGAACCATTTTGAGAGACAGAATTTTTACAGTTCAATGATCCAGAAATGTAGTTACCACAAGACTTCCACGAGGTCATTTCGGAAAGGCCTTTAGTCTCATCTGAGTTGTCAATTGGTTCCGACCAAAAGAAAGAATCACATACATCGGAATTATCGTTATCGACTAGGACTTTAAGTTCAGTTACATCTTTTGTATTTAGGCCTGGTTTAACGAAAACTTGATTTGGTACAGTGTGAATCTTTGGAAAAACAGTAGCTTATTCGTTTAAAGTGTGTGATCCTTCATTTTTAACAATTCTCGCAAAAGCAACTGAATTTTCAGAAATGAGATTTTTCTTAGTTTCAGTAGAATTTGATACGAATTCCAAACAGTCAATTTCATCCTCAACAGATATTTCACTCATATCACTTTCATCAAAATCAGAAATATTCTCATTAATGGGAATATTATCGAAATTTAGTTTAGAGCATAGTGAATGAAAATTCTTTAGAGTTGCTGTTTTAATTTCCTCGTGATCATTTTCTGAAAAATATTCTTTGACCATACTTTTATGTTCTTTGGACTGTATATAGCTTTCAATTTTATCAAGTCCGATTCGATAAGCTTCCGAAACCTCATCAGATGAAACAATGGTTTCACACCTATGACATTCTACATCGATTTCATCCTCTTTCAACTCAAGAAAGGGCAAAATCATTTTGTGTAAACCCCTGCCTATGTCACAATCAAGATGCAATTGAGTAATATTATTGTAAAGACGCTTAGCAATTAAACAAAAAATGTTTCTCTGTTTGACAAGAACTAAATTATCTCTTTTGACATAAATAATATCATCTCGTGCTTTAACTAACTCACTATCCAACGCCTCGATTCTCATTCGTCTCTCCTCATTGTTATTCGATATCCTGCTCAATTGATCATTTAGGTTAGAATTGCTTAGACGTGTCCTTTTTAAGCTATCACTCAAATTGGAGACAGTAAATCTAAGATCATCTAATTCAGTATCATAACTAGAAGAGCAAATATTTAAAGATTTAAGGATAGAGCGTACCTTTTTGACCACAGCCTCACATTCCTCAACTTGTTCATAGACAGGCTTCGCAGCAAAACAACTTGCTGAGGCTTGACACCCGTCGGTAGAGTAACCTCTGCTGTCGGAATGATCAGCTTTCACCATCAGACATCGACCATGCGTTGGATTCCTCACCTCCTCATCTTCCGAGTCCGTTGACCAGACCTCAATGGCACCAAACTCGCTGTCCTCTTTCACCACAAAGGCTGCCTTGGTAGATGAAACATCATTCTTTTTCAGTTCCGCAATCTTCTTTGCGTAATAAGCTTCATCTTTCACCTGCTCCTTCTTCTCAGCTTGTTTTCGGAGCAAACAGTCTTTCACAAAGTGGTTCTTGCCTTTACAATAATGGCAATCGTATCCTGAGTCGCCAACGAGTTTCTTCTCCTCATCACTTTTCTTTTTCTGGATTTCTTCCACAGTCTTTTCAGCATTGAAACCTCCTTGTTGATTTCGGTTTTTGAATTTGGAAAAGTTTTTCTTGAAGAACTTCTTGGGATTTGATACCATCAAAGCTTTGTCTTCTCTGGTCAAATCATCGTCGGAAAAGTCAGAGTCAGTATCGATTTCAGCCGATTTCTTTCTGGCAGCGACCAGTGCAAGTGAACCAAGACCGATAGTCGCTTTGACTTCCGAAATGATTTTCTTTTCATGGGATTTGAGGATTCCCACAACTTTAGCCAAAGTGTAAGTTTTGAACTGTTCATGCGCTTTTATGGTTGAAACGATAGCCTTCCATTCGGAACGAAGACCATCAAGAAAGGTAACCTTTTGCTCAATAACAGTCCGAGCCAGATTGTATTTTAATAATCGACTGAGAAGATGATTGTATCGATTGAAAGTCTGGGTTAGAGTTTCTTCCGAACCTTGTGCAAAAGATCCGAAATCAGAAAGAAGAGTGGTCTGAATGGAGTGCTCAAGGTCAGCATCTCCAGAATACAATTCTTTAAGTCTATCCCAGATCTCTTTAGCTGTTTCGCACGAACTAACCAGACGAAGAGTATCTGCTTGGAGAGCGAACCTGATAATTCTAAATGCTTTAATGTTGCACATTAGTTTATCTTTTTCGTCTTGAGGAATGTTCGTGTGAGTGACAAGCAAGTTGTTGTATTCTTTTAGGGTTTTGATAACCCTCCTTGTGTCTGTGTGGACATGAGTTTCTTCAGTAATAGCTTGCCAGATCGTTGCACCATGTTCTTCAATGCCAAGAACATAATCTTCAAAATGCAACGCCCAGACCTCATACTCTTGAGTAAATAGAATTGGAGTCCTGGTAGTTGATCCAATGCTACTTGAAAGATTGAAAGACTAAGTATGTGAGTCGTCAAAAGCCATTGATACTTGTTTACTTGTATGAATCAGATGTGTAAGTTCAAATCAAAAGAAGAATCGAACGTAAAAGATCAAAGTTTGATATCCAAAATCGATTGAAACGATGAAGATAATCAAAACAGATCTGTGAATGACACGAACTCCCGCTCTGATACCAATTGATGAAATACAAGAGTTGGATCGAGATTCAAGAATGCGGAATAATGTAAATAAACAAGATCAAGAACAGACAATATGAAGAACTGAAGTCTAATGATTAAAATGCAACTCAAGAACAATTCGATATGAACTATTCTGTATGAGTGCCGTGAAAAGATTACAAAAGTTTACCCTAACAAAGGTACGAACATGCTATTTAAACAAAAACTAAGTATGGAAGGACAGACCCATTCCATAACCGATAGCAAAATTATAGGCATAAAATCTGGCAACAAATCCGATCAGCATATTTGACTCAATCTTAATTTATGACTCAACAGTTTGAAAATAAGAGAAAACGAGGAAAAGGATTTGGAGAATGCATGATGGTACCGAAAAGTCGAGAAACCCCAACCCTAGGTCTGACAAATTCTCAACATTCTGAGAAAATCGTTGAATCCTCATCTTCGTACACACCAAAGAACTATGCCTTCATGGTCAATCACAAGACAGGAAAAGGTGTAAGTATCATCGAACAGGTACGGAACATGCTCCATACACATCAAATTTACTCTAATAATCTAGAACCTGCTCTAGAAAATATATCTAACACTTGTGCAGATGCCTTAGCTGCCTATCAGCGGGTTCTAGAAGAAAGAGATGATGGGTATGATGAGGTGTTGAAGTTGAAAAGTAGACTTGAAGATAAAAAGTTATTTTGTGATAAGCTTACCGCTGATTTGAAGATCGAACAAACTTCTAGGACTTTGTTAGAAAACTCAAATCAACTTTTGACATCACAAAGGGATTTAGCCCGAAGTGATAATGTAAGATTAAACAAATTAATAGATCAGTTGTATCATGCAACTGAAGTTTTCAAATCTCCAGCTAATATCAATTCTTCAGAAAATACTTTTAATTGGGGATGGGCAAGAAAAACCACAAACAAAAATTATCCTATATATAACAGAAAAAGTCCATTCTTTCAATACCCGTCAAATGAATATGATGATAAACACGATAAAGACACAACTATGAACTCCTCTGAAACTCCAAAAATTGAATCAGAAAATGCCATTTCTGAATCAAAAACAGGAGTTAACATTCCCTTCTCATATTTTTCAGAAGCAGACACTAGCAAACCGACCACAGCTTCAGTCCCATTCATGCCTAGACATATGGTCATGACCACAAACTATCCTCTATCAAACTCTCAGCAACACTCTTTCCTAGACTGCACACCAGTTTCTAAGAACTTGAATAATTCAGGTAAAGAGAAAGTTGATGAGAAAATTGAAATGGAAAAGGTCCCAAACAATATCATCATAGCTAAAAACTTTGAAAAAATCAGAATTAGAAATCGTAATGCTGTCGACACATCTAGCATGACTTCTGAACCATCGTGTTCCGAATCCAAGTCATCCAAAGATACATTACAACATAATCTTTCAGAAAATGCAATCAGACTCTCGCTCAAAAATCTTAAAGTTAATCATGAAGAGATAACCTCTTTAAATGATTCTTTATCTGACTCTTCCCCAAGAGAAATTTTTCAAAAAGGAAAAGGAAAGAATTTAACCAAACAAGGAGTAAAACCAAGTCTAAACAGAAAAGATCTACGATCACCTAGATCGCATGCTCGATTTGAACAGAAGAAATGCTTCTACACTAAGAAACTATCGGAAGTCAATTCAACTCTCAATACTCCAAGTCATACTCAGAGATCAACTCCTTCCACACTCAGAAAATATATCCACAAAGGATTACTTGAACAGAAGAAATGCTTCTACACTAAGAAACTATCGGAAGTCAATTCAACTCTCAATACTCCAAGTCATACTCAGAGATCAACTCCTTCCACACTCAGAAAATATATCCACAAAGGATTACTTCCAACTCCAAAAATCAAACCCAATCAACAATTTCAAAATATCAGAAATTCAAATTACTACTCTGAATCTCCAAAACTAACAAAAAATTCAAGTATAACCCAAAATAGTCCACCTACGTCCAAGCAATATGTGAACAAATTCTTGAAACCAAAAACACTATTCTCTAAAATCATCAGAAGCAACAAACAAACTTCAAATATTATCGGAATCAAGCCTCAGAACTACAATCGCTCTGAACTCACTCCAAAGATTTTAAAATGACAGCAAAACAATACATGTTGTCATTGTTGCAAACATCATTCTCAAACAGTTATTGCCAATAATTCAAAAACTGTCGAACCTACAAATACTCACTTCTCAAAATCTTCAAGAAAAATTATTCAAAAATGGGTTGTAAAATCACTCACTTCTGAATCAAATTTATTCCCTGAAATAGAAACTCCCACCAAATCAGCAAGTAAAACCAAATCTTCCACACCGATAAAAACAAATGGGACCAAACAAGTTTGGATTCCCAAACTAACTGTCTAATTTTTCAGGCATTTAGCACGGAAGAGCAGGATGACGAATGGTTAATAGATAGTGCCTGCTCAATGCACATGACCGGAAGATTGGAGTTTCTAAGAGACTACAGAGAAATCAATTTTGGAGGATACGTCACATTCGGAAACGACGCAAACGGCATTATCAAAGGCTATGGTGTAATGACAAACGGAAACGTCACCATTCAAAAGGTTGCCTACGTTCTCGGACTTAAACATAATCTCATAAGTGTAGGCCAACTAGTAAGTACAGGTCTCCGAGTTGAATTCGACAATGAATTCAGCTACATTATGACTGGCAACAGAGACAGATGTCTAATCCGATCGCCAAGACAAATCAATATGTTCCCTTTGGACATCACAATGTTTCTTGGAAAACCAAGACTTTGCTTACTGTCAAAAGATCATTCCGAAATCAGTTGGCTATGGCATCGAAAGCTTGCTCATCTAAACTTCCGATACATGAATCAATTAGTAACAGGAGAAATGGTCAGAGGAATGCCGCTTTTAAGGTTTGATAATGACAACCTATGTGCAGCATGCGTATTTGGCAAACAAAAGAAGAAATCTCACAAATCAATCACAGACTCAGGCATCACCCGTCCTCTAGAACTTCTTCATATGGACCTCTGTGGTCCTTCAACAGTTGCTAGTATAAATCACAAGAAATATATCATGGTTATCGTAGATGACTACTCCCGATTCACCTGGGTATTCTTCCTAAGATTAAAATCAGATACCTTTCCAGAACTCAGAAACTTTATTACATCAGTCGAACTCAAAGTTCAACTTCCAGTAAGACGAATCCGAAGTGATAATGGAACGGAGTTCAACAATAAACAAATTGAAGAGTTTCTGACATCCAAAGGAATAGAGCACAATTTCTCAGCACCGTATACACCTCAACAAAATGGCGTCGTTGAAAGAAGGAACATAACTCTAGTAGAAGCAGCCCGATCAATGCTGAACTTTGCAAATCTTCCTCTAACCTTCTGGGCAGAATCAATAGCTACTGCATGCTTTGTTCAAAATCGATCAATTGTCAACAAAAGATTACAAATGACTCCCTATGAAGTATTAAACGATAGAAAACCAAATGTAAAATTCTTTCATATATTTGGCTGCCGATGCTTCATTAAAAATAACAAAGATCATTTGGGAAAATTTGCACCCAAAAGTGATGAAGCAATATTCATGGGATACTCATCAAAATCAGTAGCCTATCGTGTTCTAAATAAGAGAATACGAATAATTGAAGAAAGTTTTGACATAGAATTCGACGATCAATACCAATGGAGAAAGAAGAATCAAGATATTCTATATGTAATGGAAAATGATGTTCCAGTGGGACACCGACCCATTCATACAGTTGAAATTGATTACGACTTACTCTTTGATCCATCAGAAACAGCAAAAGAAGCCGAAATCATTCACTCTCCTGATGCAATTCAGCAAATCATCTCAGCATCAGGACCAACCACTTCCTCTGACCCAACCACATCCGAAAATCCAACAAATCTTCCAATAGACACTCCAACTACCGAGGGGGAGCCTATGCTCCCTTCTCCCAATCATCAAAATCAGAAGGAACCCTCAAACACAGCAACCTCTGAGGGGGAGTCCAGACTCCCTACACATGTTGATGGGATTCCCCAATACGAGGGAGACCATCAACACTCAGAAGATATCCTGGCAACAGATACCCCATCAGAAAATGTCATAACCCACTCTTCAGATGTCATGATAAACAATCCACCTGTAGTTACATTTGAAACCAATACGAACACATCCTCCGAAGAATCTCAAATTCAAAACACATCTCCAGACGAAAATACTTTCATTCAAGATATCTCACCTCCCATTTCTGATCCAGCCCTTCTCCCTCGATTACACAAATGGACTCGGAGTCATCCTCCAAACCAAATCATCGGAAATCCTTCATCAAAAGTTCAGACAAGGTCAAAGAAATCAATTCAGGATGAATGCCTCTATGCCGCATATATCAGCAAAGTCGAACCCAAGACAGTCCTTAATGCTTTAGACGACGGCGATTGGATCAAAGCCATGCAAGAAGAACTGTCAGAATTCAAGAGAAATAACGTCTGGGATCTTGTTCCGAGACCCTCCAATCACAGAGTCATAGGTACCAGATGGGTTTTCCGAAACAAGCTTGATGACATGGGTACTGTAGTCAGAAACAAAGCCAGATTAGTGGTCAAAGGTTATATTTCAGATCTAAGGACTTGACTACGATGAGACGTATGCACCAGTAGCAAGACTAGAAGCCATTCGGATCTTTCTAGCCTATGCCGCACATAAAAACATCATTGTACATCAGATGGATGTTAAAAGTGCATTTCTTCAAGGTGATCTCCAAGAAACAGTCTATCTTCAACAGCCTCCTGGCTTTGAAGATCTATCTCGAGCCAACCATGTATATCGTCTAAATAAGGCAGTATACGGATTAAAACAATCACCCAGAGCTTGGTATGAAACTCTTTCTACCTTTCTAGTCTCATCAGGCTACAGACGAGGAGTCATTGATCCAACGTTCTTTGTCCGATCCCATCAAAATCATATTATGATTGTACAAGTCTATGTAGACGATATCATCTTCGGATCAACTAATCAAGCAATGGTTGATGAATTCGCAAAAGTAATGACTGACCAATTCCACATAAGCATGAATCGAGAGATAAACTTCTTCCTAGGCCTTCAAATCAAACAAACAAATAGAGGAATTTTCATACATCAAGAAAAATATACAAATGAACTTCTGAAGAAATTTTCTCTTGAAAATTGCTCTACTGCCAAGGTTCCAATTTCCACCAATCACAAACTCTTCGCAGACCCCGACGGCGAGTCAGTAGATTACAAGTTATATCGAGGAATGATAGGATCACTATTGTACTTAACTGCAAGTAGGCCCGAAATTATGTTTTCAACTTGCCTATGTGCGAGATATCAAGCTGCTCCAAAAGCATCCCATTTGACAGCAGTTAAACAAATTTTCAAATACTTAAAAGGTATTAAGGCAATGGGACTATGGTATCCAAGCGGAGACAACTTCAAACTCCAAGCATTTACCGATTCGGACCATGCCGGATGCAAATTAGATCGGAAAAGCACATCCGGATGCTGTCAATTCCTTGGTGGAAGATTAGTCAGTTGGTCCTCTAAGAAACAAAACTGTGTAGCACTATCATCAGCAGAAGCAGAATACGTTGCTGCATCCACTTGCTGCTCACAAGTTCTCTAGATGAAAACTCAGCTAATGGATTACGGCTACCGATTCCTTCAAGTTCCTATATATTGTGACTCCAAGAGTGCCTAAGCTATCTCTCATAATCCCATTCAACACTCTATGACAAAGCACATTGATCTAAGATATCACTTCATCAAGGATCAAATCTTAGAAGGAAACATCGAATTATATTTCATTCCTACCGATGAACAAGTAGCTGATGTCTTCACAAAAGCCTTAGATTCCACAAAATTCAACAATTTTCTGGACAAGTTGGGTATGCTAAATCCTGACTCTGACTTCTTCAAAGAATGATCGTCCGTTCCTGATCTTCATTTTCTCAGAAGGAAAGTCAACTCTAAGCAAACTCTGACTTTCTTCTCAGAACCTTAAGCCTTCCGATTCTTCTCAGAACCTTAAGCATTCCGTTTCTTCTCAGAACCTTAAGCCTTCCGATTCTTCTCAGATCCTTAAACCTTCCAATTTTTCTCATAGTAATTTCAGAAAACCTATCTCAAATACTATCAAACACCTATTACCAACACACATATAAAAACCAAACTTACTTTCATTCAAATAAACAAACATTACATTAACTGAATCAATTAAGTCATATTCCTAAACATCTCAAAACTATATGACTTAAGATTCAACTACACAAAGACAACTAGAAAACATCAAAAGATAATCATCTTATCTCCCTTTCCCCCCTAATGTTTGTTGTACTGCCACTTTGGAGGATGACCATATACAAAGCTCTGTGTGATTCGCACAGACGAATCACACACCCGAACAGTCTTTCCATCCAGCAGCACAACGTCATAAACATCGTCGCCGATCACGTCGTCGACAACTCCAGCCCACCACCCCTGTCGATCCCATGCATTGACATAGTCACCAACTTTGTACTCGACTATCACAGTTGGTGGAATAGGACGAAGGAGACCATATTTAACACGCACGATCATCATTCTTCCAGTGGTATTATCAGGCAAGCACCTTAGCTGCACCTCACATCGCCGTTTCCAGGTCTTTGTGATGACTCCCTCATAGAAGCCAACAACAAAGTCTCCAGTAGTCAACTTTACCTCTACCTTATCGAAACATTTGAAGAAGAATCTAGCCATGTTGAAAGCAGATTAGAGTTAGGTAATTCTTGTTCTTGATACGAGTGGTTAAAACCATCAGTCGAAACCCCTTTTTATAATCAACCTACATGCCCATTCATCTTCTTTAACACATTTACTTAGTGGTCATAATGACCCTAGTGGGGAGTTAATGCACCCGTCACATCAGCATCATGGCCTAAACGGTTGATAAGACGGTTTGGCAACTTAGACGGCGTAGTGGATAAACCTCTCCCCATTCCCTGCAAACCTTATTCAATTTCCGAGAACTGACACGTTTACCTAACCCTCTCTTTCCATCTCCTTCTTTCTCTTATCAATAAACGACAAAACTTCTCCCCTCTCTCGGAATTCTTCCTAAATATCCTCAGAAAGCTAAAGTTCTGAAGTATAATTCATATTATAGAAAGCAATCAAAACCACAACACAATCTTTCATTCATGACGTTCAGAAAATTACAAAATACAATCAAAGCAAGAGATACTCAGACCTACCAAGAGACAAGCATAACTTCAAATACAAACAGCTACTTAACCTACCAAATCACCCAACATTTTCCCCCTTCATCAGAGCTTATAATACTGCCACATCGGAGTCTCTCCGAGATATTACCTCTGATGAATCCTAAGTTCGGACTCATCCACGAACAACCTAGTTCCATCCACCAACACCACATGGAACTGGTTGAATGGAGTCTTCCTCGAGATAGCAGCCGGCCACCATCCACGACGATACCACACCTCCACGAAATCATATTGCTTGAACTCCACCAAAACCTTAGGAGGCACAGGTTGCAGATATGCGAAATCAGCATGCACATTCAACGGGCCACCATTGGATCCATCCGTCAACGTTGTCATCTTTACCTCATAACGATGATTCCATACCGACTTGATCACCCCTCCATAAACAGCAGCTGCAAATTCTCCATCCTGCATCTTCACCTCCACCTTCTCGTCATGACTAAATGGACGTCTTCCTGCCATCTCTAACATCTAATCTTCTAATCGAATGACTTCTTTGCTCCACTAAAACCTCTTCTTTTATAGCCAATCATACTTCACCATTTCACGACACATCATCACTTCGAGATCAACAACATAGAGATATGCTACATGATTTGACTGGGTATCACAGACAGACTGTCCCTTTGATTATCTCTACAGAACTGACATGACTACTCTTCAGTTATCTTTTAAGCAAAGTTCACCCAATTTAGAACTTTCAGACTCTTTCTCCGAATTCTCTAAATTCTCTAATTCAGACTTTTACTCCGAACCTTCTACTTCTGAATTCCACTTCCTTCTCAGAAGTTACCGCCTCAGCACCTCATTTCCTCCTTTTCTTTTATATTTCAAATCACTCAGTACTTCTCTGTCTAAACTTAACCCTACAAGTTCGGATACTTGTATACCTTCTCAGAACCTTAAGCCTTCCAATTCTTCTCAGAACCTTAAACCTTCCAATTTTTCTCATAGTAATTTCAGAAAACCTATCTCAAATACTATCAAACACCTGTTACCAACACACATATAAAAACCAAACTTACTTTCATTCAAATAAACAAACATTACATTAACTGAATCAATTAAGTCATATTCCTAAACATCTCAAAACTATATGACTTAAGATTCAACTACACAAAGACAACTAGAAAACATCAAAAGATAATCATCTTATCTCCCTTTCCCCCCTAATGTTTGTTGTACTGCCACTTTGGAGGATGACCATATACAAAGCTCTGTGTGATTCACACAGACGAATCACACACCCGAACAGTCTTTCCATCCAGGATAATTTACTTTTTTATAGAAAAAGTGAAAAAAAAAATAATTTTTTTTTGAAACCCCTCGTCAAGAGTATAATATACTATCTCCCAACTGCTTCAGAGAGACAATCGGTAAAGGGTACGGATTAGATCAAATAGGAAATAAAAGTATGTAATAGATAGCAATTGATCTATTTTTACTTTGTTTTACTTTGAAAGGAAACAAAGAATGGGCTCTCTTTTTTTATTACTATATGTTCCATTAGTAACATTCCTTTGTAGCGTCATTGTGTATTTTACTTGTGTTTAGTCTTTCCCGATTAGAAATCATATAGGAATTTTTTAGAAATGGATTTATTTGCGCACAACGTCATAAACATCGTCGCCGATCACGTCGTCGACAACTCCAGCCCACCACCCCTGTGGATCCCATGCATTGACATAGTCACCAACTTTGTACTCGACTATCACAGTTGGTGGAATAGGACGAAGGAGACCATATTTAACACGCACGATCATCATTCTTCCAGTGGTATTAACAGGCAAGCACCTTAGCTGCACCTCACATCGCCGTTTCCAGGTCTTTGTGATGACTCCCTCATAGAAGCCAACAACAAAGTCTCCAGTAGTCAACTTTACCTCTACCTCATCGAAACATTTGAAGAAGAATCTAGCCATGTTGAACGCAGATTAGAGTTAGGTAATTCTTGTTCTTGATACGAGTGGTTAAAACCATCAGTCGAAACCCCTTTTTATAATCAACCTACATGCCCATTCATCTTCTTTAACACATTTACTTAGTGGTCATAATGACCCTAGTGGGGAGTTAATGCACCCGTCACATCAGCATCATGGCCTAAACGGTTGATAAGACGGTTTGGCAACTTAGACGGCGTAGTGGATAAACCTCTCCCCATTCCCTGCAAACCTTATTCAATTTCCGAGAACTGACACGTTTACCTAACCCTCTCTTTCCATCTCCTTCTTTCTCTTATCAATAAACGACAAAACTTCTCCCCTCTCTCGGAATTCTTCCTAAATATCCTCAGAAAGCTAAAGTTCTGAAGTATAATTCATATTATAGAAAGCAATCAAAACCACAACACAATCTTTCATTCATGACGTTCAGAAAATTACAAAATACAATCAAAGCAAGACATACTCAGACCTACCAAGAGACAAGCATAACTTCAAATACAAACAGCTACTTAACCTACCAAATCACCCAACATTTTCCCCCTTCATCAGAGCTTATAATACTGCCACATCGGAGTCTCTCCGAGATGGTACCTCTGATGAATCCTAAGTTCGGACTCATCCACGAACAACCTAGTTCCATCCACCAACACCACATGGAACTGGTTGAATGGAGTCTTCCTCGAGATAGCAGCCGGCCACCATCCACGACGATACCACACCTCCACGAAATCATATTGCTTGAACTCCACCAAAACCTTAGGAGGCACAGGTTGCAGATATGCGAAATCAACATGCACATTCAACGGGCCACCATTGGATCCATCCATCAACGTTGTCATCTTTGTTGGATTAGGTGTCTAAGCCATGACTTTACAACTATATTTATCTTATTGATTGAAGCAAAGTCCATTTGGGTTGCCCTCATAGCTGGAGGTCAGGATAGAGTTCAGTAGAGTAAAAGGTTGATTTATTAATTGTGTAATAAATCAATAGAATTAATTAAATGGTTTATTAATATATTTAAGTGTTAATATATTAATTAGAAACTATAATAATTAATTGAGATTTAATCAAGAATTAATTGGATTTAATTTAGTGATTAAATTAATTAATTAAAAGTGCAGGGACTGGTTTTGTAATTATTCAATAGTTGAATAAAAGGCTGGCCAGTGGATAGGGGTTAAAGGTGGCGAGATTTGTGGTGTCACCACAAGGATCTCGAAACCCTAATTAGGGTTAAGGAAAGCCTTGTCCAAATGGTCAGCAGGCTTGCCCATTTGGAGGCTCCTTAGGGTTTCAGCTGTAACCCTTGGAGGCTATAAAAGGAGGCACCTGGCCACCCTAAAACCTGCGCCATTTACATCAAGATAAACTCTGCTGAACTGTCTTCTCCATTGCTGTGGGTATGACTTGCATCTGAGGCAGGACACTTGTGCTGCTAGCTTCAAGAACAAGATTCAAAGGTTGGTAATTCTTGTTTTAATCTTTAGAATTTATTGTTGGCCTTTAGGTTATAGTTTATTATCTTCATAGAAGAAAACATAGATCTTTCTAGGGTTGCATGTGAACCATAGGATTATTTGTGTTCATTGTTTGCTAGAAAACCCTTCAGTGGTATCAGAGCGTAGGCTGTTTTCTTGTGATTGATATAAACTGCATAAATTGTTTGTGTCATGAGTGTTTTTGCGAAAAACACTCCTTGGAATGGTTTTTGGTCGAAATCTAGGCTAGGGTTTCCTAACCCTAGCCGCCACCCTTTGTTTCCCCTTTGATTTGCTTGCCTTGTTTAGTTGGTTGTTATTTTTGGTAGTTTACTAAATTGAATAACTGGAACCCTAATTGCCTTGCATGCAAATTTCGACCAACTAGGGTTATTAGATAGAAAATTAATTTGATTAATTTATAATATCTATCTTAGATTTAATTAATTTAATTAATTGTTAATTAAAAGATAAATTAAATCAGCTCAAAGGATTAATTTAAAATTTTCGAAAAATTAGAATAAATTAGCGAAAATTCTGAATAAATTAATTCTAAAATATTTTAATAAGATTAAAATATATCTTATATATTTATGATTAAAAGTTAATTATTTATATATAAGAAAATTGGTTAGTCTTACCGCAAGTAGGCCTCATTCACAAAACTGTCCTATAAAGAGGGTATAAGGCGACTGACTATAAAATGTTAGTCTAATGGGTATCCACTCTTACCCACCGCTCTCCTGGCCAGTCGAGTGTCGTTAGCCGAACGGGTTTGATAGAACCGTTAAGCCTCTTAAAAGTATAATGCTATAATTGAAAGTACTAGAACCTTGAACAAAACCCAATCTAGTTACTTTAGGATAAAAAATGTGAATTTGATGCTAACCCATGAAATTGCACATTGCACTTTATGAAACGTTGGTGGAGCGTGTGTGGGTTACCGGCACACCAATGGGGGTTCATAAAGAGTGGCAATGGGTTTCTCGGGTGTTATCATTGTTGATGGAGCGTGTGTGGTTAACCGGCACATCAATTTGAGATGATAATGGACCCCGAGAGTACCAAGCTAATTTGCATGGTTATTCACACCCGGTTTGTGATCCTCGGCATCCCAGTCACAAACGGTGGGGCATATCCGAGATTAAACATGCCATTGAATAGTTCAATGAGTCTCAGAGATCTAGGAATTTCATAAGACTGAAATTGATAAAAGTTATCTACCTTAATGACCACTGTGTTGTGACTACGGCATCCCTCTTCACAGCATAGTTGGGGTATTTTGGGTCCTAGCCTTGTTAAATAATAAATTGGGTAATTATTTAAAAGGATTAATTAAACGAATAAATTCAAATTTTATATATGTCTGAAGAAAGTGTCTTTCTCCTTCTTCTCCTCCTTCACCCATTTCTGAGAGCTTCAGAAAGCACCTATTTAGTATGGTAAGGCTGACTGGCCTGAACTATGTGATACGGTTTTGCAATTAGAGAATAGTTCTTAGTTTTGCTGGGGAACCATATCAAACTGAGTGTCCGCTCCCAAACATGGCATCACACCACAGCTTGTGAGCATGACTCCTTGACTATTGAATCCAAGGAAGTTCGTTGCCTTATGCTATTAATCATTAACCCCGAGTTCCGCAGGGATTTAGAATTCCAGGGGTCTGATAAGTTAGCACAGCTAGTTGAGGAAAGGTTCCGAGAACTGGTTGAAAAAGGAGAACGAACTAGGATCTTCAAAGAGCTTGAAGATGCAAGCTAGAAGGAAGTAGCACCAGTTTGCGTGTTCCCGAGATTGAGGGATACATAGGCGAACAGTATAAAACTGGT
The DNA here is from genome assembly GCA_023525715.1 of Cichorium intybus. Classification (NCBI taxonomy): domain Eukaryota; kingdom Viridiplantae; phylum Streptophyta; class Magnoliopsida; order Asterales; family Asteraceae; genus Cichorium; species Cichorium intybus. The sequence goes on from CM042011.1 coordinate 110,932,484, forward strand.
TTCCCTTTGGGATCGGGAGTTAAGCATTAGCTCAACTCGCTGATCTGTTCGTCCAGATGAACAGAAAGGGTAACCGGATAAGACAATCGTGGAAGTGCATTCAATGTCGACTCTATATGAATCGTTCATGGAGAAGCATAGTTCCATTAATTCAGCTGCTTCAGGATTGAGTCCAGTATTAAGGTGCATCAAGAAATGATCCAGATCGTCCGGACCGATTGTTCGATGTTTCAAACTGGGAATCCATAAGGTGGGACACAGTCACAGAAAGATTGGAAAAATGCTCTAAAGCCAAACTATTTGGCAGACTCAGTAATATCTTAAAACTCAGAATACCTGATCCTCATTTCCTTGATACAGGATGTGTTTCTCACATTTGCTCTGTATGCACGGACTCTGTAGGATGCGAGATGTTGTCGCACAGGAGCATATTCAGATTAGATATGGAGCTCGTGCATTTTTGGAGTTAAGCTAGATATCTGTTCTTGTTATTGGTTTATAGATACATTTAACATAGATTCGCATTGTACATTGTTCTGAGGATAATTCTGGTTTAATGAAATTTTTTCTTAAAAATGGTTGTTTTAATTGTCCTCGAAATGTTGTGTGAATGTGTTGATGACGTAAATGGTAATAACTTGAATGTTGAAACATCCAATGGGATTGGACTTATATATTGTGTTCTTTATGATTGTTAAAGTGAATTTTATGAGAATCACTTCAACCAAAGGTCCAGTTGGACAGGACTTTGGAATCATTTGACTTAAAGTCACGTGATGAATTGAGTGCTTAATAAAATTAATTGTGGCAAGAAAGGAATCGCCCAAAGATCCAATGGATAGGATTTTGGAATCAGCTGACTTGGAGTCAGGTGATAATTGTATGTCTTGAACAATATTAACAAAGTCATAAAGTTACATAGAGATGTAAAGGTATTAAGATTTTGAGCAACAAACACATAAGTTACTGTGTATTGCTCGAATATTTGAACAGAACACGATTAGTTATGCTTCATGATATTTGCCAAATGGTTTGACAAATATGGCTTCGCTTATCGGAATAAGCGATTGATTGGAACCTTGAAGTGTTCAAAGATTTCAAAGGAAGCATAAAATCAACAGAACCTGAGTAACAACATAGACTGAGAAAATGTTTCACAGTTTATCCTCTTCCAAGAACACTAATGGTTATAATGTGTCTAAGGGAAGATGATGGAGCATTGATCGAAATAGTTTTGATCCTCGGTGTATAAGATACACTGGATACATTTCCGACTAATTTTTCAATGAATTGAACATTCAACCAGTCAGACCGCAGAAGCCATATTCCGACCACATCTTAGACTAAGTAGGTTATGTCGACACTGTCTGAAATGTAAAGCTGGGATCATCCCACTAGTACATAGAAAGTCCAGGGTCATGTAGCATTCGTCTGAATCTCATGACAAGCCTGAAACTGATCAGCAATGTCGTTTTTCATTGGCCACTCCAGTTATCCTTTGAAAGAAGAGTACTTTTAGAAAGAACTCAAGTTCTAAGGAAACAGTGGGAGTAAGAATAATTCTGAACGAGTTCAGGAATTAGCCAAGTGAAACAACCTTTAGTCACCACTGGGACTTGACCAGGAATTAGATTCCTGTTAAACCTGACATACCCTCTCTTCGCTTGACCAGTAGTTGTTGTCACCATCATAAGGAGTTATGATCCGGGTGATATACCGAGTAGTGGTAAAACACTAAAGATGGTACGGATAAGTAATCCGACTGCTAGAAGCATTGGTGAGCCCAGTTGCTGCCAAATAAGAGAACCTTACCGCGAGACACAGTCTATGTGACAGTTTGATTGATCTTTACAACTGGTCTAGGAACCAGTGGGAGTAATTGAATCATCAAAAGAAGGGAACATAGAAATGTACTTACAGAACATCTGGTTGAATGAGTCATCACTTGGAGTCAAGCAACTGATTCTGAGAGAAGCACTCTCAATAGAAGATGTAATCCGAGAGGATTCTGCGTGGCATAGTGTGAGTCGTTAGTGGAGCGTGTGTGGTTTACCGGCACACTAATATGGACTCACATAGAGCATGCCATTACGAAAGGTACATGGCCCCGAGATTCGTCCCATGGGCATCTCGCAAGAAAGGATATTCGGATTCTCAAAATAGGCCAAAAGGTTTGGATTTTGTGAATAGCCTGAAAGATTTCCTTTAATATGTCGGAAAGGTTTGGATTTCGGTTTCGCAAAATGTGCCATAAGTTTTGGATTTTGTGAATAGTCCGAAAGAGTCATATAACGGTGTCAAAGCCAGTGGGAGTATCGTTGTTATCTGCTATCATTGTATGAGGGTTACATACTGGTTCTAGGAAACGTCTCTTATCATTACAAAGTGTAATGACTTGGTGTTAAGAAACGGTTCGCTATGAAAGACTTTAAGAGATACAACATACTCAGGTGGTTGTGAACATCTATTAGATAGATCAGAATTCTGCCAATATGATCTTGATGAGATTCAAGATGCATAACCCCAGGAATGGAGTTTCCTGTCATTGCAAAGTGTAATGAATTGGCATGAAGGAAACAAAGAAGGTGCAGCATGCTCACGTAGTTCATAGACATCTATCAGATAGATGAGACTGACAGTATTGACTTAGCCGTTGAGAATATGATCTTGATGGGATTCAAGATGCATAAGAAAGAGTCACCGAAAGGAAATGGTTTCCGGAAATCATGACACAAGGATTATTGGTAATCTTAGGATTCCGAAAGGGCTTGGAATAAGATTACATCAGGTTCCTCGAGCCTCTTGGACAAATCAGAAGTGTTATGAACATATCCTGATGACTTAATGCTTAGAGCATTGTATGTTGGATTCAGGATATTGCCTGGCTGAAAATACTGAATGGATTTTTGAACAGACGTGAGAAATCATTGGGAAATGATTAGGGTGATTGATTTGAAAGGGTTTTCAAATCGGTAATTGTTTACACCAAAACGTGGTGCTATAGGACTTCATGGTTAAAGAATTTCGTTGGTTTCTGATGGAGGGCGTGTGGTTCACCGGCACATCATGACACCTCGAAATTGTCTTAGGGTGTAGTCATGTAGACTAAAGACCCGAGAACCATGGGCAGTCACAGTACACATCACCGGAATGGAGTTGTGAGAGAAAATGACAGAATGACAAAATGACAAATTGAGATATCATCGGAAGAGTATCCGATAGGATCATCTGCAATAAAGTGTATAAGTGTTAGACACTTGGATACATAGAAAGAGTGAAAAGGTCATAGACATAGATATAAAAGGCTTGAATTGAGAGTTTAAAAGAGAATAAGAAACCGATAATAGTTATGATAAATCCGACTTGGTGATTACCTCGTGGAGACTTGGTAATTAGCAGGAGTAGCTGCCAGTCAGATTTTATGTTTCGCTTTTGCATGTTTACTTCCTGAATAATTGGATTATTCAAACATCCACAGTCGTTCATACTCTTAGGGAGTAAGTATGAAGGAAGACTGTCATGAATTGGTTTGTAGATTGTCTAAGGAGTTAGACATAGCAATAAGATTGCTGCAACGTTCATGAGTACTTGGAAATGGAGATTTGAGTATTGGATAAACCCGCGCTCAATGGATTGCTTCATGGATTATATCACGAGCAATGTTGAGACGATAATATCTTTTGGTCTTAAAGTGGAGAGATATGAGTTATAATTTGCAAGGCGGTTGTTCATTGATAGTACGAAAACGCATCGGTAACTCGATGTTATAAAACGTGCTGTTGTGAGTGATTTGTCGGGTAAAAGATATAACATATTAGTCAAAGCTTATTCGTCCCTTGACCCAGACGGGAAACAGATATCTGTTGGCCACTCGATGATTTTGAAGTTGACTGAAGCGCTGGCCAGCCAGGACTGAATTGATTCGTTCAATTAGAAGTCTAAAAGTCATAAGCAAAATCGGAAATCGGGAAACAGTGTGTCAGACAGAGATTGATCTCAATCCATGTCTCATGTCTGAAAATATCTTGTTGGACGGAGGATCATCTGATCACTTATCTTTGGACGGAACTGACTAGGTCAGAGTTCGGCAGCAGTTTCTAGGAAGCTGCAGGTTGTTTATTAATCAGAAGATAAATTAAAGTCATAGACTTATCCAAGTGGGAGACTGTTGGATTAGGTGTCTAAGCCATGACTTTACAACTATATTTATCTTATTGATTGAAGCAAAGTCCATTTGGGTTGCCCTCATAGCTGGAGGTCAGGATAGAGTTCAGTAGAGTAAAAGGTTGATTTATTAATTGTGTAATAAATCAATAGAATTAATTAAATGGTTTATTAATATATTTAAGTGTTAATATATTAATTAGAAACTATAATAATTAATTGAGATTTAATCAAGAATTAATTGGATTTAATTTAGTGATTAAATTAATTAATTAAAAGTGCAGGGACTGGTTTTGTAATTATTCAATAGTTGAATAAAAGGCTGGCCAGTGGATAGGGGTTAAAGGTGGCGAGATTTGTGGTGTCACCACAAGGATCTCGAAACCCTAATTAGGGTTAAGGAAAGCCTTGTCCAAATGGTCAGCAGGCTTGCCCATTTGGAGGCTCCTTAGGGTTTCAGCTGTAACCCTTGGAGGCTATAAAAGGAGGCACCTGGCCACCCTAAAACCTGCGCCATTTACATCAAGATAAACTCTGCTGAACTGTCTTCTCCATTGCTGTGGGTATGACTTGCATCTGAGGCAGGACACTTGTGCTGCTAGCTTCAAGAACAAGATTCAAAGGTTGGTAATTCTTGTTTTAATCTTTAGAATTTATTGTTGGCCTTTAGGTTATAGTTTATTATCTTCATAGAAGAAAACATAGATCTTTCTAGGGTTGCATGTGAACCATAGGATTATTTGTGTTCATTGTTTGCTAGAAAACCCTTCAATCTTTACCTCATAACGATGATTCCATACTGACTTGATCACCCCTCCATAAACAGCAGCTGCAAATTCTCCATCCTGCATCTTCACCTCCACCTTCTCGTCATGACTAAATGGACGTCTTCCTGCCATCTCTAACATCTAATCTTCTAATCGAATGACTTCTTTGCTCCACTAAAACCTCTTCTTTTATAGCCAATCATACTTCACTATTTCACGACACATCATCATTTCGAGATCAACAACATAGAGATATGCTACATGATTTGACTGGGTATCACAGACAGACTGTCCCTTTGATTATCTCTACAGAACTGATGTGACTACTCTTCAGTTATCTTTTAAGCAAAGTTCACCCAATTTAGAACTTTCGGACTCTTTCTCCGAATTCTCTAAATTCTCTAATTCAGACTTTTACTCCGAACCTTCTACTTCTGAATTCCACTTCCTTCCCAGAAGTTACCGCCTCAGCACCTCATTTCCTCATTTTCTTTTATATTTCAAATCACTCAGTACTTCTCTGTCTAAACTTAACCCTACAAGTTCGGATACTTGTATACCTTCTCAGAACTCCAACATTCATTTCTGACCACATCAAAACTTCAATATCCGTACTCTCAACACCTCATCACGACATATTTAATACTGGAATGTAGATTAAATACGAAAACATTTAATATCCAATTATTACAACTCACACCATCCATTTTTCTCCAAAGGATATTCTCTCTCTGTCACACATGTCCGTCCTTTGATGGACCATTCTCTTTCATCATTTCTTTACATTTAATGCCAAGCATACGCTTTTCTGACACAACTGTTCACACGTCCCTTCATTTCCGCAACCCGACGGTTTCTTACCCTTTTTCAAAATTGTTATAACCGTTCCACTTTCTTTTAATCCCTCACACTTCTCATATAAACCCCTATTTTCTTATAATCTCTTTTCACCGCCGTCTCCAACCTCTCAACCCTAGAAATTCACAGAACTTCCATTCCCACTCTACCTTCGAAACCCTTTAATGGCTTCCCAATCGAAGAGCGATACCGACACTGTCAATATTGCCATCTCCAATCTCTAACTTTCAGATAATCTCCAAGCCTACAAACAACACCTACGAGTTCTCATTCACGTACTCTCAAGACACACTCTAGCAAAAGCTTTCTTTCATCCTCCTCCATCAATACCAGTATCTCTTCTATAGGAGGTTGTCTTTTCCGCCACCAAGTGTCCCAACGGCTATGCCATAGCACTGCACAACGATCATCGTGTCATCATAGATAAGAAAACGTTTGCAGAATCGCATGATAATACCCGAGATTATACTTGCATGTGAAACTCATGGGTGATTGTTATTTATGTTGTTGTTTGGGACAGAAAAATACAGCCAAGACGTTGACTATTGTGATGGTGAGATTTTGGTGGATGGGATTGACCGAAGACCATAGCAAACAATCAAAATACTTTTTGATTTCTTCATTTAGACAAAAGCCGAAGATAAAAGACTAAATCAAAGTTGTTCTTAACCATTTAAAAGTTAGAACCTTGTTGCATGCTGAAATTTGGGGTTGTTTCTGAATTATATTTCGTTATGAGATCAGAAAATTCAGAAGATCCATGTAATAGTTTTGGTATCTAACCAAGAACATCTGATTTTGAAAAGTATTTGTCTTCATGAAGTTAAGAACTTTATAACTTGGGTTTATTGGAAATTGAATCTTAACATTGGCTATTGACAGCATACGATTTGTTAGCTTGGAAGCGGGACAAAAACTTGATTTTTGGTCTTATTAGTTGAATGTTGTGGTTGAATTGGAATTTTGAAATCCATCATTTGTGCTAGTTTACAATGATGCACAAATGAAGGTGGAACCAAGGCTCGATAAGAAGAATAGGAGGAATAAAAAGACTAAAACGATTAAAATAGTCACGATGAAAACTAAAAGTTTCTACTTTTGTCTAAATAGAGACCCATGAAGATAAAAATTGAATTGGAATGGAACTTAAGAATTTTTGGGAATATATTCTCCACAAATTGAAGGCAAAGATGAAAGTTTTGACGGTTTCTAATTTAGAAACTTTATTCGTGAATTTTTGCCAAAATGACATAAACAAGTAAAAAGAAAGATGTTTTTACCTCCAACCATTGAAGTGAACTCATAGAGATGTAAAATTTTTAAATGTTGCTAAAATAACCGTGTAGAACCCGAAAATACCATTTTTGGTCAAAATGGGACAAAAGGGCAAAAATGTCCAAAATTTAGTATTATACTTTAAGAATCACATTTGGACATTGGAGTGGACTTAGATAGTGATTGGAAGTAGTTCGAGAATGTTTAGACACATGTTGTATATTTAATTGTCTAATAAGTTGTAATCTTCTATTAGATTAATAGAGATTCAAGGACGTTTGGGGGCAACGCATGATTAGAGTTATGTGGATCAATGTAGCTAGACGTACCTAGCTACTAAGGTGAGTACATGTGACTTTTTCCCACTATAGGGTACATGGCAAAATTGTTAACAAAGCTTTTATATGACTTATGAATATCAAATGATATGCAAATCTTTCTACGTATGTTATGATAATAAAAGTTTTATATGACGATTTGAAAGAATATTTTGGCATCAAGCCTACAATGATTAAGAAAGTATGTTTTGGCATTTAGCCTACTCTGTTACCGAAAGATTGTTTTGGCTTCAAGCCTACTATGCCTGTGAAAGAATATTTTGGTAGTCAGTCTACTATGTACTAGTGTTATCAATCTGTTTCAAAAGAATAATGATTATATGTACTAAATGATTTGATCCTTATATAAATTTATGAAAGATTTAATTTGTTAATGTCTATGTTATTGCACATGCATCTCATGGCATTTGTGATTTCTAGTACAAAAGATAAGTAGTGCTTTTATGCATGCATAGAGTGTGATTGCATGAGTCAGCGAGGTCCGAACACGTCCCCGTAACGGGACAACAGACTCTACTGGGATGGTACCTCCCGTCGCGAAGTAGATGTCTTTCAGATACCATTATAGGTAGACTTGTTCTCTTATTTTGGTAAGCCTTGGTCTTTATAGACCTCTAGACGTGGTATATAACTGCGAGCTTTTGTCACGAATGTGACCTGGTCTTTTAGACCTCAGACGCGGGTGCGGAACCCGCGAGCTTTGCATTGGTGTGCGAAACATGCATTGCATATGCATCTATTTTGTATTAATCGTGTTGAACTGATTATATTGTTTAAGTTTCAAAACTTCTATAAGTTGTTTTCGCAAAGAATTTAAGAAGTAAATGTCATTTATATGACTCAGATTGTAAAGAAGCTTTTGAAAAGAAAAGGTCAGTCATATGACTTATTTTGTAAAGGATTTCGAAAAGAAATATATCAAATATATGATATTGATTATAAAACATTTTCGATGATGTTTTGAGTCTAAAACCCGTGTAACTCACGAGACGTTTTCGTCTTACGTATTTTATTTTATGCCATGTATCCCAGGTTCTAGACACGAGGGATAGAAGCAAGTAGATGACCCGAGGAGATTGGGATTAGTTGGAGGTTTGTATCCTAACTTGCTTTCTATGGTTTAGTCTGATATGCAGTTGTAACCCCCCGTAGTTGTTCAAATATCTTTACAACTAAATGGTTTTGTTGGGACCGAAGTTTTAAGACGTGACTTTATGTCATGAGTAAAGTTTCTAAAGCTTGACAATTTGTTCTATAAGAAACACGGTTTTCGAAATATGAGATTTTTCAATACCGAGTTTTATAAAATACTACACCAGCTATTGTGCTTTTAGCGTTATTATGTTAAAAAAAATTATTATGAAAAATCGGGGTGTTACATGCATAATCATTTGAATACGTTGAGTTTCACATCTTTATTTGAGGCTGCAATGGAGACTCAGCATATAAATGATTATGAATATGAAGCTAACAAGTCTGTTTTGGAAACACGTCTCTTAATAGAAAAACACGCAGCTGATGTGTATATATATCAATGTTGTGCAAAAAGAAATTGACGATTCAATGTGGTTATGTTCACAACAACCTGCTAATAAAGAAGTTGAATGCGAAGTGTGTATAGTAAAAGATGAAAGAAATATTTTTTTTAAAAAGAGTTATGAAGGTTTTGATGATAGTGACGAGGATGATAATAATAATTTACAACAGGTGGGTGTGAATACAAATACATGGTAAGTTACTAATGTTCAGTTATCAATAAAATATAACTTTTTATTACACCATATTTAATATGTTATTTTTTGTATAGGTTGAAATAAATAAGGAGGAGACAATAATATGTTCCTACAACTTTTTTTGCATCCGGGTGTAATTTGCCGACACATATTTTGATTACTAAAACATAAAAAGATGGAAGAGATACCCAAAAATACATATAAAGATGTTGGCAAAAAGGTATTATATCGTCGAAGCAATTGAAGCAAAGGTGTCATTATGGTAAGAAGATTGGTGCATGTAATCAAATGGTAGAAGATGCGTATACTAAAGAATATCATAAATCAAATTAGAGATATTGAATGTTATATGACGATTCATAAGTACTAAAGAATTTCATAAATCAAATTAGAGATATTAAAGCTAATATGAAGTTAAATTTACCAATAAAAGAAACAAAAAATAAAGGTGACTGAATGGAGACAATGATTAGACCATCTCTAGTACACCTCTATTTTTTACTCTATTTTTGAAGTAAAAAATGGTGTAAAAAATGGACCATCTCCAATCTATCTCTATTTTTCACACTATGTTTACTTTAAAAGGTATATTCCTAGCATAATCCTTTTTTCATTTACAAAAATTGTCAAAATCTCCTTTTCATTTTATTAATTTTTAACATATAATTACTTTATCTTTTTATTGTAATAATATTCTAAATTATGTTATCAAAACCTTAATAACAAAATAATTTCTTTGTATATAATTAATTTGAAGAAATTATGATTTTATTAATACAAAATTTATTAAATAATAAAAGTACATTTATAATACACTATTAAATAAATATTATATATGCATTTAAAAAAATATTACACATACATTTAATACATTTATATCGAGCAAGAAATTATTGTAATCGACCATCTTCATCTATCGTCGTGTCAACCTGTATCGGCGACACTTCTCTCGCTACTTCAATTGGTGCGTCAAAATCATGTTCATCCTCAATTATCATGTTATGTAAAATAATGCATGTAGTCATTATGTCATGTAATCGTGTTTTATTTTTTCTAAATATACGTAAATTGTTATATGAATTCGATATATAAATATTCAATTTTGATAATTATAATTAATTAATATCATTTAATATATAATATGATTGTAAATATTTGTTATTATGTTTAAATAAACTAGAAATGTATAAAATTAAAAACTAGCGGACTAAAAATGACAAGTGAAACATTAACTCTAGATTTGGTGTAAATGAATAGTATTACTCTATATTTGAAGTAATACTATTCAAATACTCAAATATAGAGTTGGTTATAAAGTGGGGTTGGAGCAAAATAGAGTAAAAAAATAGAATAACTCTATTTTTAGAGTGGGGATGGAGATGCCCTTAGGGTGACAAGATGTAACATCCGTGTTTTGGGGCAAGAAATTTGGGCTTAAATAGATAAATAAATCTTATTTTGTAGAAATAATAAAATAAAGATAAATAAATGAGAATAAATTTAAATATTGTATATTATGATTATAAATATACTTCAAAGAGCCAAAATAAAGTTTTGTTGAATAAATTAAAGATTTAAAATCCAATTTTGAACAAAAAATGAGAAATTAAGGCGTAGGCACTAAAATTGTCAGTTTTGCCAAACTTAACAGATCTAACTTGGACATGCCTAGGACTTAAGTGTGAAAGAATTTATATAGAGGAGTCGAAATGGAACTTGGATCATCTTAGACATTTCAATTAAGCAACAAAATGACCTAGTTGTAGAAATCTTAGTGAAAATGACCATTTTGCCAAATGGCCAAATTATGGGTTATGGTTGGCTTAGTCAATGACCTATTGAAGATGAAAGTTTGTTTTAGATAAAAAGTCTAAAAATTGAGATTTGTATTAAATAACCAGTCAAGTGGTGTTGGGAGAATTGAACTTGAGGGACTATCTAGTCATTTTTTGGAAGTTAGGAAGCATAAATGGGGTTTTCCCTATTTTCAGCCACTGAATGATTTTGAGGGAGAGGAGAATAGAAGATGTCAATTTTAATAGAGTTTGTAGAGGACTTGCGCTAGAATTTGAAGTTCTACCAAAGCTTTGAAGTTTCCCCCACTAATTTAAGGTATAATCTCTTCTATTCTATCTTGAAACGCACCTTTGATTTAGGGTTTTACTCTAATCTGAAAATCTGGAATGCATGAGGATTTCCAATGATTCCAAGTGTTAGATTATGGTTTTATTAATGGGAAATAGGAAAACAGATAAACTTAAACTCTTAAGTTTACATACAACCTAAAGGATCTATGTTTTCTTTATTTGAATCTATAACTAGAACCCTATAAGTATTTCGATTTATACTAAAAGAATAATTCAAGAATTACTAACATTTGTTGATCTTTTGGAAGCGAGCACGACAAGCGTCGTGCCTCAAATGGTTCACACCCAAAGCTAGCAACAAGAAAAACAAGAGAGAAGAAGGAGAGAACCCCTTAAAATTTCGTGGCTTTTAGGGGGTACTGGGGCTCCCTATTTATAGCCTCAATGGTTTAGCAGATAAGCCTTATAGATAAGCCTTATTCGAATTCAAACCGGATAAACCTTTTATCTTTAAATTCAAACCCTTATTTATCTATATATATAATTCGAAAATTATATATATAATTGTCCTAATTTTTGTTCACCACACACACACACACACACACACACACATATATATATATATATATATATATATATATATATATATATATATATATATATATATATATATATATATATATGTATATATATATATACATATATATATATATATATATATATATATATATATACATACATATATATATATATATATATATATATATATATATATATATATATATATATATATATATATATATATATATATATATATATATATATATATATATACACACACACACACGATAATTATCTATTGCTCAACTATTGAACAATTACAATTCAGCCTCTGCACTTTTAATTAATCCAATTAATCCCAAAATTAATTCCAACTAGTTTCTGATTAATTATTAATTAAATAATACTATTTCTAATTAATATATTATCCTCATAATATATTAAAAAATTATTTATATTGATTTATTAATCACATAATAAATCAATCTCTCTCTCCAAAAGTTATTCTGTCAAATTGCCAGTTTTGAGGGCAACCCAAAAAGACTTTGCTACTATCAATCAAATATATACCAAGTATAGTCATGGCTTAGACACCTAATCCAACAGTCTCCCACTTAGATAAGTCTATGACTATAACTGCCAGTATAACTTCCAAATCGATCAGCAAATTGTAGCTCCCAAAAGCACATGCCGAACTCTGACCCAGTCAGTTACACGTCCTAAGATAAGTTTCCATATGATCCTCCGTTCTACAAGATATCGTTCGGAGTAGAGACATGGATTAAGATCAATCTCAGTCCGATACTTTGTTTTCCGATTTCTGATTTGTAATGACATAAGACTTCTAATTGAACACATCAATTTAGTCCCGACTGGCCAGCACTTCAGTCAACACCAAATCACCGAGGGGCCCAAAGATATCGCTTTTCCCGTTAGGGTAAAAGGAACAAATAAACTTTGACTCATATACTTATGTCCTTTACTCATCAAATTGCGCACAACAATACGTTTTATAACATCAAGTTACCCATGCGTTTACGCATTATCAATGTGCAACCAACTTGTAAATCACAACTCATATGTCTCCGTTTCAAGACCATAAGATATTATCATCTCAGAATTACTCATGATATAATCCATGAAGTAATTCTCTGAGCGTTGGTTTGTCCAATACTCAAATCTCCATTTCTAGTACTCATGAACATTGCAGCAACTCTATTTCTATGTCTAACTCCTTAGACAATCTACAATCCAGTTCATGATAGTCTTGATTCACTACTTACTTCCAAAAGTATAAACGACTGTAGATATTTGAATAATCATATTATTCGGGAAGTAAAACATGCAAAAGCAAAACATAAAAATCTGACTGGCAGCTATTTCTGCTTATTACCAAGTCTCCACGAGGTAATCACCTAGTCGGATCCGTCATACTGCTGTTATGTGTTTCTTTTAAACTTTCAATTTAAGTTTTATATCTATATCTATATACCCAATACGACCTTTCACTCTTTCTATGTATCCAAAATGTCTTACATTTATACACTTCATTGTAGATAATCTAGTCGGATACTCTTCCGATGATATCACAATATGTCATTCTGTCTTTCTCTCTCCCAACTCCATTCCATAAATGGTGATGTGTACTGCGGCTTTTCACGGTTCTCGGGGTCTTTAGTCCAAATGACTGCACCCTAAGACTATTTCGAGATGTTATGATGTGTCGGTGAACCACACGCACTCCATCAGAATACCAACGAAACTCTTTTACCATGAAGTCCTTTAGCACCATCTTCTGGTGTTAATAATTACAGATTTGAAACTCCTTTCAAATTATTATTACATTCACCCCAATCATTTCTCAATGATTTTCTTACGTGTGCTCAAATAATCCGTCCAGTATTCTTAGCCAGGTTGTATCCTGAATCCAACTTTACTATGCTCCAAGCATCAAGTCATCAGGATAAGTCCATGACACCTATGATCGATCCAATTTGCAGAAGCTCATGGAATCCAATCTGTTCCATTCTGAATCTTTTCAAAACCTATGAATTACTCATTATCCTTGTGTCATGACTTCCAGAAACTATTTCCTTTTGAAGACTCTTTCTTTCATGCATCTTGAGTCTTATCAAGATCATACTCATAATGGCTAGGTCTATACTGACAATTTCATCTATCTGATAGATGGTGGCAACAACGTGATTACGTCGTATTTCTTTTAGATCATGCCAATTCATTACACTTTGTAACGATAAGAAACTCCTTTCTTGAAGTCATGCATCTTGAGTCTCATCAAGATCACACTTACATTGGCAGGGTCTATACTGATGATGTCATCTATCTGATAGATGTTTGTGACCACCTGAGTATGTTGTATCTGTTCTAGAATTTTCACAGCGAATCATCTCTTAATGCCAACTCATCACACTTTGCAATGATAAGAGACGTTTCCTAGAAATGGTATACATTGATAGACAGATCACAATGACACTCCCACTCGATTTGACACGGTTATAGGACTCTTTTAGACTATCACAAAATCCAACCATTTGGCATATTTTGAGATTCCAAAATCCAAACCTTCTGATATAATCATAGGATTCTTTCAGGCTATTCACAAAATCCAAACATTTGGCACATTTTGAGAACTCGAATATCCTTCCTTGCGAGGTCCCCGTAAGATGAATCTCGGGGTCATGTACCTTTTCTGTTTGGATATATCGACATGTTCTAAACCCCTTCCACTGTGTCTACACACAACCTTTGTGTTTTCCATTTAAGGAAAGCGGTTCAGATAATCCAATCTTGATATGACTCACGAAGTGCAGTTACAACAGATGATATCCCTTCAGATTTATTTCAGTTCTGTTGAGAGCGTTTCTCTCAAAATCAATCTCATGACTTGGAGTATCGCCTCACTCAACCATTCTTGCTCAGAATGTAGGTATATTTCTATCTATGTTGTCTTCTTTTGATGATCCAATTACTCCCACTGATTCTTAGGCCAGGTGTAACATCAAACAAATTATCACATAAATTGAGTTTTGCCGTTAGGTTCTCTTATTTTGGCAGCAATTGGGCTCACCAATGCTTCCAAGTAGTAGGATTGCTTATCCGCACCAACTTTAGTATTTTACCACTAATCGGTATGTCACCCAGATCATAACACCTTATGACGGTGACTAATACTACTGGTCTGCAACGAGAAGGGTATGTCAGGTTTAACAGGAATTTGATCCCTAGTCAAGTCCCAATAATGACTAGAGGTTATTTCACTTGTATAATCCTTGAACTCTTCAGGATTACTATTGCTCCCAATGTTTCCTTAGAATGTGAATCCTTTCTAAAAGGGCTCTTCTTTCATAAGTACTTGCAGGATGGCCAATGAAATGACACTGTTGATTAAGTTCAGGCCAGTCATGAGGTTTGGACGAACACTATATGACCCTGGTCCCTTATGTACAAGTGGGACGAACCCTGCTTTACATTTCAGACGGTGTCTGCATAACCCACTTAGTCTAAGATGTGATCGGAGTATACTTTCACGGTTTGACTGGTCGAATATCTAATTTATCAAAAACTAATTGGAAGTGTATCTAATACATCGAGGATCGAACTGATTTGACCAATGCTCGATCTTCTTCCCTAAGACACATTATAACCATTAATGTTCTTGGAAGAGGATGAACTGTGAAACATTTTATCAGTTTATGTTTTTCACTCATACTATGTTGGTCTTTATACTTCCTTTGAAGTCCTTGAACAGTTCAAGGTTTCAATCAAATGCTTATTCTAATAATCGAAGTCATATTTGTCATACTGATTGGCGAATATTATAAAGTATAACTAATTGTGTTTTATTTGTAGATTCGAGTAATTCACTAATGTGTCCATTGTTCATAATCTTAACGTCTTTTACATCTCCATGTAAATTTATGACTTTGTTAATTTGTTCAAGATATGTATTCATCATTTGATTCTAAGTCAACTGTTTCCAAAATCATGTCCATTGGATCTTTGGGTGATACATTTCTTGCAACAATTAATTTTATTAAGAATTCACTTCATCATGTGACTCTAAGTCAAATGATTCCAAAGTCCTGTCCATCTGGATATTTGGTTGAAGTGATTCTTATGAAAGCTTACTTTAACAGTCATAAAGAACACAGTATATATAAATCCAATACATTTTGGTGAAGGATTTTCTATGCAATCAATGAACAAATAATTCCTATGGTTCACATGCAACCCTAGAAAGATCTATGTTTTCTTTTATGAAGATAATAAACTAAAAACCTAAAGGAACAATTATTTCTAAAGATCAAAACTGAGAAAAACCAACCTTTTGATCTTATGATCCCTGAAGCTAGCAGCACAAGTGTCTTGCCTCAAATGGTGTCACACCCAAAGCAATGGAGAAGACAGTCTAGCAGAGTAATCACAGTGAGAAAAGGCGTGAATTATGAGGAGCCAGAAGGTTCCTTTTATAGCCTCTTAGGGTTACACCTGAAACCCTAAGGAGCCTCCAAGTGGGCAAGCCTGTTGACCACTTGGACCAGATCCCTAAACCCTAATTAGGGTTTTCGCCAACCCTAGAGAAGCCTCCAAGGGTGGCGCCACTTTTGGCCCCTGGACTTCTCTTTGCCAGTTATTCAACTATTGAATAAATACAAACCAGTCCTCACACTTTTAATTGATTAATTTAATCACTAAATTAAATCCAATTAATTCTAGATTAAATCTCAATTAATTATTATAGTTTCTAATTAATATATTAACACTTAAATATATTAATAAACCATTTAATTAATTCTATTGATTTATTAAACAATTAATAAATCAACCTTTTACTCTACTGAACTCTATCCTGACCTCCAGCTATGAGGGCAACCCAAATGGACTTTGCTTCAATTAACTAGATAAATATAAAGTCATGGCTTAGACACCTAATCCAACAGTCTCCTACTTGGATAAGTCTATGACTTTAATTTATCTTCTGATTAATTAACAACCTGCAGCTTCCAAGAAACTGCTGCCGAACTCTGACCCAGTCAGTTCTGTCCATAGATAAGTGATCATATGATCCTTCGTCCAACAAGATATTTTCAAACACGAGACATGGATTGAGATCAATCTCTGTCCGATACTCTGTTTCCCGATTTCCGATTCTGCTTATGACTTTCAGACTTCTAATTGAACACATCAACTTAGTCCAGGCTGGCCAGCACTTTAGTCAACTTCAAAATCATCGAGCGGCCTACAGATATCTGTTTCCCATCAGGGTCAAGGAACGAATAATCTTTGACTCATATGATTGTGTCTTTGACTTATCAAATCGTACACAACAATGCATTTTGTAACATCGAGTTACCGATGCGTTTTCACATTATCAATGCACAATCGACTCGTAAATTTCAACTCATATGTCTCTGTTTCAAGATCATACGATATTATCGTCTCAACATTGCTCGTGATGTAATCCATGAAGCAATCTGTTGAGCGCGGGTTTATCCAATACTCAAATCTCTATTTCTAAGTACTCATGAACGTTGTATCATTCTTACTGCAATGTCTAACTCCTTAGACAATCTACAAACCAATTCACGACAGTCTTCGTTCATACTTACTCCCGAAAAGTATGAGCGACTGTGGACTTTTGAATAATCAAATTATTCGGGAAGTGAAACATGCAAAATTGAAACATAAAATCTGACCGGTGGCTACTCTTGCCTAATTACCAAGTCTCCACAAGGTAATCACCAAATCGGATTTTACATAAAACTATTATCGGTTTCTAGATTCCTTTTAAACTATTTAATTCGTGTTATGTATCTATGTCTACTTGACCTTTCACTCTTTCTATGTATTCAAATGTCATACATTTATACACTTTATCCGATCGGATATCCTTCCGATGATATTTCAATTATGGTCATACCGTTATTCTCACTAACAACTCCATTCTATGTACTGTGACTTTCCATGGTTCTCGGGATCTTTAGTCCACATGACTGCACCCTAAGACTATTTCGAGGTGTTACGATGTGTCGGTGAGCCACACGCGCTCCATCGGAATGCCAACGAAATTCTTTAACCATTAAGTCCTTATTTGAAAACTCTTTTCAAATTGTTATCAACATTCACCCCAATCATTTCCCAATGATTTCTCACGTATGTACAAAATCCATTAAGTATTTGTGACATCCCGAAAATTTATACCTAGAACTATAAACAGTTAATTCACCTCAAACCTCTTTATAACCAAACCTTTTGAGCTTCAATGCATACTTTGGAAAATATAGTGTCATTACAATTAAAATAAGATACGAGATAAAATCTTACTTCCTATAATGGAATATCTCAAGCACAAACTGAAACCCTAGTTAATACGTCTGAAAAACTGAAAATAAGTATTAACCATTTGTGAAACAAAACAAGCAATCTAACCTCAGAGTACATGTTTCCCTGATTCCGCAAATATAAATACCATTCAAAACGGAGCTCATATGCAAAAGTTACGACTGTTATAAGAAAACAAGCCAAAACAAACCAGTGTAACACTGATTTTATTTAACTACATAAATCGTTTCGATCCGTTGAGGTACTTGCGCACCTCATATGGAAATTCCGAGAACATTATTGGACTCACACTATGGTCTATTATTGGATTCCATACTCGAAATATTTTTAGCAAAAATATTTATAAAATTCAAACGCTGGATGCTACGGATAATCGAACGCACATATTTAAACACGTTTTCCCAGTGTTCTACAACTCGAAAAATAAATCCGTTTGGGTTTCTGAAACCGGTGCACTCGGCTCGACAATTCTCCGGTCTCGAAAAAAATTATTATACATCGGGATCTTGCGCACGAATTATGTCATCCACGACATCACTTTCACCAACCCCAACTACTCCATGAGACTATAAATAAGAGGCTTTGCATCTCATTTTTCTTCACCAATTCACCAAAGCTTATAGCTTTTTCTTTCTTTCTCCAATTGCTCTCCTTTTGGCCAAGAACACAACCACCATTGGCCATCGCTCCACTACCGTCGCACCATCACTTCGCCGCACAAAACCTTGTTGTTTTGTGGTGTTATTTCGCGGTGCTTCTCAAACACGATCGTTCTTATATCTAAACTGAATTCACGCTTCAAATGTGAGTGTTACGGCCCCTTTGTCTATGTTTTTTTTATATATTATGGGGGAGAATACATGTGCAATATAAACATTTACCAATTTCATATCAAGTTTTATAAATGTTATTATAGCTTTATAAAATGTTTTCATTAAGCGAGTATTGTACTCTTTTATGTATATACTTATCAACATACTCGAT
Organism: Cichorium intybus; assembly: GCA_023525715.1. NCBI lineage: Eukaryota > Viridiplantae > Streptophyta > Magnoliopsida > Asterales > Asteraceae > Cichorium > Cichorium intybus. The sequence goes on from CM042011.1 coordinate 110,951,614, forward strand.
TCGACTTGTCTATCCTACATTTATCAATGGCTTAGATAGTGAGACACTATTCATAACTAAGTAGAAATACTTAGACCCCACACTACTATAACCGTTAATCAAGCAGAGCGAGATACATATGTATAGATCTATACGGGTTGACACCCCCACCTATAGTTATTAGCTACAACTTCGACTTGCAAATCGATGTAGGTGATATTTATTTAATTCATTACTACAACGTCCATGAAGCGTTGTAGGGGGTACATTTCAGTCGAATAGCTCGGTTATAGGACTCAACTATAAGCATTGATGGTTTTCTCATAAACGTACATATCATTTATAAGTATGGTATTACTTATGGTTTTCAAAAACTCTATACAATTCATTTATAAGTATGGTATTACTTATGATTTTCAGCAACTCTTTACAAACTCATTTACAAGTATGATTATACTTACAAAAGGAATACTTTTAGTTATTTTAAAAGTATCAGTGCTGTGTTCAGCATAAAACCTGTAACTCTCACCAACCTTGTGTTGACCCTCAAAACTACATGTATTCTCAGGAAATCAATGAGACTTTCAGAAGATGGAAATCTTCACGGATTTCAGGCAACCTAGTTTTGTTATATCTGTTAAGGCATTTAATGTACTCTACTATTATTATTTGTAAGAACCATGTATTCAAACTTCAAGATGAAATACAACTATCCATTGGTTTATTGTTGTACTTGTACTGTATATTCAATTGCCTGTGATCCAAGAACTTAGTCGCACAGCCCGGCATGTTCCGCCGCCTCGGTCGGGGGTGTGACAGAATGGTATCAGAGCTAAATTGGCTATAGAGAACTCGTATCCTCGAAAGAGGAATACAACTATAGCAACAGGCTTCTAATAAAAGTATTATTATTAATTACACTACTTCTCGACTACTTACGGGTGAGGTGTCTAGTTTGAACTATCGCTTGGGTTTTGGATTCAGAACAGCTTTAATGCCAAAATGATCCTGCCCACCGGTACTTCTCATCTGGCCGATCCTTATTTGATAGTCTTGAGGTACAAAACAAAAACTAATAATACTGCAAACCCCACCAACAATATATATAGGAGTTATATATATACTCTGACCCGCGATGAGAACACTATATACAACTATAAATACAATGAGACTAAAACTCTCTAAAACATTTCGTACAAAGTATACTTTTAACATACAATGATATTGTTATAAAGTATAAGTACATACATAGTAGAACAGTGTCATAATCAGAACAATACAAAAGTAATAAGATGAGTTGAACACTACGAGTAGGCCTAGGTAATTATGTAATCATACCTAGGATAGATAGAGCCTGATCAACTATATTGGTCCAATGTGTGATTAACGTGTACTTAGGAATAATCGTAGTGAACAACAAGTCTAAAAACTTACCAAGATTCGTATACAAAGAAACTCTAAAATAGAATATGAAGCTAAAATACTATAGGAATATTTTATAATACTATAGAACCATACATTTAGACACTTTATCTGCCCCTATCCTTGCACAGTCAACCTGATATTTTGATAATATCTGACCAATAACTATTATCGAAAACCTACCATCATTCCTACCAACAGTTCCATTAAACTAATATTGTTAGAAATTCAATCTGAAAGCTAAAGGCGGGCTATGTCACCTGCCAAGTCCTCTGGGTTCTCTTCACTTATGGTCTTGAGAAAATCATGGTTAAAACCACTCATAGCAGATACAGAAGGCAGAGATTGCTGCTGTGTATCGGTCCCTGATGAAGCTTCTTCCCTCTTCTGAACCTTTCTTTTTTTGTAAACAGCCTTAAAGGCAGCTTGCCTCAATCTCTTTGTGGTTTCAGTTATCTTCGAACTGGAACCCTCGACTATTTCTCTTTTCTCGTTCTCTAGACCAAGTATTACGTCTACTCTACTAGGATTATTATCCGATTCCTGTTGCATAAATACTTTCAGTCATTACAATCTCATGGTATTAAAATTGTGGAGAAAGAAATACAATTCTTAACCTGAGTATGGTTAATAAGAGTTTGTAGACTCTTAATCTGTCGTCGAGGCCAACTTTTGATGCCTAACTTCCTACAGCGTTGCTTCAACTGTGTTGATCCAACATTGAGTTCCCTTGCAGCTTCCAAAATGGGCCTATCAAAATGCATGGATATTGTTTCCTTACTCAACGCATGTCCAGAACCCCTTTTTCTACGAATTTCAAAGGTTCTTGGAATCAAGGTTGAAACGTTTTCATTTTGGATCAATTGTGTATGATCCTGATCACTAACACTTTCATTTTTACCTATTATGGGTAATAGTTCTTGATTTCCAAAATCAACCATAAACCCAGAATTCCCATTCTTGAAACTTTCTAAGTTACTTTGGATCAATTGAAAATGATCCTGATATTGAAAACCACCCACGGACTCAGGATTCTCTGAAGTGAGCTCGATAGTGTCATCATGGATCGGCTGTATTTGATCCTGATTTTAAATGTCAGTTTGAAACCCCTGATTTGTTAGACCTACTCCACTATGCAGTATGGGCATGTTCATGCTTAGATTATCATTAGTAAGGTCATCTACAAATGGATCTGTGTATAACGTATGTTAGATAATTAAGAAAAATAAACATAAAGCTCAACAAAATGACTTAACCTGGAAGTATATATTGAGATTGCCCAACAGCAATGTCTTCATTTAAAGGTAGTGGATCTTCAGGGAGAATACCCATCAGAGGAAAAACTTCAGGATCATCTTGAAGTTGATCCAGCGGTAATATATCTGGAAAATCTATACCTCACATAGTTTAAAACAAAATCAAAACGCTAGAGAAATGAATAAGAAATAAAAGGAGTTAAGGATATTATAATTACCAGACTCCAGTAGAGGTATCTGATTAAACGATAGGGAGGTACCCTCTTCCCTTAATAAATTTAACTCAGTGTCTGAAAAATTTTCCATAGGAGATCTGTTTTCCATACCTCGATTTGGAAATCTGAGATTATATAAGAATAAACTAGTAGTAAAAAAATGAGACTGAAAAGAATCTTAGATACAAATGATGATACATACCCGTTTATATAATATCTTACAGCTAGAACTGAAAGGACAACCCCCATTATTACTACCGAAATTCAAAACATCTATAGTCGGTGCGACATTTCCATTACCCTAAGTGGCATTTTTTTCAACATTCGTTGCTTAAATCCGATAAGGACAAGATAATGAAAAGACTTTTTTTTTAATAAAAAAATGTATATCTCTTGATAGCGGAAATAGTTCAAAGAATTTTCAGTACTTATTTAAAAATGTGAATTTTGATGTGAAAGGTGGATTTCTTAGGACACGGAGTCAGCAAGGAAGGGATACATGTGGATCCCTCCATGTAACTCCCATTTTCCTATCTCCAAATTACACCAACAATTACTCTAATAACCAAAAGTGTTTAATAATGTAATCAAAGTTAAGAAACAAAAGCACAAGCAGTTATCATAAACACGATTACTTAATACAAATATGTCCCAAAACTAGGTTACAAAAGACCATTTTTTACAAAACTATACAAAAGAGCATGCCATAGTTCACAAAAAGTCCAAAAGTCTTGCCCCAAGTTAAGTCACTCATCCCTCTGCAATCTTCTTGCCCCTGTCACCCATAATACATACAACATAACCATTTTTATGAGCTAACTAAGCTCAATGAGAAAATAATTAAGACTTAGTAAATCATTTCATCATTTCTCAACGACTACTAAAACAAAACATCATTGATCTCAATCTCTTTAATTATCCCAGTCACTTAGAGTTCTCAATCACACCAAGTACTCGTTTATGATAGGAAATTCTCAACCTTGTATAACTCGTACAAATTGATTATCTCAATCAATTAAGATTTACAGGTAATTCAATTATATCATAATATAATCATAAATAATGAATTAGAACTACTCACCTGACATAGGTGCATCTCGTGGTCCACCTGTATCTTGTATCTTACGTACTTCCTTCCATCCTACGAGTATCAACTGTAAAATGAAATCACATATCATATCTTAAACATCCTCAGGTATTTTCAGAATACTTAACTCAAATGATTAAGAAATAAATAGCTAATACAAATCACAATTAGTGAATATCATATACTATCAAACCGAAACCCCCAATTTCACAGTTTTACCAAATCAACCGTTAAAACATCACAATATTCACAACGAGGACTCAATACAATATATATTAGCAATCCAATAACAACACATGAGATGAATCGAAGCATACTTTCAGATTTGGACATCTGGAGTTTGAAACCCTAAAACTCAAAATAACTAACCTTGTGAATTAAGAACTAGAGAACGCATTTCGGGTGTTAAATCCAACCTCCACAAACTCTTACTACACAAAATCCTTGATCAAAATGACCAAATTTCGCACCTTTTGTTATGAAAATAACCTAGGACGATTTTGGTTCGTAAATGGGGTAAATAAGGAAAGCTGTCCAAATAACCCCACTGAAGCAGGTTAGCGACACTAACCTTTAAAGTTAGCATCGTTAACTTTTAAAAATCCGACCCGTGCTCTGAAACCCGACCCGTGTAAGTCTACTTGATGCTACTGGATGCTATAGTAACTAGAACACGACCCGTTTGACGTCTACACGATCGAGCAGAAGTGTTATGTTACGAAATAATTTCGGGACGAAATTCCTTTAACGGGGAGGTAATGTGACATCCCGGAAATTTATACCTAGAACTATAAACAGTTAATTCACCGCAAACCTCTTTATAACCAAACCTTTTGAGCTTCAATGCATACTTTGGAAAATATAGTGTCATTACAATTAAAATAAGATACGAGATAAAATCTTACTTCCTATAATGGAATATCTCAAGCACAAACTGAAACCCTAGTTAATACGTCTGAAAAACTGAAAATAAGTATTAACCATTTGTGAAACAAAACAAGCAATCTAACCTCAGAGTACATGTTTCCCTGATTCCGGAAATATAAATAACATTCAAAACGGAGCTCATATGCAAAAGTTACGACTGTTATAAGAAAACAAGCCAAAACAAACCAGTGTAACACTGATTTTATTTAACTACATAAATCGTTTCGATCCGTTGAGGTACTTGCGCACCTCATATGGAAATTCCGAGAACATTATTGGACTCAGACTATGGTCTATTATTGGATTCCATACTCGAAATATTTTTAGCAAAAATATTTATAAAAGTCAAACGCTGGATGCTACGGATAATCGAACGCACATATTTAAACACGTTTTCCCAGTGTTCTACAACTCGAAAAATAAATCCGTTTGGGTTTCTGAAACCGGTGCACTCGGCTCGACAATTCTCCGGTCTCGAAAAAATTATTATACATCGGGATCTTGCGCACGAATTATGTATAGATCTATACGGGTTGACACCCCCACCTATAGTTATTAGCTACAACTTCGACTTGCAAATCGATGTAGGTGATATTTATTTAATTCATTACTACAACGTCCATGAAGCGTTGTAGGGGGGTATATTTCAGTCGAATAGCTCGGTTATAGGACTCAACTATAAGCATTGATGGTTTTCTCATAAACGTACATATCATTTATAAGTATGGTATTACTTATGGTTTTCAAAAACTCTATACAATTCATTTATAAGTATGGTATTACTTATGATTTTCAGCAACTCTTTACAAACTCATTTACAAGTATGATTATACTTACAAAAGGAATACTTTTAGTTATTTTAAAAGTATGAGTGTTGTGTTCAGCATAAAACCTGTAACTCTCACCAACCTTGTGTTGACCCTCAAAACTACATGTATTCTCAGGAAATCAATGAGACTTTCAGAAGATGGAAATCTTCACGGATTTCAGACAACCTAGTTTTGTTATATCTGTTAAGGCATTTAATGTACTCTACTATTACTATTTGTAAGAACCATGTATTCAAACTTCAAGATGAAATACAACTTGGTTTATTGTTGTACTTGTACTGTATATTCAATTGCCTGTGATCTAAGAACTTAGTCGCACAGCCCGACATGTTCCGCCGCCTCGGTCGGGGGTGTGACAGTATTCCTAGCCAGGTCATATCCTGAATCTGACTCACTATGCTCTAAGCATTAAGTCATCAAGACATGTTCATGACACTTCTGATCGATCCAAGAAATTTGTTGGATTCGATCTAGTCCTAATCCAAACCCTTTTAGGATTACTTATAATCCTTGTGTCACGACTTTTAATAACTATATCCTTTCGGAGACTTTTCTTCATGCATCTTGAATCTTATCAAGATCATGCTTACTATGGCCAGGTCTATACTGATGACGACATTTATCTGATATATGTCAATGGATTATGTGAGTATGTTGCACCTTTTATATCTCTCATGCCAAATTATCACACTTTGCAATGACAGTAAACTATTTCCTAGGGCAATGCATCTTGAGTCTCATCAAGATCATTTTTGCAGAGTTTCGATCTATCTCATAGACGTTTATAACCACCCGAGCATGTCGTATCTTTATTAAGTCTTTCATAGCGATCCGTCTCTTAACACCAAGTCATTACACTTTGTAATGAAAAGAGACGTTTCCTAGAAACATTATGTAACACACATATGGAGATAATAGATAACAGCGACACTCCCACTGGCTTTGACACGGTTATGGACTATTCACAAAATCCAGAACCTTTGGCACATTTTGAGAATCCAAACCTTTCTGACATCTTAATGGATATCTTTCAGCCCCTTTTCAAAATCCAATCCTTTGGCATATTTTGAGAATCTGAATATCCTTTCTTGCGAGATGCCCACGGGGAAATCCCGGGCCCATGTACCTTTATACTGGCATATTCTTTGTGAGTCCCTATTAGTGTGCCGGTGATCCACACGTGCTCTACTAACGACTTACAATATGCAGTATCCTTTCGGATTTCATCTTCTATTGAGAGTGCTTCTCTCGGAGTCAATTACTTGACTCTGAGTATCGTCTCACTCAACCAGATGTTTTGAAGGTATGTTTCTATCCATGCTGCTTTTGTTTGATGATTCAATTACTCCCACTGGTTTTTAGACCAGGTGTAAAATCAATCAAACCGTCACATAGACTGTATCTCATCCTAAGGTTCTCTTAATTGGCAGCAACCGGGCTCACCAATGCTTCCAAGTAGTCGAATTGAAAATCCGTACCAACTATAGTGTTTTACCACTAATCGATATGTCACCCTGATCATAACTACTTATGATGTTGATCAGTACTACTGGTCAAGAGAAGATAATGTCAGAATTAAAACAAAAATCTGATTTCTGCTCTAAGCCTAGTGATGACTAAAGGTTATTTCACTTGGCTAATCCTGAACTCATTCAGGACTGTCCCAACTCCCACTGTCTCCTTAGAATAGGAGTTCTTTCTAAAAGAGCTCTTTCTTTTCCAGGTACAGCGGGATAGCCAGTGAAATGACATTTCTGATTAGGTTCAGGCCAGTCATGAGGTTCGGACGAACACTACAAGACCCTGGACCTTTAATGTACAAGTGGGACAATCCCAGCTTTACATTTCAGACAGTGTCTGCAAAGCCTACTTAGTCGAAGATGTGGTTGGAATATGGTTTATATGGTCTGACTGGTTTAGTGTTTAATTTACGGGAAACTAATTGGCAATGTATCTCACACATCGAAGATCGAACTGTTTCGACTAATGCTCCATTATCTTCCCTAGGACACATTACAACTATTAATGTTCTTGGAAGAGAATGATTGTGAACTATTTTCCCAGTTGAATTTGTCACTCAGGTTCTGTAGATCACGTACTTCCTTTGAAGTCCTTGAACTGTTCAAGGTTTCAATTCAATCGCTTATTCTGATTAGCGTAGCCATATTCGTCATTCTGAATGACAAATATCACGAAGTACAAACTATTGTGTTTTATTTGAAGATTCGAGCAACACACATCAACTGATGTGTTCGTTGCTCCTAATCTCAACGTCCTTTACATATCTATGTAAACTTATGACTTTGTTAATCCTGGTCAAGACTTGCAATCTTCAGTTGACTCCAAGTTAACTGATTCTAAAATCCTATCATTTGGATCTTTGGGTGATTCATTTATTGCTATTTGTGCTTTATAAAGAACTTAATCATCATCTGACTCTAAGTCATATGATTCCAAAATCCTGTCCAACTGGATCTTTCGTTGATTCATTTCTTGACACATTAAGAACTCAATTCATCATGAGACTCTAAGTCAAATGATTCCAAAGTTCTGTCCAACTGGAGCGTCATCCAATCTTTCTGCGACTGTATCCGATTTTGTGGATTCCCAGTTTAAGACATGTCCAGACGATCTGGATCGTTTCTTGCTGCGTCTTTTCACTGAACTTAATCCAGAAGTAGCTGAACCATTGGAGCTATGCCTGTCCAATAGTGACTCGTATAAAGTCAACAGTGGACGCATTTCCATTAAGTTCTTTTTCTGGTCTTCCTTTCTATACGTCTGAATGAACAGATCGTACTTACTGGTCAGTGAAGTGAGTAGAGTGTTAACACTCGACTCCTGACTCATGGAATAACCAAGTTTGTACAATTCGCCTATGTACGCTTCAATCTGAAGAACATACGAATCGATGCTACTTCATTCTTTTAACTTACACTCTGCAATTCTTTTGAAGATCCTAGCTCGTTCCTCTTCAACCGGTTTTCGGAACATTTCATCAACCGATTGCATTAACTCATATGGCCCCAAGGATTCAAAATCCTTGCGGAACTCGGGGTCAATGGTCAATAGCATGAGGTCACGAATCTTTTAGGATTCATCAACTAATAAGTCACGCTTATCATAAAGGCTCTTTATGATGACTTGTTTCGGTGGAACCGGGATCGGATACTCGGTGAGATGTAGCTTGCCAGCAATGCCGAGAGCCAGTCTCCAATTGCGAAGCCATTTCTTACAGTTGAGGCCAGTCAGCCTTTCCATATTTAGCAGGTGCTTTCTGATGCTCTCAGAAATGGGTGAAGGAGGACAGGGAGGAGAATAGATACTTGATTCAGACATCTACAATAAACAAAATTTATTAGTTTAATTTATCCTTTTAAATAATTACCCAATATATTATTTATTAAGGCTAGGACCCAAAATGCCCCAACTATGGTGTGAAGAGGGATGTCGTAATCACAACATAATGGTCATTAAGGTAGATAATACACTTATCAATTTCATCTTATGAAATTCCTAGATCTGTTTAGACACATTGAACTGTTCAATGGCATGTTTAGTCTCGGATGTGTCCCACTGTTTGTGACTGGGATGCCGAGGATCACAAACCGGGTGTGAATAACCATGCAAATTAGCTAGGTACTCTCGAAGTCGATTGCCATCTCTAATTAACGTACCGGTTAACCACACACGCTCCGTTAATAATGACAAAATCGAGAAACCCATTGCAAGTCTTTACGGACCCCAGTTGGCGTGCCGGTAAACCACACACGCTCCACCAACGTTCCACAAAGTGCAATGTGCAATTCCATGGATTAGCACCAATTCACATTTTTATCCTAAAGTAACTAGATTGAGTTTTGTTCAAAGTTCTAGTACTTTCAATTATAGCATTATACTTTTAAGAGGCTTAGCGGTTCTATCAAACCCGTTCGGCTAACGACACTCGACTGACCAGGAGAGCGGTGGGTAAGAGTGGATACCCATTAGACTGCTATTTTATAGTCAGTCGCCTTATACCCTCTTTATAGGACAGTTTTGTGAATGAGGCCTACTAGCGGTAAGACTAACCAGTTTAATCTTATATATAAATATTAACTTTTAATCATAAATATATAAGATATATTTTAATCTCATTAAAATATTTTAGAATTAATTATTTCTTAATTTTCGCAAATTTTAAACTATTTTTCGAAAATTTAAATTAATTCTTTAAACCGATTTATTTGATCTATTAATTAATAATTAATTAAACTAATTAAATCTAAGATAGATTTTAAGAAATTAATCAAATTAATTTTTCTATCTTGGTCCCTATATGGTTCGAAAATTATACAAGCCAACACATAAGAGTTCTAGTTATTTTATTAATCCAATTAGTTACCAAAATAACAACCTACTTATAAAAGGCAAGTAAATCAAGCAATTAAGGGAGGGGACCAAATGGGTGGCGGCTAGGGTTAGGAAACCCTAGCCAAAAATCGATCCAAGGCCATCCTTGGTGATGTTCATCGCAAAAAAACATCAAGGCAAAAACAATCCATGCAATTTATATCATTCACAAGAAAAACAAGCCTAAGCTCTGATACCACTGAAGGGTTTTCTATGCAATCAATGAACAAATAATTCCTACGGTTCACATGCAACCCTAGAAAGATCTATGTTTTCTTCTATGAAGATAATAAACTAAAAACCTAAAGGAACAATTATTTCTAAAGATCAAAACTGAGAAAAACCAACCTTTTGATATTATGATCCCTGAAGCTAGCAGCACAAGTGTCCTGCCTCAAATGGTGTCACACCTAAAGCAATGGAGAAGACAGTTGTGACAACTAAAACTTTCTTGAGTTATATGAACTTGGTTTCCGCTAAATCTAATATTTTATATGTGCATAAACGTATCGTAATAGCTTTATTTTATTAAGAAAGTAACTCTAGTCAAATAATAGTAACATATGAACTCAAGTAGAAATTATATCGCATAAAGAACCTAAAGAGAAATTTTTTATTTAGCAATCTTTAAAAATTAATATATCTAAATCTAAAGGGAATTAGGAAAGGGTCATCAAGGTGACTTTGGTAGTATTTGAGATAACAAAAATATAGGAAAAAGAATCAGGCCATTTAGAGTCATTTTAAACCCTTGTTATTGTAACGAAGGAGACAAAGGTTTTAAAATGGCCCAAAAGTGACAAAAATGACCAAAGAGTCATTTTCAAGTGTTAATAACAGAAAATCTATACACATTTAGACCTGAGTCAGTAGAACAAAGTTGTAGATCTCGTTCCCACCTTTCTAGAGGTATAAAGTTTGCAAGTTTTGGATTTCGTACGAAGAAGTTACGCCCCTGCAAAGTTGAAGAAACAAATAAAGAGAAAAGCTGGAAATTTCTCTAGATTAAGACGACTCGTCTTAGTCTTATAAAATCAAGTAAAATTTAGACTAAGAAGACTCGTCTTAGTCTTAAGTCTGGAAAGGGGAGGGTATTTTCGTCTTTTCTCATTTAAAATCAGCCTTTAAGTCCTTTCTCATCTCTGTGGGCTGCGATCATTTTTCCCATTTACGCAAACTCAAACCAGAAGAAAGAGCGGTGAGATCGAGAAGCTAAAACCCACACACACACACACCTCGACTGTGTGTGTGCGTGAACTATAGATCGAGAGAAAGCAAAGGCTGCAGCAAGCATTAGATCGAGCAAGTGGGTGCAGAAGGGAGAGCTGCTACTGCAGCAGGTCGACGAACACAACCCAGAAGCGCCGAGACGCCACTGCCAGTAGGAATTCTCCGGCGAAAAGGACCTCCACGGCCGGCGGTAGCAAGGGTGAGAAAGGAAGAACTTATTTTTGTGCAATTTCATGTTTAGGTTACTTAAATTCCTGAAATTTTGAGACTTTTGGACAGAAATTGAAAGAGGGGATAATTGATTTTCAAACCCTAGTTCCTAAATCCGAAAATTTTACTCATGCATGACGAGATTGAGCATAGATTCTTGTTACTATCACTGTTGTGAGTCAAAAATCGCATATGACATGAAAGTTTTGAATATTGGGTTGGAATCCTTGATGCATGTTTGAGAAAAGTTGAAAAGATGAAGAATTGGTGATCATATAACATTGGTTGTTGAGTTTATGTTAAAGATAATCTGTTTTTGAGTCGGATTTTTGTTAAAACTCGATATGATGAAACTGGATGTAGTTGGTATTAGACATTTGGAATTGGAAAGTGGACTGGAATTGACTTGTTGGAATTGAAATCTCCTTGATTAAGAGTGTGTAAAGAACACACCATGTTCAAGTTGAAAATTTTAATTACGCACATGTTGAGGTCGATAAGTCTGAATAGTTGGAGCAATTGGTTCATAAAATTCATGCCTTGTGGACTTAATATTGCTAGTATGAACTCTTTTGATAAGGGTTGTAGATATGAGACTTAGTTAACATATGTAGTATGTTAATATTTGAATATAATACGAACCTTCTATATTATCAATATAGAAGCTAAGGAGTGCGCAGAAGTAAGTAGAGGCAAAGACTAAGCGGACCGAGGTGAGTACATGTGGCATTTTTCCCATTTTGGGGTACATGGCGAAAAGTTTATAAAGTTTTATGTGACTTCAATGTGAAGTGTTTTATTATTTAGTCATGCTTACGAAAGTTTATTTAAATGTGTATGAAAGTACGTTTTGGCGTTTAGCCTATAAAAGATTTTTGAAAGAAGGTTTTGGCGTTTAGCGTATAAAAGATTATGAAAGAATGATTTGGCGTTTAGCCTATAAAAGATTTTGAAAGAATAATTTGGCGTTTAGCCTATAAAAATTATGGAAGAATGTTTTGGCGCTTAGCCTATGAAATGTTTGAGCCATATGTTGTTACGAAAGAATGTTTTGTTAATATGAAACAATGTTTTGGCATTTAGCCGTAATGAGTATTTGAGTAAAGTTAATTTTTATAAATGACTGGTATTTTGAAGCAAACAATGTAAAGAAATGTGAATGTAAGGATGAAGTTTGGCCTGGGCAATGATGTTCCCGAAATGGGACTATAGAGGAGTCTACTGGGACGGTACCTATCCCTTCGCGAAGTAGATGTCCTAAACTAATGAGGCCAGGATGGACTGATCAAGTTCTCTCCATTCTGGTATAGACTTGGGGTATTAATGCCCTAAGTATAAAAATTAAGCATGTTATGATACCAGTCAAAGCATGTGAAAGATGCTGAGGTGGTTTGATTATGTTCTCACCATCTCAGTATAGACTTGGGGTATCACCAAGAGTGATTAAGGCCCTAAGTATAAAAATCCAAATATGATGAATATCAGTCAAAGTTAAAGAAAAGAAAATGAATGTTTTATGACAACCATTTTGTTACTTAATTTATTTTGAAGGGCCTTGGAAAGCTAAGTATTTTTATATGATTCAATTTTAAAGGTTTTGACAGCAAGTGTTTTTCTTTATAGGATATGATCATAAATGTTTTGAAAAATGATTTAGTTATGCTTATAAAGTTTTCGTGTCCAAACCCATGTAGCTCACGAGACGTCTTCGTCTTACGTATTTTATTTTGATGCCATGTATTCCAGGTTCTAGTGACGATGAATAAGTAGCAAGTAGATGACGCGAAGATAATGGGATGATAGATGGAGTGAACTTTTTGTTGATGCAATGGTTTGTAATTCTAACTTTCTTGCTATGTTTTATTTCGGTATGAATTTGTAACACCCATGGTTGTAAACTTGCAAACCCAATGTTTTTGTTGGACCGCATTTTGATATTCATGTCTTATAGACATGAAGTACGTTAAGTATGTTAAAACCATATCAATATAAAGCTTTATGAAAAAAATGGGGTGTTACAACAGTCCAGCAGAGTAATCACAGTGAGAAAAGGCGCGAATTATGCGGAGCCAGAGGGTTCCTTTTATAGCCTCTTAGGGTTACACCTGAAACCTTAAGGAGCCTCCAAGTGGGCAAGCCTGTTGACCACTTGGACCAGATCCCTAAACCCTAATTAGGGTTTTCGCCAACCCTAGAGAAGCCTCCAAGGGTGGCGCCACTTTTGGCCCCTGGACTTCTCTTTGCCAGTTATTCAACTATTGAATAAATACAAACCAGTCCTCACACTTTTAATTGATTAATTTAATCACTAAATTAAATCCAATTAATTCTAGATTAAATCTCAATTAATTATTATAGTTTCTAATTAATATATTAACACTTAAATATATTAATAAACCATTTAATTAATTCTATTGATTTATTAAACAATTAATAAATCAACCTTTTACTCTACTGAACTCTATCCTGACCTTCAGCTATGAGGGCAACCCAAATGGACTTTGCTTCAATTAATAAGATAAATATAAAGTCATGGTTTAGACACCTAATCCAACATTTGGATGCATCAATATTCAAGTTATTACTATCCATGCAATTAACACACCCATACAACATTTTAAGGATAATTTATACAACTATGTTTTTGAAAAGGAAAATTAACATTTTATTAAATCAAAATTATCCTCAAACAATGTACTATATGATAACAGTGTCATACGCATCTAATAAGCTAACAACAAGATCAAAATATCTGACTAAACTTCAAAACTACACGAGCTCGTGATCCAATCCGAATGTGCTCCCATGCATCAATTCCTTGCATCCGACTGAGTCCCTGCATACAAAGCAAATGTGACAATCACATCCAGTATCAGGGAATTAAGGATCAGAAGTTTTGAGTTTTAGATATATCTGAGTTTCCAAACGATTCGGCTTTGGAGCATCTTCCAATCTTTCTGTGACTATATCCCACCATGTGGATTCCTAGTTTGAGACATCTCAGATCTGTCCAGACGATCTGGATTGTTTCTTGATGCGTCTCATTTCCGGACTCAATCCTGAAGTAGTAGCATCGGTGGAACTATGTTTCTCTATAAACGACTCGTACAGAGTCAACATCGAATAGATTTCCATGATAGTCTTGTCCTGGTTCCCTTTCCTCTACATCTGGATGAACAGATCGTACTGGCTAGTCAGCGAGTTGAGTTAATGCTCAACTCTTGATTGATAGGGTGACTAAGTTTATACAGTTCGCCTATGTATCCCTCAATCATGAGAACATGCGCACTGACGCTACTTCTTCTAATAGCTTGCACACTTTAAGCTCCTTGAAGATCCTAGTTCATTCCTTTTTCAACCAGTTCTCAGAACCTTTCCTCAACCAGTCTTGCTAACTCATACTCATACAACATTTTAAGATTAATTTATACAACTATGTTTTTGAAAAGGAAAATTAACATTTTATTAAATCAAATTATCCTCAAACAATGTACTATATGATAATAGTGTCATACGCATCTAATAAGCTAACAACATGATCAAAATATCTGACTAAACTTCAAAACTACACGAGCTCGTGATCTAATACGAATGTGCTCCCATGTCAATTCCCTGCATCCTACCGAGTCCCTGCATACAAAGCAAATGTGACAATCACATCAAGTATCAGGGAATTAAGGACCAGAAGTTTTGAGTTTTTGATATATCCGAGTTGCCAAACGATTCGGCTTTGGAGCATCTTCCAATCTTTTTGTGACTGTATCCCACCCTGTGGATTCCCAGTTTGAGACATCTCAGATCCAGTCCAGACGATCTAGATTGTTTCTTGATGCGTCTCATTTCCGGACTCAATCCTGAAGTAGCAGCATCAGAGGAACTATGTTTCTCTATGAATGACTCGAACAGAGTCAACATCGAATGGATTTCCATGATAGTCTTGTCTTGGTTCCCTTTCCTGTACATCTGGATGAACAGATCGTACTGGCTAGTCAGCGAGTTGAGTTAATGCTCAACTCCCGATTGATAGGGTGACCAACTTTATACAGTTCGCCTATGTATCCCTCAATCATGAGAACATGCGGACTGACGCTACTTCTTCTACTAGCTTGCACACTTCAAGCTCCTTGAAGATCCTAGTTCATTCCTTTTTCAACCAGTTCTCGGAACCTTTCCTCAACCAGTCTTGCTAACTCATATGGACCCAGGAATTTGAAATCCCTGTGGAACTCGGGGTCAATGGTCAATAGCATGAGGCTACGAACTTCCTCGGATTCATTAATTATGAAGTCATGCTCAGTGGAACGAGGAGTGGATACTGTTAGATTAGGTGTCTAAGCCATGACTTATAAAGTGTATTCATCTTATTAATTGAAGCAAAGTCCATTTGGGTTGCCCTCATAGCTGGAGGTTGGTGTAGAGTTCAGTAGAGAGAAAGGTTGATTTATTAATTGTTTAATAAATCAATAAATAAAATAAATAGTTTATTAATATATTTAAGTGTTGATATATTAATTAGAAACTATATAAATTAATTAGAAATTAATCTAGAATTAATTGGATTTAATTTAGTGATTAATTTAATTAATTAAAAGTGCAGGGACTGGTTTTGTAATTATTCAATAGTTGAATAACCGGCTAGTCAGTGTAAGCCTGAAGTTGGCGAAATTGTGGAGGCCACCTCCATAATTTCGAAACCCTAATTAGGGTTTAGAAGGCTTGGTCCAAATGGTCAACAGGCTTGTCTATTAAGGAGGCTCCTCTAGGGTTTTGACTGTAACCCTTGGAGGCTATAAAAGGAACCTCCTGGAACTTTGTAAACATGCACCACTTTCTGAGTCTCTCTGGAACTCTGCTGTTTTCTCCTCCTGCTTGGGTGTGACTCCATTTTAGGCAAGATAATTTTGCTGCTAGCTTCTGGATCAAAAATCAAAGGTTGGTTTTTTGTTATACAAATTCTTTAGAGATTAATTGTTGGCCTTAGGAATTTTATTATATGTTCATTGATAGAAAAACATAGATATTTTATTAGGTTGCATGTGAACTTAGGTTTATTAGTTCATAGATTGCTTACAACTTTTCAAACACTCAATCATATATGGCTTGCCAGCAAAACTGAGAACCATTCTCCATTTGCGAAGCCATTCTTCATAGTTTAGGCCAGTCAGCCTTTCCATATTCAATAGATACTTTCTGAAACTCTCAGAAATGGGTGTTGGAGGAGGAGTAGGAGAGTTGACATGCGTTTCAGACATCTATAAAATCATAATTTATTAGTTTAATTTCAATCCTTTTAAATAATTACCCAATTTATTATTTAATAAGGCTAGGTAGATATACTCTTATCAATTTCAGCTTCTATGAAACTCCTAGATCTGTGAGATTTATTGAAACTATTCAATGGCATGTTTAATCTCGGATTATGCTCTTCCATTTGTGACTGGGACACCGAGGATCACAAAAAAGATGTGAATAACCATGCAAATGTGCTTGGTAACCTCAATATCGTTTATCATCTCAAATTGATGTGCTGGTTAACCACACACGCTCCATCAACAATGATAATTCATGAGATACCCATTACCACTCTTTATGAGCCCCTATTAGTGTGCTGGTAAACCACACATGCTACACTAATGTCTCATAAAGTGTAATGTGCAATTTTTTTTAGGTTAGCATATCTTTCACATTTTTCCTAAAGTAACTAGATTTGGGATTTTATAAGACAGGTTCTAGTACTTTCTTTAATAGCATTATACTCTTAATGAGATTAAGTGGTCCTATCAAATTCGTTCTGCTAACGACCCTCCACTAATCAAGGGAGCGGTGGGTGAGAGTGGACACCCATTTAACCGCCATTTTATAGGCTATTTCCTTATACCCCCTTATAGATCAGCTTCGTGATTGAGGCATGCTAGCGATTTGACTGACCAGTTCTTATACATATAAATCTTAACTTTTAATAATATATATATATATATATATATATATATATATATATATATATATATATATATATATATATATATATATATAGATATATATATATATATATATATATATATATATATATATATATATATATATATATATATATATATACATATATATATATATATATATATATATATATATATATATATATATATATATATATATATATATATATATATATATATATATATATATATATATATATATATATATATATATATATATATATATATATATATATACGATGTATTTTTAAACCTTTTAAATGTTTTGGTTTATCTATTAAAATTTTTGAATTAAACCTTTTAATTTAAATTTAAATTTAAACCTAAACTGATTTAATGTTTATCCTTTAAGTTTCGAATTAAACCATTACGTTGTGATTATGCCATCCTTCTTCACACCATAGTTGGGGCATCTTGGGTCCTAGCCTTATTAAATAAGAAATTGGGTAATTATTTAAAAGGATTAAAACTAAACTAATAAATTATGGTTCTTGTAGATGTCTAAATCAAGTGTCAGTTCTCCTCCTTCACCCATTTCTGAGAGCCTCAGAAAGCACCTGCTAAATATGGAAAGGCTGACTGGCCTGAACTATAAGGAATGGCTTCGCAATTGGAGACGGGTTCTCATTATTGCTGGGAAGCTACATCTCATTGAGTATCCGATCCTGATTCCACCAAAACATGTCATCAAAAAAGGTCTTTATGATGAGCATGACCTCTTATTTGATGAATCCGAGGAAGTTCGTGACCTCATGCTATTGAACATTGACCCCGAGTTCCGTAGGGATTTTGAATCCCTGGGGCCGTATGAGTTAATACAACTGGTTGAGGAAAAGTTCCAAGAGCCGGTTGAAGAGGAACGAGCTAGGATCTTCAAAAGACTTGCAGAGTGCAAGCTAAAAGAAGGAAGTAGCATCGATTCACATGTCCTCAAGATTGAAGGATACATGCGCGAATTGTACAAACTCGGTCATCCAATTAGTCAGGAAATGAGTGTTAACATTCTACTTGATTCGCTGACTGATAGGTACGATCTGTTCATTCAGAAGTATAAAAGGGAAGACGAGAAAAAGACTTTTATATAAATGCGTTCACTGTTGACTTTATACGAGTCGATCATGGACAGGCATAGCTCCAATGGTTCAGCTACTTCTGGATTAAGTCCAGTGAAGAGATGCAGCAAGAAACGATCCAGATCGTCTGGACATGTCTCAAACTGGGAATCCATAGGATCGGATACAGTCACGGAAAGATTGGAAGACGCTCCAAGGTCGAAATCCTTTAGAAACTCAGGTATATCTAAAAACCTCAAAACTCCTGATCCATAATTCCTTGATACATGATGTGATAGTCACATTTGGTTTGTATGCAGGGAATCTGTAGGGTACGGGACTTTGGCGCATAGGAGCATATTTGTATTGGATTTCCAGCTCATGCAGTTTTGAAGTTTAGTTAGATATTAAAATCTTGTTATTAGCTTATTAGATGCGTGTGACATTGTTTATCATATAATACATTATTCAAGGTTTTTTGTTTTAATAAAATTGTTGAATTTCTTTTAACACATGGTTGTTTGAATTATCCTTGAAATGTTGTATGAGTGTGTTATATGCATGAATAGTAATAACTTGAATGTTGATGCATCCAAAGTGTTTGGATTCAGGAAGTGTGTCCTCTATGATTGTTAAAATAAACTTTATAAGAATCATTTCAACCAAAGATCCTGTTGGACAGGACTTTGGAATCATTTGACTTAGAGTCACATGATGAATTGAGCTCTTAATAAAACATACGTGGCAAGAAATGAATCACCCAAAGATACAGTTGGACAGGACTTTGGAATCATTTGACTTAGAGTCACATGATGATTAAGTTCTCAATAAAGCACATGTGGCAAGAAATGAATCACCCAAAGATCCAGAGGATAGGATTTTGGAATCAGTTGACTTTGAGTCAGGTGTTGATTGCAAATCTTGAAAAAAGTTAATGAAGTCATAAATTTACATAGAGATGTAAAAGACATTAAGATTGTGAGCAACGGACACATCAGTTACTGTGTATTGCTCGAACCATAAACTTGATTGTCAATTGTTTTCCATTTGAAATCAAGCTACCTAAATAGGAGTGTTTTTATACAATATGCGTTATTATGGTTCACGAGGACGCCTAGTAATATCAAGTATTTTAGTCGTCGTTAGGCCCTATTCTGAGTGAAATTACATCTCATAAACTATGGTATTACTCACCTTTCGTGTCTAGTGCTTGTGTATGAAAAAGGATTAAAACATGGGTTAAATGTGTACAAAACGAAGAAGTTTGGGATGAAGTCTATCCTCAGGAGAAAAGGCACACGTGCAGCAGATTGAAAAACACGCGCGTGGCGTAAAGTCAAATATTAGGCGAAGATTTGAAATTCAAACAGCGAACATCGGGGATATGGATAAGGCTGCGCCGCGGTTTTCGGCCATACGCGCCGCGGATTGCTCAATTTTGAAACTATAAATAGAGGTGTCCCGTTCATTTTTCGGGAGCGAAAAACTGACCCAAAGGTTGAACCTAGGCTTCTTCGACTCGTTTTTTCGGATTTTAGCAGTTGGAAGTTGGTATTTTCATAGTTTAGTTTATTTTTAGCATTTTATTGTTTTGTTTATCGGTTGTTTCCGATGGTTATGGATTGTAGAACTTGCTGGAACGAGTTGGATCTAGATTATTTTCGAAGTCAGAACCATTCGACTTCTGGATTTGGTTTTAGTTTATGCAATCATTCGGTTCTCGTTATTTCGCGTTATCGATTTTCGGTTTACATTTATTCGTTCGTTTGGTTATTGGTTGATGTTTAGTGCTTCTGATTTTCTGAATATAGTTCGGAATCAGAAAGTTTAGTTGGTTTGGTTTGAAGTTTGGTGTTGTTTAGTTGGTTAATGCTAGTTTCAGTTTTCGGTATTTTCGTTTTGTCGGTTTTTACGAAGTGTAGTGAATGCCACCAGCTATAGAGTGACACTATAGTTTGGTTAATTCTGGACACATACTTCAACCATGGACTCCATGGATCGACCCTTACTTCCACTTAGCTAATGAGCTTGTAAGGTAATAAATCTAATATTTTTGACTGTATCAACGACTGCGAGCGTGTCAAATTTTGGCGTCGTTGCCGGGGAGTTGTGCGCTTGAAAGTATAGTGTTTGTGGTTTTTTATTTTCTGTTTTTGATCTTAGTCTTTAGTAATTTAGTTAATTTAGTTTTGTTTGCTTTTGACGGTCGCTTGCACTTGTGCATGCGTACACGTCGAGGTGGACAATCGTCAGCTCTTTTGTTTGATTTCGAGATCGAGCGAACCGCACGTAGAAATCGTGTGCGCAAGAGGTTGTTCGATATGAGTTTGGATGATATTACAGTCGAAGACATTACCCATGAGCCAATGGGCGAGGTAATGGGGGGGGTTCATCAGCTGTGTTGACATGTAGAGTGCTGACCCGTGATGGTGCCCCACGTCCACGTCAGCCTGTGCAAGTTTTTCAACCGCAACCACAACCTCAACCACCTTTTCAACCACAACCACAAATGCAACCACAGCAACAATACCAATATCAAGCTGGAGAGCAAGTCTATGATGATGAAGATGAGGGTTGGATGCCAAACAACCCTGCTAATCAGAACCAGCAATGGAACCTAGGTCAGGGACCTTCAGGACAGCATCAACATCAACAAAAGCGACAAGGGCAAAGATATTACAACAACGAGCTATATAACGATGGTAATTTTGTTCCTCCCTTGTATTTTTCTCAACCGATCGGGCAGTCGGTTGCGTCGCACTTGCAACCGCGGGAGTACGACGATGCTTCGCCGATTTATTTTCCAGATAATGCCGACAGTCAGGTAGAGATTAGACCCTCAGTTGTTAGGAGTATTACCTGAGTTGAGTTTAAAGGATACAAGCAGGACGATCCATATAATCATTTATATGAATTCTTAGCCATAGCAAACGAGAATATTCCTAGGAACACCAATAGGAACATCTTTAGGGTAAGGTTATTTTCTTTTACTCTTAGGGTGGACGGAGTGGTCATCGGGTTCGCGATAGATTGGAGCGGGCTGGGTGCGGTACCGCCGGTACCTCCGGTACCGCTGCCCCTTCTCCTTCGGGTTGAGCGGGTTCGGGTGTGGAAGGGTGAGGCTTGGGTTGGTGAAGCCGATGATCCCACATTTTATTTAAAAAAAAAAAATTTTTTAATCTTCCAAATATTATCCTTCCTCAACTATATAAATACCACATCTTCACTCCTTCAAAACTCACACCTTTACCCTTCTATCTTCCTCTCAACATTAACAATATTTTCCCCTTTCCAAAAAAAAAACCCTCATTTCAAATTTATTTTAAATTGAAATGAGTTCTTCCGATTCTTCCGATTCTTCCAGTTCTTCCGGTTCGTATGTTCACAGCAAACTACTGGATGAACCTATGCCGTTGGTATCGTCATCGTCTGATGACGATACCGATGTGAATACGATCGCGGTTATTGCTGAAGCTGCACATTTCATGTTCCAAAATACTGCAAGTTCTAGCGTTCCTCGTCATAGAACTTTTCTCCATAGAGATCGAGAAACTGCTGAGCAGCAGCTTATGGCAGATTACTTTGTCCCCAATTCAAAGTTTGGGGATGTTAATTTCAGAAATAGGTTCCGAATGAGTAGACGACTGTTTGTGCGGATTGCTCAAGACTTGGAAATGAATTATCCAATTTTCCAGACAACTTATAATGCCGGTGGAGTTAAAGGGTTCACTGGATTGCAGAAATGCACATCAGCGATCCGCCAATTGGGGGGCGGTAGCACCCCCGATTCACTTGATGAATACTTGAATATGTCAGAACGAACTTCCCATGAAAGCCTCTACAACTATTGCTCTGGTGTTGTTCAGTTATATGGTGCAGAATACATGCGTAGACCAACAACCAGTGACATTCAACTATTGTATGCTGCACACGAAACCAAACATGGCTTTCCTGGTATGTTGGGTAGCATTGACTGTACACATTGGGATTGGCGGAGTTGTCCAACGTATCTACGAGGCCAGTACATGAGAGGTGATCACAGGTATCCTACAATTATACTTGAAGCAGTAGCATCAAATGATTTGTGGATATGGCATTCATATTTTGGTGTTGCCGGGGGAAACAACGATCTAAATGTGTTGTACGAATCACCGCTATTCAATGATACCATTCTTGGTACAGCACCATCATGTTCATTTGTTTTGGAGGGGGAAGAATACAAGCATGGGTACTATCTTGCTGATGGGATATACCCTAACTGGGCAACATTTGTGAAATCATTTTCACACCCTATTACCCCCAAAAAGAAGCGTTTCAAGGCGGCCCAAGAAGCGGCAAGAAAGGACATTGAACGAGCCTTTGGCGTTCTAAAAGCAAAATGGGCTATTATCAGACAGCCTGCACGGTCCGTCGATGTCGATCGATGTAAAGATATCATGTACGCTTGCCTAATTTTACACAACATGATCATCCAGGATGAAGGTAGGGCTATATGTCCAGTACATGTTCCAGATTCCCCAAACGAACAAGAAGTTAGCCCTGACTTGATTCTCGAAATACGCAATCAAGGAATTCACCAAAAACTTCTTGCGGATCTTGTAGACCACATCGAGCATACATACATAGCTACTTTGGATCACTAGGTGTTTTAACGTTTTTAGTATTTCATTTCCGTTATTTAGGTTTTATTATTCCGTATTTAGGATTTCATTTCTAGGTATTACTTTTCTTTTTAATTTTTGTAATGGTGTGGTTTTTTAATTTTATGTTATTTGTGATTTTTATTTTATTAATTGCATATTATCATTATTTATAATATTAAATTAAATATTAAAAATCATTTATTAAATTAATAAATGAATTTAAATATCAAATATATGATGTGGCATTGTGGGTTCAGTGGGTTCAGTGGGTACTGGTTCCATGGGTGAAAGATTGGTGAAAGATTGGTGAAAGATGGGGAAAATGGAAGTGAGAGGAGATAGAAAAGCTGACGTGGCGCGTGGGTTCAGTGGAATGGGAGGGATCTACTCCCCCTACCCTTAAAGATAAGGCCAAGTATTGGTTCACTTCTTTGCAACAAAATAGTATCATAACATGGGAACAACTTAAGGCAAAATTCCTACAAGAATTTTATCCTGCCAGCAAGACTTCAGAGATCAGAGAGCAATACAAGATTTTCAGCAGAAACCAGGAGAGGCTTTTCATGATGCCTTTGAAAGATTGAAGCAGTTGATGCAATCCTGCCCTCACCACGAGTTTCCAAGATGGCAACGTGTTAAATTCTTTTATGATGGGGTAGATACGACTAATCAAGCCATGATAAACGCATCATCCAGTGGGACCATAATGATGCAGGATCCAGAAGATGCATGGAGGTTTTTGGAACAATTAAGTAACGGTTCCAAAACGAATTATTCTGCAAGAAAGCCAGTCAGCATAGCAACAACAGTTAGGGCCGACAATGATTGGTAAAGGAGGTCAAAAAGGAGATGGGAGAGTTGAATAGGAAATTCGACCGATTAATGGCAACTCTTCAACAGGGACCACAGAATCAGCAAAATAGCCAACAAGGATAGAGGACCCAGGAGGTCAACCAGGTTTATGGTCAAGGTCAATACAACAACAACAACAATGGACGACCATACATGCCCTATAATCAAGGGAATCCGAATTACAACAACAACAACCAAGCATACCGTCAGAATAACCATCAAGGGCCACCTTCTAACTAGCAATGACAGTTTCAGGCTGTGAACAACAATGGTCCTAGTAGTAGCAACAACAACAACAACAACAACAACAACAGGGGGCCGACTACTACCAACAACAATCATACCAACCTAGAAACCTAGAGAGAGATGATAGCCAAAATGTATGAAATCGTGAATACGAGTCAACAGCAAACGCAAGCCAATGGCAAGGCCATTGCCAATATGGAGAGACAAATCACACTATTGACTGAAGAACAAAGATGAAGAGACAATGGCAAGCTCCCGAGCAACACAGAGGTGAATCCGAATCATACTCAACAGGCTGGTAAGGAACATGTCAACGCAGTGTAGAGTTGCACACCCGAAAAGGAATGGAGAAAGGTTACGGTGGAAGATTTGGTCGGGACGGAAAACAAGGAAGAAGGTATTCAAAAAGAGGAACAGTCAACTGTAGCCGACATCAAAAAGAAAAAGAAGCTAGAAAGACAAAAAGGAAGCAAAGTGTACCACCCAAACCGTCGATTAATCAGCCTTTGTGGGACGAACTAAAGAATGCTCCAAAAGATACAAAGATTCTCAAGGAAATGTGCGAAGAAAAAGAAAGGACCAAGGTCCCGATGCTAGAAAAAGTACGACTCACGGTCAAAGCAAGTGAGGCATTGTTGGGCACACTGCCTAAAAAGGAGAAAGATCCAGGCTCGCCATTCATCACAGTGACTGTAGGAGATGTGACTATTAGAAACACATTGTTAGATTTGGGGGCAAGTGTGAACGTTTTGCTCGGATTTCTCTATGACAAGTAGAAGAATGAAGAATTGGAGCCTGCAAGAACGGTTCTGCAATTGGCAGACCAATCCACAAAAGTTTCTCAAGGCAAGTTAACAAATGTGATTGTCAAGGTTGGCGACTTTTTCTACCCAGTAGATTTCTTAGTCATGGAATACGAAAGTCTGGAGGATGCACCAACATTGATTTTGGGACGCCTGTTCTTGGCTACGGCCGGGGCCGTGATGGATTGCAAGACGGGATATCTGGACATCACTTTTGGCACGAGAAAACGAAGACTAAATATGTTTGGGTGTCCGATGACACTGCACCGGGGTTTGATAGTCAGTATTTGAACAATAGACCGTTGATGGCACCAAGAAAGAATGATAAGGTAGAAATCGAATGCCAGAGAATGAAAGTGAAAGTAAGGATGAGGAAATCCTCCGGAAGGCGAAGGGACGTCCGTTGACAATAGCTGATAAGAAACAACTCTTTGACATGATGGAAGAAATGGAATGGAGGCATCAGGAATATGCAAGTGACGCAAGAAACAAGGAATAAAAAATCTTTCAAATTTTAAATGCCCAACAGCAGTGGATTACCCAGGTAAGTGATAGGATGACACAACTGACAACATTGATGGCCACTATCATTCATGACATTGCACCAGAAATGATGAAGCTCGTGCCAAAGAAGGAATGAGAAGGAAGCAATGTCTGGCTGAAGACGTTAAACTTAGCGCTTGTTGGGAGGCAACCCATCCGTAGTTAGGTTAGGTCTTCTTTTTAAAAATAATTAGAAAAAGTCAATCATCATCATTGTAGGAATTTATAGCACGAAGCAAATGTGGGGTCAATCGAAAGAATTTTGCAAACATTGAAGGTCGCGACACTGTAAGGGCGAAACTACGCCGCGCGTACACAAACTAACCCGATGCGCATGGGTTTGTTTTTATGCGTGCGCCGCACGTAACCCTTTATCGGCGCCACGGAATTCGATCGGTCAGAAACCGCCTTAACAGGTACGTTTTCTCCCTCATCGCACCATTCCTCATACGTTACGGTAAACAGAGCATCACTCGATTCTTGCTTTTTCTCGTGTTTTCTCGTATATTCTTGCATCCACGATTGAGGTACGTTACTGAGAACTCATCTTTTTAAGTGTATACGTGTTTGTAAATTAGAAATCGGATTGAAAAGTCAGAAATAGAAAAACTTAGAAAACTCGGCAATGCCGACTCATAGGATGTTGTTTTTGCAAAATTCCCACCCTATAGAGGCTAGTCGGTGGTTAGGTTACCTTGTGTATGTGTTGGATTGAATCAAAACAGGTGGAAAATGTGGATTTTCACAACAGTTAAACACCCCGACGCGGTAAATTCATACGCCGTGTCGCGCGTGTTGAAACGCCACGTGGGTAACCGCGGCGCGCGATGAGGACTAGTTTTGCAAAACATTTTTCTTTTGTGATTTTTGGGCAGATGGCTCAGCAGGTCGACTACATGCCGGATCACGAGTTCCTACAGTTCCCAGACGTGATCGAGGAGACCCATCACTAC
The DNA here is from genome assembly GCA_023525715.1 of Cichorium intybus. Classification (NCBI taxonomy): domain Eukaryota; kingdom Viridiplantae; phylum Streptophyta; class Magnoliopsida; order Asterales; family Asteraceae; genus Cichorium; species Cichorium intybus. The sequence goes on from CM042011.1 coordinate 110,978,250, forward strand.
CGGGCTCGACTTCGGGAGATGAGCACACGCCCGGTCCTTCCGGCGATTCAGTTTGATCAAGCCATATTGACTCAGATGGGACTTTTGGACCAGTTGCTGCCCTTCTTCTACCACACATGGACCCACCCCGACGGAGGCATTTACATTCACCTATCGGGGCTGGGAGTGACTAATGGCCACAGGGGACGACATTGCATACAAGGAGCTGATGCTCGAGTTTTTCTCTACTTGTCGGAACACCCCAGCCTCACAGGAGCCAGGGGCCATCTAGTCCGATTCCGACTAGGAGGGCATAGCCGGGAGTGCACCTTTCGGGACTTCGCCAGGCGTATAGCGATCTATACGGAGCCGGAGCTCGGTGGCATTCATTTCTCGCCTTTCTTTGCTGCCTGCTTCAGCAACCATCCACGGAGGAAGGCAGATGAGGTTCTTTGGGAAGAGATGTCCAATGAGCATTTTGACGCCGGTTGATCGCTCCACTTCACCGATTGATGCACCAGATCATATCCACCTCCATTATGTAGAGGAGGGGATGTGAGAAGGTGTCACGAGATGGCATGTACTACATGTGGGTTCTCTCAGACCCGAGCAGGTTCCTCAACCTGCCATTGGCACTGGCAGTTTCCTTGACGTCTCGAGCCGTGGGCTCGACCGCCAAGAGCCCCATGGCTCGAGGGCATTACATTACACGACTGGCTCGATCCTATGGCATCCTCACTGCCGATGTTCTTGCCCATCTGGCCCCGACACAACCCACTCAGGCGACGAGACATTATTTGGAGAACATGAGGGTTCTCTAGCATTTGAGACGGGGTTTATACCGGGTGCAACCAACGATCGAGCCGATTCCACGCCTGACTGGTCCGCAGGCACAGCCACCACCCAGGTTAAGGAGGAGAATGAGGATGATGATGAGGAGGAGCAGCAGCTGGAGCGCCGACCTAGCCAGAGGAGGAGGATATAGACAGAGGCCCCAGTTCAGCCGCCACCACCGCAGTCACGCCCGGCACCACAGTCTGTAGACGTACAGACCACCTTGCAGGACGTTGTTGCGAGGTTGACGAGACTGGAGGCCCAGCAGGCCTGGATGGCAGAGGCATTACGGGAGTTAATTTTGCATGCTGGACGAGACCCGCCTCCGTTCCCTGCTGGTGGTTATGATGACGAGGCTGTCCATCCGGGACGCAGCATGGTGATTGATTGTATTTTTTCTTTTTATCTTTTTGAAAACATTGTACATAACTTACTATCATTATTATTATCTTTTTTTTTGCTTTTTAGTTTAATGTGTTTGTGAGTGTTTTGTATGCATGTACCAACGAAATCTACCGAGGGGTTGTTTCACACAAGTGTGGGGTCACCGTACCCCTACACTTGTCATTTACCGGCGTGTTCACTGTTGCGCAACAACTCCGGACTGTCGAATCACGATGTGCGAATTTTATCCTGTGACAATTGGTTCCAACAAGCAGTCTACCGTTCTTAAAGGGGTAACTCTTTCTCCCTTGTTTTGAAATTATTTATGTACAACGGGGACATTGTACGTTTTAAATGTGGGGTGTGGACGGTTGAAAGAATATTTTTGAAATTTTTGCGAAAACAGTCAATTTTCAAAATTTTAGCAATTTTTCAAAAGTTTTAAAAAGTTGTAACTTTGAAACGAATAGCTTTTGAGTGTTATGGCATCGGTATTTTTCAAGAGATGTTGTTTAGTTATTAGCATGCTATTGTTTAGTCAAATAAGTTAAGTATTTAGAAGTCAGAAAAACTTTAGATTTGGAATATTTTAGGATTGGGATTCAGGAGGGAATATATCAATCAGTGGCCTTTGTTGATCGAGCCGGTATGTCCGAAAAGGGTGGCCCCGAAAGGGCATTTATGCACCTTACTACCTAAAATCGTCTGGTAAGGGATAGTATTTCTGAAAGCTCGTTACACGGACAATATAGAAAGTCATGGATAGTTTCTTAACGGCCTATAGAATCTCAATGAGTAAGTGCACTTATGTGGACTGAAAATTTGTAATCAATGGTTCTCTAGAAAGTCGTGATTCCCAAAGGGTATTCTAGTCAATTTTTCTAAAAATCATTTTTATCTAACTTCTGGAAACAATAAACTTTGAAACTAAATGCATTCAAAAATGTTTGAGTCTTAGTTAAAATTTGTTTAAAACTATACTTGCTTGGGGACAAGCAAGGCACAAGTGTGGGGTGTTTGACGACGCCTAGTAATATCAAGTATTTTAGTCGTCGTTAGGCCCTATTCTGAGTGAAATTATATCTCATAAACTATGGTATTACTCACTTTTCGTGTCTAGTGCTTGTATGTGAAAAAGGATTAAAGCAGGGGTCAAAATGTGTACAAAACGAAGAAGTTTGGGATGAAGTCTATCCTCAGGCGAAAAGGCACGCGCGCCGCGGATTGAAGAACACGCGCATCGTGGAAAGTCAAAGATCGGGCGATGATTTGAAATTCAAACAGCGAACATCGGGGATATGGATAAGGCTGTGCCGCGGTTTTTGCCCATGCGCGCCGTGGACTGCTCGATTTTGCAACTATAAATAGAGGTGTCCCGTTTGTTTTTTGGAAGCGAAAAATTGACCCAAAGGTTGAACCTAGGCTTCTTCGACTCGTGTTTTCGGATTTCAGTAGTTGGAAGTTGGTATTTTCATAGTTTAGTTTATTTTTAGCATTTTATTGTTTTGTTTATCGCTCGTTTCCAACGGTTCTGGATTGTAGAACTTGCTGGAACGAGTTGGATCTGGATTATTTTCGACGTCAAAACCATTCGACTTCTGGATTTGGTTATAGTTTATGCAATCATTCGGTTCTCTTAATTTCACGTTTTTGATTTTTGGTTTACATTTATTCGTTCGTTTGGTTATTGGTTGATGTTTAGTGCTTCTGATTTTCTGAATATAGTTCGGAATCAGAAAGTTTAGTTGGTTTGGTTTGAAGTTTGGAGTTGTTTAGTTGGTTAATGCTCGTTTTAGTTTTCGGTATTTTCGTTTTGTCGGTTTTTGCGAAGTGTAGTGAATGCCACCAGCTATAGAGTGACACTATAGTTTGGTTAATTCTGGACACATACTTCAACCACGGACTCCACGGATCGACCCTTACTTCCACTTAGCTAATGTGCTTGTAAAGTAATAAATCTAATATTTTTGACTGTAGGTCCACAAACTCTTAGATCTTCACTATTTTGGTATCAATCACACAATAAGAACACTTGGAATTTACCTTCAATGCACTCTTTTGATTAAACAAAGGACTAGTACATAAGGCTTGTTGCTTGAGCTTTACAAGGAAATTGTTATGAATGCTAGAGCTCCAAAACAACCATTAGCCTCAAAGGAGGCTTGGCATAAGGTATTTATACCTAACCCTACACCACTGAAAACCCTAAAGCCCAAAGGCCAAGACCAGACCGAACAACAAAGGGAAAAGCCCACCGAGAAACCTAGTTTCTCGGTCAACTAAACCGAACAACCAAGGAATTCGGTCCTTGACCGAACAACCCGAGAAACCTATAAAAACAACATATTTTACATTTTAAACCCTATAAAATGCAAAGATTAAACCATAGAATATTGTCCTAAGAATCTCCCCCTTGGTTTAATGCTTTCATTTTGGCTTCGAGTCTTCACTTGGTCTGAACATCAGTTGAACACTGCAGAATACTTCAACAATCTCCCCCTAATCGTGATAAACTCCCCCTTTGCAGGAGAATCTCCCCTCAGCAGGTGACAGGTATAGATGTTGATAACAATTCAGCACAACAACAGTGACAACTTTATCTTCGGTACAGATGGTCTTCAGATTTGACTTTGAAGTACATTAGGCTTCAGACTTCAGTAGGTGTCTTGAATCAGCACATCCAGCCTTTTGATTTGACTTTTACTTGACTAGAGTCCGACTCATCATTTCTTCATTTGATCACTTCAGGTATTGATGTAGTAACAAGTTGACTGAGGAGGAAATCAAACAACTTCTTACATGGAATTCAGCTTCATTTTCTTTGGGAACAACTTCGTATCGAAATTCTTGAACGTTGCATTTGACCGACACTTCTCGATACGATTCATTGACAGCAAATCCTGTGGGTTACGGAGTTAGAAATTCTCACCACAGTTGTTCAAGGATTCATCCTTGGCTCAGAATGAGACTTCTCGCGGTATCTGTGTGAACCCGGGGGAACGCACTTCGATTATTTGAGTATCGGTGAATTACTCATGGCCGTTTTGATTTTGGCCCCAGCATATCCTTGATCAAAGATCTTAATGTAGTTGACAAGTTGACAAGTAACTTGGCTCTTGGTGAGACGTTCAATGGTATCCAAACTCTGCGGAGTGTACCATCCTAGTGCCAATTTTGAATCAGGTAAAGTTGTTGGGGTCTCACAGCTATTGTGGCAAACAACAACGATCACTGGCCCAGAGTTTCAATGTTTCGTCAATGTGAGGTAATATCACATTGAATCACGAACATTTGTTTAGAAGAAGTTTTAGGTCAAAAGCGGTATGAGCGTGTAATATGTCTTGGTTACTAGAGATACCCATCGGCTAGACTTTCGAATTGTCATCAGTGTATGGTTTATTACACTAAGTCGTCCAACTCTTAAATTAGAAGCTTTGTATATAAGAAAGGTTGTTTGATGTCTCACATCTACTACTTGTGTTGTAGCAGAGATCACTAGCATAGAATGTCGAAATATCATCATTACTTGGTTTAAAGTAATGACTCGTCTATTTCTTGTATTAGAAATATTAAGGTGGTTAAGAATGGATTGGTGTGTGTGATAGACTACGGTACGCAGTCTAACCATCGGCACAGTCTTTTTAACTCTCGACTTTGAGTGGTTTCTCTCAAAGCGTCTAGTAGTTGGTGTTATACAAGAAAAACTTTCAGATTGGATAAGAAACGGTTGTTAGTGCTTCACACTCATTGAGGTGTACCAATGAGGATCACAAACACTTCAAAATTACCACAGCAGTGAGTGGTATAAACTCGGTGCGTCGTCGGTAGATAAAATTCTTTTTGATTGTTTAAATTTTAAGGAGAGATATGAAAATTGTAAAAATCTTTTTGAATTTTTGTTTTGTTTTTCTTGATACCAATTGTAGTTACACAAAATTTTTGATACCACTTGTTGTATAATTTTCTGAAAAGAAGAGACATAAAAGTAAAACATATTTTTGGATTTTCTGGAAGGAAAGATATGAAAATTATAAAAAAATATTTTTGTAATTTTTCTTTTGTTTTTCTTCTCCCCTAAATTTGTGCATGGGAAAGAAGTGCGGAAGAAAAAACCATGAACAAATTTAACTAAAAAACAAAAATAAAGGAAAATTTTTACAGAACTTATTTAACAGTCAGTGAAACGTATCATTTTCAACATCTCGACCAACACATTGAAACGAGCTTTTGCAACCGGTTTTGTGAACAAGTCCGCCACATTATTATCTGTGTGAACTTTATCCAAATGAATCAATTTTCGCTCGTAGCAATCTCTGATAAAATGAATTTTAATATCAATGTGCTTAGTCTTAGAATGCTGGACCGGGTTTTTTACAATTTGGATAGCTGCTTCATTGTCGTAAAAGATGGGAGTATCAAGAAAATTTATACCGTAATCAAGGAGTTGATGCGGCATCCAAATGACTTGAGAACAACAGGCCGAGGTAGCAACGTACTCAGCTTCAGCTGTGGAAGTTCACACGTCTGTTGCTTTCTGCATTGCCAGGAAATCAATCTGTCTCCTAGAAACTCACATCCATCACTAGTGGACTTTGTGTCAATCTCACACCCTCCATAGTTGCTATCTGAAAAAGCGTAAAGATGAAATTCACGGTTCTTTGGATACCAAAGACCAAATTTTGGTCTACCCTTAAGGTATCTAAAGACCCATTTGACAGCATCTAAATGAGAAGGTTTAGGATTAGCCTGATAACGTGCGCACTGGCAAACTGCAAAAACGATGTCCGGTCTACTAGCAGTCAGGTACATCGGCGAACCAATCATCGAACGATAGTACGTCTGATCAACCAATTTGTCATCTGAGTCTGAAGATAGTAGAGGTCGCTCAACCATTGGAGTATGAGCTTCTTTTGCATCCTTAAATCCGAATTTTGTAAGAATATCCTCCACATACTTTGCTTGATGAATCAGAATACCCGTTGAATCTTGTTTAACTTGCAACCCAAGAAACATCGTCATCTCCCCCAACGAACTCATCTCGAATCTTTTCTTCATCACCAACTCAAACTCTTTGCATAGAACATCACTTGTAGAATTGAAGATGATGTCATCCACATGGATTTGGACAACAATTTGATCATCACCTCGGCGCTTGATGAATAAAGTCTGGTCAATTGTGCCGCGAGTATAACCGTGCTGCAACAGATGTTCCGTCAGAGTAGCATACCAAGCACGAGGGGCTTGATGAATACCATAAAGAGCCTTATCAAGCTTGTAGACGTGATTTGGGAACTTCGAGTTGACGAAACCAGGAGGTTGATCAACATAGATTTCTTCTTTCACTTCTTCGTATAAGAAAGCAGTCTTGACGTCCATCTGATAGACGGTAAAGTTCATGTATGAAGCATAAGCAAGGAAAATCTGAATCGCTTCAAGTCAAGCAACAGGAGCATAAACTTCCGTGTAATCAAGTCCTTCGATCTGGCGAAAACCACAAACCACCAAGCATGCCTTGTTTCGCACAATTACTCCAGAATCATCTTGCTTGTTGCGAAATACCCATCTTGTGTCTAGAGCCTTTTTGCCCTCGGGTAGTTCTACCAACTGCCAAACATTGAGCTTCTCAAACTGATTCAGCTCTTCATGCATTGCATCCACCCAACTAGGTTCATTGAGTGCCATCTCTACGTTCTTCGGCTCAATTTATGAAATGAAGCACGAATAGAGACACTCATTGACTTAACCACTTTGGCTTCCGGTGAGAACACCGTCTTCCAAAGAACAAATAACTTTATCAAGTGGATGGTCCCGTTGAATTCTTGAAGGAACATCATAATGGAGTGGAACAGTAGATACCGGAAGGTTGGTTATATTCTCAACTCGGTCTGTGCCTGAAGTACCTCTATCAGAATCTCTGAATACATGAGAAGTACTCTCAATGTAATCTTCAGGGATTGTTTCTGGAAAGAGAGAATCCATGAGAGTAGAATCAAATTGATCAACAGACTCAGAGGGAGTAACACCTTTGGGAGCAGTTTATTGATCAGCAACTGGAGTATCGCCAACAACTTGGGATGAGATATCAGGAGCGTCTTCGGAGATAGTCGTGGAATCAGGAGATGCACCGTCATTAGGAACATGATCTTTAATAATGATTGATGGAGTGATGAGATCAGGAATGATCTCTTCATCATCATCTCTGCTGACTCGACTGGTGCTTGGCTGTGTGCCTAAAACAACATCGGAAAACATATAAAAAGTTTTAAACAGATTAGCATAGTCAAACAGCCAATCAGGTCCAACACGAGCATCAGTGGGATTCTCTTCTAGCCAGCGAACATCATATGATTCCATGATCTGCTTTGTTGCCTTGTTGTACACTCGATACGCAGTTTTACTTGCATATCCAACGAAGTAGCAGTCATCCGCTTTGGAGTTGAACTTCGAAGTAGCTTCAAGATGAAGTAGAGTGCAAGGACAGCCAAAAGTACGAAAGTGAGAAACATTAGGTTTGCGGCCATAGAGAATCTCGTAAGGTGTCTTCATTTGAGATTTTTTGATGATGACCCGATTCTGAACGTAACAGGCCGTATTGATTGCTTCAACCCAGAAAATCACCGGCAGTCTTGAATCGCACAGCATAGTACGCGCAGTGTCAATAAGAGTTCTGTTCCGGCGCTCAGCAACACGATTTTGTTGAGGTGTACGAGCAGCACTAAATTGACGCAGGATACCTTTATCTGCACAAAACGTGTTCAAAACTCCATTCTTGAATTCCGTTCCATTATCGCATCTGATGGCTTTCAGCTTCTGATTCGTTTGGTTTTCAATAAGCTTTATGAATCTTATGACCAGCTCTGCAGTTTCACTTTTGTTCTTTAAGAAGAAAACCCACGTAAAACGTGAGTAATCATCTATAATAACTAAACAATAAGAGCTACGGTTAAGACTGAGAATGTTAACCTGGCCAAAAAGGTCCATATGAATCAATTGAAGCAGCGAATCAATGGAATTGATCTGTTTGGGCTTGTGTGGCTTCCCATGATGTTTTCCTTGAGCACAGGAAACACATTTCTAGAATGTGATGAAGTCCTTGAACCATATTGTTCTTCACGAGACGATTCAGATTCTTTGCATTGGCATGACCAAGACGTTTATGCCATAACATGGCGCTTTATTCTGCAGCTCTTGAGAATAAGCAAGTGACATTTTCCGGAGTGTTAAGATTCATGTCAATGTTGTAGGCATTATTCTTCTTTCTGATCTAACAAGAATCCACTCCTCTGGAATGACAACGTCAGGCTTGAGAATCATACATTCCTTCTTTGTAAAATGGGTTGAAAAACCCTTGTCATAGACTTGAGAAACGCTCAACAGACTGTGCTTAAGCTCAGGTACAAAATTTACATTCTCGAATTTCAACACGCCATTCGACACCGTCCCTCTTTGCGTGATCATCCTTTTTTCACCTCCCGCAAAGCAAACACATCCACCGTTAAAATTTTCAATGTCGTGAAGTTGGGACATGTCGCCTGTTATGTGCCTACAACAGCCACTATCAACACACAAAGGTCTGCTGATATTCCTCCGTAACCGTTCCTGCACATGTTGCGGGATCAATTAGATTTAGGTACCCAGTCCATACGGAAATTAAGTTTACCTTGACTATCAACACATCTAACATATTCAAAACTCATGTCACGATTATCAATTAATGGTGAGACATTTGAAGAAGTTTTAACACTGCCTTTAGGAACCCATTTAAGATTTGATTTGAAACGGTTTTCGTTTGACCAAATGGGAACATTTACATTTGAAGTAGAATCAGATCCACTTGAAGTTGATTCTTGAAATGATTTTGATCTTACAAATGTTGGTAAGTCATAATTATTTCCAGAAGCATGCCTTTTGTGAACAGTAGTTTGATTCTAGGCATTAGTGTTATTTTGATTTTTCTTTCTAGAACGTGACCTCGAACATTCTGCAAAACCTGTTCATTTTTAGAAACATACAAGTGTCGGGGACAATTTCTGGCTATGTGACCAGTAATTCCACAATTGAAACAAGTCTGTCTTTTTAAAGAAGTATTGAAATTCTGTCCAGGTCCAGATATATGCAAATTATTTCCACACATACACAAGCATGCAACATATTTTTTAACCGAAATATTCTTCCTAGCATTTTTCAAATCAACATCACACAAAGTTTTAGAAGTAACAGAAATCTTAGAGTCAAATTTAACATCATCACAAAAGTCATCAGAAATAGTCTTCAAACAAGTTTTAACAGAATTAAAAACAGAAGAATCTTCAACTTCCTCAATCTTCGTTTTTAATTTATCTGCACATGAGACAGAAATATCAGTATTTTTCATTTCAGAACTCTCAGCGGTGTCAGATGTATTCTTTTGAATATAGTTTGATAGAAAACATTCTTCCGATTCTTCAACATCCAGGAATGGAGAAAAATTGTTATTATATGGAGGAGGAACAACACTATATCCTATACCTTCACCTTGTTTATTAAACCATTTGCTTTGATGTTCAATTATAGATTCAACTGTCTCACTTGATACATAAACCTTTTTAAAATTTGATTCAGCATTTTGAAATTTGGATTTCAATGCATCAAGTTCAGCAGTTAACGTAGCAATATCTTCATTAGCAAACTTAAGGTGACAATTCTTTATTGTAAGTTCATCCTGAATTTTAAGGTAATCTGAGGTTTTGGCATCTAATTTTTCTTGTAAAGGTCTCATTTTCTTTTTGCGTTTATGAACAAGATTTTCAAGTTCGAAAACTTCTCTCATAAGATTTTCATTCAACTCACAGTATTTAGCAACAATTTTAATGCAAGATTCAGAAGAGCAAGAAACTTCACTAACCTCATTATCCTCTGGAGTGGTAGAAACCATAAAAGCGAACTGCAAGTCCATCATCTCTCCTTCAGCTGCATTCACGTCCATCTCTCCTTCAATCTGGGCCAATTGATCTCTTCCCTCACCATTTAGATTCAGGTCCAGCATTCTGAGGTTGAGCATCATGATTTTTTGTTCCAACAGGTACCATGGTTCTATCTGGATTTTCCATTCTTGGCTTGGTACACTCACGAGCAAAATGACCGAGCTTGTTGCAGTTGAAACATCTGAGATTAGCTTTGCTGAGACTCATCTTTCTATCACCATTGTTGTTTGCCCAGTTATTCCTCCCAGTTCTTTGCTTAAATTTCTTGGCCCTATGAAAAGCCATGGCGATGTGCCAAGAAATATCCATTTCCTCCAGGTCATCAGGATTAATTTGGTCAAGATCTCCTGCAGTCATTGGATGGAACAATTCACCAGCCATAAGAGCATTGTAGCAATTCAGGAGACCAGCCATCATGCCTAGGTTTTCTTCAACACCCTTTGGAAGAGGTTGAGCATGAACTGGTGTCTTGGCAGTAGAAACAGGAACAGATGATACTTGTGGTGCAGTTGGAATTGATGCAGGCTGAGACTTGATTTGAACATGAGAAGAGGCATGACCAGTAGCTTGAACCGAAAAAGTATTATTTGTTGAAGTTCCAACATTTGCAGACTGATATGAACTCACATGATTCATCTCTCTCTGTTTGTCATCCATGTCCATAGATTTGATGACAGCCATTATCTCAGAAAGTGAAAGTTTAGACAAGTCCTTAGTCTTTTTAATGACAACTACATTGACATCCCAGTTTCTTGGAAGAGAGTTCAAGAGCTTTTTGTTAACATCAATCTTTGGAAAGTGAATTCCATTTGTGGACAACTCTGTGTTCAACGTGATGAAACGCTGCAATTGAGCTTCAAGAGATTCACCGTATACGTGATTGAACAAATTAAATCTCTGACGAAGCATATCTTGCAAACTTTGCTTCATGTCTTCATTTCCCTCGTATACATCAATCAAGGCTTCCCACATAGTTTTAGCAGTCGTATATTCACGGAAACCTTGAGCAATTTCAGGTGACAATGCCATTGAAAGAGTAGCAAGAGGTTTATGATCACATTCTACCTTTTAAAAATCTAGATCAGAAAAGTCTTCAAATGGTTTTTCAATTACTTCATCACCTCTGGTCATAGTAATTCTGATAGGTAAATGTAAGAAACTTCTCCACAACTTGACATCTTTCATCTTGATGTACTGTTCAAATCTATATTTCCATTAAGAGAAACCTTCAGCTTTTGTCAGTCGGGGAATACGTGTACCGGTACCCATAACATTGTCGAGATTATCGTTAACATTTGAATTAACGGAATCCATTTGAAATTAGTCTTGAAAATTGCTTAAAAGTTATCACAAAAAATTAAATCGCAAAACTTAAATGCGACTGAACCGAACAATCGAAAAACCAAATACACTTGAGGCGAGAAACGGTAAAAGCGAACAACTACTGGAGTGAACAACGACTTGACCGATCAATCAAGGTAAAAGTCAAAAACCGATCAACCAGAGAAACCAAGAAACAAAAGAATGACCGAGAAATCGAACAATCGAACAGTACTAATCGATCAATCAACCAACCGATCAATAAGGCAAGACCGAGCAATTAGGCGAACAACAATCAAAAGGCCGAGCAACTGGATGGAAACCCTAAAAGACACCGAACAGTAAAATGGGCCAACCGAACCACAGCTAATCGGACTGAGGAACACAAATGCAGACCGAGCAACTCCAAGAAAACCTAGCGCCGCCGAACAACTAAGGAGAGCCTGACCGAGTAACCCTCTTCAGATCTAGATCTCGCCAAAAACGCACAAACACTTCCGTAACTTTGATTTTTGGATCAAAAACGGCAATTTTGATGATTTTGGATGAAGATCAACCAAGAACACCAAGAACAAAAACACAAAAAACGATCAAAATTAGTCCAAAACGGATCAAAAATGCCCAAAATCAATCCAAAAACCTTCAAATCTTCAAATTCCAAGAAAAGGTAGAATGAAATTAATACCAAAAACTCAAAAACAAAAGTTTTCAAGCTCTGATACCAATTGTAGGTCCACAAACTCTTAGATCTTCACTATTTTGGTATCAATCACACAATAAGAATCCTTGGAATTTACCTTCAATGCACTCTTTTGATTAAACAAAGGACTAGTACATAAGGCTTGTTGCTTGAGCTTTATAAGGAAATTGCTATGAATGCTAGAGCTCCAAACCAACCATTAGCCTCAAAGGAGGCTTGAAATAAGGTATTTATACCTAACCCAACACCACCGAAAACCCTAAAGCCCAAGGGCCAAGACCAGACCGAACAACAAAGGGAAAAGCCCACCGAGAAACCTAGTTTCTCGGTCAACTAAACCGAACAACCAAGGAATTCGGTCCTTAATCGAACAACCCGAGAAACCTATAAAAACAACATATTTTACATTTTAAACCCTATAAAATGCAAATATTAAACCACAGAATATTGCCTTAACATTGACCGTATCAACGACTGCGAGCGTGTCAGTTCACTAACTCTAAATAACGAGCAAACGTGTATTTCTACAAAACATGTGCTTAGTAAGGGTAGATTTGGGATTTCAGCTCCTTGCCAGTTCGTTCTAAAGCTTCTGATGATACAATGCTTATGTTCAAATTCGATTTTGTAAAGATTGGATCTTTAATCTTCATCCGTGAAATCTGTAAATCGTTCATTCTTAGATATTCGATATCATAGGATTGTGATTTCTAGGGTTTTTTTTTTTTTATTTCAACTTCAGTTTTATTTGACGGCACGAAGAACGGCGATTTATACATTAGTTTCAGAAATCAAGCATCTTCATCGATTTACAGTAAGATTTTTGATATAAATTCATTCAATTTTATACAAATTTCATTCTAATTTCAATTTCGCACATTAATTATAGAGAATACGAATTTCATTGACATTGATAATGTAATCGATTCTGTAAATTAGGTTATAGATCATGTTAAATGCAACTAATGTAAAGAATGTAGATATCATCTAAAGTATGGCAGACCTTCAAAGTACTTGTTAGAACAAAGAAGCTGATAGTTTAAAATTTTATGAAGATACGAACTTGAAAAGGTTAAATGTAGTACAAACTGAAGTAACTCTTTTATCTATTTGGTTTGAAATACTCTTTGTATATGTGGAATTCTTCTAATTGATTTATTGTAAGTGATTTGATAGTATTTATGAGATGTAAAATTGTTTTTAGGTTCCAGTGATCAAAAGTTGGCATCAATACACTTTATTGACATTATTTTTGAACCTGATATGGATTTCTATCATCATAATGACGCAGGTTTGTGGACTCTTTTATTTTTGGTTATTATTATCATTGAATATGTTTAATTTTATGTTGATTATCTATTTTAGGTAGGTCCATGATTGGGGAAACATCAGGTCACTCAATGGATTCTGAAAGTGCAAATACGAATCTTCAATTTTTGAATGATGAAGTTGAATCTGAAAATAACAATTGTAATGGTAATATAGCTTCTATTTATGTATGCATATGTTATTTCTTAACTATTGTTAAACTTGTTGTTGTTTGGTTTATTGCAGATTTTCATGATTGCAACTATAATACTGAAGTTGATGATGTGTATTACCGAGACATAAATGAAGATGAAGTAGTTGAAAATATGAATTATTCTGAAGGTATTTGTTAATTATTATTGTATATTGTAACATATTCATGTTATGTGTTTTATTGGCTTGAAAAATATATAGTATGGATATAAAAAACGTACGCATATTCATATGCATATGTGTATGCATATACGTATCCATATAGATATGCATATGTATATGCACATACATATGAATATCCATTTTGTATGTTGCTTTATAATATTTATATGCATAGATATACATATGTATATGTTTTCTGAATCTTTAGATGCATATACAAGAATATATATGCATATGAATATGCATATTTACATGTTGCTTTATATCATTCTATGTGGAAGTAATATATTTGTAACAATTTCATGGTTTAAAACAGGTAATACAAAAGCACAGTATACACTTAGCAACATAGAGATAAAACTTGCTGGGAAGTCGTATTTTACACCTGTTGTTGATGAATCACTGGTGTCTTTTGTTAAAATGGAGTTTGACACATTGGAAAAAGCTGTTGAGATGTATACAAGTTATGCAAAAAGAGGTGGATTTGACTGTAAATTGGGGTCTATAAAAAGAGTTAATGGAGTTATAACATACAAATACATCTTCTGTAATAGGCAAGGCCAAACATCAAAGCACACATTAGACACATTGAGGAAACTGGGAGATTTGTAGTAATCAAATACATTGATATGGACAATCATGAATTATATACAAACGATACTATACACATGTCAAGAGAGAAGCGACATCTGGATTTTTATGATAAAAGTGCTTTATATAACTTGGGTACAAATAATATTGGTGCAATAAAAACTCATGCTATAATGACTGGTTTGAAGGGTGGACACGAGATGCAAGGACCTACATACGTAGATTATAAGAATTCGTTAAGGGATTTAAGTTGTTTTATAGGTGATAGTGATGCGAATATGTTGGTGAATTTGATGATGGAGCGTAAGAAATTTGTCCCGCAATTTTCATTCGAGTACATTTGTCAAGATAATCATCTTCTTGGTTGTTTTTGGGTTGATGGAATTGCAAAAAGAAATTACATTGAATTTTGTGATGTTATATCATTTGATACTTTTCTAACAAACAAGTAAGTTATTTGTTATAGTTTCTTTAAATTTAATGCATATTTGTTTTTGAAGCTTCTTATGTTTCATCTAATATTAGTTAATTTTTAAGAGATATAATATGATTTTTGTTCCATTCATCGGGATTGACAATCATAAGAAATCTGTGACGTTTGGGGCTGCTTTACTTGGTAATGAGACAGCTAATTTATACATATGGCTTTTGAGGTGTTTTATTAGTGCATTTGGTAAACAACCAAAGATTGTTGTCACAAACCAAGACGCTACGATTGCCAAAGGTGTGAAAGCTGTATTTACGGAATCAATTCATCGGCTTTGTATGTGGCACATTGGGAAAAAGTTAACAAATAAGGTAATTTTAATTATTTTTGTATTTCTTTGAAAATTATATCAGTATTTGCTAATTTGTTCTTTGAAAATACAACATTATTTGCTAATCTGTGTATTCATATAAATATGCATATGCATATAGATATGCATATCCATATAAATAATCATATGCATATTTATATGCATATGGATACACATATAATATGTATATGCATATGATCTGTATATGCATATGAATTGCTATTTTTCAGAAATATCCATATTTAAAAGGTATTACTATTTGTAGATTTGTATATGGATATGATCTGTATACATATTTGTATGCATAGATATATTTGTATGCATATGTATATGCATATAAATTTATATATACATACTTCAATGTAGTTATTTCAGAAATATGTATATTTAAAAGGTATTTTTTTTGTTGTTTTTTTGCAGGTTTGTCCAAAAATAATTCATGGTACTGATTTCAGAAAGCGGCTACAAAATATAGTATGGAATCCATGTATTGATCCTAAAGTTTTTGAAGAAAAATGGATTCATCTTATCAAAGAATTCAATCTTGGAGAAAATAAGTGGCTTAAAGAAATGTTTAACATACGTGACCGTTGGATTCCTACCTTTTTCAAAGGTGTTAATCTTTCAGGATTAATGAGGACAACATCTTTATCAGAAAGCCAAAATTTTTTCTTCCAGAGATTCTTAAATAAAAAATCAACATTGTTGGTGTTGATGATGAAGTTTGATGCTGCTATGGACAAACAAAGAAATAGGCAAGTTTCAAATGATTACAATTCATTAGTGGCAAATCTGTCAACTACAGTAAAAACATTAACACATGTACTATTTAAAGTCCAAGCATCTAAACATTATACATTGAACATGTTCAAAGCTGTCCAAGATGAGATATATGATTCAATATGGATTTGTGGACCTGCTCCTCGTGTTGTTACTACAACAAATGGAAATCAAATATGTACTGTGATTGAAAATCCATTTAGTGAAATAACACAAGGACGAAGCTGTTTTCTATCTCGGCGAGCAAACAATGAGAATTTCATTACAAATAAAAAATTTCAATATCAGGTATGATATATTTGTTTTATATAAATTTATGTGTATATATATATATATATATATATATATATATATATATATATATATATATATATATATATATATATATATATATATATATATATATATATATATATATATATATATATATATATATATATAGAGTTAGAATCAAATGTGAACGACAAGTATTGTATGAACGTGTGACCAAATGTGGAGCGTCAGATCGAAATAATCTACGTTTTAGATTCAGGGGTCTAAGCGTAAATATATAACAATTAATCAATCACTTTTTACAATTAAGCCCTTATAAATGGTATTTTAGTCTATTGATCGGTATTTAAAAACGGAAATTCGCTATTTATCTCCTAATTTTATGGAATTTTGATTTAATACGTATTTATCTTCTAATTATGTGAGATTTTGATTTAATATATATTAAACTCGTTTTTTAGATTTTTTTTTAAAATTAACGTTCTTAAAGAATATCAGTCCATATATATAAAAAAGAATATACATAATGACAAGTACATTCTTAAAGAATATTATGAATGTTAAGCTTCATTCTTAAAGAATACGCAATATATTATTGAAAAATAAACAACATTCTTGCAGAATAACAAAATTATTACAGGTGTATAGCAACATAAAAAAAATTCTTAAAGAATAACGCGTTCTTGAAGAATAGAAACAAATATTCTTGAAGAATAAACCAATTCTACATTCTTAAACCAACAAACCTCTTTTTTCAGCTTTTATTCTTAAAAAATACATTAGTTTCAGTTTTGCATTATTAAAGAATACGCAACAGATACTCAACCCAGTTTAGTTACAAACAAACTATTATTTATTTTATGGTTTCAGCAACTTGGATCTCTACCTATCTACTTTCACACTCGATTTAGTTATCCCATTGAAAAGTTTTACGATTTACGCATCCTCTATACCACCCAAGATAATATGCTTTTCCCCAAAGAATCTTTACAACCATATCACTATCGACGATCCCACACATGAAATCCACATACTCCGTTAAATCAAGATTTGTAACAGTACCATTCTTGAGCCAGGTTCATAAAGGCAAAACCAGGGTTTCCGATTAATTCTACAAGAACCTCCCTTTAATAACAATTCGAGTCAATTTTGTTACAGAAAAGAAGAATTAAGAAACCCTAAACTTGTCAATGTCATAACGAATAAGACAAGATGATGCATCATCTCTTCTGCAATATTTGCAACCTTTAGCTATTCGACATGGTAAATTAATGGTGTCGGCTAAGACCTGTAACAAGTTCTGATAAAATATACATGAGATATCTGTTGAATTCTTTTGAACATTCACAGATATAAGAATAAACGTTCACATATATAAATAGTAGAACTCGATGTCTAAAAATAGCAACAGAGAGCTTACCAATGGGAAGTACAACGAATTCTAGAAGCGTGGATTACCTGTTTCACCGAATCGATCCAATACCATGAATTATAGAGCTTACCAACAGAGAGCTTAATGAGGTCATCGCTGCAATACTTCCCTACTGGAACCAAGTCGTGGATTACATGTTTCACCGAATCGATCATGGAAGCGTGGATTACCTGTATCTCTAAATCGATCATGGAGGAGCATATGGATGTGTAATCGGGAAAAGGGGAAACGCAAGTGGGGATGTTCCAAAATCGAAAAGCGGCGAGAGAGAAAAGGGGTAGAGAGATGAAACAAATTGGGAGATTATAAAAGGGTTTCAATATTATAGGTATTTTATTTTAGGTTGTTTAACTATTTACCAAAATTTTAGAAATGAAAAATTAAATTTAATTAATTTAATTAACAATTCCAAAAATACCCTTAAGAAATGATTGGATCAGAATAAGTCACACATTCACACAATATTTAGTGTTTATATATATATATATATATATATATATATATATATATATATATATATATATATATATATATAGAGTTAGGATCAAATGTGGATCCTAAATATTGTGTGATCGTATGACCAAACGTGGAGCGTCCGATCGAAATGATCAATGGTATTAGATTGAAGGGCCTAATCGTAAATTTATGACAATTAATTAATCAGATTTTACAATTAAACCCCTATAAAGGGTATTTTAGTCTATCAATCAATATTCAAAAAAGGAAATTCCCTATTTATCTCCTGATTTTGTGGGATTTTATTTAATATGTAAATATCAAATTATTAAAATTTAAAAATGTAATCTGTACATATTGAACAAAAAACGCATGTATTCATTCCCAAAGAATACCAAATTCCCAAAGAATACCAACATCGTCAATTAAATTTTTTGAGAATTAAATTCTTAAGAATACTATATATATCAAAATTACAAACATAATGACATGTACATTCTGAAAGAATATTATACAAAAGAATAGAATATACATTCTAAAAATTATGCTTCATTGTTAAAAAAAAACACTTCATTCTTGAAAGAATACAATATAATATTTATTTCAGATATTCTTTAAGAATACAAAATTGAATACATTTCACATCTTGACATAATTCACTTATCATTCTTAAAGAATATACCATTATTCTTAAAGAATGTTGTAAATATTGACTTCAATTCGTTCAATCTCATTTGCCATTCTTATAGAATGTTTTCAATCTTGACTTCAATTCGTTCAATCTTGCACGATGTATTATTACACGATGTAATCACCTATACAAAATTAATTTTCTCAAAATCAAAAACATATAAACATGTAAATAACTAAATTCAAATTATAGCTTACCAATAGTCCACCAGGAGCTACAAGTCTTCACATAGATTCCTAATACATGATCTGATAATTTTAAACAAAATTAAGATATAATTTTTCAAAATTCGGTATTATATATGAATAGAAATTTTAATTATATACCTTTTGATGGGTCCATCTGGATGCAAACCGATAGCATCTAAAGTTCCTTTGTCCATAACCAGTTCAAACTTTTTATCCAATTTTATTTCAAGAACATCATCAACCAATAATTTAATGTCATTGAATACATCACGATTAGCAAGATTTCTAGCAAAATTAATTGCCATTGAACATCATCAAACTGTATCTATTATTGGAACAAAAAAAGCTACATTTAGGACTACAACTAATTCAACTAACCATAATGCATCAGCAAGAACAACACCGTCGGCTAGATTTCTTTGAGTTCAATAACTTTTGTATACTTTCTGAAGTGTAGTAGCTGCTTCATTGAGTTCACTAACGAGCCCAAACGAAAAGAACACTCACCAGGTTCAGGAAGAAGCTTTGTCGATCCCGAATGGCCTGTTTCAAGATTCACGTTTTCAAGTTGGGGGCTTTCTAATGTGTTGGACAAAGCATGACAAGATCAAACTTGTATAAGAATAAAGAACCAAAAAAATACACAGGAAAGTTCCATTTTTTCAGCAAATCAATACACCAAATTGAAAAATAAAGAACACGCACCTTTGGTAAACATTATTTCTGTGCTCTTTTTTCTTGAATATAAAAAAAGAATTAACCAATTCTTCAAACACTAATTTTTTATTAGCCTCAAAACCATCAATCGATTGTATTGATAAGGGTTTTCGGGGTTTGGAGAGGTGGACCGGGAGGATTGCGGCAAAGGAGCAACAAGGATGAGCATGGGGAGTTATGGTGTTTGTAATTGAAGAAACCCGACCAGCGAGAATATGTAGGGTTTCGATGATCGTTGTAGAAGACGCGATAGAGGCGGAGGCAAACGGACGGCGGCTGGCGGAGGCTAGCGGATGGCGACCCTCTCTGAAATCGGGATCAGATGTGGGACACGATTGGTCGACCGATCTCTCTGACGAATACGGAATCGCCGGAGACGAGGATGGTGGCCGTCATCACCGGAGTTGAAGGACAATGCGGCTTCGTGTGGTCAAGGACGATGCGCGATGATGAGTGATTAGGGTTGGATGGGTTGTACGTATAAGAAGAAAGAGAATGGGGAATGAGATACAAATGGATAGAATTGGTCAATTACCTAAATTAACAAATAAAACTAAAAATATAATTAATTAATGATAATCTTAATTTACTATTTTACCCCTATGAAACGATTGGTCCAGAATTACTCATACACTCACACAATAATTAGTCTTCACATATGAACCTACATCTATATATATATATATATATATATATATATATATATATATATATATATTTATTTATTTATTTATTTATTTATTTATTTATTTATTTATATGCATATATTATTGTTCATATGCATATAAGCATTTTTACAGTGATATGCATATAAATATGTATATGCATATTTACTGGGATATACATATAAATATGCATATAGTTTCTGGAGTATCATATAACTGTTATTTTTTTTAATTAGTTTTTGTTATTTACTTTCAGGTAGAAATAAATCAAAAAGAATAAATGTTAATGTGTAGTTGCATGGTGTTCGAGCATTTTGGATTGTTATGCAGACATATTTTATGCCTTTTAAGGTCAAGATTTATTGAAAAAATTCCAGCAAAGTATTTACTAAGAAGATGGCAAAAATATATTATCAATCCTGAAGATTTAAAAAGAAGTTATTCATCTCGAGAAAGTTCAAGTGGGTGCGAGAAGACGGTCCAAGAAATATATCCCATGCTTGGAAATGTACAAGCTTGACACCACATGATTCTGAAGCCGTTCAATCTTTGTCTCTTCTAATAAGAGATATAAGGAATAAAATAATAGCCAATACACTAAATAAAGTTTTACGATCTAACAGTCAACATTTTGAGTCATTGTTTGGTGTCACAAAGCCAGATGTACTTGAGATTTTGAACCCTGAAAATGCAAGGAATAAAGGATGTCGATCAAGTAAAAAATTGAAGGGACAAAAAGAGATTGCTATAAAGAATGTTCAAAAGGAACCAAGAAGATGTAATTTCTGTAATAAGAGAATTTTACCAACAGAAAAACACAATAAAATGAGTTGTCCTTTAAAAAAGAAGTTGGAAGAAGAAGCGTTGAAGAAAAATAAAGAAATAGAAGGAAACAATGTCACAGAAAAATAAACAAAAAAAAAAAAAGAAAAATAGCAATTGAATTGTTCATAATTACTATCCTTAAATTGATGCTTTTTTTTAGAATATTGAAAATAACTATCGTGTATTTCCATTTGTCAATAAAATGAGTTGTTGCAATGTTCTATACAGCTCACTAAAACTTGTTACTTTATTAGAATCAATTCAGTAAAAAACTGAGAATTTTATGAGTTGCAGTTAATGTCATATTTGTGCATATACATTTATTTATCATACAGTAACAGATAGAACAAAGTAGTCAAAACGTTTGTTAGATTCAAGTATAAAATTCAATATTTTTCACGTCAAGTTCATAAGCATATGCATTCAAATCACAAAGTAGTCAAAATGTTGCCTGCGTATATAAGTATGCATATACATTCATATATGCATATCCATATGCATATGCAGTTCATGTATCATAGAGTAACAGATAGCATCCAATCACTGCTGTAAAGGTAATTCATTTGTTCTTACTATTTAGAAATTAAAACTAAAATTCTAAGAATTTACAATATCCAATAAACTGTTGTTAAACCATAATTTTCACATTTTCAAAACATAAAACGATTAAATGTTTGTTAGATTCAAGCATAAAATTCAATATTTTCACATCAGTTTCATCCTTGCTTCTCTTCTGTGCCAAGCTTCAAACAATTATGTTCACATTTTCAAAACATAAAACGATTAAATGTTTGTTAGATTCAAGCATAAAATTCAATACTTTCACATCAGTTTCATCCTTGCTTCTTTTCTGTGCCAAGCTTCATATTTGATATGTTCTCTTCTTTCTTTAGGCAACTTTGAAAATTCATCAGCCTCTTATATAACCACAAGTTTGTTGACATTCAAATCACAAAGTAGTATTTTTTATAAATACTTCTTCCGTAGCTCCCACAATTCTTTTAGTTGTGCATGAGATTCATATGTCAGTTTATAATTGTATTTGGAAGGCTGTCTACCCATGAATGTTTCCATATGTCTCATAACAAAAATTGCATAGTCATTTTGATTATCATTTGTTTGCAATTTCATCTTCAGATATTTGAGTTCTTTTTTCTTTCACTTAGACGCATTTGGATGTTCAATGTCTATCAAATAACGCGAGAAAAAGAAGCCTGAAGACAAGAATTTAAATTTAAATTTTATTATATAAATAAAATGTAATAAAATTAATACAGATGGAATTGTGTTATCAATAGAATTCTTGAGAATAGTCCTTCATAGAATTCTTGAGAATAGTCCTTCATGTTATCCAAAACTAATACAGATGGAATTGTGTTATCAATAACCACTACATAGTAGTGGTTATTTCTAAACACAGGAAAAATACATGTTCATTATTTTCAAAAATTAGGTAATGTGTATTAAGAAAATACTAAGTAATTCAAAAGCATAGTACATACCAAATCAATGTATCTGAAATTTCCAGCATTTGTGTTACTCACATATGCATGTAAGTTATTTGTAAACTCTATATAAAGATCAACATTGTCGCCATTTGATTTCAACATCTGCTCAGTCTAAATATAAATAACATACAAACAGACATATTTATATATATTTATATGCATATATGCATATAAATATGCATATAAGCATGCATATGCATATAAATATGCATATATACATATATGGATATACATATTTATATGCATATGCATATGAATGTTGATATACATATCCATATGAATATACGAATTAGGAAATAATGTTTGTATTTTAAGTTATTGATATGTATAAAAAAGTATGTATATGCAAATGAAAACAAAAGAATGATATGTATACTGATATGTATATACATAGATAACATGGATATATATATATATATATATATATATATATATATATATATATATATATATATATATATATATATATATATATATATATATAAACATGCATATAAATATGCATATGCATATAAACATACATATGCATACAAATATGCATATATACATATATGCATATACATATTTATATGCATAAACATATTTATATGCATATGCATATGAATATACGAATTAGGAAATAATGTTTGTATTTTAAAATATATGTATAACTTATAGATATGTATAAAAAGTATGTTTATACATATGAAAACAGAAGAATGTTATGTATATACATGTATGCATATACATATGCATATTTATATCCATATGCATATGAATGTTGATATACATATCCATATGAATATACAGATTAGCAAATAATTCTTCTATTTTCTGTCTCTTTTCTGTCATCTGTTCCGGAGAAATATATTTATTTCGTTTGTGTTTTTCATAAGAATGTTATGTATATCCATGTATGCATATACATATGCATATTTATATCCATATGCATATGAATGTTGATATACATATCCATATGAATATACAAATTAGCAAATAATTCTTCAGTTTTCTGTGTCTTTTCTGTCATCTGTTCCAAAGAAATATATTTATTTCGTTTGTGTTTTTCATTGGTCATTCTTTTCAATTTGTGAGCCAGTTGAATCTTTTGATCGGTAGAAAACATACAAAATCGTCTCAGCTATCACTCTCATTTTCACTAGAAATAGATTACTCGTCATTCATCATACACAGTAAATATTGATCTTGAATTTCACTATATTTGCAAGATATTTGAAGATAGTAACTAGCATCTGCTATCATAACAGAAACATCATTTGCTTCAAATTCATGTAGCAACTATCATGAAATTCAAGATCACTGAATATGTTAAAGGCGAGTTATCTAGCTCTAGTGAAATTAAGAGTGATAGATCAGATAATTTTGTATGTTTTCTACCAAACAAGAGATTAAACTAAGTCACACGTTGAAAATAATCACCAACGAAAAACGCATTTGAAATAGGTTGCTCCAGATCAATTGACAGAAAAGAATTAGAAAACAGAAGAATGATATGTATATACATGTATGCATATACATATGCACATAAATATGCATATTTATATATTTATATGCATATGCACATGAATGTTGATATGCATATCTATATGAGTATACAAGTTAGCAAATATGCATATACATATGCATATACATATGCATATAAATATGCATATAAAAATGCGTATGCGTATGCATATGCATATAAATATGAATATTATATGTGTATCCATATAAATATTAAATATGGATATTTTCTGAAATCAGTATAGTAAAGTATGTATATATAAATTTATATGTATATACATGTATAATACACACATACAAATAGTAATACATTTTAAATATACGTATTTCTAAAATCAATAGAGTGAAGTATGTGTATATATATATATATATATATATATATATATATATATATATATATATATATATATATATATATATATATATATATATATATAATTTATATGTATATATAAATATGCATATACATATGCATATACAGATCATATGCATATACATATGTATATATATAAATTTATATACATATACATATGCATATACAGATCATATGGATATACAGACATACAAATAGTTAATACATTTTTAAATATAGATATTTCTAAAAAACAGCAATTCATATATATATATATATATATATATATATATATATATATATATATATATATATATATATATATATATATATATATATATATATATATATATATATATATATATATATATATATATATATATATGTTGGATTTGTAAAACTATGACAAATGTAAAAAAAGGATAAACCACGGGTATACAAGTTAGCAAATATGCATATGCATATGTACATGAATGTTGATATACATATCCATATGAGTATACAAGTTAGCAAATATGCATATACATATGTATGTATATATAAATTTATATGCATATACATATGCATACTAACATATATATGCATATACAGATCCACAAATAGTAATACCTTTTAAATATAGCAATTCAGATGCATATACAAATCAAATAATGTTGTATTTTTAATTATTCATATATCTTATGCATATGCATATTGGTACACATATACTATGCATATTGGTACACATATACTATGCATATCCAGATTTTAGAAATGCATATATATGTATATACAGATCTAGATGCATATGTTTCTTTACTTACAAATATTCCAATATTGAAGTAAAATCTTGATGGTGAGGTAGCGGCTTTTCATGTTTCTCCATAATTCATTACCATCGCCCAAACATTTATACAATCAGCCGCAACCCAAGTTTCAAGTATGAAACTCTCCAGAACAGTTCTAGTAGTAAAGTTTCCATTTTGTGTTTTGACAATGGGAAACCTGAAAAATTAAATATTGATTAGACATTGAAATTTATATAATAGTATTTTTTATATATATAATCTTACTTTGTATCCCCAAAAAGAGCAAATACTCGATCAGTCACTTTAATTTCAAGTGGTGAGTATTCTTCACCAATTTCAACTTGTCACTTTTTGTAAGGTGAGCATACGTACGTTGATGCTTTTGTTTGTCTTTTAACTGTCTTATCAATTGGTATAGCTAACGAAATTGCATCAACAGCATCAGCTTTTTCTTTAGAATGTTGTGTTTCACCACTAAAAGTAGGAAATTCATGGGATATTCCCATATTAAAATTAGGAATCTCACCACTACAATTTGTATTATTTTTATCTTTCTCGCTAGATAAATAGCTGTTTTCAATATCTTGTAATACCTGCAACAAGTATGGGGATATTGGCGAAGTTTCTTCAAACCGGATGATTTGCTTTTTCAGTATTGGAGCGTTTTGAGGTGTTTCAAAACCAACTGCTGATGCCTGGATTTCAATATTTCTTCAACTTCTTTAGCTTCAAATTACTTTTCAATTTCTTCAACATTCTCTTCTTTATCAGGAACATTTCTTTCTCCATCTTTTTCAAATTTCTCTTCAACTTTCTTGAACTCGTTCAACTTCTTCAACATTTTGAACTTCTTCATCTTTTCAATAGCTTCTTTTTCAACTCTTTAACTTCTTTTCAACTCTTTAACTTCTTTTCAACATCTTCTTTCTCAAATCCTTCAACTTCAATAGTATTTTTCTTAATATCAAATATTTCATCAATTTGCTTTTTAAGATCATTGAATTCGTTTCTGTTTGGGTAGTTTTCCAAACAGTAACTTACCATGATTTCTACATCTTTTTTGTATTGGCGTATTTTTGAAATCTTTATGCCAATACCACCAATTTTTTCCTATAAATTTTTTGTACATAAAAAAGTTATGAATATATGCATATGAATGTGCATATATAAAAAAAAAAGTTAATAACAATATACCTCAATTGTTGGTTCCAATCTACGCTTTTTTGTTGCAGGAAGCTGTTCTTCTTCCAATTTATCTTCTCTTACTTTCTTTAGCTTTGTTGGTTCATAATTTTTTTTTTTGTTTCATCTCTTGTTTGTTCCAGAAGTTGATTGCTGAATTTTTTTCAAATCAGTTTTCTTGAATCCATCTCATATATTGATGTCACCGTTTGTAAAAAAGCAAGTTGCACGAAAGTAAATTTTGTTAATACTTTTCAATAAATTAAAAACATTTGAATAGATTAAAAAATACTTACGAGTAAAACCGCTACTGGTCCAGCATAAAAACTGTTATCATTTTTTCTCTTCCAATATTTTTTAGACCTTCTCAAAGCATTAACACAAATTTGCACCGGTTGACATTTGAAATGTCAACTTTGCCAACCAATTTGTTAACGATTTTTGTTAGGCAAATTCCACTTTTTTGTGATTTGCAAAGACTATTTGCAAATAAAACAGGAAAATTTAACTTGAATAAGATTCCATGATCTGCTGTACTCTTGATCTGTTGTACTCTTGATCTTCTCTGCAATATCTTTTTTGCTTAGCTTTTTTAAGTCTTTGAACTGCGCCTGGAACTTTTGAACTAATGGATGCATATCAGGGTGTTCCTCCAAATCTTCCAAATTTACATCTCTTTTAGGAATTCTCAGTAAATCATATACTAGATCTAGAGTAATTTTTATGTCACCCTCACTTGTTCTAATCAATAGTTTTTCATCATCAAAAAGATCAACTAGATTATACCCTAATTTTGTTGGTATAACATCAAGTTTCATGTCTAACAAAGATCCAAAACCTATATTATTCACTGTTTCTTTTTGTTTTTTACTTAATGTTTCAAGGACATTTGAATAATGTCCTTGAAACATTAAGTAAAAAACAGAAAGAAACAGTGAATAATATAGGTTTTGGATCTTTGTTAGACATGAAACTTGATGTTATACCAACAAAATTAGGGTAAAACCTATATTATTCACTGTTTCTTTTTGTTTTTTACTTAATGTTTCAAGGACATTTGAATAATGTCCTTGAAACATTAAGTAAAAAACAGAAAGAAACAGTGAATAATATAGGTTTTGGATCTTTGTTAGACATGAAACTTGATGTTATACCAACAAAATTAGGGTATAATCTAGTTGATCTTTTTGATGATGAAAAACTATTGATTAGAACAAGTGAGGGTGACATAAAAATTACTCTAGATATAGTATACGATTTACTGAGAATTCCTAAAGGAGATGTAAATTTGGAAGATTTGGAGGAACACCCTGATATGCATACATTAGTTCAAAAGTTCCAGGCACAGTTCAAAGACTTCAAAAAGCTAAGCAAAAAAGATATTGCAGAAAAGATCAAGAATACAGCAGATCATGGAATCCTATTCAAGTTAAATTTTCCTGTTTTATTTGCAAATAGTCTTTGCAAATCACAAAAAATTGGAATTTGCCTAACAAAAATCGTTAACAAATTGGTTGGCAAAGTTGACATTTCAAATGTCAATTGGTGCAAATTTGTTTTAATGCTTTGAGAAAGTCCAAAAATATTGGAAGAGAAAAAATGATAACAGTTTTTATGCAGGACCGGTAGCGGGTTTACTCGTAAGTATTTTTTAATCTATTCAAATGTTTTAATTTATTTAAAAGTATTAACAAAATTTACTTTCGTGCAACTTGCTTTTTTACAAACGATGACATCAATATATGATGGATTCAAGAAAACTGATTTGAAAAACATTCCAGCAATTAACTTCTGGAACAAACAAGAGATGAAACAAAAAAAATTATGAACCAACAAAGCTAAAGAAAGTAAGGGAAGATAAATCAGAAGAAGAACAGCTTCCTACAACAAAAAAACGTAGATTGGAACCAACAATTAAGGTATATTACATATTAACTTTTTTTATATATGCACATTCATATGCATATATTCATAACTTTTTTATGTACAAAAAATTTATAGAAAAAAATTGATGGTATTGGCATAAAGATTTAAAAAATACGCCAATACAAAAATGATGTACAAATCATGCTATGTTACTGTTTGGAAAACTACCCAAACAGAAACGAATTCAATGATCTTAAAAAGCAATTTGATGAAATATTTGATATTAAGAACAATACTGTTGAAGTTGAAGGATTTGAGAAAGAAAATGTTGAAGAAGAAGTTAAAGGAGTTGAAGAAGAAGCTGTTGAAAAAGATGAAGTTAAAAATGTTGAAGAAGTTGAACGAGTTCAAGAAGTTCATGAGAAAGTTGAAAAAAATGGAGAAAGAAATGTTCCAGATAAAGAAGAGAATGTTGAAGAAATTGAAAAGAAATTTGAAGCTAAAGAAGTTGAACAATTATTGAAAGCCCCTGCATCACCAGTTAGTTTTGAAACACCTCAAAACGCTCCAATACCGAAAAAGCAAATCATCTAGTTTGAAGAAACTTCACCAATATCCTCATACTTGTTGCAGGTATTACAACATATTGGAAACAACTATTTATCTAGAGAGAAAGATAAAAATAATACAATTAGTGATGAGATTCCTAATTTTAATCAGGGAATATCCCAGGAATTTCCTACTTTTATTGGTGAAAACAACATTCTAAAGAGAAACTTCACCAATATCCTCATACTTGTTGCAGGTATTACAAGATATTGGAAACAACTATTTATCTAGAGAGAAAGATAAAAAATAATACAATTCTGTTAGCTATATCAATAGATGAGCCGGTAAAAGACAAAATCAGCGTACCTGTGCTTACCTTACAAAAAACGACAAGTTGAAATTGCAGAAGAATACTCACCACTTGAAATTAAAGTGACTTGATCGAGTATTTGCTCTTTTTAGGGATACAAAGTAAGATTATATAAAAAAAATACTATTATATAAATTTCAATGTCTAATCAATATTTAATTTTTCAGGTTTCCCATTTTCAAAACACAAAATGGAAACTTTACTACTAGAACTGTTCTGAAGAGTTTCATACCTGAAACTTGGGTTGCAGCTCATTGTATAAATGCTTGGGCGATGGTAATAAATTATGGAGAAACATGGAAAGCCGCTACCTCACCATCAAGATTTTACTTCAATATTATAATATTTGTAAATAAACAAACATATATATCTAGATCTACATGTACATATAGATATCTATACATCTATATCATTATTTGTTGATCTATATATATTCATATAGATATGAAAATGAATATGCATATGTACATATACGCATTTCTAAAATCTAGATATGCATAGCATATGTGTACCAATATGCATATGCATACGATATATGAATAATTAAAAATACAACATTATTTCATCTATATATGCATATGAATTACTATATTTAAAAGGTATTACTATTTCTGGAATTGTATATGCATATGATCTGTGTGTGTATATATATATATATATATATATATATATATATATATATATATATATATATATATATATATATATATATATATATTAGTATGTATATAAATTTATATATACATACTTCACTCTACTGATTTCAGAAATATGTATATTTAAAAGGTATTACTATATGTAGATATATATATGCATATAAATTGCTATTTTTCAGAAATATCTATATTTAAAAATATATTACTATTTGTATGTCTGTATATCCATATGATCTGTATATGCATATATATATGCATATAAATTTATATATACATACTTCACTGTACTATTTGTGGATCTATATATGCATATGATTTGTATATACATATAAATTTATATATATATACATACTTCACTCTACCGATTTTAGAAATATGTTTATTTAAAAGGTATTACTATATGTAGATATGTATATGCATATGAATTGTTGTTTTTCAGAAATATCGATATTTAAAAAGGTATTACTATTTGTATGTGTGTATATGCATATGATCTATATATGCATATGTATATGCATATAAATTTATATATACATACTTCACTGTACTGATTTCAGAAAATATCTATATGGATACACATATAATATGCATATTTATATGCATATGTATATGCATATTTGCTAACTTGTATACTCATATGGATATGTATATGCATATTTGCTAATTTGTATACTCATATGGATATGTATATCATATGGATATATATATATATATATATATATATATATATATATATATATATATATATATATATATATATATATATATATATATATATATATAATGTAGCTGCAAACATCAATCATACTATCATACAACCAACTAGGAGGATAAAGCTTTCTAGTACATGCCTAAAACATGTACACAAGTCAATGTTTTGAAAATAGGTCTATTATCAAAGAAAATAAAAGGTAAAAAGTAAAATCAATTAATAAATTCAAATTAACCAAAAATGTTTAAAAAATAAAGAGTTTAACTTATTAAACACCCCCCATCAATGCATAGACTATTTAAGACCTTGTCCTCCTCGGTTGGAGTTTTTGATAAGGATGTAATTCTTGACAAGAATGGTGATCGAAGAACCGTATTAAAAATCACTATACTATTTGTAGATCTGTATATGCATATGATCTGTATATACATATAAATATATATATATATATATATATATATATATATATATATATATATATATATATATTTCACTCTACCGATTTTAGAAATATGTATATTTAAAAGGTATTACTATATGTAGATATGTATATGCATATGAATTGTTGTTTTTCAGAAATGTCGATATTTAAAAAGGTATTATTATTTGTATGTGTGTATATGCATATGATCTGTATATGCATATGTATATGCATATAAATTTATATATACATACTTCACTGTACTGAATTCAGAAAATATCTATATGGATACATATATAATATGCAAATTTATATGCATATGTATATGCATATTTGCTAACTTGTATACTCATATGGATATGTATATCAATATGGATATGTATATACATAATGTAGCTGCAAACATCAATCATACTATCATACAACCAACTAGGAGGATAAAGCTTTCTAGTACATGCCTAAAACATCGTACACAAGTCAATGTTTTGAAAATAGGTCCATTATCAAAGAAAATAAAAGGTAAAAAGTAAAATCAATTAATAAATTCAAATTAACCAAAAATGTTTAAAAAATAAAGAGTTTAACTTATTAAACACCCCCCATCAATGCATAGACTATTTAAGACCTTGTCCTCCTCGGTTGGAGTTTTTGATAAGGATGTAATTCTTGACAAGAATGGTGATCGAAGAACCGTATTAAAAACAGTTGTATATTATTGTTTATAATAAAATGCGTTATTCATTTTTTATATTTAAATATTAAAAATACGAATATGTATATATGAATTGTGAAAATATGCATATATGCATCTGCGAGTATGCATATATACACATGCAAATACACTAATATGTTTTTTTAATTTCAAAAATTTGATTCAGAATTTTTTTTTTAATTCCAGAAAAAATTATTTAAAAATAAAAACGAAAATCTTATAAAATTTTTAAAATTTAAAAATTCAAATTTGTTAGGCTAATTTTTAGCCTTGATTTTAGGAGTTGTTAGTGTTGTTACTAAAAATAAAAAAAAATCAAAATTAAATGACAATCGAGCCTTGTTGTGATCTGACCAATCAGAATGAGTTCTCAAGATCTCATGGTTTTTTGGGATCCCACAAGAACTCAAGATCTGACCAATCGATGTGCTAAAGGACTTCATGGTTAAAGAGTTTCGTTGGTATTCTGATGGAGCACGTGTGTTTCACCGGCACATCATAACACCTTGAAATAGTCTTAGGATGCAGTCATGTAGACTAAAGACCCCGAGAACCATGGGAAGTCACAGACTAACAGTACGCATCACCGGGATGGAGTTGGTAGAGAGAAAGACAGAATGATAAATTGAGATATCATCGGAAGTGTGTCCGATTGGATCATCTGCAATGAAGTGTATCAGTGTAAGACACTTTGGATACATAGAGAGAGTGAAAAAGGTCATTAAGTTAATACAAACATAGACATAAAATTGAATTGGAAGTTTAATAGAAAACAAAAAACCGATAATAGAATTATGACAAATCCGACTTGGTGATTACCTCGTGGAGACTTGGTAATAAGCAGGAGTAGTTGCCGGTCAGATTTTACATTTCGCTTTTGCATGTTTTACCTCGTAGAGACTTGGTAATAATGCAATGATGCAATATGGATGGGACGTGGATGTGGTCGCAGTCAAGACCATTCTAGCCAAAACCAAAATTTTAGACGGGGTTATACTCACGCCAAGAACATGGTCATCCTTATAACGATGGGTATGGTCAAAGAAATAGTAATTGCCACACTCCATAAAGAAATAATGTCCAACCACAAGAAAAAGAGACATAGTGTTGAAACATCACAAAACCCCGAAGGTTTTTGTTATAGATGTGGTAGCATAACATATAGATCCACATCTTTGTAAACTTTACCAGATTCACTTAAAGAAAAAGAAAGGGGAAAGAGTTAATCAAATCAAACTATGTTGAATTTGGAAACACCGAACTGAACACTCTAGACTTTTGTAATGATTTAGGCATCCTAGAAAACTGATTTCCTTCTTATAACCGGTTTTAATCTTCATTGTAATGTTTTTCTTTTTCTTAATGAATTTTTCGAGTGATTATTGTTGAGATTATGTTCATAACTCATCATTTATTTTCATATGTGAAGTTCAAGATGAGTTCAATTGGAGCACAACATGTTGGACTTAAAAACATTTTGTAGATACCTGATTTTGTCATACGTGGTATGAACCTGAAAATTTTCTCCATCGGTTTCGAAAAGCATGAGGGCAGTGGTGGAGTAGCGGACACGAAGGAACAGCAAGGACTTATCTACCAATCATCATATAACTCTTCATGCGAGTTTTAAAAAAATCTCAATACTTTGACATACTACTTGATAAGAAACCACTCTATGCATGTAACAAAGTAGAATGGCAAAATGCATAAAAATATATGGAAGGCGACACACACCTGATAGTCGCTTGTGACGGTCACCGTCCACGGACACTAATGATTTGATGATTCTTTTTCTAGTCTTTCCTCAATAAGTTTACAAGTCTTATTCTTTAGCGCATTCTCCATCTGCATACATCATTCAAGATGACATTAATGTAAGACCATTCCAAGGTAAAAGTAAGCATTTTGTAATAAAATACATGCGATTATATCATATAACTGGACCTCTTAATAACTGAAGACCATGTTTCCAGCAAGGGGTATCTTGAGAAACCAGAATAAAATGAGAAACATGCACATATATAACAAAAAGGATTCAGAATTAAACTCGAAAAACTGCATTTCATTATACATTCAAACCAGATATTACAG
This sequence comes from Cichorium intybus, assembly GCA_023525715.1. Taxonomy (NCBI): domain Eukaryota; kingdom Viridiplantae; phylum Streptophyta; class Magnoliopsida; order Asterales; family Asteraceae; genus Cichorium; species Cichorium intybus. Next base: position 111,012,238 of record CM042011.1, read on the forward strand.
AAAATAATAAACAAGGAAATCTCCTAATTTTGTCTAGATTTTAAAAACAAATATTAACTTCTATAAATAAAGGAAATCTCCATGTAATCTCAAACCCACAAATCCACTTAATACACATACCAATTACCGGTGTGTCAACCTGCAGCAGGTCAAACAAAAATGGTTGCAAGTTTAAGATTCACATAACAATGTAACAAGCAGGTAGCAACTTTTGTTTTAGAAAATTTTCGTTAATTACATTAGCATCACACAATGTCATCCAAATACAAAGTATAACCCTTCCATGTATTAACACCAGATCTGAATTCACAAATACTCCATGGATGTTATTCCAGTGAATGAAAACTAAAAGAAGAGTACATTAAACCCCAAAAACGACGACATCTGATCCACAGCAGACACTAACCCTAAAAAAAATTACCTACGTCCTCCTCCTCAATCTCACGATAATAATAAAAAATTGTTATGTACCAGAAGATTAAAACTTAAGGATTTTGTATAGTTTCAAGGCTGATTTTAGATCAAAGAAATTCAAAGTACAGATACGAATTCAAACAAAACACAGATACCGTATTCAAAGTAATACAACGGTGATTATTACTCATAGAAATTGATTATCATACACAGGAGATTGAATTTATTTGAAGAAATCGTAATTGTACACATAAAAAAGGGCGTACACTAACCCTAAACCAAAGTCGATTTCACTCTGTTGGCCGTGGTTGCAAGAGATGAGTACGGAACGCCGACGGGATGATGGAGGCGTTGCCGCAAACGAAGACGGTGGGGCTTCGTTGTCGGAGAGGTGAAGGATGACCGAGGTGCGATTAAAGGATACGTCGATTTGGGACGTGTTTTGTGGGAGGTAAACAAACGGGAGTACTGTGGAAATTAATAAGGGTGTAATGGCTATAAAAAATATTAACCCAATTTCTAACGTTAAATTTGATTTCAGATCAACGGTCGAACTATAGTATAAGAAAACACTAAAATAGCGAATTTTTACATCAAATGTATTTCGGCTTCAATCATCGTATCAAAATAACTAGTGGGTATCCTGTGCTTTGCACGGGGCGAGGGGACAAGGAACTTTTTTTTTTATAAGCCGGTTGTTTCGCTCTTTGTTAAAATAAATCCAAGTTATTCTTGTAGACAGGCATGCTTCTAATACTGCATCCATTACCATGGTTTAATATCTCATGTAAATGCAAAATTACCTGGAATTATTTGGATAACTATTTACACTATTGCCATTCCAAATTTGAGACTCGTGTGCTTCAACTGCAAGGGTTTCAATTGCTATTATCGTAAAAAATAATACAAGTACATTGCTATTAAAGGTAAAGAGTAAAGTACATTGCCCATATTGAAGGCGAGAGTAAAGTATGTTGCTATATTTTGTAGTTAGCACATGTAAGTTGATGCTAATGAAAAACATGCCAATCACGATAACACATGTAGTTTGGCAACACGACTCTACTATTTGTTTCCATGCAAATCCAATCCCGAAAACCCAAGTTCTCCAAGTACAACAATCATTTTGATTTGAATTTGGTCAAATAAAAACGTTAAAAACACGTGCATAATAATATATAGAAACGTACTTTCCCTTCAATACCAATCATCTAGTACATTGCTAAATTTTGCAATTAGGCCAAATGAAAAGGGTTATATGAAAGAAATAGCATTGTATTTTAATTGGTTTGTTTATTATAGCACCCTAGTTTTGTTCCCAAACCCATACTACAAAGCAATGAAACATATCCTTTGTTTCTGTATTTCCATGTGCTTTAGGAGTCCTAGGCCTATCTTTTGAGTTAAAAAACATTGTTTGTAGTGAACTGCAAAGTCACTGCCAAAAATTAGAATGTGCAAAATAGCCAAGTTCCCAAAATGTTACTTTATAGACAACCGAATTCTTAATTATGTGTGGACACCTTGGAGGGCAATTTCGGAATTATGAGATAATAATCCAAATGGAATTAGTAAAGGTGGTAGGTGAAGGGTATACGTTTTGGGACCAAAATTGCAACATATCAGCTATAAACTATATACTTTGGGACCAAACATGTAATTGTTGTTCATGATTGTTAACATCATTGTAATGTGTGTTTATAAACAGGTAATCTGTGATCCGAAAAGGTAGGACCTCAAAGATAAGTCCTGCAAATTTGGAAATCAATTTATGGTTCATGTGATGTTTATATCATTCTTATGTCGTATAGTAAAGCAAAAAGGTGTCCAGACATAATTAAGAATTCGATTGTCTATAAAGCAACATTTTGGGAAGTTAGCTATTTTGCACATTTTAATTTTTGGCAGTGACTTTGCAGTTCACTACAAACAATGTTTTTTAACTCAAAAGATAGGCCTAGGACTCCTAAAGCACATGGAAATACAGAAACAAAGGATATGTTTCATTGCCTTGGTTTAAAAAAGCGTGATGCGCTCCGATGCGATTAGGGTCCCGAAGACCGATGCGCGATGCGCGATGCGAATGCGCGGGCATCACGAACGCGATGTGCACAAGTAATCACTAGCGAATTAGGATGTATTTTGCTTGAATATCAACTAAAATAATATCTTATAAAACACTATTAATAGAAAATATGCATATAATACGATATATATAGTTAGCATTAATCTCCCAAAAGACCAAAATAAGTTGAAAGTTTGATAATGAAACAAACACACGTTTCCTCTAGTTAGTCTAGGGCCGGTTATTTAAAATTAAAAAGGATATGGGCTTTTTCTATTAAAAAAAATGCATTTTATTTTAATTAAGTAGGCTTTTACAAAGATGCGCTCGGATGCGCTGATGCGTGATGCCCTTGATGCGCAGTGAGTCGCACGCATCGTCCCGCATTATGAGATCGCATCGCATCACATGGTCTGATGCGTTTTTAGTTGCGCATCGGTGCGCCTCGGATCGCATCGCGCCTCAGGCGCGCTTTTTTAAACCAAGTTCATTGCTTTGTAGTATGGGTTTGGGGCTTTAGATCCCCTATGTCAAAAAAGAGAAGCATAATTAAGCTACAAAACTAAGATAATTCCCTTACATAGCAACACAACCCCATTGTATATCTCTTTTCAAAATAATGTAACCAAACAACCAAAAGGACAAAATGTAAGCAATAAACAAAATAACAAACAGGTGGTGTGCAGGCTAGTAATACACAAGAAACAAAATAATAAATGAAAGAAACCATTTGCACCTATATCTATAAATTACCAAAATAAGCTAATCAAATTGTAAAAAAAACAGCAAACAGAAGAAACCATTTACATAGGAAATCTAAAATAGCAGGAATATATTACCTGAAATGAGGTTGAGTCTTATGCCAGTAGAAAGTTTGCAATCGAATGAGGCCTTTCCTTGAATTAGTCGTCCTAGGTTTGGTCCGGAGGGAGGAGCCAGATGAGGAGTCACATTGGGAGATCTAGACAGTTGATCAATGCCTGAAACTTCCTTTTCCAGTTGCAGGAAGCACACATACAATTACCTCCACCAAGTGAAGAATGAAGGAGAACCTGGTGTTGCCTCACTGCTGACATCGGTGTTGAATAGTATGTTGGCTTGGTCGAGTCATCTTGATGAGATAAGCAACGGTTAGGCGAGGCCATCTCCGATGAAAGTTCCAGCAACCTCTACCGGTTGAGAAGAGAGTAGAGAGAGACGGGGATGTAGATTTGTTTGGTCTCCGGCGTCCGCTGCTCTTCCGGCGGCGAAGCCATCTCCGATGAAAGTTCCAGCAATGTCTACCGGTTGAGAAGAGAGTAGAGAGAGACGGGGATGTAGATAAAGTGAAGATGGAAACGGTGGATGGAGACGATAAAGGTGAGGCGGTGGATGGTAAAGTATTTGGGGCGGCGAGGAAAAAAACGGATCTAATTTGGATCCAGATCAACCCGCGTTACACGTTGTTGGGAAAATGGCCTCAATAATCCCTACAAACCTCCCAAAGACAATAATAGAAAAATAAACTGAACACAAGAATATACGTGGAAAACTCCAAAACCGGAGAAAAACCACGGGCCTCCAGAGAGAAAGATCCACTATATGATAAATTGTTACAATCACATAGACTAATCTCTCAAGCCACCCCCCAAATTACACCCACACTCTCAAAGTTTTAACTAATACTTTCACCACTCTAAAATAAGAGAAATAAAGAAATAACCAAACACTTATAGTGTATTGTTGGTTGGGATGCTTTGAAACCAAAGCCTTAGTCCTTATTTATAAGCTTGGAGACCTCCCAAGCTTTCATCCTTTTAGCAATGTGGGATAGGAGCTCTTCTTTCATTTAGCCAAAAAAAAAAAAACCAACAAATCTCCACCTTGGATAATATGAAGAAAACCGCAACCACATAAAGGAACATCGTCTTCATCAACGATCATAATTCTAAAGGCATAGAATTATCATACTCCACCATAAGAAAGTATCACCACTTAGAATAAACCATCCTAAGAATTTCACCTCGACACATGTTGAAAAAAAAACTGCTGAAAAATTTATGGTGCAACTTCCATTTGGCATACCCGGAAGTTCATCAGCCATCAACATAACTTCACCACACATCTTGCATTTATGCCAATCCAATGCCCATGTGTAGTTCCCTCCGCTAACAGAAACACATCCCTTTCCATGGTATCACGGGCATACCATAGGGATGACACAACTCAAAAGAATTCATCGCTGTCAGTAGCGACGGAGATACTGTTAGCTGTATCGGAGCCTTTTGTCGAACTCGCTGCTCCACCTGGACAATTTCTCTTGACATGCCCAAACTCTCCACACTTCCAGCATACCGGGATCTTCTGGGAGTGTTTCTTCTTCTCGTTCCTGCATACCATAGCCGTTCCTTCTGACGAAGCATAGCTGCTACTTTCCAGTCGTTTCTCCTCAGAAAGGAGTTTACCAGTAACATCCGCATACTTCATGGTCTCTTTTCCATACATCAAAATAGGCTTCATATGCTTATAGGAAGATGGTAAAGACAGTATGAGTCTTAAAGCTTTATCCTCATCTTCAGTTTCCACTCCAATAGCCTCCAGTTCTGACACGATGTTATTAAGAACACTTAGATGATCTGAGATTTTTGTATCTCCACTCATACGAAGAGTATGAAATTGTTCCTTGAGATACAACCGATTCGAGATGCCTTTGCCTTGATACAACTGCTCAAGCTTCTCCCACAAATCTCTTGCCGTTGCGATCTCATGCACATTTGCAAGAACATTCTTTGCTAGACACAAACGAATAGCACTTGCCGCTCTCAAATCTAGATCTTCCCATTCTTCATCATCGACTTTACTGGCTCCGGCTGAATCCTTGCTAGAAACGGGGACAGGTCTCCCCCTCAACGCCTTGTGTAACCCAGATTGAATCAACACATCCTTGACTTGAACTTGCCACAAACCAAAGTTGATTCTTCCGTCAAATTTTTCTACATCAAACTTCATGGGACTGTATTTTGCCATCGTATCTGTATCTCAAAAACAGTATTGTATACTAGAAAAATATGCACCAAACCTATACGCAATACATCTAATAAAGGATTCTCAGGTAAGAGTGGAGGGTCACAACGGACACGCTTAAATACGAATCTTTCCTAGACAGAACCTTCTTCAGATATATACGTATTTACAGCCCGCATACAATTCTATCGTACACAAAACGGTTAGTCGGATCCTCGTTTCTGATGTGGAAGATCAGACAAAACTGCAACCACAGAGCATACTCTGAACCTTCAAAGTACCGAGACAACTCCAATACGATTAATAGAAATTTGTTTCTGATGTGGAAGATCAGCCAAAGCCGTAACTGTTGGATTAGGTGTCTAAGCCATGACTTTACAACTATATTTATCTTGTTGATTGAAGCAAAGTCCATTTGGGTTGCCCTCATAGCTGGAGGTCAGGATAGAGTTCAGTAGAGTAAAAGGTTGATTTATTAATTGCTTAATAAATCAATAGAATTAATTAAATGGTTTATTAATATATTTAAGTGTTAATATATTAATTAGAAACTATAATAATTAATTAAGATTTAATCTAGAATTAATTGGATTTAATTCAGTGATTAAATTAATTAATTAAAAGTGCAGGGACTGGTTTTGTAATTATTCAATAGTTGAATAAAAGGCTGGCCAGTGGACAGGGGCCATAAATGGCGCCAATTGAGGAGGGTTCCTCAAAATGGCGAAACCCTAATTAGGGTTTAGAAAAAGGCTTGGTCCAATTGGTTTGCAGGCTTGCCCACTTGGAGGCTCCTTAGGGTTTCAGCTGTAACCCTTGGAGGCTATAAAAGGAGGCACCTGGCACCCTCATTCTCTGCGCCAATTTGAACAAGAATACTCTGTTGAACTGTCTTCTCCATTGCTTGGGTGTGACTTGCATCTGAGGCAGGACACTTGTGCTGCTAGCTTCAAGAACAAGATTCAAAGGTTGGTAATTCTTGTTTTAATCTTTAGAATTTATTGTTGGCCTTTAGGTTATAGTTTATTATCTTCATAGAAGAAAACATAGATCTTTCTAGGGTTGCATGTGAACCATAGGATCATTTGTGTTCATTGTTTGCTAGAAAACACTTCAGTGGTATCAGAGCGTAGGCTGTTTTCTTGTGATTGATATAAACTGCATAAATTGTTTGTGTCATGAGTGTTTTTGCGAAAAACACTCCTTGGAATGGTTTTTGGTCGAAATCTAGGCTAGGGTTTCCTAACCCTAGCCGCCACCCTTTGTTTCCCCTTTGATTTGCTTGCCTTGTTTAGTTGGTTGTTATTTTTGGTAGTTTACTAAATTGAATAACTGGAACCCTAATTGCCTTGCATGCAAATTTCGACCAACTAGGGTTATTAGATAGAAAATTAATTTGATTAATTTATAATATCTATCTTAGATTTAATTAATTTAATTAATTGTTAATTAAAAGATAAATTAAATCAGCTCAAAGGATTAATTTAAAATTTTCGAAAAATTAGAATAAATTAGCGAAAATTCTGAATAAATTAATTCTAAAATATTTTAATAAGATTAAAATATATCTTATATATTTATGATTAAAAGTTAATTATTTATATATAAGAAAATTGGTTAGTCTTACCGCAAGTAGGCCTCATTCACAAAACTGTCCTATAAAGAGGGTATAAGGCGACTGACTATAAAATGTTAGTCTAATGGGTATCCACTCTTACCCACCGCTCTCCTGGCCAGTCGAGTGTCGTTAGCCGAACGGGTTTGATAGAACCGTTAAGCCTCTTAAAAGTATAATGCTATAATTGAAAGTACTAGAACCTTGAACAAAACCCAATCTAGTTACTTTAGGATAAAAAATGTGAATTTGATGCTAACCCATGAAATTGCACATTGCACTTTATGAAACGTTGGTGGAGCGTGTGTGGGTTACCGGCACACCAATGGGGGTTCATAAAGAGTGGCAATGGGTTTCTCGGGTGTTATCATTGTTGATGGAGCGTGTGTGGTTAACCGGCACATCAATTTGAGATGATAATGGACCCCGAGAGTACCAAGCTAATTTGCATGGTTATTCACACCCGGTTTGTGATCCTCGGCATCCCAGTCACAAACGGTGGGGCATATCCGAGATTAAACATGCCATTGAACAGTTCAATGAGTCTCACAGATCTAGGAATTTCATTAGACTGAAATTGATAAAAGTTATCTACCTTAATGACCACTGTGTTGTGACTACGGCATCCCTCTTCACAGCATAGTTGGGGTATTTTGGATCCTAGCCTTGTTAAATAATAAATTGGGTAATTATTTAAAAGGATTAATTAAACGAATAAATTCAAATTTTATATATGTCTGAAGAAAGTGTCTTTCTCCTTCTTCTCCTCCTTCACCCATTTCTGAGAGCTTCAGAAAGCACCTATTGAGTATGGTAAGGCTGACTGGCCTGAACTATGTGATATGGTTTTGCAATTAGAGAATAGTTCTTAGTTTTGCTGGGGAACCATATCAAACTGAGTGTCCGCTCCCAAACATGGCATCACACCACAGCTTGTGAGCATGACTCCTTGACTATTGAGTCCAAGGAAGTTCGTTGCCTTATGCTATTAATCATTAACCCCGAGTTCCGCAGGGATTTAGAATTTCAGGGGTCTGATAAGTTAGCACAGCTAGTTGAGGAAAGGTTCCGAGAACTGGTTGAAAAAGGAGAACGAACTAGGATCTTCAAAGAGCTTGAAGATGCAAGCTAGAAGGAAGTAGCACCAGTTTGCGTGTTCCCGAGATTGAGGGATACATAGGCGAACAGTATAAAACTGGTTTCCCTTTGGGATCGGGAGTTAAGCATTAGCTCAACTCGCTGATCTGTTCGTCCAGATGAACAGAAAGGGTAACCGGATAAGACAATCGTGGAAGTGCATTCAATGTCGACTCTGTATGAATCGTTCATGGAGAAGCATAGTTCCATTAATTCAGCTGCTTCAGGATTGAGTCCAGTATTAAGGTGCATCAAGAAATGATCCAGATCGTCTGGACCGATTGTTCGATGTTTCAAACTGGGAATCCATAAGGTGGGACACAGTCACAGAAAGATTGGAAAAATGCTCTAAAGCCAAACTGTTTGGCAGACTCAGTAATATCTTAAAACTCAGAATACCTGATCCTCATTTCCTTGATACAGGATGTGTTTCTCACATTTGCTCTGTATGCACGGACTCTGTAGGATGCGGGATGTTGTCGCACAGGAGCATATTCAGATTGGATATGGAGCTCGTGCATTTTTGGAGTTAAGCTAGATATCTGTTCTTGTTATTGGTTTATAGATACATTTAACATAGATTCGCATTGTACATTGTTCTGAGGATAATTCTGGTTTAATGAAATTTTTTTCTTAAAAATGGTTGTTTTAATTGTCCTCGAAATGTTGTGTGAATGTGTTGATGACGTAAATGGTAATAACTTGAATGTTGATACATCCAATGGGATTGGACTTATATATTGTGTTCTTTATGATTGTTAAAGTGAATTTTATGAGAATCACTTCAACCAAAGGTCCAGTTGGACAGGACTTTGGAATCATTTGACTTAGAGTCACGTGATGAATTGAGTGCTTAATAAAATTAATTGTGGCAAGAAAGGAATCGCCCAAAGATCCAATGGATAGGATTTTGGAATCAGCTGACTTGGAGTCAGGTGATGATTGCATGTCTTGAACAATATTAACAAAGTCATAAATTTACATAGAGATGTAAAGGTATTAAGATTTTGAGCAACAAACACATAAGTTACTGTGTATTGCTCGAATATTTGAACAGAACACGATTAGTTATGCTTCATGATATTTGCCAAATGGTTTGACAAATATGGCTTCGCTTATCGGAATAAGCGATTGATTGGAACCTTGAAGTGTTCAAAGATTTCAAAGGAAGCATAAAATCAACAGAACCTGAGTAACAACATAGACTGAGAAAATGTTTCACAGTTTATCCTCTTCCAAGAACACTAATGGTTATAATGTGTCTAAGGGAAGATGATGGAGCATTGATCGAAATAGTTTTGATCCTCGGTGTATAAGATACACTGGATACATTTCCGACTAATTTTTCAATGAATTGAACATTCAACCAGTCAGACCGTAGAAGCCATATTCCGACCACATCTTAGACTAAGTAGGTTATGTCGACACTGTCTGAAATGTAAAGCTGGGATCATCCCACTAGTACATAGAAAGTCCAGGGTCATGTAGCATTCGTCTGAATCTCATGACAAGCCTGAAACTGATCAGCAATGTCGTTTTTCATTGGCCACTCCAGTTATCCTTTGAAAGAAGAGTACTTTTAGAAAGAACTCAAGTTCTAAGGAAACAGTGGGAGTAAGAATAATTCTGAACGAGTTCAGGAATTAGCCAAGTGAAACAACCTTTAGTCACCACTGGGACTTGACCAAGAATTAGATTCCTGTTAAACCTGACATACCCTCTCTTCGCTTGACCAGTAGTTGTTGTCACCATCATAAGGAGTTATGATCCGGGTGATATACCGAGTAGTGGTAAAACACTAAAGATGGTACGGATAAGTAATCCGACTGCTAGAAGCATTGGTGAGCCCAGTTGCTGCCAAATAAGAGAACCTTACCGCGAGACACAGTCTATGTGACAGTTTGATTGATCTTTACAACTGGTCTAGGAACCAGTGGGAGTAATTGAATCATCAAAAGAAGGGAACATAGAAATGTACTTACAGAACATCTGGTTGAATGAGTCATCACTTGGAGTCAAGCAACTGATTCTGAGAGAAGCACTCTCAATAGAAGATGTAATCCGAGAGGATTCTGCGTGGCATAGTGTGAGTCGTTAGTGGAGCGTGTGTGGTTTACCGGCACACTAATATGGACTCACATAGAGCATGCCATTACGAAAGGTACATGGCCCCGGGACTCGTCCCATGGGCATCTCGCAAGAAAGGATATACGGATTCTCAAAATAGGCCAAAAGGTTTGGATTTTGTGAATAGCCTGAAAGATTTCCTTTAATATGTCGGAAAGGTTTGGATTTCGGTTTCGCAAAATGTGCCATAAGTTTTGGATTTTGTGAATAGTCCGAAAGAGTCATATAACGGTGTCAAAGCCAGTGGGAGTATCGTTGTTATCTGCTATCATTGTATGAGGGTTACATACTGGTTCTAGGAAACGTCTCTTATCATTACAAAGTGTAATGACTTGGTGGTAAGAAACGGTTCGCTATGAAAGATTTTAAGAGATACAACATACTCAGGTGGTTGTGAACATCTATTAGATAGATCAGAATTCTGCCAATATGATCTTGATGAGATTCAAGATGCATAACCCCAGGAATGGAGTTTCCTGTCATTGCAAAGTGTAATGAATTGGCATGAAGGAAACAAAGAAGGTGCAGCATGCTCACGTTGTTCATAGACATCTATCAGATAGATGAGACTGACAGTATTGACTTAGCCGTTGAGAATATGATCTTGATGGGATTCAAGATGCATAAGAAAGAGTCCCTGAAAGGAAATGGTTTCCGGAAATCATGACACAAGGATTATTGGTAATCTTAGGATTCCGAAAGGGCTTGGAATGAGATTACATCAGGTTCCTCGAGCCTCTTGGACAAATCAGAAGTGTTATGAACATATCCTGATGACTTAATGCTTAGAGCATTGTAAGTTGGATTCAGAATATTGCCTGGCTGAGAATACTGAATGGATTTTTGAACAGACGTGAGAAATCATTAGGAAATGATTAGGGTGATTGATTTGAAAGGGTTTTCAAATCGGTAATTGTTTACACCAAAACGTGGTGCTATAGGACTTCATGGTTAAAGAATTTCGTTGGTTTCTGATGGAGGGCGTGTGGTTCACCGGCACATCATGACACCTCGAAATTGTCTTAGGGTGTAGTCATGTAGACTAAAGACCCGAGAACCATGGGCAGTCACAGTACACATCACCGGAATGGAGTTGTGAGAGAAAATGACAGAATGACAAAATGACAAATTGAGATATCATCGGAAGAGTATCCAATAGGATCATCTGCAATAAAGTGTATAAGTGTTAGACACTTGGATACATAGGAAGAGTGAAAAGGTCATAGACATAGATATAAAAGGCTTGAATTGAGAGTTTAAAAGAGAATAAGAAACCGATAATAGTTATGATAAATCCGACTTGGTGATTACCTCGTGGAGACTTGGTAATTAGCAGGAGTAGCTGCCAGTCAGATTTTATGTTTCGCTTTTGCATGTTTACTTCCTGAATAATTGGATTATTCAAACATCCACAGTCGTTCATACTCTTAGGGAGTAAGTATGAAGGAAGACTGTCATGAATTGGTTTGTAGATTGTCTAAGGAGTTAGACATTGCAATAAGATTGCTGCAACGTTCATGAGTACTTGGAAATGGAGATTTGAGTATTGGATAAACCCGCGCTCAATGGATTGCTTCATGGATTATATCACAAGCAATGTTGAGACGATAATATCTTTTGGTCTTAAAGTGGAGAGATATGAGTTATAATTTGCAAGGCGGTTGTTCATTGATAGTACGAAAACGCATCGGTAACTCGATGTTATAAAACGTGCTGTTGTGAGTGATTTGTCGGGTAAAAGATATAACATATTAGTCAAAGCTTATTCGTCCCTTGACCCAGACGGGAAACAGATATCTGTTGGCCACTCGATGATTTTGAAGTTGACTGAAGCGCTGGCCAGCCAGGACTGAATTGATTCGTTCAATTAGAAGTCTAAAAGTCATAAGCAAAATCGGAAATCGGGAAACAGTGTGTCAGACAGAGATTGATCTCAATCCATGTCTCATGTCTGAAAATATCTTGTTGGACGGAGGATCATCTGATCACTTATCTTTGGACGGAACTGACTAGGTCAGAGCTCGGCAGCAGTTTCTAGGAAGCTGCAGGTTGTTTATTAATCAGAAGATAAATTAAAGTCATAGACTTATCCAAGTGGGAGACTGTTGGATTAGGTGTCTAAGCCATGACTTTACAACTATATTTATCTTGTTGATTGAAGCAAAGTCCATTTGGGTTGCCCTCATAGCTGGAGGTCAGGATAGAGTTCAGTAGAGTAAAAGGTTGATTTATTAATTGCTTAATAAATCAATAGAATTAATTAAATGGTTTATTAATATATTTAAGTGTTAATATATTAATTAGAAACTATAATAATTAATTAAGATTTAATCTAGAATTAATTGGATTTAATTCAGTGATTAAATTAATTAATTAAAAGTGCAGGGACTGGTTTTGTAATTATTCAATAGTTGAATAAAAGGCTGGCCAGTGGACAGGGGCCATAAATGGCGCCAATTGAGGAGGGTTCCTCAAAATGGCGAAACCCTAATTAGGGTTTAGAAAAAGGCTTGGTCCAATTGGTTTGCAGGCTTGCCCACTTGGAGGCTCCTTAGGGTTTCAGCTGTAACCCTTGGAGGCTATAAAAGGAGGCACCTGGCACCCTCATTCTCTGCGCCAATTTGAACAAGAATACTCTGTTGAACTGTCTTCTCCATTGCTTGGGTGTGACTTGCATCTGAGGCAGGACACTTGTGCTGCTAGCTTCAAGAACAAGATTCAAAGGTTGGTAATTCTTGTTTTAATCTTTAGAATTTATTGTTGGCCTTTAGGTTATAGTTTATTATCTTCATAGAAGAAAACATAGATCTTTCTAGGGTTGCATGTGAACCATAGGATCATTTGTGTTCATTGTTTGCTAGAAAACCCTTCAGTAACCACAGAGCATACTCCAATTTCTAAAACCGAGACCTCCTCCAAAACCTGAAGCTCTTATACCACTTGTTGGGAAAATGGCCTCAATAATCCCTACAAACCTCCCAAAGACAATAATAGAAAAATAAACTGAACACAAGAATATACGTGGAAAACTCCAAAACCGGAGAAAAACCACGGGCCTCCAGAGAGAAAGATCCACTATATGATAAATTGTTACAATCACATAGACTAATCTCTCAAGCCACCCCCCAAATTACACCCACACTCTCAAAGTTTTAACTAATGCTTTCAACACTCTAAAATAAGAGAAAGAAAGAAATAACCAAACACTTACAGTGTATTGTTAGTTGGGATGCTTTGAAACCAAAGCCTTAGTCCTTATTTATAAGCTTGGAGACCTCCCAAGCTTTCATACTTCTAGCAATGTGGGATAGGAGCTCTTCTTTCATATAGCCAAAAAAACCAACACACATGTGATAGTTTGGCAAAGGATTAAGAACCTGTCAATGAAAGCCTGGCAAAAAAAATACTCGGAGTCCAAAGCCTGGCAAAGGATTAAGAACCTGTCAATGAGTTGTACCTTACTAAATGGATGTTGACAAAAGTGGGTATATTTCTTGTATTTGACTTATTAACAGAGATACAATATATAGAGAAAACAGGGGAAGGGTATTTTAGGAAAATAAAACTATTTACAGTAGCAATTTACAATATCCCTTAAATTGGGGATATTCCTTCAATCACAGCTGGTAAATGAGAGACTCACGCCCACACTCCCCCTCAAGTTGGTGTGTAGATGTCTCTAACACCTAACTTGTCAAGTGAGTCGTTGAAGATTTTACTGGAGACTGCCTTTGTAAGAATGTCGGCTAACTGGTCCTTTGATTTAACAAAAGGAAACCGAATGACTTTCTCTTCCAGATTCTGTTTAATGAAATGTCGGTCTATCTCTACGTGTTTGGTACGATCGTGTTGAACCGGGTTGTGAGTTATGTCGATGGAAGCCTTGTTATCACAAAACAAATTCATTTCTGATTTTGGAGGGAAACCAATCTCAGTTAGGAGCCTTTTAAGCCAGAGAAGTTCACAAAGCCCTTTTGCCATACCCCGGAACTCAGCTTCAGCACTAGACAAAGCTACTACCTTTTGTTTCTTACTCCTCCATGTAACTAAATTCCCTCCCACAAATGTGAAGTAGCCTACGGTCGACCTTCTATCCAATACATTTGTTCCCCAATCAGAATCCGTGTATCCTTCAATATTGAGATGACCATTCTTTGAAAACATAATTCCTTTCCCTGGTGATGACTTTAAATATCTGAGAATTCTAATTACAGCACCCATATGATCTTTACTTGGATTATGCATAAATTGGCTTACCACACTTACAGCGTAAGCGATATCTGGCCGAGTGTGAGACAAGTAGATGAGCTTTCCCACTAATCTTTGATATCTCCCTTTATCGGTTGGCACTTGATCTGAATATTCTCCAAGTCCATGGTTTTGTACAATTGGTGTGTCCGCGGGTTTACAATCTAGTAATCCCACCTCCTTCAACACGTCTAGAATATATTTCCGTTGAGATAGAAATATGCCTCTGTTTGATCTTGCTACCTCGATTCCAAGAAAATATTTAAGTCCTCCCAAGTTCTTCATTTCAAATTCAGTCGATAATTGTTTTTGAAGCCTCGAGATTTCTTCACCATCATCTCCTGTGATTATCATGTCGTCCACGTACACGATCAATGCTGTCAACCCATTTTTCCGCCTTTTTAGAAAGAGGGTATGGTCAGCATTGCTTTGATGATAGCCATACTTTTTCATTGCTGAACTCAACCGACCAAACCAAGCTCGCGAAGACTGTTTTAACCCGTACAAAGCCTTCTGCAGTTTACAAACAACTTTGTTCCCACTTGGTGTTGTATACCCAGGAGGGACATCCATGTAAACTTCCTCTTCAAGGTTTCCATGCAGGAACGCGTTCTTCACATCGAGTTGATGCAATGGCCAATCCAAGTTTGCTGCAAGGGATAGTAAGACTCTAACTGTGTTCAACTTAGCTACCGGTGAAAAAGTTTCTGAGTAATCTATTCCATGTGTCTGGGTAAAACCTCTAGCTACCAGTCTCGCCTTGTATCGATCAATTGATCCATCAATCTTATATTTTATAGAGAACACCCATTTGCACCCTACTGCTTTTTTTCCCTCTGGTAACGTGACAATCCTCCAAGTGTTGTTCTTCTTTAAGGCATCTAATTCCTCTTGCATTGCATGCACCCACTTTGGATCTCTCAAAGCCTCGTCAACACTATTTGGAGTATGACAGGAAGATAATGATTGAATGAAATTTTTGAGTGGCTTGGATAGACCTTGAGTGAATACGTAATTTGCAATTGGGTATTTAGACTTTCTTCCTTCTTTAGTTGGGCTATATCTATCAGGAGGTTTTCCACGATTGTGTCTAGGAGGCAATACAAACTCATTATCTATAGGTTTTGTAGGGGTTCTTTCCTCAAGAACATTCTCGACTCGGGAAGAAGAGTAATTATTTACAGATTCGTCAGTTTCAAGTTCACATTCGGTTTCTGGTACTTCTTCAACTGGTTCATTGTTTTTAATTACAACATCAGCTTCATTCTGATCGGTTTCTCCCCATGATTCACTGCCATTATTTTCAACATTATCTTCATTTCCACCGGCGTTTTCCTGTGATTTATCGTGACCATTATCTTCATTTTCACAAACATTTTCATGTGGTTCATCACCATGATTCCCACCAGTGATCGGAGCCACCAACCAATTCATCTCTTCAACTTGTGTCTCCCCCTGAAGAGAAGAGTTGGTACCTTCTGGTGAGTAGAAATTTTCTGATTCAAGAAACGTAACATCCATAGTAATATACATTTTTTTCATTATAGGGTCATAGCATCGGAACCCCTTCTTGTGTAGACCATACCCTAGGAAGAGACATCTAACAACACATGGATCTAATTTTGTACGTTGATTCTTATGTAGATGTACAAAAGCAACACATCCGAAAACTCTAGGTGGAAGCATTAGAATCGATGGCAGAGCTATATGGATAGAAAGGCTTTGGACTAGAGTCTTAAAATTCAGAATTTTAGATGGTAAACGATTGATTAGGTAGACTGCAGTAGACACAGCCTCCCCCCAATGATGACTTGGTACCAATGCTCCAAGAAGTAAAGCACGAGTAGTTTCCAAAATATGTCGATTTTTTCGCTCCACAACCCCATTTTGTTGCGGTGTTTGAGAGCAGGAAGTCTCATGAATAAGTCCATGGTGTTGGAAATAATCTTGAAACCGTTGGTTTATAAACTCCCCACCATTATCAGATCGAAAGACCTTTATTTCCGATGAGTATTGAGTTTTGACCATGGAGTGGAATGCTTGAAAGGTGGTGAAAACTTCATCTTTGGTTTTTAATTGGTAAAGCCATGTCATCCGTGTACAATCATCAACAAAAATTACAAACCAACGATGACCAAGAAGAGTCGGTATCGGGGACGGTCCCCATACATCAGAGTGTATCAAAGAGAATGGAACAATTGTTTTATTCAAACTAAGTGGATACGACACACGATGACTTTTAGCTTTAATACATGTATCACATTTAACATCTAAAACTGAAGACCGTGAAAATAAAGACGGAAATAAATGTTGAAGATAGCCGAATGATGGATGCCCCAGGCGCTTATGCCATAACCAAATATGCCTTTCATGACTATTAGTTTGATGATGTGTGAGGTTCGCTCTTCCTGTGCTGAAATCATCAACATAATACAATCCCTTTTTCTTAGTACCACGCCCAATAATCGTTTTGTTGTGGAGGTCCTCAAGAAGACAAAAAGTAGGGTACATCATTACTGCACAATTTAACTCATCAGTAACTTGACTTACAGACATCAGCCTGTTGGAAAGTGACGGAACAAGGAGCGTGTGAGTTAAAGAGAGAGAAGGGGACAAAGGTACGGTTCCTGCCCCTGTAACCAGGTAAGTTTTCCCATTTGCGTTTGCAATGCAAGATTTTCTTGGATGAGATATGTCAGAAAAATCATTCGGATCAAACGTCATATGATCTGTCGCTCCAGAGTCAATAATCCAAGAATCGTTATCACAAGTAGTAGAACTATAAAGGCCTTGACCAACATTACCTTCATCGTAGGTTGATTTGGTAGATGGAACCTCAGGAATAAAAGAGAGTTCAGATTCAGCCATGGCTATAGCTGCACGCCCTGGGACAGATTCATTTGCAGTCTTCTCACGTTTCTTTCGAGCTTTTAACTCATGCCACCAGTCAGGGTAACCATGTACTTTGAAACAAGTTTCCAAAGTATGTTTTGAGCTTTTATGTCGCTTTCACATTTCATTGGGTTTGGTCGACGAAAATCGATTTCTCGCCACAATCCTTGCAGCTTGTTGTAGTACTTCTCTATAGATCCGTTCGCTTGCTTTAGTCGAGATACACGGCGCCTCAAATCATATACTTGTGAGGTGTCGGTCCCATCAAAGAATGTAGTAGCAGCATAGTCCCATACCTGTTTAGCCGTTGGATAACGGATAAAGTTTACGACCAATGAGTGGTCCATGGAATTAATCAACCATCCTTTCACCATGGCATTCTCAGTGCGCCACTTGCGGAAAGAGGAGTCGCTTTCCGGTGGTTGGGGGTAGTCTCCATTGATGTATCCGAGCTTGTCTTTTCCTGAGATATACATCTCAACAACCTGGGACCAAAGTCCATAATTAGAACCATCCAACTTGATGCCAATTACTACAAGAATCTAAGGCTATAGGGACGACAAATGTCGTCCCTATAGACCCCGGTGTCGTCCCTATAGCCCCCCTCCAACGATATGTCGTCACTATAGCCTTCGTGCCTACAGATTAGTCGCTATAGACCAAAATTGTCGTCCCTATAGCCTTCGTCTCTATAGCCCAGCTATAGAGACGACATGTCGTGACTATAAAGTCGTTTCAAAAAAGGTTCGTTTTCAGAAATAACGGTTATAGTAACGACAAGTCGTCACAATAGCCCAAGCTATTGAGACGACATGTCGTCTCTATAGCCACATGTCGTCTCTATAGCTTGGGATATAGAGACGACATGTCGTCTCAATAGCTTGGGCTATTGTGACGACTTGTCGTTACTATAAGCGTTTAGAAAAAATTCGCATTATCTATTGGGACGACATGTCGTCCCTATAGCCCAGGCTATAGAGACTAAATGTCGTCCCTATAGCCACTGTACAGGTTCTTTTTATATTTTCTACAAAATGTCAATTTTTATATACATTAACAATTTAATTCTGCAAAATATAAAAACATGAAGGCTATAGCGATTTAAAACAACATATCAATATCACATAAACTTTAACATGTAAAATATTATACAAAAGTTGTTTGTCAAAACATAAATACTATAACATTTAAAAGTTTTAATCACTTTCACTTTCACTTTCACTTTCACTTTCGTTTTCAACTACATTTCCGGCGTCATCTCCTTGAATATCATTCGCGGTTGCATCTTCATTTCCGGTTCCACCTCCTTGGTTGTTTGGAGATAGAATTTGCATATTTTGTAGTTGTGTTGGATCGAATTGAAACGGTTGCAACGGTTGAAACGGTATGTTATTTTGGGTGAAAATTGTTTGTAAGTGTTGATTGAATTGTTGAGTCATCTGCTGGGTAAACTGTTGGGCAAACTGTTGGGTAAACTGGTTAAAATTTTGGGATGCTGTTGAAGCATCCGGTACGTAGTGGGCTGGGATATTTTGGATTTTTCTACCAACTCCCCGTGTATGGCCACGCCTTTCTCCAAGCGCGCGTTCAAGGCATTTAATTTCATTAACATTTGCCTCGTCACCGTTAGCTTTGTCAAGCATTGTTTTGTACTCGACTTGTATTTTTTCCTACAATAAACAAAACAACAAACGAATGTTAGTTTTTATATATAAAATTCGACAGCATAACTGCTATAAAATGGATAACCAACTTGTTTACCTATAAATAATAACAATAACAATTCTCATATTTCAATATATGCAATGATTTCTAATACCAAAATAGACATTCTACACTAAATTGCATATCAATATGTTACGCAATAAAAAAAACATACTAAAAACATATATATAGCTAGAAATTTTACTTACCCAATCAGATTGTGCTTTATCATTCACCCAGCCACGACCTTCTTTGAAGTGGCTTTTTCTCCACACTTCTATGTCGCTACTCTTGCCGGTTTTTTGAACCTATAAATTAACATCAAGAGTTAATATAATTTCATAGACTTATTAATAACTCCTCAAATACTTAAAAAATACTTACTTCTTTATATCGTTTTTGGGCATATGATTCCGTCCCATGAGAACTTGTATACGGTAGAAGTTCTCTGTTGCCTTTGTTTTTTAGTGAACGGGTTTTGTACTTATCTGTGGTAAATAGTTTATCAATAACCTTCTCCCACGCCCGGGGAGTCTGTGTAGGCGGGGGATGCGCCCTTGCCCTCTCAATATCGTCGTAACCTCCTTGCTCATCAAAATATTCTTTCAAATCGTGTTTTCGTCGCTTGTATGCGTTGGCACAGTCGGCCTCTATTCCATGTACAACACCATTCCAATATCGTGTGTTCTTCCATGCATCAATATCAAAATAGTGCTGCAAAACAAAGAATTAGAAGACATTTAGAAATTATAAAATTGAAAGAAAAATAAAACATTATATCATATACTTACATGAAGCGTCGGATAAATCTCTCTCTTGTGTTTGCTAGGCACAGCTTTCCAACTGGGATAGTGCATTGGCACTCTTCTACCAACCTCGTTTGATACCAATCGTATATACATCTGGTAGTTATCTCCAATCATTTTGAACTTTTGTCCCTCGTCATCTAACAAAAGAGGGAGCGGTTGCTCATTGTTTTTTGCAAACTCTTCAAGAAGATTTAAGTCTTTTCCCTTTCCACGAGTCTTTTTAGGTTTGGCTGCATTGATACATGTAATTGACAAGTTAGTAAGTAAAAAAATATATCCAATATAAAATCATACAGTAAATTGGAACAAGTTACTTACATGACTCGCAAGTCGAAGGAATCCTATCTAGGCCTCGTGGAGGCTCAGCCCCACCATCTCCACCGTGACCTCTGGCAACACGTGTTGCCATGCCTTCAATTGAAATAAATAACATACATATTTTTAACAAATACTATAAGCAACAATTTAATATAAGCAACACCATAGCAATTTAACAAAAATCATCCATTAAACATACAGAAAAACATTACATTACATTCAATCAGAGTCATCACTAGAATAACATGCATCTATATCATCATCATCATCGCTATCATCTGTATCAACAATGAGCTCGTCTTCTGAAGGGTACATGTCACCGTCCTCTTCATCATCGTCAATAAAATTTTCATCATCTGGAATAGGGTCATCATTTGATTCATCAACTACATCTAAACTTGCTTGCATAGGCAAATAGCCTAAGTCAACAACCAAGTTGCAATGAAATAATTGATCTTCCACAACAGGGGCGACAACTCTCTCAACAACCGTACTTGTTTCACCAGCATCGCCTATGTCGACAACCAAGTCATAATCAGACGATTGAGTGTCGTGCAAGACATCTACATCATTAACAACAGGGATACTCGGATGATCCCAAAGTTTCCGATGGTGAACGTCTTCCACGACCCTCCAATTATTTGGGTTTCGAGAAAGATCTTGGAGATAAAACACTTGCTTTGCTTGTGTGGCTAAAATGTATTGTTGAGTATCGTACCATGCCTTACCGACATACCATTCACGGCTGATGTCGATAGCAACGATACCATTTTTATCAACCAATCGCCTCTTCCCCGATGTGTTGAACCATTTACAACGAAATAGTACAACCGAGTAACCACTTAGATAGTTCAACTGTATTATATCCTCCAGTTGACCATAAAATGGTGTACCGTCTTCTCCTATTGTAACGACACCACTGTTTTGAGTAGTACGTCGGAGATCGCGACTGTGCACGACAAATCTAACACCGTTGACGATGCAAGCAGTGTAAGAAAATGCGCTCAACGGGCCATGTGCCAATGCCTTTAATTCGTTGGTACAGTCCGGGGACATTTCTTTTTGTAGACGATAGACCTGGAGAAAAATATAAAATTGATAATTTATATAATATTATACTTTAGATTCATATATAATACCGTATAATGTATTCACCTTATCACTGAACCATGACGGGAATTTAGCTTTTTCATCAGTGTGATGATGTTTAGCTTTATATTGGCTGTACACCAGAAAAATGTACAAATTAGTTTATGACAATACCAACAACGAAACTATAAATAAATAAAATACTTACGATAAATAGTCTTTTATTTCATCACAATTCTCTAGTGCAAACCAATGTAATGCTTTGCTGGCCTCTCCAGAAAGAGCAATGATTTTCTTTTTGGACATTGGTCGACATTGTGATGAAAACACAGAAAACTGCCTCTTTGGCATGCCATCATCCGTATTTCTATCAGGACGGTTGAATTTGGTTTGCATACCCTCAAGATACATAGAGCAAAATGTCAATGCTTCCTCTGCAACATAACCCTCTGCTATCGAACCTTCAGGTTTGGCTTTATTTCTAACATAGGCTTTCAGTTTTTTCATGTATCTCTCAAAAGGGTACATCCACCTCATATACACAGGCCCTCCAAGAATAGCTTCTTCAGGTAAATGTAGAATTAGATGGACCATTATGTCAAAAAATGCAGGTGGATATATCAACTCCAAATTACATAGTATCTTTATGACCTCATTATGTGCATCGTACATGTCTTTCACATTCACTGACCGTGCACAAATTTTTTTAAAAAATATACAAAGGTCAATGATAGCTGTTGAAACATTTGAAGGCAGGCCAGCTCTGACCCCTATTGGTAGCAATCGTTGCATGAGTACGTGATGATCATGAGACTTTAAACCCATCACATTTGAAGCATTAGAAGGCACCTTATTCTTAAAGTTCGATCCAAAGCCATCGGGTAGTCTCACCTCTTTAATGAACTGACAGAAACGTACACGATCGGTTGGTTTGAAAGAGTAAGGAGGATGTGGTTGATGTGTCTTGTTGTTTTTCTGTTGCATCCATAGATCTTCGCGAATACCCAAATTTTCCAAATCTTTTCTTGCTTTTTGAGTGTCTTTTGATTTGTCGTTCATCACCAACGTACCTAATAAGCTCTCAGATACGTTCTTCTCTATGTGCATGACATCCAGATTGTGTTTTAGTTCAAGAGAAGACCAATACTGAAGCTCGTAGAAGATACTCCGTTTGCTCCAATTGTACAGTAGTTCAGTACGCTTTCTTTTCGGTTTCTTACCCCCAAACTTAGGATGTTTCCCTGGAAGACGGACCGAGACGCACTTCAACTGCTTTAATATTGCTGCGTTACTAAATCTTCTGGGAGGCCTTCTTGACTCTTTTTGGCCACTAAACAACAGACTGTCCCTCCATTTATGGTTGCTACGTAAGAATCGTCTGTGACCAACATAAGCTATCTTATTGGTTATACGGATCGATGGTGTGTCCTTGTTGCAAGTGGAACATGCCTTATAACCTTGACCACTCCATCCAGACAAACTGCTACGAGCTGGATAATCGTTGATCGTCCACAACAATGCTGCACGCATCGTGAATAGAGTGTTGGTTGATGCATCTCTCATCTGGACTCCTTCGGTCCACAAAGTTTTCAACTCGTCCACTAGAGGCCTCAAAAACACATCAATGTCTTTCGTTGGTGATTTAGGGCCAGGGATTAACAGTGTCAGCATGAAAGAAGACTCTTTCATACATAACCACGGTGGTGTGTTGTACGTTGTCAATATTACCGGCCACATACTGTAAGGCTGAGTCATGTTACTAAATGGATTAAAGCCATCAGCAGCCAAACCCAAGCGGACATTCCTAGGTTCTTTGGCAAACTCAGGATATCTCTTGTCAAATTCTTGCCATGCCTTCCCATCAACCGGGTGACGCATCATACCATCATCCGAACGCCCAGTGTTATGCCAAGTCATATCTTTTGCAGTGAATCTGGAACTATACCTTCGACGAAGCCTGGAAGTCAAAGGAAAGTAACGTAACACCTTTTGTGGCACTTTCTTCCCTTTTGTGTTTTTGTCAACCCATCTACTCTCTTTACAGACGGGACAATTCTGCAATGAGGCATTCTCCTTCCAATACAGGGCACAATCATTAACACAAGCATGGATAGATTGATATCCTAATCCAATCTTTCTCAGCTTCTTCTTCGCTTCATAGTGGGAAGCTGGAATCTTATTTTCATTCGGGAACACAACTCTAAGAAACTCTAAAAGTTGGTCAAATGAACTGTCTGTCCATTTGTTGATAACTTTAATGTGCATCATTTTTGCTAGAAAGTTTAGAGAAGACATCCAGGTACAGCCAGGGTATAACTCCGTATTAAGCTCTTCAAACAATGCATCAAATTCCGGGTCCGCACCACTTCCCTCTTCGTTTCTATTTTCTTCAAATGTATATTGCTCTGCCATAACATCATCTATTACGTCAAACATCTCATGCGTTGTTGTAGTATGTCTTCTTGCAGCCCAAAGTGTGTCTAAATCGGAAGCGGGATATTCCTCGCCGTGATAAGTCCATATCTTATACGTCTGTTGAAAGCCACGATCATGTACATGGGCGTAAATCGTAGACATAACGTGCCGGTACGAATTCACACAATCTCTACATGGGCAAAACGCTTTCCCTTCATCGTCTACATGGTTCTTGGCAATCTCTATGAAGTTCCTTAGACCTTCCAAGAACACTGGAGACCGCCGATTTCGCTCTTTAATCCAGCTCTTATCAATTGTCATTACTGTTTCATTATTAAGACTTAGATCGTATGCATGCTAATTAGTTTGTGTTTAGTTATAATAAGTTAGACTTTTTTTAGGATTTGTGTAAGTTGAGGCTGATTGGATGAATGCACCGTATGAACCCACTACCTGTTTGTCTAAAGGTGGCCACCTAACCCACTTTTTAAATACTTTGTCTCATATGTGAATGAATATTATCAGATTGAGTATTTAAGAAAAAAATCGACAGCATTTCCCCTTAACTCCCCAAGTATGCGTTTGAAACGCAAACTCGTAGGAGTAAAGAGAAATGTGTATCGATTTTTCCTTAAATACTCAATCTGTAATATTCATTCACATCCTAAATGAGACAAAATATTTAAAAAGCAGTCCCAAAATGGGGACCGCCCGAAATGAATTTCTAAATTCATTTCGAGCGGGGATACAACTAAGGTTAATGCAATGCATGTTTATATATATATTTTTATTTTTTTATTTCTAGAATGGTATTTTATTTGTAATATATATATATATATATATATATATATATATATATATATATATATATATATATATATATATATATATATATATATATATATATATATCGTGTATATATGTAAAATTTTGTGAAACAAAAGGATATATACATACGTTTCCTTTAATTCTATTATAATTATCATGTGTATCACATACCATTATTGTGTAAATTAAAAAATATCATAGCATTCATACATGAATTAATAAAAATAGACATGAATTGGTGAAAATGTTGAAACTTAGCAAACTTTAGGGGCTATCTTGAAATTTTGATAGATGTAAAATTTCTTAACAGTCTAATCCTATTCAACTTATTAATAAGCACTTAATGGACAATTTAAGAGTTTGATCAATGCATATCCATCCTAAGTCATGTTTAAGCATAAAATGAACAAAAAAAATTAATAATAAACTGATTTGCCAAAATTTCAGCAACTTACAAAATTCAGGGGCTAAAGTAAAAATTATGCAGATTTCAAAAATTGTTACATAAAGGTCCTAGATGTCAAAAACGATGTTCTAATCCATTAATCAACATGTAATCTACAAATCGTGGTGATTAATGGACAGATTAAGCGAGCAATTTTGTTTAATAGTGATTAAATCGTTCAAAATTAGAAAAATAGAATGAAAAAACGAACCTCGGTATGTGATACACAGCAAGAAGGAATTGTGAGTTTGTTTACCACCGCAAACCCGAGACACCAGTAAAGCAACCCACAGCCACCCGCGACACCACCGGAGCAACCCACAGCCACCGAAGACACCGTATTCGGCTACCAAAACGATGAACACGAAAATCAAGTCATTATAATGCTGCAAAGATGTAATAAGGGACAATGTATTACCTTGCTTGGCCAGAAATCACTTCAATCGACGAGATAACCCTTAGTCGCCGGAAATCGCCAAGCCGCTGCAGAGAAAACAACATAAAAAAGCGTCTGAGGCAGAAAGGAATCGCGATGGTTTTAGGGCTGGGGGAAGGCTATAGCGACGACATGTCGTTGCTATAGCCAACTCCAAAACGTCATCGTTCCACTAAGTCGCAGGTAATAATCAAATAAATATTAAAAAAAAAGGAAATTAGCTTCGGTGACTAAATGTCGTCGCTATACCTTTTCAGCATACCGCCAAAACAAATTTGTTTCCCGCTTAGCCTTGGTGCGACGACTAATCGTCGCTATAGCCTAAAAAGTCCAGTTTTGCCCTTACCCTATAGAGACGACATGTCGTCTCTATAGGGTTCGACCATTGAAAATTATCAAATAAACATTAAAAAGAATTAATTAGCTTCAGTAACGACTTGTCGTCGCTATACGTTTTCAGAAAACCGCCAAAAAAATTTCGAGTCCCGCCACATCCTGTTGCGACGACTTGTCCTTGCTATACCCTTAAAAGTCCAACTTTGACTCTTCACCCTATAGAAACGACATGTCGTCTCTATAGGGTCTTCTATTGTGACGACAATTGTCGTCCCTATAGGTTTCGTCCCTATAGACTCAATTTCTTGTAGTGCAATAGGAGCAACCGGGGAATCGATAATAGAAGTGGTAGAGGTCTGGGATCGTGACAGAACTTCTGTCATTTTTGATGTAAGATCGTTCAGTAGGGTTTCATTGAGATTTTCGGTACCAGACATGGTGATCAAGCAGACTTTTGATCGCACCTAATCAAAGAGTAGATGGTCCAAGATCGTGCTCTGATACCATGACAAAAGTGGGTATATTTCTTGTATTTGACTTATTAACAGAGATACAATATATAGAGAAAACAGGGGAAGGGTATTTTAGGAAAATAAAACTATTTACAGTAGCAATTTACAATATCCCTTAAATTGGGGATATTCCTTCAATCACAGCTGGTATATGAGAGACTCACGCCCACATGTTTGTATTCACAGCGTGCTCTCCACTTTCATTCCAGACACTCGGGATTTCTAAAACCGAATCCCACCACGCTATCCCTAAGTTCTCGGCACCAATTTTTATTTAGTTCTTTTATTCAGTAAAAAGGGTTATCACGGTTTCCGAATTATTTGACCATTCAATCCCACTTTTCTCGGTTACCTTGCGTTAAATTTCATCATCATTTATCATCAATGTAGAATTTTAACGACGTCTGGGGTCCAGCTAAACTGCAAGCTCACGTACCTTGTTTCCCATCATTCCACATTTTTCTGTCGATTGTTTGTTGGTGGTCTGGTTTATTTCTAAGATTTTTGCTAATTGTGTTATTAATACACCAGTTTAAACGGCAATATTTGTTTCATGTTCGTGAATCTCGACCTTACGTTTTTGGATGTAAAATAATAAGTTTCCTAGTATTGTATTATTCTTAAACATTTGTGATGTTTTTGATTCATCGTTTTTTGTACAGGCTTTATGCACAGACGGAGGCTCAGACTACATGGCAAAAGGTGTTTACAAGGTAAAAAAATTTCTGGATTGATGCGTTTGTCTAAATTTGGCACCCCCGATTCCTTATTTAGGGATACTTCAAAATTTTGAGTTTGGATTTTTTCTCCATTGAAGAATTGTAAAAAGATTTCGCATAAAAGAAGATTCGTGGCAATCCAGTGTTGGAGGATAGCCAACTATTTTGATATTTCCAAACATCCATCTGGAGTTGTTCTTAGTCTAAGTCGATTCATATTCTTTTTTTATTATCTTGAATGAGTGAAAGCCATTACACAAGTAAATTTGTTCTAAAATCTCGGCAAAATGAACCACTTCTGATGATAGCTATCTTATTTGTTAGTGCCTATCTATAATTCATTTTTGTAATTTCAGATTTTCAGGTTTTATATGATTTTGTTAATGCACTTTGGTTTGTGAGTCGGTTATTGCCGGTGTTTAATTAAGGGTTTTCCTACCAAGATTTCGAAGATCATGAAGTTTTGATAGTGAAAATAAATACTACCAATAAGATATTATTGTTATTTTGTATTTTGTGTATGTAGGAACATTCTGTCTTTTGTCAATCAGGATTGCAACCTAGATCTCAAGGTTATTTCACTGCAAGCTTGAAACGCAGAATATAAAGTCAAGGTATTTTGTTCTCTATGCTAAAGTTCATTTATACATATACATGTACACTGTGGAATTTGTGTTAGCCACTTAAAGGGAGCAAATTAGTCATAGTTCAAGATTGAAATCTTGCTTAAGTTTCCTGATAATGATTTTTTTTTTGCCAAGTTATACCAACTTTATGGTGTTATGTGTACATAATAAATAAAATATTCATATAATATCGTTTGTCGATGTTATATGCACATGAACTTGCATCGTTTTATAAAATTTTATTGATTTACAATAGTTTAAATTTTATGTATTTGCGATAAATCCATTTATTTTAACCAACATTAAGATGCAACTTTGCTTCCACAACCTCCACCGTTAAATAATACTGGTTGCAGAAGTAAAATCTTATTAACAAGGTCTGCAATAATGAATGAGTTTATTGAAAACACATCAAATTTATATTATCCAAGGTAAATCAATTATCTTTAATAAAGTTGATGCAAGTCAAATGAGGATATCACTTAAATATTTTGTGTACATACACATTTCGCATCACAAAATCGGATCCGACAAAAATCATAATAAAAAGCTAAAGATGCTTAAGCATAAAACAATATTTCAATGAACAACTATGATTGATTTGATTGCTTCAACCGGCTATCAAAGAATGTCGTGTCCACTGTGAACATGTATATGGATAACTGAATTTTAGCATAGAGAACAAAATACCTTTGGATTATATTCAGCATTTCGTGCTTGCAGTGTAATTCCCTTTGGATCTAGCTTTCATGCAATGCAGATTGACAGTAGACACAATGTTCCTAAATTTACAAAATACAAATAACCCTTTGGTCAAAAAGATCAAATGATATTATATTTGTAGTATTTATTTTCAAAATCATGCCTAATGGTCTTCAAATGCGTGAAATTAGGCGGGATTTTGGGAGCCGATTTCTTCTCCTTATGAAATATTGTGGGTTTTGTGTTTTTCCCAACCACTCCCATTTACTTCACAGAGTTCACATATATGTTTCTTTCTATAGTCTTTTCAATTCCGTTCTTCAAAGGTATGTTCACTTGTTGTGGGTTTTGTGTTTTTCCCCACATTTGAAATGCTTGAAACTGGCATTGAGACAACTTTTGACGGGGATTGGATTTCATTCAAACGATTTGTGGATAGCCCAGAAAGTCATAGTCACTCATTTCTCATTTGTCGATAAAATGTTTGACCCATAAGTTTATACGATCAGTAATTAGTTTCTTTTCTATCATACTGTATTTGCTCGTAAGGAATTCATGTTCCAAATGGAGTGTCCCCTTATAATAAAAATTGATATAAATAATTAATCGTTGAACAGAGTAAAAATATGGAAATCTTTTACTATGGGAGTCAAGTACTTCCATAAAAGTGCTCCGTTACTAATGTAATATATATATATATATATATATATATATATATATATATATATATATATATATATATATATATATATATATATATATATATATATATATATATATATATATATATATATATATATATATATATATATATATATATATAGGGGTGGGTTCAACATAGAACCATTTTTATGCATAGAACCATAGAACCACATTATCAACCATTAGATCAAATAATGAGGACTAGGGTTATGATTGTCATTTAACAACTACTTAATTAAAAAAGGAAACATAATCAAAATTGATAATCTATTAATCATAAAAGGAATAAAAACAAATCCCTTAATTCCAGTAAATCTGTTAATCATAATCACGAACTCAATCCTAAACTCAATGCTAAACTGGACGTCAAGAACATCACGAAGTGATAATCAAGACAAAAAGATGGAAACAGAGGATCGTATTGAACCTGGACCTGAATCAGAGATTGAAAGCAACAATTTTTCATCAAACTCAATCCTAAACTCAATCCTAAACTCGACGTCAACAACATCACGAGCTGGTAATCAAGACCAAAACATGGAAATAGAGAATACGATCAATATTGAAGCTGGACCTGAATCAGAGATTGAAAGCAACAATTTGTCATCAATTCCGAGTGAAAAACCTTCAACATCAGTAAATGTTTCTAATATTAAAGGTGATTTATATCAATGATCGTTCTTAAATTTTCTGCTGTTCTTCGTAGATGTTCATTAATGAACATGAGATATTAAACTATTTGTTCAATATCTGTTCGGTAGATGTTAGTTATAAATGTTCACAAACTGATAATCTGTTAATCATATTAAACATTTACGAACATTACTTCTTCTGATAATCTGTTAATCATATTAAACATTCGTATTTGTTCAACAACCTGTCATTGTTCTTAAATATTTCTGATGTTCTCTTATTCTATCTGATCTCTGTATATCTTCATAGATGTTCGTTAATGAATATTTACGAACATTACTTCTTCTGATGAACATTCTTTATATATGTTCGTTAATGCATATCTTCATAGAACATTGTTTACTGTAGACGAAGTATATCTTCATGTATGTTCATTATGTATATTCGTTAAATAACATGTTTGTTCATTGTGTAATTATGTATGTTCGTTAATGAACATAATATAATATTATTGACTGTACGTTTATTATCTATGTTCATTAACTAATCTATGTTCCTTATGTATGTTAGTTAACTGTTTATGTTCATAAATGAGCATCATAGAACATTATTGTTTGTAGAATAAGTAGATCCTAATGTATGTTCATTAATGAACATGATATAACATTATTTGACTGTTAATGAACATATTTTAACAATGAATATCGTTCTATCATGTTCATTAATGAACACATCACAATGAACATGCATAATTGATCTATTCCAATATATATGTTCATTAACGAACATAAGTAACATTCATATTTCTGTTTTTCTAAATCTGTGGTCATATGCAGGTATTAGAAAAGATATATCAACGGGGGGCACTGTTTATTACTATCCAGTTGTTAGTGATGAAATCAACATGGAAGAAGGTCAATTGTTCGATAATGTGTTTGATTGTGAAAGCAAATACACAAAATATTCTGAAGAAGGAGGTTTTAGTGTTCGAAAAGATTCAATTAAAAAAACAAAGTCGAAAGGAATTGTTACTTTTAGATATATGTCTTGCAACAAATCAGGAATATCAGAATGTTCAAAATACGATACACTCAATGTTGGAAAAAAGAAACGAAAATCAACATAAAAAAATGGATTGTCCCGCAATTGCACATTTCAAGTTGGATCGTGAGTTAAACAAGTATATATTATACAAGTTTGAGAAGAAACATAACCACAAGTTATTTACTTCGGATAGTGTGCACCTCTCAAAGAATAAGCGCAAATTAGAGTTTACTGACGAGAAATTTATAAATGATCTACGTGCATGCAACATTGGACCAACAAAAGCTTATTCCTTGATGAAGACATTAAAGGGAGGATACAAAAAAGTTCGTGGAACAAAAGTTGATTACAAAAATTGTGCAAGGGATTTGAACTTATATATTGGGGATAATGATTCGGAAATGACAGTGAATAGAATGATTAGTAGGAAGCAAAACGTACAAAATTTCTCCTTTGATCACCTTGTTGTTGATGATGAGTTGCGTGGGTTATTTTGGGCAGATGAAACTTCAAAAGCAAACTATAGAGAATTTGGAGACTTGGTTTCATTTGATGCAACATACAACACAAACAAGTAAGATTATATACAACATGTAATTTTACATCAATAATGAACATGCAAGTAAACAATGTAATTTCTGAACATTTTAATAATGAACGTTATAAATTTCAATAATGAACATATGTATGTTCAGTAATGAACATATAAATGTTCAGAAAATCAAATTTTTTATGTTCATTACTGAACATACATATATTCGTTATTGAACTTTATAACGTTCATTATTGAACATACATACAAACAATTACTAATATTAAGATTCTATACCATGTAATTTCACATCATTAATGAACATGCAAAACGTTCTTTTTTGAACATAAAAATGTTCATTCCTAAACATATTATGTACATTACAGAACATACAATTGTTCATTAATGAACATACACATGTCAATATATAAATAATTCATTTTTAATTTTTTTTGTTACTCAGGTACAACATGGTATTTGTACCATTTACAGGGATTGATAACCACAAACATTCTGTTACATTCGGTGCGGGATTACTTTATAATGAGACTGCTGATTCTTATACATGGTTATTAAGATGTTTTATAGATGCATTTGGTAAAGAACCAAATATTATTATTACTGATCAAGATGCGGCAATGAGAAAAGCAGTAACAACAGTTTTTAAGACAGCACGACACAGACTATGTATGTGGCATATTGGTCAGAAACTTAAAGATAAGGTAATTGTGAATGGGGTGGGATGAACATAGAACCACTTTTTATCCATAGAAGAATAGAACCATATGTTCAGTAATGAACATGCACTATGTTCAGTACTGAACATACGTAAATGTTCATAAGTGAACATATTTTATATATGTTCACTAATAAACATATACATATGTTCAGCTCTGAACATATGTATGTTCAGTACTGAACAAACTGCGTGTTTAGCAATGAACATGTGTTTCTATGCTTCTATTGATAAAAAGTGGTTCTATGTTGATGCTCCCCCAATTGTGAATTTTTAATATTTTAAATAATGTTCATTTATTAATCTAAATATTTACTTGGATTCAGGTGTCCCCTCAAATTTTGGCTACTGATTTCAAGAAGCGTGTGCTATCTTTAATTTGGAATAATAATATTGATTGCACTGAATTTGATAATATGTGGAAAGATTTGATGGAGGAATTTAAACTAGATGAAAACAAGTGGCTAACGGACATGTTTTCAATAAGGGATAGATGGGTACCAGCATATTTCAAAGATATACCACTATCGAGACTAATGAGGACGACTTCTAGATCTGAAAGTGAAAATTCATTTTTTGGTTCATATTTGAATAATAAGTTGAATCTTCTTGGTTTCACATCTTCATTTGAGGGGGCAATGGAAAAACAGAGAAATACACAGTATGAAAACAACTTTAATTCAGAAATAAACTTTCCTATCATGGAGATACGTCTGCAAATAGAGAAGCATGCAACAAAGGTGTATACAAATGAAATATTCAAAATTGTGCAACAGGAAATTATTGATTCTGTTTGGTTGTGTTCACATGATTCAATTCAACAACATGGTGACGTGGAGGTGTGCATAGTAAAAGATGAACGGAAAATTTCAATAACAAAAGAAATTAGAGAATTTGATGATGAGAATGAATATGAAGATGGGAATTTGGAATCAAATGAACAGGTCACAGAATACAAGGTAATGAAACAGCATAATATATGTTCATTAATGAACATCTTATATGTTCATTAATGAATATATAAGATGTTCATTAATGAACATAATATATGATCATTAATGAACATCTTATAATTTTTTATGATCAGATTAATAGTTTTCATTGTCTTTTCTCATGTA
Source organism: Cichorium intybus (assembly GCA_023525715.1). Classification (NCBI taxonomy): domain Eukaryota; kingdom Viridiplantae; phylum Streptophyta; class Magnoliopsida; order Asterales; family Asteraceae; genus Cichorium; species Cichorium intybus. The sequence goes on from CM042011.1 coordinate 111,045,443, forward strand.
GGTTAAGTTTAATAACGTTCAACAAACAATCGAATGCTCATGTAATTTCTACTTACACCAAGGGGTTTTTTTTCGACACATCTTTTGTATAATGAAGCTGAAAAAGATTGGAATTATTCCAGAAAAGTACATATTAAGAAGATGGCAGAAGGGTATTATCTCTTCTGAACAATTGCAAAAGACATATACATATGGATACACTACTGGATTATGTAGTGAAATGGTAAATGATGCATATAATATGTTCCAAGAATGTATTGATATGGCATCAAAAGATCCAGATTCAATGAAACAATTTGTTGAGCAGTTGATAGAGATAAAGGGTAAAATGGAGACAAGTGAATCAAATACAAAAACAAAAACCAAGGATGAGCGACATGAAATTCTTATTGGTGTCCCAAAACCAGATGCCATTAATATACATAATCCATCAAACATAAGGACAAAAGGTTGTGGTAATAATAAAAGGATTAAAGGAGCTAAAGAGAAAGCAATTGAAAAGTCAAAAAAGGAAGAAAGAGAATGTCATTATTGTTCTAAATTTGGACATCATGACTACAGAAATTGCCCAACAAGGAAGGAAGATGAGAAGTTGGCAAAAGAAAAAAAAAGGAAGGAAAATGAGAAGTTGGCCCAAGAAAAAAAAAAGGAAGGAAGATGAGAAGTTGGCACAAGAAAAAAAATAGGAATATTATTGATTGTATGTTTGTTAATGAATATGATAGAATATTATTGACTGTATGTTCATTAATGAACATGATATAACATTTTTTACTGTTAAAAAGTTGTTCATTAATGAACATGTTCATTAATGAACATGTTCAATATTGACCTTAAAAAAGTAAAAAAAAAACATGTTCTAAAACATTAATAAACGTATTCATAGAACATTATTTATGTTTTTGATGGGTCATATTAATATTTGGTTACTATTTTTGTTTTTGACTCTATGTTTAAAATTTTCATGTTTTGAATGTTTAAGTTATTTATGTTTATGTTACTGCATGCACATGTTCATTAACGATTATCATGTGTATTTGGATGTGTCATTGTTATTATGTGTGTATGTATATTTATGATTATGCATGTTAGCTGTCTTTTGGAACATGTTCATTAAAGACTTTCAATATGTTTTTTTTTGCTTTTTTAAGGTTAATATTGAACATGTTCATTAATGAACATTTTCATTAATGAACAAATTTTTAACAGTCAAATAATGTTATGTCATGTTCATTATTTTATTGTTAAAAGTTGTTCATTAATGAACATTAAAAAACAATAGAATTTTTTTCATAATCATAAAATAACTACATGTTCATTATATGTCATTAAAGAACACATTTTAACAATGAATATCGTTCTCTCATGTTCATTAATGAACACATGCCAATGAACATGCATAATTTATCTATTCCAATATATATGTTTATTAACGAACATAAGCATAAACAAATAAACACGGTCATAAACACACATACACACATAATGAAAATAACACATCCATACAGATAAACACAGTCACAAACATACATACACACATAATAAAAATCACACATCCATACAGAATAAATAGTTACACAAACATTGCTAATTTTGTATTAAATGTTTGAATATTCAAAGTCACAATCACTTAACATCATGTTCCAAAATGTTCCAAAAAAGAAGTCAAAAACTACCATAGTTAACAGTATTAAAAAAAACATAGACAATATTAGAAAAACAAATCAATGATGATCTAATTCAACTCTTTGATAACGTATCTTCTTTGCTTTTGCTCTTATTTCATTCAACTTCTCTTTTGATAACTTGGCAAATTTTTCAGATTCTACAAGAATCTTCTCTTTCATCATATTTTCATTTGACATCAACATTTTTGTAGCATACTTTCGTCGCAAGTTGTTCAATTGTTTCTGTTGTTCGCTCGATTCCAAGAAAAACCCAGACTGCCATTTCCCATCAGTTGTGCCATCAAATGTCTCCATGTGACGCATCAAGAAAACACCACAATCAACTAAATTCTCTTTCGTTTTCCATTCAAAATCAAGAGCTATAAGTTTGCATTTTTTCAACGCATCTACCATCTTGTGACCAACTGACTCAAGATACCGAATAAACAAGTACTTCTGAAAAATTATATAAATACATAAAACATTAGTTTAAAATGAATAATATAAAATTAAACATATGAAAAATTAAATTATATAACTGATTGAAAAAAAATATTACCAATTTCACAGGAAGCATACGATAATGATTGGTTGAATTGTTTCTCCTTTTGATATTGTCAATCAAAATAAACGCAGGCTTTCTCAAATCAAAAACAATCAAGTAGTAATGCCCACTTTGATGAATAGGGAAGAAAACCTGAAAAAAAACCATAATTTATAACATACACCTTACAACATAGTCATTCTTTAACATAATATAAATACTATTTACAGATGTGCATTAACGAACATCTATACATTTGTATTAATGAACACGTTCATTAACGAACATGTTTATTATTTGAATATACCAAATTGAAATGGTGAAAACGCTTGGTATTTTAGTGACATTTCTGTTACTTGGGACATTTTTTAAAGAACAATGTTTTAATAAGAAGTTATGAATATAAGATGCTGTGATGAACACATTAGTAAAACTATGTTTCTGTTGCTTGCATTTGACCTAATTATAATGGTATACTTTATGTTCATTATTGAACATGTTTTAAAATGTTCATTATTGAACATGTTTATTAAAAATGTTCTTTATTGAACATTATCTAAAGCCATGTTCATTATTGAACATTATATAAACGAATGTTCATTATTGAACATTTTTAATAATGTTCATTGTTCATTATTTACCTTAAAGAAAACATTTTCATTGTTGAACATTTACAGATTGGCAAAAACATGTTTTATAAGTTAAGAAAAACTACATGTTCAGTGTTGAACATTAATGTTCAGTGATGAATAACTACATGTTCAGTGCTGAACATGAATGTTCATTATTGAACAGTTACATACTAAATAATGAAAAACTACTTGAAATGTATACTTACCAGATCCACTTTCTGAAAATCTTGAATCTCAACGTCATGCTTCATATCTTCTTCAAGTCCACGTTTAAATAGCAGATAGTTGATGGTAATTAGATCCTTTAAGCTCTCGTCGCTAAGAGATGAGAACTATTCAAAAATATAAAAACATTATATTAATTTTAGTTAACATTATAGATTTAATAAAAAAATATAAGTAAACATATAACTTACAATTGAACCAATCTTGAAAAAGTAACGATAAGGAGAGGTATCGGCTTTTAATCGATTATCCAAATTCAAAAAGTGACTCCACATATCAATGACACTGCTATACAACCATGATGGAGGATAGAAGCTCTCAAACACTTGCCTAAAAAGATTGTACCCACTTTTTGTTTTCAGAATAGGTTCACTGTAAAAAAAATAATAATTAGAAAATCATTAATAAACGTAGTAATAAATAAATTATATATTCCATCTTACTTGACATCACCCATCAATGCATACAATCTATTCGACACCTTCTCTTCCTCTGTTGGCAGTTTTGGACTCATAGATGTAACCCTTAATACAAATGGTGGCTTAAAGACAGCAGGAGTTTTTATTTGCCTTTTGTTGACAACTAGCTTTTTCCTGCTAATTGGAGCTTCAGGTTGAACCTCATCTTGTGAAATATTGAGATCAAATGATGGCATCAGAGACTTTTCCTTGTTTTCCATTTCCTTTTTCGCTTCAATGTTTTTACAACTTTTGATAACTTCTTCCAGAAGTGTAGGAGATAGTTCAAAAGGTACAGGTGACTTCATAACATCATGTCTTTTTGGACTTTGAGCAGGGGTTTCAACTTCTTCATCAACATGTCTTCTTTGAGGTCCAAATTCAGAATCAAATTCAATCAGTAGAGATAACAAATTGTTATCTTGAGGTTCATCTTCTAAGGCTTTCAATATCAACGAACGTAATTCATTTTTTCTTTCCTTCAGATTGTTAAATTTTTTCACAAAATCTTCACATTTGACCTACAACAAAATGATAATATTAAGTAAATAACATTTAATAAACATGGGGCAGGATCAACATAGAACCACTTTTTATCCATAGAACCATAGAACCACTATGTTCAGTACTGAACATGCATATGTTCAGTACCGAACATACATATGTTCAAAAATGAACATACGTATATGTTCATTAGTGAACATATATAATATATGTTCACTAATGAACATATACGTATGTTAAGCTCTGAACATATGTATGTTCGGTACTGAACATTGCATGTTCAGTACTGAACATTATCTAAAAGCAATGTTCATTATTGAACATTATATAAAGGAATGTTCATTATTGAACATTTTTAATAATGTTCATTGTTTAATATTGAAAATATATACAAAAATGTTTATTATCGAACATGTTTGATAATGTAAATACCTCTTGTAATTCAGGTTCCACAATAACATCATCTATGATAGGGCATCTACCAAAACCTCCAGATTTTTCTTCAAAATTTTCACGTTGACGAAGAATCATAATATCCCAAGACGATATTACGGGTAGTCCTCTTGGAAAAGGTTTTACCGTGAAATGGGTATAGTAAAGATATATCAACTGTAAACATTATCATTTGAAAATTTTATTAGTATATATTAATCAATATAAAAATCCATGTAATTACTAATAATTAATACTATAGAATAAGAAATATACCGATAATATACTAATCGGCCCGGTAAATGTAGAATTTGGATCATCCCTTTTCCAAGTCTGTTTGAAATTCTTCAACGAAGTCATAATATAGCCACACCAATCAAAATCAGATATGTCTACATTGCCTAACATGTAGGGGACGATTGTCGTTTTACATGTACCACCTGGATAAGTCTCGATCAACGAATTTACTACTAAAACAACAAAGTCAATCATGAATATCATATCTGCTAATGAAGAGGTACTTATGTTTCTGTAAATATCACTCGTCTTCATTGCTTTATTGTCATATACATCTCTCCACTGCCTTAAAATGTCATTGTCATGTTTGCATGTAGGAATAGAAAATATATCTTTACCTCCATTCCTTAACCCTATCATTTGATGTATCCTTTCAGCAGAAACTTCAATAAAACCATCTTCAAGATTGATACGCATAGTCTCTGCATAAAAATGATCAACAACATAATATCCTAGACGTGTTGCAACACCGTTTATCTTCATTCCAATTAAGGACCCAAAACCCATTTCCTGAATAGCATCAAGTTGATCATCATTCAAAGTACCCATTGCTGAATAAAGTGACTTTGGGTTTGTTCTACATGATATTATGTTCTTTGGGACAGAAACCCTAGTTATGCTAGTAGTAGATTTTTTTTGTTTTTTTAATGATTATCTTGGAATCGATTGGTACATCAAACATCTTGCTACCCTTCTTGACCTTTGCTGATTTATCAGATCTTTTAACATCCTGAATATCTTCATCTTGTCCTTTCCTTTTCTTTGTAATCTTCAAATAACCTTTCTTCATACTTGAGATATCTGTTAAGAACAACAATTTAACTAATCAGTGCTGATTATTACTAAGGAACAAAATAAAACATAAAAATGTTCATTAATGAACAATCATATGTTCATTAATGACATGAACATTGCTAAAAACCTTAAAAAAAAGCTTAAACGCATGTTTAAGATAAAATGAAACAAATCTCAATATGAAAACAATTTGATGAACGACAGACTTCAATGAACACATCAGAAAAGAATATGAACAGTCTTCAATGTTCATTATTGAACATGCTTCAATGTTCATCAGTGAATATTTAGTTTATTGCTGTACAATCACATGAAAAGTGCTAAAAACATTTAAAAAAAGTTTAAATTCATGTGTTAATATCAAATGAAACAAATCTCAATATGAAAACAATTTGATGAATGACACACTTGATCAGAAAAAAGATGAACATTCTTCAATGTTCATTATTGAACATTCTTCGATGTTCATCAGTGAATATTGACTTTATTGCTATACACTCTTCCTATATTACTTATTATTTAAAATGTTTGATGATTCCTTACTGAGTATTCAAACAATCACGTAACATATTTCAATTTTTCAAAAAAAAAAAAAGCAAACAAATCGAAATATTAAGAAACGAGATAATAATATAACAAACTGATTTCAGTAAACAAATACAATTAATAACTTACATTTAAGTCGAAATCAACTTAGAGTGAATGTAATAATCCGATTGAATCTCCAAAAACTCAGAAACGATCACGAACAAAACCCTAACTGATATCGGTAATGTGATCTTCACTGAGCCAGACTATGAACTATTATCGATCAAATCAACTGATTATACTTCTTTAACTTCATGATTCGATAAAAAGAAATCATGATAAATCACCATTTGATCCAATTAACTTGATATGGAATAGATTGTACCAGATGAATTGGAATCAAACGAGGGAGGGAAAACTGAAATTGACGAAGATTGTACGTAACTATAATCAGACTTTGTAAAATGACCAAACAGCCCCTCCGTGTTTAGTTTTTAATTATCAGCTATGCAGTCAATCGCGCGAGATCTCGCCGAGATAGCGCCGAGATAGCGTTTCGCGGGGTTAGACCGAGATAGAAATCAAAATCTCGGTCAGTAATCTCGCCAGCGAGAATCTCGCTGATAATGTCCGAGATTTGCCGAGATTTAGGAGCCCGAGATAGCGATATTGTCCGAGATTTTCCCGAGATAGCGGTAATGTCCGAGATTTGCCAAGATTTAGGAGATTTAGGAGCCCGAGATAGCGATATTGCGCGGGATCGTTATAGAGATTTGCCGAGACACGTTGACACTTTTCATATTAGAATACTATCTACGTTTTATGTGACATTTTTATGCAACTTTTTGTGATATTAATTGTACGTAGTATTAATAGTCTAAAAGTAACAACAAAAAAAAACCCGCTATACGACCGCTATACCACCGCGATAAACGCTAAATCGAATCTCGCTAGGTGACCGCTATAATGTTTATGGCCGAGATAACTGCATAGATTATCAGTAATTTTTTTTAATTTTCTTCTTTAATCACAGCCATTGATCACTTAATCTAATGCCTTAAAAGGTGGTTCTATGGTTCTATGTGTAATTAGGGGTTCTATGTTGATCCTTCCTCTATATATATATATATATATATATATATATATATATATATATATATATATATATATATATATATATATATATATATATATATATATATATATATATATATATATATATATATATATATATATATATATATATATATATATATATATAGGGCTAGGATCAAATATATTTATACAAGTATTGTGTAACCTTGAAACTCAATCTGGACCACTCATTTAAAACACATTCTTTTAAGAATGTACAAAATTTAGTTCATTCTTTTAAGAATGGTAAGAACTCATTATGTCAAAAACTTATTCTGTTAAGAATGTGTTTTTTTCATTGTTACGAGAATGAAATCCGATGGCCAGGATTTAGTTACAAGGTAACACAATAATTGTCATTGTTATTATAACATAGCCCTATATATATATATATATATATATATATATATATATATATATATATATATATATATATATATATATATATATATATATATATATAAAACACCCCTAATAATTTAGCTTTGATTCTTGTTATGTTGTCGCTCGTTCACTTCATTTTTACCTTTGTTGAACATTGATATGCTCAATTCAATGATTTCCTATATGCCTCTACCTTTACCTTTATTTTATCTAATTCTTCTTTAAATTATTAGATTTGTCAATCACTAAACACCACTAAAGTTAGGGGTGAACGGGGTGCGGTACGGTGCGGTTTTAGTAAAATACCGTTACCGTTACCGCGAAGTGCGGTAATTGGAATTGTAAAACCGCAAACTGCGGTAATTATTGCGGTTCGGTAATGCGGTAATGCGGTAATTCGATACGGTTTCGGTAATCACCGTATAATGCTATTGGTGCGGTTTCTTGCGGCAGCAGCACTGTTTCAAATTTCAATGCAAAGGTCGGAGTAAAGGGGATGGAGGTGGACGCCGAACGGAGGTCTGAATGGACCAGAAGTGAGGCTGAGAGTGGGAGAGTGTCAGAGCGATGCCGACTTGACAAGGAAACGCTCGAGCGTCGAGCAACTAGTGCAAACTAGCAAAGAAACTTCAGTTTTTTCGTCTTTATTTTGTTCTTGGATCCCGCTTCACGCTTCAGCCCTTTGCCGCTTTGTATCAAATTATAGAATATATTATATATATATATATATATATATATATATATATATATATATATATATATATATATATATATATATATATATATATATATATATATATATATATATATATATATATAAAATTATTAGCATGTAAAATAATGCGGTGCAGTGCAGTAATTTCGGCGCGGTAAAGACCTCAAAAACCGTACCGTACCGAATAAGTTCGGTTTTTGAGATTCTAAAACCGCAGTTGCGGTTGTTATATCGGTTTCGGTAATTGCGGTTATTTCGGTAATTTGGTAATTCGGTTCGGTTATTGCTCACCCCTAACTAAAGTGATATTTACAACTTTAAGTAGTAGAAGCATTGCACAAAACTGTTTTGTCCACCAAGTTTGATTATGTTTGATTACAACTGATTATCTTATTTTAATTATTCATGACACATAGATTCATCATGGTAGAAATCACACCACACTATCCCTAAGTTGGCGGCACTAATTTTCACTAATTTTTTTATTCAATAAAAAGGGTTATCACGGTTTCCGGATTATTTGACAACTCAATCCCTCTTTTCTCGGTCACCTTGCGTTAAATTACATCACCATTCATCATCAATGTAGAATTTTAACGACGTCTGGGGTCTAGGCTAACTGCAAGGTCACCTTGCGTTAAATTACATCACCATTCATCATCAATCCCTCTTTTCTCGGTCACCTTGCGTTAAATTACATCACCATTCATCATCGATTGTTTGTTGGTGGTCTGGTTTATTTCTAAGGTTTTGCTAATTGTGTTATTAGACCAGTTTAACAGCAACATAGTTTCATATTCGTGAATCTCGACTTTACTTCTTTTGGAAGTAATATAACAATTTCCTAGTATACTATCATTCTTAAATGTTTGTGATACACTGATATGTTTGATTGGGGATTAAAGTTCTTCATATTTTGTACAGGCTTTATATACAAGAAGACAGCGACCAGACTAGGTGGGAAAAGGTGTTTCCAAGGTAAGCCAATTGTCTGGATCTTGTCTAAAGTTGGTACCCGATTCCTTATTTAGGGATATTTCAAAAGTTTGAGTTTAATTTTTTTCTCCATTGAAGAGTTGTAAAATGATTTGGCATATAAAAAAGGATTCGTGGCTGATCCACTGTTGGAGGATTGCCAACCATTTTGATCTTTCCAAGCATCCATCTGGAGTTGTTCTTAAGTCTTATTTTGATTCATAAAATTTTATTATCGAGAATGAGTGAATGTAATTAGACAAGTAAATTTGTTCTCAAATCTCGTCTAAATTAACCAAGTCTGATGATAACTATCTTATTTGTTAGTGAAGAATCCGATTAGTGTTTGACAGCTGGATAATTGCTATAGTTATTAGATATCCGATTAATTAGTATTACATAAGTATTTTCGTTTAATTTAAGATAAGTTTTTATACTTATCTCTAGCAGGGTAGTTTGATTATAAATAGTTTTTTGCTGTTATCGAATATAATTCATTAGGTTTTCTCTAATGGAATAAAATATCGCCTACTGTTTTTCCCTTCTCTTCGTATCTCGTTCAATATGGTATCAGAGCAGGTTAGCTTCTAAAACCTTCTGATCTTTTCTCCTCTCTTCCCGTTCTCCTCTATTCTCCTCGGTCAACCATGAGTGGGATGAGATTCGGTACTTTCTCCTCTGCCATGGTGGGGGAAGGCTCATCTGAATCCATTATTGACAGTCAAACTCAAAATCAATCTAACCCGAATGTGGAGTACAGTATCCTTCCTACCGGCTATAAACTAAATAGCCAAAACTACAACCTATGGGCACACTCCATATCTATCTTCATCGGGGGCAAAGGTAAAGAAGAATACCTGTCGGATTCACTTGTTCAACCTGAAGAAAAAAGTCCCGGGTTTAGGAAGTGGAAAACTGAAAACAACATGGTCATGTCATGGCTGTTAAATTCTATGACCCCGGAGATCGGCGAACAATTTATGTTCTACAAAACTGCATTAGAGATTTGGGAAGCTGCCCGGGACACATTCTCAAACCAAGATAACACCTCGGCTTTATTCGAAATCAAAGGAATTCTTCATGATCTGAAGCAAGGCGAATTAACTGTGACTACCTACTTTACTACACTAAATCGGTATTGGCAGCAACTCGATGTACTCGACACCCTGACTTGGAAGTGCCCAGCAGACGACAAACAATACAAGCACATATTAGAGACCGAGAGAATCTTTAAGTTTCTTCTTGGACTCAATCAAGAACTGGATGAAGTACGGGGGAGAATTCTTGGGACAAAACCAATGCCGACCCTTCGAGAAGTCTTCTCGGAGGTACGAAGGGAAGAAAGCCGAAGGAGGGTTATGCTTGGTACGAACACGAATGCAACAATTGATGGATCTGCACTTGTGACTCATCCTCAGAAACAGTCAGGGGGAGGTAATTCAAACTCCAATCAAAAGAAGAACACTAGATCGAGACCTTGGTGTGAACACTACAATCGATCAGGGCACACCAAGGAAACCTGTTGGAAGCTACATGGAAAACCAGTAGACTGGAAACCGAACTCTAGAAGCAACATAGCAGCAAGTGAAACTCAAGAATTATTCACAAAGGAGCAGCTTGAAGCCATCCGTAAAGCCCTACAGGTCACACCGTATGAAGACAAAGGAACTGCTGCGGTTGCTCAACAAGGTGGGTTTGCATCTGCTTTTGTCAGTTCTTCCGGGGCTCAACCATGGGTTGTTGATTGTGGAGCCACGGATCATATGACTGGGGACCAGCAAGCATTCTCTAGTCTCAAACCAATACCAAAAGGAAGAACACTTAGAGTAGCAACAGGGGGGACGCACATGTTGCGGGCATTGGTACTGTAACATTGTCAAAAAACATAACACTAAGATCGGTGTTATATGTTCCGAACCTTGATTACAACTTATTATCTCCAATCAAACTCATGAGAGATTTAAACTGTATCACAGTATTAACCCCTTCAATATGTGTTTTTCAGGCCTTGAACCCGGGGAAGACGATTGGCAGTGCTAATGTCCGGGGCGAACTCTACCACTGTGAAGTCAACCGCACAAGCAAACCTCAGGCTCTACTATCCTCATCAGTGGTTGAAACTCCGAGTCACGATAAAGTCATGTTATGGCACAATAGATTAGGACACCCAAACTTTGTTTATATGAGAAAGTTATTTCCTGAATTATTTAATAAAAATATTAGTTCTTTTACTTGCGGAGTTTGTCAATTGTCTAAACATGCTAAAAGCTCTTACCCATCCCATCCTTACAAACCTTCGTACCCTTTCCACTTAATTCACAGCGATGTCTGGGGTCCATCTAGAGTAAAAAACATTTCCGGGGCAAGATGGTTTGTCACGTTTATTGATGACCACACCCGGGTGACATGGATATTCTTAATGAGAGAAAAGTCTGAAGTCGGGTCCATCTTCCGGAACTTTCACAACATGATTCAGACCCAGTTCAATACAAAAATCCAAATTCTGAAATCAGATAATGGAAAGGAGTACTTTCACTCTGAACTTGGAAATTATCTGTCTCAACAAGGAATCGTTCACATTACCTCTTGTGTGGATACTCCACAACAGAACGGCATGGCAGAAAGAAAAAATCGACATCTTCTAGAGGTAACTCGATCCTTGATGTTTACTAGTTCTGTTCCAAACCATTTCTGGGGAGAAGCTGTGCTAACTGCCACATACCTCATCAACCGAATGCCCTCCAGGGTCATCGGTTTTCAAACACCTCTTGAGGTACTTCAATCATTCTTCCCTCATTCTCGACATATAGGGAACCTACCACTAAAAACCTTTGGGTGTACCGCCTTTGTCCATGATAATACCCCGAACCGGAGCAAACTTGATCCAAGATCAATAAAATGTGTCCTTGTTGGGTACTCAGCAAACCAACATGGATACAAGTGTTATTCACTTAGCACCAGGAAGTTTTATAATTCTAAGGATGTCACATTTTTTGAAGAAAACCCGTTTTATTCCAAAATTGACATTCAGGGGAGAAAACTAATAATGTGGAATATCAATTCTTGGAATACCCCGAGCCAATCATGGATCCAGAATCGAACTTAGATGAACCAATAACCGAAAACCAGAAAGAATTCCTGAATACAACCGATGTCCCAAAACCTGCACAAGAAAAGGAAAAAGAATATGTGGTGTATACAAGGCGTACAAAGAGACCAGTGGTAGAGCCAGTCACGGATGCAGCAACTGTCCAAGAGTCATCCTCGGATAAAAAAGGTAACTCTGAAACTCATAATTTATGCTCTCAACCCGACCTGGAAATACCAATCGCTTTGCGAAAGGGTAAGAGAAGTTGCACTGTATACCCGATAGCTAACTTTGTGTCCTATGAAAAGCTATCACCCAAATACAGGTCCTTTGCTTTGTCCTTATCAGAAATAAAGATTCCTAGAACGATTCAAGAAGCAAAACTAAAGAAAGAATGGGCAGACGCTGTGACTGAGGAAGTGAATGCTCTACAAGAAAACCAAACTTGGGTGTACACTGGATTACCGGTGGGAAAGAGAACCGTGGGATGCAAGTGGGTGTTTACAGTCAAGTATAACTCGGATGGAAGTGTCAGCAGATACAAAGCGAGGCTAGTAGCTAAAGGGTTTACTCAGTCGTATGGAGTAGACTATGCAGAAACGTTTGCGCCTGTAGCAAAATTAAACTCTGTCAGAGTATTGTTATCACTTGCTGCTAACCTTGATTGGCCCCTACATCAATTAGACATAAAAAACGCATTCCTAAACGGGGAACTTGAAGAAGACGTGTATATGGATATTCCGCCGGGTCTAGAAACCGCAGAGAATGCAGGAATGGTATGTAAGCTAAAAAAGTCCCTCTACGGGCTAAAACAGTCTCCCCGGGCATGGTTTGAGCGGCTTACACACGTGGTTAAAAACCATGGATTTACTCAAGCACAAGCCGATCACACCATGTTTATCAAACATTCAGAAAATGGGCAAGTTGCCATCATGATTGTATACGTAGACGACATAGTTCTCACAGGAAATTTCCAAGAAGGAATCAATGAACTGAAGCGAATACTCGGGAACGAATTCAAAATCAAAGACCTTGGTCAGCTCAAGTACTTTCTTGGGATGGAGGTAGCGAGATCAAAGAACGGTATATCCGTGTCACAAAGAAAATATACTTTAGATTTACTGGAAGAAACTGGGATGCTCGGATGTAAACCTGCAAATATACCCATGGAACCCGGGAAAAAAATTCCAAGCTGGTAGTGAAAGTGAGTCTTTGGACAAAGGAAGGTATCAGAGATTGGTTGGGAAGTTGATTTATCTGGCTCATACACGACCAGATATTGGATTTGCTGTGGGTATGGTAAGCAGATTTATGAATAATCCAACCTCTCAACATATGGAAGCTGTATTCCAAATTCTTCGCTACTTAAAAAAAATCCGGGTTGTGGTCTATTGTTTAAAAAGAATTCTGGCCGGGAAGTTGATGTTTTTACTGATGCGGATTGGGGAGGCTCATGCATAGATGGTCATTCCACAACTGGTTATTGTACCTTTGTGTGGGGGAATTTAGTCACATGGCGAAGTAAGAAACAGTCGGTAGTTGCTAGAAGCAGTGCTGAAGCCGAGTTCAGGGCTATATGCCAAGGAGTGTGTGAAGGCATATGGATAGGAAGGATACTCAAGGAGCTAAAAATCTCGACTCATCCAGTGATGAAACTCTACTGTGACAACAAAGCAGCAATTGAAATATCAAAGAATCCAGTCCATCACGACCGAACCAAACATGTTGAGCTGGACAGACACTTCATTAAGGAGAAACTGGAAGCAAAAACTCTTGAACTGTCTTATGTGCCATCAGATTTCCAAGTTGCTGATGTCCTAACCAAAGCCTTGCCAAGGAGTAAATTCGAATGTCTGAAGAACAAGCTGGAAATGGTTGATATTCATTCCCAGCTTGAGGGGGAGTGAAGAATCCGATTAGTGTTTGACAGCTGGATAATTGCTATAGTTATTAGATATCCGATTAATTAGTATTATATAAGTATTTTCGTTTAATTTAAGATAAGTTTTTATACTTATCTCTAGCAGGGTAGTTTGATTATAAATAGTTTTTTTGCTGTTATCGAATATAATTCATTAGGTTTTCTCTACTGGAATAAAATATCCCCTACTGTTTTTCCCTTCTCTTCGTATCTCGTTCAATAGTTAGTGCCTATACTTCAGTTTTAGAATTTCAGGATTCGATCATGTGATTTTGTTAATGTACTTTGGTTTGTGAATCAGTTGGGTATCTTATGCACTTTCCAGTGTTTAAGGGTTTTCCTTCCAAGATTTCGAAGACCATGAAGTTTTGATGGTGAAAATAAATACTACAAATAAGGTATTATTGTTATTTGTATTTTGTGTACGTAGAAACATCCTGTCTTTGTCAATCTGGATCGCAACCTAGACCTCAAGGTTATTTCATTGCAAGCTCGAAACGATGAATATAAGCTCAAGGTATTTTGTTCTCTATGCTATATATATATATGTACACAATGGAATCTGTGTTAGCCAGTTAAAGAGAGCAAATTACTCGTAGTTCAATATTGAAATCTTGCTTGATGCTTGAGCGTCTTTGGTTTTTTTATGACAAAACTGCAAAATTGGTCACTGTGGTTTGCCAAAAACTATAGATTGGGTCCAAAAAGTTTTCAACTTGCATGGAAGGTCCAAAATCAATAGTTTTACTTAGTTTTAGTCATTGACACATTTTAAAAGATTAAAAGACCCTTTTAATTTCTTTTTCTATTTTTAATACAATTTTAATTGTTTTATAATTTTAAAACCCACACACACCCACCCCTCCCACCATCCGTCACACACACACACACACACACACACACACACACACACTCTCTCTCTCTCTCTCACAACAATTAACACATGTACCCAATGCATAGTTTCTTGTACACTTTCAAGAGCTCAGTGAATTGCATAACTAGTGGGTCGCGTTCCAGTTGGGTCTTCCAGAATCCCATCAAATCATTGGAACTAGGCCTTCATATTGATGTTCCAAATGGTATTCTGGGAGATGCACACTAGCATCACAAACAGTTCTTAATGGTGAGATGTCATCCGTGGTTCACCAATGGGGAAGGGGTGTGGTTTCCGACAAGTAACGGTTCGTACTATAAGGTCTGACCAGCTGGATTTTCACCTAAGAAACTCCGATGAGGAAACATAATATTGAAAAAGTTTCTCATAACCGGAGTCACAAAATAGCTTGGAACTTTGAGGGTTTTTTAAAAGAGATTGCACCAAAGGGAAACTCATTAACCCTAATCATGATGAGTAGCGCAAGAAACAGAAATTGATCCAGAACCTGGTCATGCAAGTTGAAAACTTTTTAGACTCTATCCATAGTTTTTGACAAACCACACGACCAATTTAGCAGTTTTGTCTTTTTTATTATGATTTTTTGTCAATTTATACTAATTCTATGATATTATATGTACATAGTAAATAAAATGTTTATTCACAAAACTTGCATTGTTTTATAATATATGTTTGATTTACCTTGAATAGTTTGAACTTTATGCATTTTCAATAAATCGTTTCATTTTTGCTGACATTAAGATGCAAATTTTCTTCGACAACTCCACCATTAAATAGTATTGGTTATGGAAGTAAATTATCTTTCTCAAGGTCTGCAATAATGAATATGTTATTGAAAATACATATAACTTATATGATTTAAGGTGTAAATCAATCATCTTTTATAAAATTGTTGCGAGTTAAATGTCGATATTTCTTAAATATCTTATGTATATAAACATTGCATCACAAAATTTGGATCTGACATAAACCATAATAAAAGAACTAAAGATGCTTAAACATAAAACGATATTTCAATGAACAACTATGATTGATTTGTGTTGAGTGTGAAGCCACTCTTGTGGTTTGTCAAAGTAGCTGCAGCAAAGCTTGAAGTTGGTGAAGTTTTTTTTTTCAAAGGAAGTTGGCACCCTCTTTTGTTGAAGGCAAAACTTTCTTTTGTTCAAAGGAAGTTGGCAGCCTCTTTTGTTGAAGGCAAAACTTTCTTTTGTTCACATTGAAATATTACACACTCAAATGCATATATAAAGGATGCATTGGCTAGTTAGAAAATGCACCACACAACACCATGTAACACAGAGAGAGAGTGTAGAGTAGCACCAAGTAATAAAACTCCTAGTTACCCACCGTGGACGTAGGTCAGTTTTGGACCGAACCACGTTAAATTCTTGTGTTCTTAATTTGTGAGCTGAGTGTGTGAGTCTAGTGTTCGTATGCTAAGTGTCTCGATCCTAACAAGTGGTATCAGAGCCTTGGTATAGCTCCAGAGAGTGATTTTCTGTTTTTGGGTCGAAAATTTTTTGTCTCAAAAACGATTTTGGTTTACGCCGTTGGAAAGGTCTCGTTCTGCAGATTCCGAAAATATATTTTTTGGAATTTTTCGACCACCGGAAGACCTCCAAATCGCCGGTCAAACGTTCGCCGGAATAGTGACCGAAGAAACCAGATCGCCGGAGAAGACGACACTGTAGCGCCGGAGAAGACGACACTATAGCAGGTCACTGTAGCGTCCTGTAGCAGTTCACTGTAGCGGTTCCTGTAGCAGTACTGTAGCAGATTTCAGTAAATTGCAAAACAGGCCCCTGAACTTTTAGAAAAGTGCAGTTTAGCCCCTGAACTTCAGAAAAATTGTAGTTTGGTCCCTGAACTTCAGAAAAATTGCAGTTTGGTCCCTCAACTTTGTCAAAGTCGCAAAACAGTCACTCAAACATTTGTTTTGGGCAGTTTAGCCAGAAAATAATTTGGGTGGGGATTATATTTTGCAAATAACGAGCCAAGAACAGTCGTTAAGTTCAGACAAGGTTTCGTTTAGTGAAGATTGAAAAGTTGGTGGAAGATGCAGATTGAGGCATTATGTGCAGAAAGTTCAAGATGTGGTATTGGTAAAGTGAGAAAATTAGAGAATTACAGAAGATCAGACGTTCAGACAAATCCAGCGATGATCAGAGTTTCAGGGGTTCAAGAACATATCATGGGATGAACAGATCAAGTAATTAAGAGAAAATCCGTTTTTGGTAGATCCAGCAGTGATTAGAAAGTCAGAAGACTTAGGTGTAATCACGGGATCAGAAGGTTCGGTGTTATTCATGACGTTGAGGTGTGGACATTCTTTAGAGTCGATGTCCAAATAGAGAAAATTCTGCTTCTGAGAATGTGTCTGGGTTTGATGCATTGGGACTCAGTGGAAGGCAATGAAGACTCTTGGGTCAAGAATTATGGTGCTTCATTTCACGCTACCCACAGCAGTGAAGCACTGCAGAATCTGAAAGTTGGAGACTTTGGAAAGGTAAGACTTGTGAACGATGAATGTTCTCTGTATATGGTCGGATTACCGTCTGAGGGAGTGACCGTCCCAGTTCAGAAGAGAAACAAAGTCCGGTTCACAAAATCTCATGGGCAGAAGAGGGTGACCTTTTGCAAGTAGGAAGCCTAGAGCTACAA
Source organism: Cichorium intybus (assembly GCA_023525715.1). Classification (NCBI taxonomy): domain Eukaryota; kingdom Viridiplantae; phylum Streptophyta; class Magnoliopsida; order Asterales; family Asteraceae; genus Cichorium; species Cichorium intybus. The sequence goes on from CM042011.1 coordinate 111,063,298, forward strand.
GGAAGATTCAGGTTGAACGAGCGTGAAAGGTTCAGAAAAAGCAGTCTAAGGATATTGTGGCAATGAGAGCACAGAGTATTGTTTCAGTTGCAGGGTTTTGCAACAGTGGGAGCATAGGTCGTGTTTCAATCATAGGTCCAGGACGACAGTGGATTTAGAACCAGTTTTCAGCAGTAAAAGTCTCTCCGATTTTGATAACTTGTTAAATATGGAGTGTTGTTGTTTGTTCTCAGATTGTTCCAGGATTCGGTAGTTCATTTTCAGTGGGAGCCGATAGGGACAGAGAACAGGTCAAGGGCAGTTTAAGTCATGACGAACATAGTTGAAACTCATGGGAGTTTTAACGGGCCTTTCAGGTTAACTGATGAGAAAGCCGAGGTAACTAGGAAGGAGCTAAGATCAAAAAGTGTTTTTTGGGATGCACAGTTGAAGCACAGGTGAAGATTGTTCTGTGGCTTCAAGTGGGAGATTGTTGAGTGTGAAGCCACTCTTGTGGTTTGTCAAAGTAGCTGCAGCAAAGCTTGAAGTTGGTGAAGTTTTTTTTTTCAAAGGAAGTTGGCAGCCTCTTTTGTTGAAGGCAAAACTTTCTTTTGTTCACATTGAAATATTACACACTCAAATGCATATATAAAGGATGCATTGGCTAGTTAGAAAATGCACCACACAACACCATGTAACACAGAGAGAGAGTGCAGAGTAGCACCAAGTAATAAAACTCCTAGTTACCCACCGTGGACGTAGGTCAGTTTTGGACCGAACCACGTTAAATTCTTGTGTTCTTAATTTGTGAGCTGAGTGTGTGAGTCTAGTGTTCGTATGCTAAGTGTCTCGATCCTAACAATTTGCTTGCTCAACTAGCTATCAAAGAATGTCGTGCCCACTGCATACATGTATATGGATAAAAAAAATTTAGCATAGTTAACAAAATATCTTTGGATTACATTCTGCATTTCGTGCTTGCAGTGTAATTGCCTTTAGGTCAAGCTTACATGCAATCGATATTGACAGTAGACACAATGTTCCTAAATAAACAAAGTACAAAATACAAAGATCAAATAATATCATGTTTGTAGTAATTATTTTCAATATCGTATGTTATGGTCTTTGAAATCCTGCAAGGTCTAGCTTGCAAGATGCATGGAATTAGTCAGAATTTTGGGAGCCGATATCTTCTCCTTATGATCCCCCATCTCCATGTTTTGGCTCTCTTATCTTTAACCCCTTCCACTCCCATTTACTTGACAGACTACGCACTCATATATTCGTTTCTTTTTATAGTCTTTTTGAATTCCATTTCCTCCACATTCAAAGGTATGTTCAATTGTTATGCGTATTGTGATTTTTACCATATTTGAAATGCTTGAAACCGACATTGAGGCAAGTCATGACGAGGATTTGATTTCATTCAAGTTATTTGTGGTAGCCTAGACTGAAAGGCATAGTCACTCATTTCTGACTTGTATATAAAGAACCACATTGTAAGTGTTCTATGAAATGTCACACAAGAGGGTTCAATAATATACTTTCATGTAATGTTTGACTGTTTTTGGTTTGTAGGCTTTAAGACACGGTGCTTGATGTTAGCATCGAGTGGGAGCTGGTGTTGTCATATTGCACTACTCGAATTCCAAATGAATGGCTTATGTTCCCTTCCTGAACCATACTTAAGATTTTTAATATCAATTTGTAACTAAAAATTTGTTGTTTGTCCACTTAGGACCTACCCAAATTAACACAAGTGTAGAGAAAAAAATCATATTGTACTTCATTCTTCAGGTCTGATCCCAGTAATTTTCTTCTTAGTTTTTGTTGTAAGTATTACTTCAATACCTTTTAAATATACGTTGTTCATACATATATCAAGATAATGTATTTTGTTTTTGGACAACTTGTATTCCAATCTCCAACCAAATATATATTAACTGATACATGTTAACTTATTAAGCACAATACATGTTTGATAAAAGTATTGAACCAAATATATGTTGATATGATCATTAAATTAGTTCTTTTCTATCGTATTGGTTTTGTACTGTATTGAATTGCATGATATATATGTACATAGTAAAAAAAATGTTTATTCACAATATATATATATATATATATATATATATATATATATATATATATATATATATATATATATATATATATATATATATATATATATATAGGGGTTGGGTTCAACATAGAACCATAGAACCACTATGTTCAGTACTGAACATGCATATGTTCAGTACCGAACATACATATGTTCAGAGCTGAACATACATATATGTTCATTAGTGAACATATATTATATATGTTCACTAATGAACATATACGTATGTTCAGCTCTGAACATATGTATGTTCGGTACTGAACATATGCATGTTCACTACTGAACATAGTGGTTCTATGGTTCTATGGATAAAAAGTGGTTCTATGTTGATCCTGCCCCTATATATATATATATATATATATATATATATATATATATATATATATATATATATATATATATATATATATATATATATATATATATATATATATATATATATATATATATATATATATATATATATATATATATATATATATATATATATATAAATTTTGATAAGGAATTCATGTTCCAATTGGAGTGTCCCCTTATAATAAAAACTTATATAAAGAATTAGTCGTTGAACATAGTAAAAAGATTGAATTCCTTTACTATGGGGGTCAATTACTTCCATAAAAGTTCTCCGTTACTAATGTAATATCTGAAACACCCCTAATAATTTCGGTTTGATTCCTATTATATTTTCGCTCGTACACTTAATTTTTACCTTTGTTGAACTTTGATATGCTCAATTCATCGATTTCTTATCTGCCTGTATTTTTACCTTAATTTTATCTAATTGTTCTTTAGATTATTGGACTTGTTACGAAACACCACTAAAGTGATATTTACAACTTTAAGTAGTAGAAGCATTGCACAAAACTGTTTTCTACACCACGCTGATTGCACCTGATTATCTTGTTTTAGTTATTCTTGACACATGATCACTTTCAAAGGGCACATTCAAACACCATTCCTTACTTCACTTTTTACTATGGTGTTTATCTTCTTTTGATTATTTTATAACACATAGTCACCTTGAAAACACACATCCAAACATGATGAGTATTTTGAATATCAAAATCCTCCAAAGCTTCAGAAGTAAATGTTGCTGATAAAGCATTTTACTACCATAAGTAAGAAATGTATGTCATTTAGTGTGATAGAGCATTCTAGATATTGCTAAAAATTCAAGGGTTTCTTTTTTTTTTTTTAAATCAAAACATGATGTGAGGTACACATGTCTTTTCTCATATCAAGGAGATTTTTCATGTTTAAAATTTCACATTTCTTGCTTTATCAGATAATTTTGATTTCCACTGATTGATAATTTGCTGCTAAGTATTATACCAGAATACTCATTCTAGTGTGTGGACACAACTAAGGGGGTGTTTGGTTTGAGGTATCTAGAAGCTTTTATAGGGAATTGGAATTTAAAATCAGTCAAGTCCCATGTTTGGTTCAAAAAGGTGAAGGTTTTATAAATCCAAAATTTATAAAAAATCATATGGTGTGAAGGTTTTCATAAATCTCCCGTCACCCCAATAATTATGAAATCCGTTTCATCGCATGCTAAGGTTGAAATTAAAAGTCTTAATTACCCCTATGTCTTCTCATTCCCATCACATATTCTTGCCCTAACTACATGGATGATTGGTAATTATGCTTTTTGCTATACTCTCTCATTCATACTTTAATGTTTCTCTATTTCTATATAGATTAATTTGATGTTGAAGCTTTGCAATTTTCAGAGTTAGGGTTTTGGAAATCTTGAATTGAAATGTCTGGTAATTAATGAAACTCCTACTTCCCTCAAATCACCCAAGAAAAACCATCAACTGCCCTTTAACCCTAATACACTGCTACTCTTGAGCCCATAAATACAAAAAGTTTGAGAGGATAAAAGAAAAGAACACAGATAGGAGAGATTGCATGTAAAAAGGATATAATAGTTCAAGAAGAAAGAAACATATTAAAATATAAAAGAGAACAAAGAAGAGGAAAATGAAAAGCGTCCCATCAGAAAATACATGTGTTATTCGTTGCATATAATAACCTAACTCAATCCATCCATAAATCTGAAAATTTCTATATAACCCTTTCCAATTTGACTAAGGTTATATCATTTAATTGGATTAGAAATCAACCTTAATTGTGACAATGTTTGTTATTTAAAATAGCCAATCTATGTTTATAAAAACGATAACTTGCCCTTCAAAATTTTAATATAATTGACCAAAATATTAATATAATAGTTAATGTATAAATGTTTTAGAGTAAATTACAGTTTTGGTCCCTGTGGTTTACCCTTACTTTCACTTTTAGTCATCCTTTTGAAAATTCATGATAATGGTCCTTGTGGTGACCAAAATTTTGCAATTTTGGTCTCTTGGCGACAAATTTACCCTTTTAATTTCTTTTTTATTTTTCTTTCAATATGTTATTTATTAAATCAATTAAAAAAATAAAAATAAAACTTTACCCCCACCCCCACCCTCTCTCTCTTTCTCTTTCTCTCTCTCTCATACAATTTAAGAACACAAAAAATTACAAATCATCATCGTCTTCTTCAACTGCATTACAGATTCGAGAACACAAAAAATTACAAATCATTATTTTTTTGGGTGTATGTAAATAAGGGGAAATTTTTTGATGTAATTAGAACCAGAACGTCATCTTCATATAAATTTCTGAATTTGGATTTTATGTTGAATTGTTAATTGCATACGTGATTCGAAAGTCGCAAATTTACAACTTAATTCCGAGTTATTTGTATAGTCAACAAAGAGGGTCAAAACATAAAACCTAAAAATCAAGAAAAGGGTATTCTAAATTGGGAATGAATGAGTTATCCCCAAAAAACGCTTCTATACCTCTCTCTGAAACCGGAATCCGCCATCGCCGTCGAAGACTTCTTCTTCTTTCTCGTTCTTCCCCTCTTTTTTCGGGTATTACTTTCTCTCTCTAAACACTCTTCTGTACCTCTCTCTAAAACCGGTTCCCTTACTCCGATCACGCATTTCAGTTTGTGAATGATACGTAGGTCGTGTTTTCATCCGTTCTCTTCTTTTTGTGTTTTTAATCCTCCCCTCATCTTCGAATCGCCCCGGTGGTACCTTATCAGAGGTCAAACAATCGCTGCTACTGTTGAGATGATCTGGTGGTGTGCCACCGGCACTGTCGGCGATGGTAGTGGCCGGAAACGATGGTGGATGGTTGAAGTATTCAAGGAGAATGCTATTGGTCCGCCACCAACAACCGCCGTCAGATGCAGGAGGAAGAGGAGGTCGACGTCAAGTATACGACGGTAGGTGAGGCAGTCGCTATTCATAGCCAAGTTCGGAATATCAATCAGGAATTGGAGAAGACAATGCAACCGGAGCTGATATCGGTTTTACGAGAATTCTCGAGGCAGCCGAAGCGTTCATGGTCGCCCTTGGGAATCGCTAACCGGCCTATCTCCGTTGGTAACGCCACTAGAATGAGAAATACAAGCAAAATACTTGATCAGAATCAAAAGCTAAACACATAAATATGAGAGAGAGACCTCTCCACGAATCATAGGCCATAGACTTTCCTTTTATATATGCGGGTCACTTGCACCATTTCCGCCTTATGGAAACAATTAGGTGAACAGTGTGTCTGTGCGCATGTGTTTGCCGGCAAGCTGCTCCATGGCTACTATCAATCTGCAGACTAGTGATTAAACAACTCCATTTTCAATTTAGTTTGTTCAGGGATGATGAGAAGATGAATAAAAGAACGACAAAAAGGTTAGATTTAGTGGGTGGGTATGGAGTATAAGGCGTGATGAAATTGTCGACCGTCGTGGCTCTGAGCAAACAAGGTTAAGGAGTAGCTTTCAAAAGATTCATGGAAGTTCTGTGGTTTTGACAAAAGGCAGCTTAATTTATTTCCCTTCTCTACAATTTTTGCACAAATAAATTAGAGCTAACAAGCTTAGTCGATGGATTTTCAATGTGCATAGTGATGCTGCAACCAAGTGGGGGTATGGGTTGGGGGGTTGTGGTTTTTTTTTTCTTTATTTTTAAATACTAAAATGACAAAAAAAATTTAAAAAAAAAAGAAAAAATAAATTGAAAATGACAGTTTGGTCTTTTCACATGGACAAGGCACCACAGGGACCAAATCTGTTATTTTTTTGTCACCACAGGGACCATAAACGTGGGATTTCAAAAAGATGACTAATAGTGTATAACGTTGTCAACCACAGGGACCAAAACTATAACTTACTCAATGTTTTATTTAATTACGAATACATGTGACCTACAACAAAAACAATGTTCATTTGATAAAATAGAATCCGTATGTGAAATGGTCTTGTTAACATTTTTTTTATTGTTGAAAACGTTAAATTTTATTTTTTATAATGTCCCAAATCAATTTTTTATCTATTTAAGCCCAATGATTCGAGGCCCAAAACACATGGTGAGCAGGTTCTGAAAATGAAAAAGAATCCATGATCTGGATTGTTCTTTAAGAGACTTCTAATCGGGGAGTTGAAGTCTTTACTGATGTAGATTTGGGAGGATCCGAGGTAGATGGTTGATTCAATACAATGTATTGTTCTTTTGTGTGGGGTAATCTGGTCACTTGGTGAAGGAAAAAACAGTTTGTGGTGGCTAGAAGTAGCGTTGAAGTTAAATTTTCGAGCAATGTGTCACAAAATATGTAAAAGGATATGCTTAGGAAGGATGCCGAAAGAACTTAATGTCTCAAAGAGTATCATAATGACTTTGTTTTGTGACAATAATGCTCCCATTGAATTGTCTAAAAACCCGGATCATCATGACCGGACTAAATATGTGGAGATTGACGGACATTTCAATAAAGAGAAACTTGATCCTAAAATGATGAAGTTGTCTCCTGTTCCTACCGACGTCTAGATTGCTGATATTTTTACTAAGGCGCTTCAAAAGAACAAATTAGACAATATGAAGAGCAAGCTCGATATGATTGACGATTGAGGGGAGTGAAGATTTATGTATTACTATTTGAATTTGTTCTTATCCAATTATCTAAAATCAAGTTAGAGTTATTATAGGTGTAACGCCCCATTTTCAAAATTATAAAATTTCATTTATTACCAAGGTTCCAACAAAATTATTATTTCAAAAAAATAAAACCATTCGACATATTTATTAAACTAACAGCGGAAACATTTGAAAATCATAACATAGTTCATTAAAATAAATATCTTGTATGCGATGCGCCGCCGTCAAGCCTTGCCCTTCCCTTTGTTATTTGAAATACCTGAAATTTTATAAAATCAACGGGTAAGCTTAAAGCATAGTGAGTCAACAAATTACCATACATGCCCACATATTAAACAACCCGTCCTCGAGAACGACCCGACCCTACCCGCCATACAACAGCTACGGACGTCCATCATGCAACAGCCATGGACACGGGGCGGTTCTACCCATCATACAACAGCCATGGGTTCTCGGTTATGGCCCAACCCATCATACAACAGCTATGGGACAAGGCAATAGTCCAACTCGCCATACAACAGCTACGAGGGGACACGCATCAGTACTGTACCCAACAACAATTAATCACAGATATAGAACAATTCATATAACTGTACAAAACACACAAGATGGCTAACATGCAACATCACATAGTAAGGTGAGGGTACTCACCTGATTCGAAACCGCACAGATATACTCTAATATCCCCACTTAGCTCGTCCACGCACTTATATCACACATACACAACATGTTAAGCACTGACCAAGCTCCTATAGACTTGCCTAAAAGTCAGACCCAACGTTTGGTAACCAACATTGGTCGAAATAAGATTTTGGGTCAAACAGCCGCTCGTCGCGGCGCGACCTTTTCTCTTACGCGTCGCGGACTATCATTTCACTTACGGGGTTTTACTCGAACCCGCGCGCCGGCATAGCCTGTCCGCGCCACGGACTCGTATCACTCCAAAGTCTTATTAGCCCTTAATCAGTTCAGTCATCGGCTAGGGTTTCAATCTATACCCTTCTTGGGATCTGAAACTACCCTAAGGTCACTTCCTTATCGACATGCAAGTCCATGCATGTCCTTGGTCCAAACCCTAATTGTTACAAGTCATCTAAGACTACTAATCAAGTGATAACACCATAAGACGAGATAAAATGAAGTATCAGAAAGGTAGATCCTCTTACGTTGCTTCTGGAAAACGGAGGAATGCACACGCTCGGTTACAAGCCTTTCCCCACGTTGTACAACCGTTTATATAGGCGTTTAAATCCGAATTAGGGTTTTCACATTAGCGGCGCACCGCGCCGCGGATCCTTTAAGGCCGCGTCGCGCGTACAAGATCATTCGCGAATCCAGATCCCTCTCGAGCCGCGCCGCGGATCCGTCCGGGCCGCGCCTCGGCTGAACGGGTCTTACAATTCTCCCCCACTTAATTGAATTTCGTCCCCGAAATCCGCACCGATAAACAATTCTGGATAATGCCTCTGCATTTCCTTCTCCGGTTCACAAGTCCACTCGGACCCTTTACGATGCTGCCACTGAACCTTAACTAATCCTGTTGTTTTATTTTGCAAAGTCTTTATTTTCCTTTAAATGATGGCAATCGGTCACTCCACGTAATTTAGGCGTTCATCTAATTGAATATCCTCCAAAGGCACTATTGTAGATTCCTCGGTAATGCACTTCCTGAGTTGCGAAACGTGGAACGTGTCGTGAATCTGGCTAAGCTGTTCGGGCAGCTCCAACCGGTAAGCTACCTTACCTACTCGCGCGATGATTCGATAAGGTCCAATGTACCTAGGGCCAAGTTTTCCTCGCTTCCTAAAACGAATAACTCCTTTCCATGGTGAAACCTTAAGAAGAACATAATCCCCAACTTGAAACTCGAGATCGGACCGTCGCCTATCTGCATAACTTTTATGTCGACTCTGAGCCGTTAACAATCTCTCCCTAACCTTCTGAATTAGCTCAGTTGTCTTGAGTACTACCTCAGTACTACCCAATACCCGCTGGTCAACCTCGCCCCGAGTAAATAGGAGTCCGACATTTCCTTCCATACAACATCTCAAAAGGAGCCCTGTCAATGCTCGCATGATAACTGTTATTATAGGAAAACTCAGCCAGAGGGAGATGGGAATCCTAACTCCCGCCAAAATCGATAACGCATGCCCTAAGCATATCCTCTAGCGTTTGAATCGTCCTTTCACTCTGCCCATCCGTCTGAGGGTGATATGCCGTGCTAAAATGAAGGCGAGTGCCTAATTCCTCATGAAACTTCTTCCAAAACCTAGACGTAAATCGTACATCCCGGTCGGATATGACCGAGACCGGTATACCATGCCGAGAGATAATCTTGTCTACGTAGACCTTAGCCAATTCCTTTGCAGAGAAGATCTCTTAAATGGGGAGGAAATGAGCACTTTTAGTCAACCTATCGACAATAACCCAAATGGTGTCCATATGTCTAGGGGTTCTTGGCAACTTCGTGATGAAATCCATTGTGATATGCTCCCATTTCCATTCTGGGATCTCAAGAGGCTGCAATCTACCATGAGGCCGTTGGTGCTCAACCTTGACCCTATGACAGGTCATGTATCTTTATTCCTTGAATCAATACTTCACACCCCCGATAAACACTAGTCGCTTGCACGGTTTTATCATCCACAATTTCTACTTGTAACGGCCGATGAAGAGTTCCTAAAGCAATACCGAAACCCTTTCCCAGCACAGCAGACACAAAAGAATGACTAGCACCCGAATCAAATAGTACAAAGGTAGGCGTAGAGTTGACTAAGAAGGTTCCTAACCAAAGCATAATAAACACATTAAGTACACACACCACATGCACGAGGCAAGTAAAGAAAGAGTACCCGTAACGACGTCGGGCGCATCTTGTGCCTCCTCGGTGGTCATGACGAATGCTCGACCCTTGGCCTTAGGGGCTTCCCCTTTCCTCTGCCTACCATCGGTAATTCGGAGACTAGCGGGTGCTAGATTCTAAACCACTCCCTGAGTCAGACCGGGACACTGGGCCTTGAAGTGGCCTACCTGATTACAATTAAAACAGATCTTGACCTCTTGACGGCAATCTTTAGCATAGTGGCCCTCCTTTCCACACTTATGGCATATTAACACCCAACAAACGCCCATCCTGATTCCTTCCGCACTCACCACACTTACCATGGCTCCTTTGCCCTTGCTTTCCTTGATCTGCCCCTCGAAATTTCTTTGACGCCTGCTGAGTTTGAGTAGGCGCCGGACGCTTCTGCCTTTGTTGGGTTTCCAATTCCAACTCTCGGGCCCGAGCGGCCGCGATCATATCAGTAAGAGTTTGGTGCCTAGCAGCAGACACAAATTCTCGAATGTCTGTACGAAGCATCGCCAAATATCGAGTCATCCTTATGCGCTCGGTCGCCGCAAACTCTGGACAGAAGAGTGCTCGCTCATTAAACTTTTTTTGGTGATCTTTGTCACCGTCTCAGTGGTCTGGGTCAGATTCAGGTATTCCTGTGCCAAGCGTTCCATTTCCACCTGTGGAACATACTCCAGTTTGAACTGTTCCTTGAATTGCGGCCACGTAATAGCATCTAACTAGCAGGGGTGATATCCTTCGTTCGTATTTCCCACCAATCTTTCGCACCCTCTCTCAGAAGATTCACCGCAAATGTTACCTTTGAGTTCTCAGGACATGAACAGGTGCGGAAGGCACCCTCTACCGCGGAAATCCACCGCATACTGACAATCGGATCCCTGCCCCCATCAAACATCGGAGGCGAACAAGCCGAAAAGTCCTTGTAGCTTGCATCCCTGGCCCTTGACGTGCCCTGAGTAGCCGGTCGCTCCTAAGCATTGCCCATAGCTCAACTTTAATAGTACCAAAGAACTGAGGTATCGCAGCCAACACTTCTCACAAGACCTCCTCCGCTATCAGGTTGCGGAGATTTTCATCAGTTGGTCCTCCCCCACTCGAGGTACCCGCATCTGGCCCACTGTTACTTCGAGTGACTACCATTCTGAAATGCGTAACAGTTTTTAAAATCAAAACCCGGGTCACTCCTATTGATATTGCCTCATTTATACATATATTTCGGGCAATATCGAGTGCCTAAACACGTGTTTTTGGTATGATATCAAGATTAATAGGTACTTATACGTTTAAATTACCAAAACACAGGAAAAATGGCTTTGCGGGTAAAGAAGGAGCTGAATACGAGCCTAAAAATGAACAAAATAAGTAAACTGACCTTGCGGAAAGAAAAGAGCTAAATATAGAGACTTATGTGCGAGAAACAATGAAAGAAGCCCAACAGGAGTCAGATCGCGACCCTATCTCCTTATGGATCGCGACCCGATCTGCTGACAAGCTAGTGACGATTTGCTGACAAAAAGATCGCAAAAATGGCTTCAAATCGCGTCCCTACGAAGATCGCGACCCGATCACCATGTGGATCGCGACCCGACCCACCAACTACAGTCCACTGATGTCGGGAAAGTGGCCAACTTAGAAACGCACTTCGCTTCAGATTGCGACGCGACGCATATGGATCGCGACGCGATCATGTCTGGACATCAGTATAAATAGAGGCCTTCTCTTGTTGTTTGAGACACACCCAACACCAACACCTAGAGAAATACATTCTCTATACCTCTCATATCAGTCTCTGTAAACTCTATAAGGCTTGTAGAATCAAGGAGGAGACGGTACGGTGCGTATGGAATCGAGAGCTTGAAGAATGTTCGGCCGGGAGTTCATTCAGTTTGCTTTATATATGTTTAGCATTCTACTATGATTTCCTAGGCCGTATTCTTCAGATCATGTTATATTTGTTATCTGCATTATTCATTACTTAGATTTGAATACTATCTAGTTATGATTTGATTGTTATTTATCGGATATTGAACGTTTTATATTTTATCTTGCATAACTCATTTGACTATCATATATGTTAAGGAACCTTCCTTTTGGACTTATTGCTGAGTTATTTTAGTCTAGAGGACCAATCTGACTATATGACTTTTATCATAACTATGCTATGACCATTAGACAGATATGACTAATGATGGAACAAATCCTAGGGTTAAGTCACGAAGGTAGAAACTTATATGTATATGGCAAGTTTGTACTAGAGGACCAATCTGTACAAACCATTTTGATTTTCATGACCATTGAGATCAAAAACTCGAATGAATCTTGTATGATACGAACCAATACATGATTATTTGGAATATGTAATTGCATGACCATTGCCATTAATGACCTTATAATCATAGGATTAGGTAGTTGGACCAAAACATCTAATCACTCTAGAAATCGATATTTAACTTTCAATATCCATTGCACTAATAGCATATCAAACATAACTAGATGGTTGAATCGAATCTAAGTATAAACGTTTCCTTTTATGTTTTGTACTTTATATTTATATTTTCCGATTCTAATAAACTTTTGTGTTGTCTCTTGACACGAGTCAATGCATTCTCTCAAAACCTCCCCCTTTTTAATTACCGTTTGCTTGAATAATTGTTAATTAATAATTGATTTTCTTAACTTAAAAATATCCGTTTTCCCTTGGGTTCGACAACCCGGATTTACCATTACTATACTACAACCGATTAGGTACACTTACCTAATTGTGTTGTTCTATTCATACATGGTATTTCTCTGTTCAGAAATGTAAAACTGATGTGAAAACCAATTGCTAATATCATATATACGCTCGTAACACACCAAGTTTTTGGTGCCGTTTCTGGGTATTTTATATGTATGTTTGAAAACACATCACCTATCTACCCAACTACTTGACTTTCTAGGGCTTCGGTTGACTACCCTTGACTCAAGCGTGAATCCTGTGCTTTCGGTAGTACTGGCCTAGTACTACCTTCCACACCTATTCGCCCTTGTTCCAAGTTTATCAACCATCCTCCTAAATTGTCGCACATACGCTAAAACCACTTCCTATGAATCCTGTGATCATGCACCGTGGTGCCTAATCATTGACCTAATTCTCCTTCCCACACGTGCCTAATAGAACTACTGCTAACGTCGTAGAGTCACCTCACGAACGCATAGCCGTACACAATCGGAAATAAGATAGACGTTTGAATAACTGATCCTACCCTAAAGTCACAACCAAACAAGGAACAGCCAGTAAGGCCAGATCAAGAATTCTTTGGCTATCTTGCCCTAATTGTGTATGACCTACCAGCATTTACTAAGCAACCTACAACACTAGCATAAAATTCCAAAGCAGCACATATTACACAAAACAGTCCATAGAGTATATTATCCAGGCAATTCTACATCCTAGCATAATACATTTTATCACATAACACAAATTTGGCATGGGTAATTGGGAATCACAAAACTTACTTGAGCTCGGTTGACGGTTCGCATCGCATCTTCTCTTATTTAATTTAACTTTCCAAAACATTTGCTTAACAAAATCGCTCAGTCCAAAGTTTGAGTTTGGATTCCCAATACAGTTCATCCAAATCCCTCAAACCAAGGCTCTAATACCAATTTGTAATGACCCATTTTCAAAATTATAAAATTTCATTTATTACCAAGGTTCCAACAAAATCATTATTTCAAAAAAATAAAACCATTCGACATATTTATTAAACTAACAGCGGAAACATTTGAAAATCATAACATAGTTTATTAAAATAAATATCTTGTATGCGATGCGCTGCCGTCAAGCCTTGCCCTTCCCTTTGTTATTTGAAATACCTGAAATGTTATAAAATCAACGGGTAAGCTTAAAGCTTAGTGAGTCAACAAATTACCATACATGCCCACATATTAAACAACCCGTCCTCGAGAACGACCCGACCCTACCCGCCATACAACAGCTACGGGCGTCCATCATACAACAGCCATGGACACGGGGCGGTTCTACCCATCATACAACAGCCATGGGTTCTCGGTTATGGCCTAGCCCATCATACAACAGCTATGGGACAAGGCAATAGTCCAACTCGCCATACAACAGCTACGAGGGGACACGCATCAGTACTGTGCCCAACAACAATTAATCACAGATATAGAACAATTCATATAACTGTACAAAACACACAAGATGGCTAACATGCAACATCACATAGTAAGGTGAGGATACTCACCTGATTCGAAACCGTACAGATATACTCAAATATCCCCACTTAGCTCGTCCACGTACCTATATCCCACATACACAACATGTCAAGCACTGACCAAGCTCCTATAGACTTGCCTAAAAGTCAGACCCAACGTTTGGTAACCAACATTGGTCGAAATAAGATTTTGGGTCAAACAGCCGCTCGCCGCGGCGCGACCTTTTCTCTTACGCGTCGCGGACTATCATTTCACTTATGGGGTTTTACTCGAACCCGCGCGCCGACATAGCCTGTTCGCGCCACGGACTCGTATCAATCCAAAGTCTTATTAGCCCTTAATTAGTTCAGTCATCGGCTAGGGTTTCACTCTATACCCTTCCTGGGATCTGAAACTACCCTAAGGTCACTTCCTTATGGACATGCAAGTCCATGCATGTCCTTGGTCCAAACCCTAATTGTTACAAGTCATCTAAGACTACTAATCAAGTGATAACACCATAAGACGGGATAAAATGAAGTATCAGAAAGGTAGATCCTCTTACCTTGCTTCTGGAAAACGGAGGAATGCACACGCTTGGTTACAAGTCTTTCCCCACGTTGTACCTCCTCCTTCCAAACTCTCAAAATCTTCAAAGCTTTGGAACCGAAGAGCCTCTGCTGAAACCAGTCGACTCCACTTCAGAAAACTTCCCAAAAACACGAACCCTAGGGCTGGGACCCTTTATATAGGCGTTTAAATCCGAATTCGGGTTTTCACATTAGCGGCGCACCGCTGCGCGGATCCTTTAAGGCCGCGTCGCGCGTATAATATCATTCGCGAATCCAGATCCCTCCCGAGCCGCGCCGCGGATCCGTCCGGGCCGCGCCTCGGCGGAACGGGTCTTACAATAGGGTTTAAAGTGTTATTTGACTTCTGTTAGGTTATCTCTATTAATATGTTTTTTCTTCCGTTCTAGTTAATTAAATATACGAAGAATCAATTATCTTTCTTTCTCTTCTTGTGCTCTACAAAATTAAAAAGGGCATTTTCAGAGTTAGGCTTTTCAAAATATTGAATTGAAATGTTTGGTAATTAATGAAACTCCTACCCTCATATCACCAAATGAAATGCATCAATTACCCTGATCCATATAGTCCCGTATTCTTGAACCCTCGTCGCCTACTACTCTTGAGCCCATAAATACAAGAACTTTGAGAGGATAAAAGAAAAGAATAATGATAGGAAAGATTGGATATGAAAAAGGAGATAATAGTTTGAGAGGAGATCATGAGAAACGTATTAAAAGATAGAAGAGAGCAAAGAAGAGGAAAACGATTAAGAGACACATCGGACTCCTCCTATCACACAATATTTTCCCATTCATTACATAAACCCTTCACCATGCACTTGCTACCATAATAGGAAGAAATTTTGAATCATAAAATGTAGAATCCATTGTCAATGATGTGATTGTGGTTAGGTGCTAGAAACCGCTGTAATTTGAACATGTTAAACCATTAATTTCTTATGAAAACAAAAGCATATTGTTGAAGCTTGTGGAGCGAATTGAGAAGACCCAATCAAATGAGAATTATAATGTTCAGTTGAATTATGATTTGTAATGAAAGGTTCAATATAAAAGGTGATGTAATTACATTTATTTATGTTATTTTTGGTTTATTTTTTTAAATATTATATTAAACAAACAAATACTCATAAAAAATGTAATAAGAATAATTCTAACATTTAACATACTCATTTTAAATCATTTGACATTTTTTTAGACTAAACAAGATTTTGAAATATTGAATTTTAAATCATTCAAATTCTAACTTTATTAAATTCCAATCTTTTAGATATTTCAAGTCCTATGAAAACAATCCATGAACCAAACATAAATTCCAATCATTTAGATATTTCAAGTCCTATGAAAACAATCCATGAACCAAACACTGCCTAAGAGAATTTATTTAAGGTATAATACATTTGGTACTCTCTTATAAGGGATTGTAGGATCCACATGAATGACATTGACAATGGATAAACTACCGCAAATTTTCTAAGATTATCATTATTGGTGTATCATTTTAATTAACATTACACATTACATTAGTGAAGGAATTCAAGACAAATTACCAACAAACAAATTATATTATGAGGTTGAAAGGTAAACTATTCTACATAAGGCTAATTTTATAAAAAAAACTTTTATTCTCGGATTTTTTCCGTCGATCTAAACTATATTTTTTTTTTTACAAAATAGAGCTTGTACTTTTTTCTTTTCTTTTTGGTTCGCTAGTACAAAAAATGACATATCAATTTTGTCAAAACAACGTAGCCACGTTTTGGATTATTTCAGTCGCTAAAGGTCACTGATAAAACTGTTACATTGCTTTAGCTACATATTACTTGATTCTCCTGACCACTGTAAAGTTCATTTGTAACGTCCCAAAAAAAAAAAATTTAACCGTCATATATTATAAATCCATAATTCAAAAAGATGATTTTAAGTTATCAAAAAAGAAAATAAGTAGCGGAAGTTAACATCCCAGAAAACATATTATAAGTTTATATTATGAGAATTCATAAAATTCTTAAGTAAATCTCCATGGAATACGTGTCGACAGTAGTCAAACCGGTGCCTTCCCCTTGTCAACCCCAGACGCTCCTGAAAATATGAAAATCAACAACGGGTAAGCGGAAATGCTTAGTGAGCCTACACTGCACTCACGCATTATAACAATCCCATGCATACACGTAGCTCTTTTAAACATTCACAAAAATACAACATAACTTAACTTAACATAGACATAATCACATTATTTCTAAACACGTATTGTTGGTACCAACTCGTATGTGCGGGCCGGTTCCCCGAAGGGCTGTTCCCGGTACCTCCGCCACTGACCACTTCACCACCGTGCTTCATGGTCAGCCTTGTCCACTTCACCACCGTTCTTCATGGACAAACTTACAAATGTATACATTGCCCACTTCACCACCGTTCTTCATGGACAACACATACATACCACATAATACATATCACATTATTCTATTGAAAATATATAAGCATACAAACGCATAAAATATAACACATTAAATGCACCGTTACTATAATAGGTAAGTCAGTGTAACTCACCTAATACGACTGGGCTGCTAGCAATAATCCAAATGCCAAGATATCAAAGGTATCACGTATCATCCTGGATATCGATTGAATAATCAACACTAACTCTTGATAATTTCGTCATGTCTAGCAATACCTCGATCCTAAACGTCATCCCCGCACGTCGATTCATCCTGTGAGACCATTTGTATAAAAATAAGTCTCGGTCTAATAATATTCAGTTGTCTTTCATATTTTGTACAATGTCTGAATCGCTAGGATAAAATAGCATATCTATATTTGATTTATTTAATGATACCATCTTTACCAATTATCTATTTATAAAACTCCTTTATAAAATGTTAGTAACTAAATCATCTTATTAACCAATTAATAAAGTTAATTAGTATTTACTTCCTACTTATCCTCATGTATTTAATCAATTAGTAGAATTAACTAGTGGTTACATCTTTCTTATCTTCAAGTTTAACATAAATCATATGATAATTACATATCTATACTACTTTAAAAAGGAAAAATGGTTTCTAAAAATGGAAACTCTTAAAATTAAGAGGTCCAATTACTTATGCATAAAATACAAGTTGTAAAGAATTGAAAATTTGAATCCCCCTAATACGTATCTCCACTTATTCATTGAATCGGTTAATTGCTGATATACAGGCAACAATCTGTGCGTTGAATTGAAATTTTGAAACAACCTCACTATTGAAAGGATATCACACACGCGGATCGAATTTGAATTTTGAATCAAACATATTCTATAAAAACCCTTATGGTAGGTGTCGATCTTGATCAGTGGTATGCACTGATTCAAATCGATTGAGGGTTTGTGGATCTAGAAACCCTAAATGCAACCTTCACTCACATTTGCATCTTCTTGTACGTTGATAATACTTTATTTTTCGGATTTCATTTGGTATTTGGTTTCGTATTTGATGATCAACATAAAGGTTTTATCTGATTTGGTTTCATATCTATCCGCATACAGCAGGTTTCCGTCGCTCCCCATCAACACTACACTCCTCTGAACCCTAATATGTAGATGGCGTTTTTCACCGCAACACCCCCCCTCTCCTCCACCCTACTTACCGCTTCTACTACATTGTCATCAGCTACCGTCGCATAATGTACCACCATTGCACCCTCTCTCTCTCTCTCTCTCTAGATCCAAAACCCCTAATCGGCACATATAAGGTATGTATATGTATCAATTTCTCTCTATTTTTGTGAAATTCGTTGCAGGGTTCTGAATATGTGCAGGTATTGATGGTTTTTTTGTTGGAGAAAAGAAAGCAGGGGTTTTTATTTGGAACTTGAAGACGGAGAGTTTTCTTTTTGCAACTGGTTTCGATTTTCTTTTCTTCTGATGGTTTAGATTTTCTGTTTGTATAGATTGTAGTTGCAGGTGGTGCATTGTTGCAGGTGTTCAGCCCCTAACCTGGTAACCTATTTCCTGTTTTGGATACTTTTTAAAGATTTTTATTTCGGATTTGGGCATTTTGTTTTATAGTAATTTCATCTCCTGATTTGCCTCACCACGCCGTCTATGTCTGTTAATTGTTTCATTACGTCCGTAAAAGTCACAAGATTATCAATTTCTCAATCTGGTCTTATTTTCTTATTTTTATTTATTGGCGATTTTTGTTTATTATACATTGTTAACGAGTGTTGTAACCAGTGGAAAATGACATTCAAAGTATTGGTGCACTTGTGATCGATGCAGGGCTATGCTTGGTTATAAGGGTTAAGAGCAAGGATGATGTTAAAACCCAAAAACAAATTATGAGAATTACTTCCAGTTGATACCTGTTATAAGAATAGGCATGTAGGGGGAAAGCGTTCAACATCAGGTGCAAATTTGTTGAAAAAAATGCAGAGGCAAATTCGATTATAGATTTAGAAGCAACACATGACCAGTGGAGGATAATGTGTTAGAAATGTCATCTGGTTCAAACTTACAGCAATAGGAGAATCAAGCACGTGGGCAAAAGATTTCTTATTATTGTCTTGATAATGAAAGATCTGTGAGTAAAAGTGATTTGAAAATTCTGAATCTGTGAGTAAGAGATCACTGGTAAATTTTAGACTATCCAGATGTGATTTTACTTTGTTTGCCTTTTTGTCTGAAAATTGAGTTTTGGTGATTAGTAACCATTGAAAATTTTGCAAGCATCTGATGAAAAAGTATGGGATTTATGATGCATTTGTGTAGATCTTGAGCAAAAGGTTTCGCCCTGAGGTAATTATAATGTTTTTGCTTCATTACATTCTCTATTGTTTGTTTTGGTTGGTCAAGGTTTGTATTTTTTGTAATTTTTTTTGTTTCAGGTACTGATGATAAAGTAATTGGTCTAGGTTAAGGATTTTCTTGATTGTGAAGTACTTTGTCGTTAGTATTTATTTGTATTAATCGTGTATGTCTTTTGGTTTTAATATTTTGATAATGTATGATGTGTATGAAGATACCTTCATGGAAGTTGTGAAGTTCAAGTTTCAGTGACCAAAGTTCTATGTTATAGTGGATGTGAGGTATTGTTTAATGTTCCAATAAAGAAGTTTTTCTCTGTGTTAATACTTGTTATTGATGCTACTATTTATTTAATGTTTTAACTGAAATTTGCAACCCATAAATATGGTTTTATTATAGGGATGTGAAAGTGAAAGTAGATCAATTTTTCCAAGAAAAAAGGTACAAACTGTTTTTACCCAAAAGTGAAACTTGATGTCATTAATCAATTATGAACATCATTTTAAGATTGTATATTGTTTTGTTTTGTCCATGACATATAATAGTTGCTGGATGATTTTATGATTTGTTTTATATCATTAAAAATATCATCTCTTTTAATTTGCATGTATTTCTTTTCCCCATGATTATTATTATATTTTTTAATGTGTGTTTTTATTATGTTTCACAGATGTATTGACTATGTTCTACAAAAATACACAATAATTTTGAGTATTATTATAATAAAGAAGATTGAAAAATTTGCTTTATGCCTGTGGCAATATGGAAAATGGAAGGTACTTGTTCAAAAAATGCTTTGTTTATTAAGGAAATCATAATTTTATTTATTAATTTCATTTCTTTGTTTCTTTGTTAGATGTTAAAATTGTAATTTACAATTTTAGTGTAGATCATTTATCCGATGAAAGAATAATAGATACATGGGATATATTTGTTTATTATGTTGTTGACTAATTTTTAGCTTTATTATTTTACTTAGATTAGTTATACTTGTCATTTTTTTGGTAGTTTTAGTCATATATGAAAGCTAATTAATATTTATGATATGATATAGTCAGAAGAGGTGTAAGACCCATTTTCATTTTAAGATACTTACTAAGGTAAGTAGAGTTATTACCTTTGAGTTATGAGTTGTTTGATTAGTGAGAAGAGGTTAAAACCTTTCTTATGCACTAATCTTGGTGTGATTAAGATTAGTTAAGTTGATGTATGAGTTTGGGTGATTAGAAACCCATTTGGAAGAAGTTTGAGCCTTAAAAATTGCTAAAATAGAGTACACGGGTCGTGTCCAAGTCACACGGGTCGTGTAAAGGATTGTTAGGGCTGTTTTGGGCATTTAGTAGCTGACACGGGCCGTGTTCTACTAACACGGGCCGTGTTTTCTGCAGATTAAATTCAGAAAGCATACAGTAGGATTAACACGGGCCGTGTTCTATAAACTCGGGCCGTGTTACGCGTGCAGACCCTTTAAATGTGCAGAAAACCTCATTTCGGGAAAAATAGATCCCAATTCGATTTCAGAGCATAAAGAGGCGATTTTCTATCAAATTGAAGCTAGAGATTCGTGGGGAAACATAAAGAGACTCGAATCTAACCCCGTAAACGCGCTCTTGATTTCTAATTCATCGAGGTAAGTGATTTCTTCATTTTAGGGGTTTTGAAACCCTAGCTTTGATTTTAGTTATTTAGTTATATATTGTTATCAGGTGAGTACTTCCGAATAATTGAGGGTTCCACATACTAAATTCATATCAGGTGAGTACTTCCGAATAACTGAGTAAGAGTTATACCTTGTTGTATATATATATGTTTTACATATGTGTGTGTGTTGTGTTGATATTGATGTGGCTTAGAGTTATAGTAGTTCTGTTATTTATGGATAACGAGAGACGGGTTACGGTCTATATTTGAGTATAAGATCAGAGTATATGCTAGAGTGAGTGAGTTAAAGAGTTTTGGAGTTTGATTGCCACTACTATGATGGTTGTTATATTTCATTGTGTAATGAGTATATATAAGTGTGTGTGATTGAGTTTATGAGTAGTATCAGTTGTGATACTTATTATTGAGTTGATGATACTAAAAACTAGCTGGTGTTTGTAAGCTAATATGTGTGTAGGTTTCAGAGTTAAGAGAAGGTGAATATTTGCTAATGAGATTAGCAAAGGAGAATGTTGAGAAAGTATACTAACAGAGATTACTGAAGTGTAATTGAGATTACTCACTAAGCTTTATAAGCTTACACTTGAGTTGTTTGTTGTTTTGCAGGTATCTGTAGCAGTGATAAGGGAAGGCATGTGATAAAGAGAGATGAACAACTTAGAGCATGTGCTTTAGTTGTGTTAGGTTTATTTGTAATGCCTGGTCATATTGTAAAGACCTTTTGTGTAATTAATGTTTGATGATAACATATTGTTTTTCCTGGGTTGAGTGCAAGTATACCCATTTTTAATGTATAAGTGTTTGAAAAATTTTAGGTGTACTTCGTATGAGAAACCGGGTGTTACAAGTTGGTATCAGAGCATGGTTTAAGTGAATTAGGTCTTTGAGTATAGAGTCCTAGACTTGAACCAAGGAGGAGAGAGCCCCTATCACATGCTTGGAAAAGATACTGCTGCAGATGTTAGAGTATGAGTTGAGTATAACTCTTATGTTATATTTATTATTTGTTATATGCTGTGTGTGAATACAGGTATTGAGTTAGATGAAGAATGAGTTGAGAAATTGGTCACAGTCGGTTGGACCTACAGAGGATCATGAGACAAGATTTTGGTTGATATGAGATATCAGCTAACGAGTAGACAAGAACTTCAGTTGATAATGAGATGTCAACTGAATATGAGATGAGATACTAATTGAAGCGAGATTCCAGCTGATGGAGAGATTCCAGCTGATGATGAAACGAGTTTCTGGCTGATGGTGAAATTCCAGTTGAAGATGAAATGAGATCCCGGTTGAGGCGAAATTCCAACCAATAATGTGGAAGAGTGTGAGTATAAGCTGAGCATGAGCTAAGAGTTGAGATATGTGAGTGTAGTTGAGTACACTCAATAGTTGAGATCCGAAGTATGCGAGTTTCAGCTAATGAGAAGAAAAGATTGTTGCTATGAGGTATGTAAGTAAATTTTACTTAACATGTTAGTTGTAACGTGTTACGAATGTTTAAATTGTTAATAATACATGCGTTAGAGAAATGTGGTTATAAAGTGTAGTAACCAGCATTGAGATGAGAATCTCGTGTCCATTTGACGTAAGGTTTACATATCACATAATGAGTGCGTTATGATTATGTATAACTGAGAGCATATGTGGTTATTTGACGAGTATTTAGTAATCATGGAGAAGTGTGTATAATGAGAATACACAACTTAAATTTATCGAAAGTTATGTTAATTTTATTGTAAACAAGATTAATTGAGTTATGATATGAATTAGGATGGATAGAAACTCATCTAGGAGAAATTGGATATTAAAAAGAGTATTAGAAACAATTTCTGGTTTCTGCAGCATCAACACGGGCCGTGTTGGAGGAACACGGGTCGTGTTGGGATCCAGAGCAAAACAGAGGATTTTTATTTTGGAAAAACCAGGGCCGAGTTTATCCAACCCAGACCATGCTGTGTCAACAGAAGCAAATAGAAGAAATATTGTGGACTTACACGGGCCGTGTTGAATCTACACGGGCCGTGCTACGTGCACAGATCTGTTTTTAATGTGTGGATTTCTTTCATTTTGATATTGTATATATATTATTAGTTGTTTCACAGATATGACGAGATTTTTGTATACGAGTACTTTGTGGTTGAGACCACATATTTTGTGGAACCACATAACTAGTACTTATGATTGATCATAATGAATGGCTGAGATAGCCAAAAGAGTATGAGTTGAGAAAGACGAAGAGTGTGTAGTTGATTGCACACCATAGCTGATTATGAGTTGACATGTTGAGTGTTGAATTCTATGATTTGGAGTTGTCACATAATGAGATATTTGTGACTGAGATGTCAGAGGACATTTGAGTAACCACATAAAGAGTACTTTGAGGTATAATTGAGAGAACCTAGAGTGGTTCATATAGGCCTTATTGGCCTAGAGATTGAGTTAATTACCGAGTAAAGTGGTTGAGACCATATATTCTGTGGGGCCACATAATGAGTAAATGTGATCGAGACCACATATTCGGTGGGGTCACATATTGAGTAAATGTGATCGAGACCACATATTCGGTGGGGTCACATATTGAGTAAATGTGATCGAGACCACATATTCGGTGGGGTCACATATTGAGTAAGTTTGATCGAGACCACATATTCGGTGGGGTCACATATTGAGTAAGTGTGATCGAGACCACATATTTGGTGGGGTCACATATTGAGTAAAGGTGGTTGAGACCACATATTTTGTGGGGCCACATAATAAGTAAATGTGGTTGAGACCACATATGCTGTAGGACCACATATCGAGTAAATGTGGTTGAGACCACATATGCTGTAGGACCATATATCGAGTAAAGTGGTTGAGACCACATATTTTGTGGGGCCACATAATGAGTAATTGTAATTGAGACCATATGTTATGTGGGGTTACATATTGAGTAATTGAGATTGAGACCACATATTTCTGTGGAACCACATAACGAGTACTTTGTGGTTTGAGTAGTGAAGACCTTGGTGACTCAAACCGAAGAAGGGGTGATGGTGAGTCTTTATGGCTCGATACCGAGAGGGAGATCCGCTAGAGTCAAAGAGGAGATGAATTGAAATTAGAAAATAGTACGAGGTACCATGATTTGATCAAAGGACGGTATGAGATACCGTAACACAGCGTTGACTGGTGAAACCAGAGGATGGTACGGGGTACCATGAGCTGAGGCATGATGGTGTCGAGTGTTGTGCTTGCGTGTAGACATGCATGTACTTTATGATGATGTGAAGTAATGAGACATGTACTATCCTTACATGTGGATAGATATGAACACAGCGGTAAGCTTACATAGCTTGAAACCTTGTGGGTTGAGAAGAGGACGAATTAGAGGCTAAGTAGCAGTATAGAGGTACTGTGAGATAATACAGTGAGTAATACTGTTAAGAAGTGTTGATGTGAGTAAGTACGTTTGTCACGTACTCGTGTTAAAATGTGTGAGATTTCTTGTGTGTTGAACGAGATAGAGTTTTATAAATACGTCTTGAAAAGATGTGAGTTAAAAGGAGGAGGAAAGTAATTGTGTTTGTGATCGATAGGATTCGTTCCTTAGCAATCAAACCAATTACTGCCAATGAGATAAATGCGTGAGTGTCGAGATGACAAAACTATTTAGTCGTATAAGACGATAGATATTAGATTTTATTATAATAAACATGAGTTATTTTCTTGAGATTAATGAGTTAATCGGATAATGAGATATGATCTCACCGTAGAGATTGTGGTGTCAGATTTTTTTTTGGTCATGTGTAGAGATTGCGATGAGTTGTATATATATATATCCTATACTGTGTCATTCTGATGAATTGGAGATTGAGATGATAATGATGGATAATTTATTTAATTATAAATTATCGAATTTAATAGAGCTAATGATTTAGTGAGAATGTGATGTGGATTGTCCACATAAGAGAGGATATAATAAGTGAGTACATCGAGAGAAACAACATGAGGTATGTTGTTGAACTGAGATAAAGAGGAGCCATTTGGTTGAGGATTATGAGTTGTGTATTGAGTGAAAACCTAATATGTGTGCTGAGGTGGGAACGGAGATAAATAAGCTTTTGGAAAAGTTGTAATTGGTTGTAGAGATAAGACAACTAAGACGGGATATGTGTGACCAAAGTGTTAAGAGTTAAATAACAAATTCAGAGGAGGCGTGAGTGAAACTCGAGATAGTTTCTAATATTTTGTTATTTATAAATTTTTATCCTAGTATTTGTGAGCTGTGTTAGTAGGAGAAATCGTAACTGGTAAGTTGGGATTGCGGGAACGAATTGAGAGAGTATGAGTTGTAAACGGTGAGACCGTTTTTCTTATTGAGTTAGAGTAAATCATTTCAATGAGATTTGAAATGGAAGTTGAATCCTAAATAGTTAATTGAGATTAATGTTACAAGTAATATGAGTGTATATAAATGAGGATAGTGATTGGAGTATCACTTGAGGAGTAAGGTGAGACACCTGGTTGTCGACAAAGCTAAAACGAAAGGTGTGTTCTAAAAAGAGTAAGTAATTGCCTACGTGGCAATGATGATAATCAATATGACTATAGAGATCATCTTATTAGGATGATATATTATGAGTAAATGAGGTGTGACAGTGTGTATATGTCATGTGAGATGACGAGATGATAATGTCATTGTTCTATGCGATGTGTGTTTGCAGTGGTGAGGTGGTTATAGAGGCCACACCTATTCTAAGAGATTCCAAGGACGGAATCTTTTGAAGGAGGAGAGAACTTGTAAGACCCATTTTCATTTTAAGATACTTACTAAGGTAAGTAGAGTTATTACCTTTGAGTTATGAGTTGTTTGATTAGTGAGAAGAGGTTAAAACCTTTATTATGCACTAATCTTGGTGTGATTAAGATTAGTTAAGTTGATGTATGAGTTTGGGTGATTAGAAACCCATTTGGAAGAAGTTTGAGCCTTAAAAATTGCTAAAATAGAGTACACGGGTGGTGTCCAAGTCACACGGGTCGTGTAAAGGATTGTTAGGGCTGTTTTGGGCATTTAGTAGCTGACACGGGCCGTGTTCTACTAATACGGGCCGTGTTTCCTGCAGATTAAATTCAGAAAGCATATAGTAGGATTAACACAGGCCGTGTTCTATAAACCCGGGCCGTGTTACGCGTGCAGACCCTTTAAATGTGCAGAAAACCTCATTTCGGGAAAAATAGATCCCAATTCGATTTCAGAGCATAAAGAGGCGATTTTCTATCAAATTGAAGCTAGAGATTCGTGGGGAAACATAAAGAGACTCGAATCTCACCCCGTAAACGCGCTCTTGATTCCTAATTCATCGAGGTGAGTGATTTCTTCATTTTGGGGGTTTTGAAACCCTAGCTTTGATTTCAGTTATTTAGTTATATATTGTTATATATGTTGTTAGTAGATTGTTGGTGGATACCTTTAGAGTTATTGGTGTGATTATTGTCGTGTTTGTACGGTTGAATGAGTAGAACCATGAATTTGGAGGTTTCGGTAAATATAGAGTTGATATTTACCGTTTATACTCCTTTTTCCTCTTTTGATTGATACATCTTTGAGATAGATGTTATTGAGATGATTGTGGATGTTGGAGAATGGAATTAGCCTATGGTGATATAACCAAGTCTAGCGAACAGGAGCCCGGTACGCGTAAATTGAGGGTTCCACATACTAAATTGATATCAGGTGAGTACTTCCGAATAATTGAGTAAGAGTTATACCTTGTAGTATATATATATGTTTTACATATATGTGTGTGTTGTGTTGATATTGATGTGGCTTAGAGTTATAGTAGTTCTGTTATTTGTGGATAACGAGAGACGGGTTACGGTCTATATTTGAGTATAAGATCAGAGTATATGCTAGAGTGAGTGAGTTAAAGAGTTTTGGAGTTTGATTGCCACTACTATGATGGTTGTTATATTTCATTGTGTAATGAGTATATATAAGTGTGTGTGATTGAGTTTATGAGTAGTATCAGTTGTGATACTTATTATTGAGTTGATGACACTAAAAACTAGCTGGTGTTTGTAAGCTAATATGTGTGCAGGTTTCAGAGTTAAGAGAAGGTGAATATTTGCTAATGAGATTAGCAAAGGAGAATGTTGAGAAAGTATACTGACAGAGATTATTGAAGTGTAATTGAGATTACTCACTAAGCTTTATAAGCTTACACTTGAGTTGTTTGTTGTTTTGCAGGTATCTGTAGCAGTGATAGGGGAAGACATGTGATAAAGAGAGATGAACAACTTAGAGCATGTCTTTTAGTTGTGTTAGGTTTATTTGTAATGCCTGGTCATATTGTAAAGACCTTTTGTGTAATTAATGTTTGATGATAACATCTTGTTTTTCCTAGGTTGAGTGCAAGTATACCCATTTTTAATGTATAAGTGTTTGAAAAATTTTGGGTGTACTTCGTATGAGAAACCGGGTGTTACAAGAGGTGAGGTAGTACCATCGAGAAATAAAAAAAGAAACTAGGTATTGAACAATCAAAGTTGGATATGTGAGATGAATGGGTGCTCATGAAAGTGAAAAAAAGCAAGCATGATTTTCAAGCATTGTCCAATTGTATCAAGAAATGACTCTTACTTAAAGATCGACTTGTGACTTCTAGAACTTAAACAAGTTGTAGTAATGACTGCGGAACAAGTTTCTTACATAATCACTATGTTATCTCAATACAACTACAATTTCTTTTTAAGCAGGTTGTAGTTCTATTGGTCGAATCTAACGTTTGGAGAAAATACAATTACCGACATAAATATTACCAGTTGATTGCTCTGTGTCGCTTTACATCATCAAAAAGAAACTATTTGTCAAAAAAAAAAAAAAATTCTGCATGCCAAAATAAAACTAATCATTATTAGGCCAAAGTATTCACTGAGGTGAAATCAATGGTCGCCCGCCGCATTGCACGGGTAGACCACTAGTACATATACATATATATTTGTATGTATACATAGAACGTATATTGTTTTCTTAATCATCTCAATCACAATCCGTTAAAGCACATTTGTAGATATTTATCGTAGTCATGTTCAAATGATCAAGCGTTTTCAATATACCACTCATACATCCTAATAGGTATGTTAGTTAATTAACCAATTTATTTCGCTCTTCAAATTTGTGAATCCTTTGTTGATAACTTGACAGTGGGATTGGGATAACATATGTATGTATATATGTTAATTAATATCCTTACACTTAACTATATTTATCCATGTGTCGACATCCGTTTTGTTTTAAATAAACAAAGAAATGATTTTACCTCCATGGCCAAATACGAATACTCATGCAACGTACAAATCAACCAACTAATCAACGTAATGCATCATGAACATCCCTCGCAGTTCCACTATTCTGGTAAGTGTCATAGTGTGATGTCCACCGATCGAGAGGAAGTGATCAAAGAATCACTAGATAGTCATGCTTTGATCTAACCCGCAGTGTAGTTTAAACCCGCCTCCATATCGAATCTACCGTCAATCTTTAGATAATTAGATGGCTCTCACTTCAATCCCAACGAATCAGATTTGCAACACTCCTCGCATGAACCAACTTGTTACAATGACGTCAACCGACTCAATATTATCATTCGCTTCATCATTGCGAGATTGGCAAAACACCAGGAGGTCATACGTAGCCTTTGAATGCCTCGCTAGAACTCGCTGCAACAATCCCGTGCTATGTGTCACCTCCTTCTCCGGCAGACCAACTCCGATCACAACCACAGCACACCCTCACGGCTGTGTCTCTGTCCCGCTACTTTTCTCTATCCCTTGGTTTCTCTGATTCTCGGCAAAGAGGAAACACACCAAGAAGACACGATACGATGGGCTTCAACGGAAAACGACTAAAAGAATTGAGCGTAGGTTTAGAAGTCCATGGGTTAATTGGCTTAATTGGTTTTTTTTTGGAACCAGCGAATACATATGGTTTCACCTAAGGGTAATCGGCCGCAACCCAGGGCGGTTGGCGATTACCTAAGGCGCAAAGACCTTTCCCTCCACTTAATTCGCCTACAGGAAAATCCCCCACATGGGGTTAGTCGGAGTCGAACTCCAGACCTCCCACCACATGGGTATATAACCCGGGTGCATTCACCCAGCTAGGCTGGGCTTAATTGGTTTTAATCAAGAATTAATTAATCCCTTGAATACGGCGACTTAAATACCCTGAACGTCTCGTTGATTCTTGATTCTTTTAAGAGAGTTTCAATTACAACCTTCCAAGTTTCTCTGATTGACATGATTAGCCCCTAGCCATAATAACGTAATATATTAAGTTTATTTTCTGACTTTTTAAGTCCCTCGGCAAAGTTATATTTCTTATTAAGTCACCAATTTTGAGTTATTATTATTATTATTATTATTATTATTATTATTATTATTATTATTATTATACATCTTTTATTTAGTATTTTAAGTTGGAAAATACGCTAAAAAGGTCAAATACGAGAACGGGTGTTACATCATTCGAATTTAGCTACGATTTAACATTAAAAATGTGACAATTACAAGCCATGGTCAAACATTGTGGCCAAATGTTGCCATATGTCATGGTCTTTTTGATGTGCATAGATTAATTTTGTGATGGTTTTTATAAAAGACGATAGATATATATATGGTAATATGAAACAATTGTTTATGTATCTAAATAATTGAGTCAAATTAGTTACATGAATCCATCGTAGCAAAAAAAATTATATGTTCACAAAAATTTAATATGTGACCAAAGGGTAACATTTATTACTCACATAGGTTTATTATGGTAGAAATATAATGTATGTAGCAACAATAATTTTCTGATATACTCACATGACTATATGGTATACAATTGCCACAAAAAAATTATGTTTATAAAAAGTTTAAGGTCATGGTTTAATTGATTCAATGTGTCTAAAATATAACAATAATCACATTAGATAATATTTGTGTGTCTGAATAATGTTAAATGCCACTAGATAATATTTGTGTGTCTGAATAAAAAATACATGTGAATATATGGTAAATAATATCCATACCAATACAAAATACATATGTGTCTATCAGGAGTGTTGATAAAAAATGTATCTATAAGGAGTATATTGTCTAAGTTTACTTGATTAAGTGTGTCTAAATAAATGCAATAGTCATAACAAATAGTATTTGTGTGTCTATACGATATCATAAGCTCCTAAAAAATAAATGCATTCGACTATATTGCAAATAATAGTCTTGCTGATACAAAAAATACATGTGTGTCTGTAAGGAGTGTATGCCTATGGTTTAGTTGATTTTTTGTGTCCAAAAGGTAACAAATAGTTACTTGAAATATTATTGTGTATATAAGTATTTTTTGGTTACAGTTAAACTGATTTTTTGTGTCCAAAAGAGAACTAATACTGGATTAGTTTTAATGTGTGCATATATTTTTTTAATTGATTTTGGACGTCCAAAAGGTTACAAATAGTTATATCGAAACATTTTTGTCGTTGAAACCTTCTTTGATCATTATTCTATGTCACGCTTTTGAAGCCAAAGTTCTAGAATGCCTCCACATAACGTATCGTTCCCATAAGTGGCTATTATACTTGCATTATTGAAGATTCCTGGCATATATCAAGGCTGTCAAGCTTTTATGTTTTCTTGTTGAGGGAAGTGGTCCAACTAAACAAGTTTGAAAAAGATTTAAGGTTATCGGCAGGGACGATTGTTGAAAAAATTCATGGGCATTAGGCTAGTAAGAATTTTTCTAGAAAGATCCAACAACACCAACTTCCTATAGTTTACAAGAATTATAGGTATTTTTCCTTATAAATTATCAACCTTCAATTCCAATTCATTCAACAACGAAAGATTTGCTATAAAATCTGGAAATTTCCTAATGAAGTTGTTATCATGTAAATATAATAAGTTTGCCTTTCCAAATTTACCAATTTCAATAGGAATCTAATTAAGTTGCGGATAACATCTCTAACTTCACAAGATTCCATGTCCTAGAAGGTAAGTCCACATATATGATGTATTTGAAAGGTTTTAAGCAATATATGAACTAATAAACCTAAGTTCACATGCAACCTAATAAAAGATCTATGTTTTTCTATCAATGAACATATAATATAATTCCTAAGGCCAACAATTAATCTCTAAAGAATTTGGATAACAAAAACCAACCTTTGATTCTTGATCCAGAAGCTAGTAGCAAAATTATCCTGTCTCAACTGGAGTCACACCCAAGCAGGAGGAGAAAAACAGCAGCGTTCCAGAGAGACTCAGAAAGTGGCGCAGGTATAAGGGTTCCAGGAGGTTCCTTTTATAGCCTCCAAGGGTTACAGTCAAAACCCTAGAGGAGCCTCCTTAATGGACAAGCCTGTTGACCATTTGGACCAAGCCTTCTAAACCCTAATTAGGGTTTCGAAATTATGGAGGTGGCCTCCACAATTTCGACGACTTTAAGGCTTACACTGGCTAGCCAGTTATTCAACTATTGAATAATTACAAAACCAGTCCCTGCACTTTTAATTAATTAAATTAATCACTAAATTAAATCCAAATAATTCTAGATTAATTTCTAATTAATTATTATAGTTTCTAATTAATATATTAACACTTAAATATATTAATAAACTATTTATTTTATTTCAATTGATTTATTAAACAATTAATAAATCAACATTTCTCTCTACTGAACTCTACACCAACCTCTAGCTATGAGGGCAACCCAAATGGACTTTGATTCAATTAATAAAATAAATACAATTTATAAGTCATGGCTTAGACACCTAATCCAACAGTCTCCCACTTGGATAAGTCTATGACTTTAATTGTTCTTTTATCTTTAGATTAATCAACAACCTGCAGCTTCCTAGAAACTGCTACCGAACTCTTACCCAGTCAGTTTTGTCCATAGATAAGTGATCATATGATCCTTCGTCCAACAAGATATTTTTGAACACGAGACATGGATTGAGATCAATCTCTTTCCGATACTCTGTTTCCCGATTTCCGATTTTGTATATGACATAAGACTTCTGATAAAACACATCAATTCAGTCCTGGCTAGCCAGCACTTTAGTCAACTTCAAAAACATCGAGAGGCCTACAGATATCTGTTTCCCATCAGGGTCAAGGAACGAATAAGCTTAGACTCATATGCTTGTGTCTTTTACTCATCAAAATTGCGCACAACAATACGTTTTATAACATCGAGTTACCGATGCGTTTACGCATTATCAATGCACAACTGACTTGCAAATTTCAACTCATATGTCTCTGCTTCAAGACCATAAGATATTATCGTCTCAAAATTTCTTATGATGTAATCCATGAAGCAATCTATTGAGCGCGGGTTTATCCAATACTCAAATCTCTATTTCTAAGTACTCATGAACGTTATGGCAGTCTTACTGCAATGTCTAACTCCTTAGACAATCCACAAACCAATTCACGACAGTCATAGTTCATACTTACTCCCTAAAAGTATGAGCGACTGTGGACCTTTGAATAATCAAATTACTCAGGAAGTAAAACATGCGAAAAGTGAAACATAAAATCTGACTGGTAGCTACTACTGCTTATTACCAAGTCTCCACGAGGTAATCACCAAGTCGGATCCTTCATAAACTTATTATTGGTTTCTAGATTTCTTTTAAACTTTTAAATCATGTTTTATATCTATGTCTATATGACCTTTCACTCTTTCTATGTATCCAAAATGTCTTACATCGATACATAAATCCAATCGGACACTCTTCCGATAATATCTCAATTTTTCATTCTGTCATTCTCACTTATAACTCCATTCTGGTGACGTGTACTGTGACTTCCCATGGTTCTCGGGATCTTTAGTCCACATGACTGCACCCTAAGACTATTTCGAGGTGTTGTGATGTGCCGGTGACCCACATGCGCTCCATCACAAAGCCAACGAAACCTTTAACCATTAAGTCCTATAGCACCAAGTTTTACCTATTTGAAACTCTTTTCAAATTATTATTAACATTCACCCTAATGATTTCTCACGTCTGTTCAAAATGCATTCAGTATTCCCAGCCAGGTTATATCCTGAATCCGACTTACCATGCTCTAGGCATTAACTCATCAGGACATGTTGATGACACTTCCGATCGATCCAAGAAGCTCGTGGAATCCGATCTAATCTTATTCCAAACCCTTTTGGAATCTTAAGATTCCTTATAATCTATGTGTCACGACTTTTGATAACTATTTCCTTTCGGAGACTCTTTCTCATGCATCTTGAATCTTACCAAGATCATGCTTACAATGGCTAGGTCAATACTGATGATTACATCTATCCGATAGACGTCTAAGTTTGTTGTACCTTCCTTATATCTCTCATGCCAAATTATCACACTTTGCAATGATAGTGAACTCCTTTCCTGGGGCTATGCATCTTGAATCCCATCAATATCATATTGGCAGAGTTTTGATCTATCTCATAGATGTTCACAACCACCTGAGTATGCCGTATCTCTATTAAGTCTTTCATAGCGATCTGTCTCTTAACACCAAGTCGTTACACTTTGTAATGATAAGAGACGTTTCCTAGAAATGGTATGTAATCCACATATAGTGATAGTAGATGACAGCGACACTCCCACTAGCTTTGACACGGTTATGGACTATTCACGAAATCCAGAACTTATAGCACATTTTAAGAATCTGAAATCCAAACCATTCTGACATCTTAATGGAAATCTTTCAGGCTATTCACAAAATCCAATCTTTTGGCATATTTTGAGAATCTGAATATCCTTTCTTGCGAGATGCCCGTAGGGTTAATCCCGGGCCCATGTACCTTTGTATGGGCACACTCTTTGTGAGTCCCTATTAGTGTATCGGTGATCCACACGCGCTCCACTAACGAATCACAACGTGCCATGCAGTATCCTTTTGGATTTCATCCTCTATTAAGAGTGTTTCTCCCAAAATCAATTACTTGACTCTGAGTATCGTCTCACTCAACCAGATGTTCTGAAAAGTACATTTCTATCCATGCGGCTTTCTTTTGATGATTCAATTACTCCTACTGGTTTTTAGACCAGGTGTAAAATCAATCAAACTATTATATAGACTGTGTCTCGCCCTAAGGTTCTCCTATTTGGCAGCAACCAGGCTCACCAATGCTTCCAAGTAGTCGGATTGCTAATCCGTACCAACTTTAGTGTTTTATCACTAATCGGTATGTCACCCCGATCATAACACCTTATGACGGTGACCAACACTACTGGTTAAAAGAAGAGTATGTCAGGTTAAACAGAAATCTGATTTCTGCTCCAAGTCTAGTGATGACTAAAGGTTCTTTCACTTGGCTAATCTTGAACTCATTCAGGACTGTCCTAACTCCCACTGTTTCCTTAGAATATGAATCCTTTCTAAAAGGGATCTTCTTTTACAGGTATAACGGGATAGCCAATGAAACAACATTGCTGATCAGGTTCAGGCTTGTCACGAGGTTCGGACGAACGCTACATGACCCTGGACTTTCTATGTACACGTGGGACGATCCCAGCCTTAAATTTCAAACAGTGTCTACAAAACCTACTTAGTCTAAGATGTGGTCGGAATATGGTTTCAATGGTCTGACTGGTTGAGTATTCTATTCATCAGAAACTAATTGAATATGTATCTCATACATCGAGGGTCGAACTATTTCGACCGATGCTCCATCATCTTCCCTAAAACACATTATAACCATTAATGTTCTTGGAAGAGAATAAATTGTGAAACATTTTCTCAGTTTATGATGTCACTCAGGTTCTGTGGATCTTATACTTCCTTTGAAGTCCTTGAAATGTTCAAGGTTTCAATTCAATCGCTTATTCTGATAAGCGAAGCCATGTCGGTCATACTGATTGACAAATATCGTAAAGTATACCTAATTGTGTTCTTTTCGAAGATTCGAGCAATACACATCAAGTGATGTGTCCGTTGCTCATAATCTTGACGTCTTTTACATCTCTATGTAAATTTATGACTTTGTTAATTTTGTTCAATATTTGCAATCATCACCTGACTCTAAGTCAACTGATTCCAAAATCCTATCCTCTGGATCTTTGGGTGATTCATTTCTTGCCACATGTGCTTTATTAAGAACTTAATCATCACGTGACTCTAAGTCAAATGATTCCAAAGTCCTGTCCAACTGGTTCTTTGGGTGATTCATTTCTTGCCACATATGTTTTATTAAGAACTCAATTCATCATGTGACTCTAAGTCAAATGATTCCAAAGTCCTGTCCAACTGGATCTTTGGTTGAAATGATTCTTATAAAGTTTATTATAACAATCATAGAGGACACAATTTCTGAATCCAAACACTTTGGATGCATCAACATTCAAGTTATTACTATTCATGCATATAACACACTCATACAACATTTCAAGGATAATTCAAACAACCATGTGTTAAAAGAAAATCAACAATTTTATTAAAACAAAAAATCCTTGAACAATGTATTATATGATAAACAATGTGACACGCATCTAATAAGCTAATAACAAGATTTTAATATCTAACTAAACTTCAAAACTGCATGAGCTGGAAATCCAATCCAAATGTGCTCCTATGCGCCAAAGTCTCGTACCCTACAGATTCCCTACATACAAACCAAATGTGACTATCACATCATGTATCAAGGAATTATGGATCAGAAGTTTTGAGGTTTTTAGATATACGTGAGTTTCCAAAGGATTTCGACCTTGGAGCGTCTTCCAATCTTTCCGTGACTGTATCCGATCCTATGGATTCCCAGTTTGAGATATGTCCAGACGATCTGGATCGTTTCTTGATGCGTCTCTTCACTGGACTCAATCCAGAAGTAGCTAAACCATTGGAGCTATGCCTGTCCATGATTGACTCGTATAAAGTCAACAGTGAACGCATTTCCATAATAGTCTTTTTCTGGTCTTCCCTTCTATATGTCTGAATGAACAGATCGTACCTATCAGTCAGCGAATCAATTAGGATGTTAACACTCATTTCCTGACTAATTGGGTGACCGAGTTTGTACAATTTGCCCATGTATCCTTCAATCTTGAGGACATGCGAATCGATGCTACTTCCTTCTTTTAGCTTGCACTCTACAAGTCTTTTGAAGATCCTAGCTCGTTCCTCTTCAACCGGTTCTTGGAACTTTTCCTCAACCAGTTGTATTAACTCATACGGCCTCAGGGATTCAAAAACCCTGCGGAACTCGGGGTCAATGGTCAATAGCATGAGGTCACGAACTTCCTCGGATTCATCAAATAAGAGGTCATGCTCATCATAAAGACCTCTTATGATCTATGCAGTTATCGCGGTCAAAACTGTAATCACGGTAACCGACCGCTATTTAATTTTGCGGTTCTCGCGGTGGTATAGCGGTGATATAGCGGCTTTTAGTAATATGTATAATTTATGTAGAATTTATATATTATACTATTACTAGTAGAATTAATATGTAATCGCGGTGGTATAGCAGTGGTATAGCGGTGGTATTGCGGTTCTCGCAGTGGTATCGTGCTAAATAGCAGCGCAATTAGCGGAACTGCGATAACTAACCGCTAAAATGAACCGCTATTATAAAAACCAGCGCGAACCGCGATACCGGCGCAATACCGGTGCTATACCGGCGCGATTAACTGCCCAGCTTATGATGACATGTTTCGGTGGAATCGGGATCAGATACTCAATGAGATGTAGCTTCCCAGCAATAATGAGAACCCGTCTCCAATTGCGAAGCCATTCCTTATTGTTTAGGCCAGTCAGCCTTTCCATATTTAGCAGGTGCTTTCCGAGGCTCTCAGAAATGGGTGAAGGAGGAGAATTGACACTTGATTTAGACATCTACAAGAACCAGAATTTATTAGTTTAGTTTTAATCCTTTTAAATAATTACCCAAATTATTATTTAATAAGGCTCGGACCCAAAATGCCCCAACTATGGTGTGAAGATGGATGCCGTAATCACAACATAATGGTCATTAAGGTAGATAGACACTTATCAATTTGAGTCCAATGAAATTCCTAGATCTGTGAGATTCATTGAACTGTTCAATGTCATGTTTAATCTCGGATATGCCCCACTGTTTGTGACTGGGATACCGAGGATCACAAACCGGGTGTAAATAACCATGCAAGTTAGCTTGGTACTCTCGAAGTCAATTACCATCTCTAATTGACGTGCCGGTTAACCACCCACGCTCCATCAACATTGGTAAGATCGAGAAACCCATTGCAACTCTTTGTGAACCCCTATTGGTGTGCCGGTTAACCATACACTCTCCACCAATGTTTCACAAAGTGCAATGTGCAACTTCATGGATTAGCATCAATTCAGATTTCTCCTAAAGTAACTAGATTTAGGATTTTAAGAATTGTTCTAGTACTTTCAATTACAGCGTTATACTTTTAATGAGAATTAAGCGGTCCTATCAAACCTGTTCGGCTAACGACGCTCGACTTACCAGGAGAGCGGTGGGTGAGAGTGGACACCCATTAGACTACCATTTTATAGGCAGTCGCCTTATACCCTCTTTATAGGACAGTTTTGTGAATGAGGCCTACTAACGGTATGACTAACTAATTTATCTTATATATAAAATATTAACTATTAATCATAAAATATATAAGATGTATTTTAAACTATTTAAAATATTTCTGGTTTAATCTTTTAATTTTCTAAAATTAACTCTTTAATTTAAAATTAAATTTAAACCTTTTAAAATATTTTGGATTTAATCTTTTAATTATATTCGCTAATTAACCTTTAATTTTCGAGAATTAAATTTAAATCCTTAAGTGATTTAATTTATCTTATAATTAACATTTAATTAAATTAACTAAATCTAAGATAGGCATCACAAAATTAATTAAATTAATTTCCTATCTTAATCCCCTAGATCACGAAAAAAGCAAGAAATGGGATCAAGGTTCCAATTATTTAATAGATCTTAGTTACCAAAAATAACAACCTACTTTCCAATCATGCATAAAATCGCCAAAACAAGGGGTGGAGGCTAGGGTTTTCAAAACCCTAGACACAAATTTCGATCAAGGCCTTCCAAGGGTTATATTTTTCGCAAAACCGTTGGTCACAAAACAATTATAGCAATTCACATAGAAAAACAGCCAAGGCTCTACTGAAAGGTTTTAAGCAATCTATGAACTAATAAACCTAAGTTCACATGCAACCTAATAAAACATCTATGTTTTTCTATCAATGAACATATAATAAAATTCCTAAGGCCAACAATTAATCTATAAAGAATTTGGATAACAAAAACCAACATTTGATTGTTGATCCAGAAGCTAGCAGCAAAATTATCATGCCTCAAATAGAGTCACACCCAAGCAGGAGGAGAAAAACAGCAGAGTTCCAGAGAGACTCAGAAAGTGGCGCAGGTATAAGGGTTCCAGGAGGTTTATTTTATAGCCTCCAAGGGTTACAATCAAAACCCTAGAGGAGCCTCCTTAATGGACAAGCCTGTTGACCATTTGGACCAAGCGTTCTAAACACTAATTAGGATTTCGAAATTATGGAGGTGGCCTCCACAATTTCGCCAACTTTAAGGCTTACACTGGCTAGCCAGTTATTCAACTATTGAATAATTACAAACCAGTCCCTGCACTTTTAATTAATTAAATTAATCAATAAATTAAATCCAATTAATTCTAGATTAATTTCTAATTAATTATTATAGTTTCTAATTAATATATTAACACTTAAATATATTAATAAACTATTTATTTTATTCCTATTGATTTATTAAACAATTAATAAATCAACATTTCTCTCTACTGAACTCTACACCAACCTCCGGCTATGAGGGAAACCCAAATGGACTTTGCTTCAATTAATAAGATAAATACAATTTATAAGTCGTGGCTTAGACACCTAATCCAACAGATGGGGTGATGTGGGTCCTTTTCCTATTACTAAGTTATTATAATAAGAGCAAGTTACACTTTTGGTCCTTGTGAATTGCACAAAATCATACTTTTGGTCCAACTAATGAAAATTTGATATGGTTAGTCCTTGTTGTTTCCAAATATTGCACTAAAGTCCCTAAGGTTGTTACTATCTATAATGCTTCATTAATTGTCTGTCAAAATGATGAAATTGTTCTTGTATTTATATTCTTATTTTTATTTTTCCTTATTTTTATTTTAGTACTTAAATAACGACCAATTACCACCACCATCACGGATACCAGCACCATCACATCACCCTACCACCACCACCACATCACCCACCACTAGTCACCAATCATTTACATCTAGGAGCCAAAATGTACTCTACCAATCAATAATATCGAAGAGAATTACTTGGTTCGTTCTGATTGGAATTTGGGGTTTTTGAAGGGAATGTAGATGCCAATTCGAATGAAATTGAGGTGGATATGGAGTCCAAATTAGGGTCTCATGTCGAAAATTATGCTAACCATGATGGCTTCGATGATGATTATTATAGGTTTACCATTGCTGATACTATGGACGAGTTTTTGTGTCCAAATGAGCAAGGGCCCGTCATGGCGCTTGATCTGAATCGAGCCATTCATCTATTGATTCAAGTGCTTTGAAATTTTTCATGGGGTGTATTGACGGTTTTATATATAGTGTCTGATTCCTTCGAAGCGAGTGGAGATGGAAGATGGTCCCACCATGGATAGCGACTTAGATGAGAAAACCATTCTTCTCCTTTACTAGGATACTTTCCATCGAGACGATGATAATTGAACACCGACCCAAACGACAACATAAATGGAGATTTTGATTGGGAGGAAGTGGATGACGAATCGACGTAAGGGTTTTGAGCATGTTTTTCGGTGTAACGAGAGAGGAGCTTGATGTGGTGGCATGTGTTGAAAGTAGATATGGTTGCAGAAAGTTGCCCTTAACGAAAGCAGATGAGCTGCCGACTATGATAGATGGAAGCGTCGCATATTATTGAATGAACAAGGGCTAGGGCTTTTATCTAAGGTATACAATTTTCAGGTGTGGTCTCTAAAGTTCATATGTTCTTTTGGAAACCACATGGACCAACCATATAAAATTTTCAATTGTTAGACCAAAAATATGATTTGGTACAAACCACAGAGACCAAACATATAATTTACTCTTAAAATAATAAAGTAAATATTTAAAAAGTAAAATAAATAGAAAATACTATTTTGCCTTTTCTATTTATTTTACTTTTTAAATATTTACTTTATTATTTTGTAATTCAATGAAAATGACAAACCATAAACACCAATTTTGTAATTTTGTTTAAATAATAATAATAATAATAATAATAATAATAATAATAATAATAATAATAATAATAACAACAACACACAAAAAAAATACAAAGTCTGTACAGTGATTATTTGTTTTCTTCGAAACAGACATTTTAAAACTCGTAATCACATTATTTGTTAATCAATATGTTAAGTGGAATATCATCTGCCATTTTAAAACTCGTTATCTTGGATTGGATCATTATTCATCATCAATGTAGAAGAGATTATGGTTGGTTTATGTTGGTGATTTTAGTGTCACCAGGTCATTTTATGTAATTGGAACTAACATGTGAGCTAAGGGGTTTTTTGTTTGTAACCTAATATATGTTCGAGTATGTGCGGAGTGCACGCATGTATGAGGTCAAATAAATAGTCGGTTCGACGACAAGTCGGGGGTCCGTGGGCAGCGCCCCTGGGCTCGAGGTTTACAAAGGGGAGCGTCCCTTTAGCGGGGTGTAGGGGCAGCGCCCCTAGAGGGGGTTCCAGGGGTCGAGCCCCTGGCTGGGGTCCCGCTAGGGGCAGCAGCGTCCCTCAGCGGGGTTTGGGGTAGCGCCCCAAAAGGTCTTCGGAATTTACAAGTGGTTACATAGTGGAAAATCGTATTTCTTGAGGGTGCTTGTGGTAAAACTGACTAATTTCGTCAGTTTTGGAAACCATGAAATCCCTCATAAATTCGTCACTTGTTACCAAAGCAACCGATGACGGCAACCCTAAAGCCCATGATGGCTACCCTAGACGAAACCCTAATCCACTCATTTTTTATAAATACGGCTATCCTCATTGAGGAGGGTGAAGGGTTTTCTAGCAAACAATGAACACAAAATAATCTTATGGTTCACATGCAACCCTAGAAAGATCTATGTTTTGTACTATGAAGATAATAAACTAAAAAACCTAAAGGCCAACAATAATTTCTAAAGATTGAATAAGAAGAACCAACCTTTGAATCTTGTTCTTGAAGCTAGCAGCAAAAGTATCCTGCCTCAAATGAAAGTCATACCCACAGCAATGGAGAAGACAGTTTAGCAGAGTTTATCTTGATGTAAATGGCACAGAAAATGAGGGTGCCAGGTGCCTCCTTTTATAGCCTCCAAGGGTTACAGCTGAAACCCTAAGGAGCCTCCAAATGGGCAAGCCTGTTAACCATTTGGACAAGGCTTTCCTTAACCCTAATTAGGGTTTCGAGATCCTTATGGTGGCACCACAAATCTCGCCACCTTTAACCCCTATCCACTGGCCAGCCTTTTATTCAACTATTGAATAATTACAAAACCAGTCCCTGCACTTTTAATTAATTAATTTAATCACTAAATTAAATCCAATTAATTCTAGATTAAATCTCAATTAATTATTATAGTTTCTAATTAATATATTAACACTTAAATATATTAATAAACCATTTAATTAATTCTATTGATTTATTAAACAATTAATAAATCAACCTTTTACTCTACTGAACTCTATCCTGACCTCCAGCTATGAGGGCAACCCAAATGGACTTTGCTTCAATTAACAAGATAAATATAGTTGTAAAGTCATGGCTTAGACACCTAATCCAACAGTCTCCCACTTGGATAAGTCTATGACTTTAATTTATCTTCTGATTAATAGAAAACCTGCAGCTTCCTAGAAACTGCTGCCGAACTCTGACCCAGTCAGTTCTGTCCAAAGATAAGTGATCATATGATCCTTCGTCCAAAAAGATATTTCCAGACACGAGACATGGATTGAGATCAATCTCTGTCTGGTACTCTGTTTCCCGATTTCCGATTCTACTTATGACTTTCGGAATTCTAATTGAACACATCAATCTAGTCCAGGCTGGCCAGCACTTAAGTCAACTTCAAAATCATCGAGCGGCCTACAGATATCTGTTTCCCATCAGGGTCAAGGAACGAATAAGCTTTTACTCATATGGTTGTGTCTTTTACTTATCAAATCATACACAACAATGCGTTTTATAACATCGAGTTACCAATGCGTTTCGTATCATCAATGCACAACCGACTCGTAAATTTCAACTCATATGTCTCTGCTTCAAGATCATACGATATTATCGTCTCAACATTGCTCGTGATGTAATCCATGAAGCAATCTATTGAGCACGGGTTTATCCAATACTCAAATCTCCATTTCTAAGTACTCATGAACATTGTAGCA
Organism: Cichorium intybus; assembly: GCA_023525715.1. Lineage (NCBI taxonomy): Eukaryota > Viridiplantae > Streptophyta > Magnoliopsida > Asterales > Asteraceae > Cichorium > Cichorium intybus. The sequence goes on from CM042011.1 coordinate 111,105,950, forward strand.
GTCTTACTGCAATGTCTAACTCCTTAGACAATCTACAAACCAATTCACGACAGTCTTTGTTCATACTTACTCCCGAAAAGTATGAGCGACTGTGGACTTTTGAATAATCAAATTATTCGAGAAGTGAAACATGCAAAATTGAAACTTAAAATCTGACTGGTGGCTACTATTGCCTAATTACCAAGTCTCCACGAGGTAATCACCAAGTCGGATTTTACATAAACTATTATCGGTTTCTAGATTTTAAACTATTTAATTCGTATTATGTATCTATGTCTACTTGACCTTTCATTCTTTCTATGTGTTCAAATGTTATACATTTATACACTTTATACGATCGGATATCCTTCCGATGATATTTCAATTTGGCCATACTGTCATTCTCATTAACAACTCCATTCTATGTACTGTGACTTTCCATGGTTCTCGGGATCTTTAGTCCACATGACTGCATTCTAAGACTATTTTGAGGTGTTACGATGTGCCGGTGAGCCACACGCGCTCCATCGGAATGCCAACGAAATTCTTTAACCATTAAGTCCTTATTTGAAAAACTCTTTTCAAATTGTTATCAACATTCACCTCAATCATTTTCCAATGATTTCTTACGTATGTACAAAATCCATTAAGTATTCTCAGCCAGGTCATATCCTGAATTTGACTCACTATGCTCTAAGCATTAAGTCATCAAGACATGTTCATGACACTTCTGATCGATCCAAGAAACTTGTTGGATTCGATCTAGTCCTATTCCAAACCCTTTTGGAATCTTAGGATTACTTATAATCCTTGTGTCACGACTTTTAATAACTATATCCTTTCGGAGATTTTTTTTCCATGCATCTTGAATCTTATCAAGATCATGCTTACTATGGCCGGTTCTATACTGATGACAACATCTATCTGATAGATGTCTATGGATTATGTGAGTATGCTGCACCTTCTTTGTATGCCAAATCATTAAACTTTGCAATGATAGGAAACTCCTTTCCTGAGCTATGCATCTTGAGTCTCATCAAGATCATCTTGGCAGATTTTTGATCTATCTCATAGACGTTTATAACCACCCGAGCATGCCGTATCTTTATTAAGTCTTTCATAGTGATTCGTCTTTTAACACCAAGTCATTAAACTTTGTAATGAAAAGAGACGTTTCCTAGAAGCAGTATGTGACACACATATGGAGATAGATATCAACAACACTCCCACTGGCTTTGACACGGGTATGGACTATTCACAAAATCCAGAACTTTTGGCACATTTTGAGAATCCAAACCTTTCTGACATCTTAACGGATATCTTTCAGCTCTTTCTCAAAATCCAATCCTTTGGCATATTTTGAGAATCTGAACATCCTTTCTTGCGAGACGCCCATGGGATAATCCCGGGCCTACGTACCTTTATACTGGCATACTCTTTGTGAGTCCCCATTAGTGTGCCGGTGATCCACACGCGCTCCACTAACGACTTACATTATGCAGTATCCTTTCAGATTTCATCTTCTATTGAGAGTGCTTCTCTCGGAGTCAATTACTTGACTCTGAGTATCGTCTCACTCAACCAGATGTTCTGAAGGTACGTTTCTGTCCATGTTGGTTTCTTTTGATGATTACTCCCACCGGTTCTAAGACCAGTTGTAAAATCAATCAAGCTGTCACATGGACTGTATCTCGTCCTAAAGTTCTCTTAATTGGCAGCAACCGGGCTCACCAATGCTTCCAAGTAGTCGGATTGAAAATCCGTACCAACTATAGTGTTTTACCACTATTCGGTATGTCACCCCGATCATAACTACTTATGACGGTGATCAGTACTACTGGTCAAGAGAAGGTTATGTCAGTATTAAAACAGAAATCTGATTTCTGCTCTAAGCCTAGCGATGAATAAAGGTTATTTCACTTGGCTAATCCTGAACTCATTCAGGACTGTCCCAAACTCCCACTGTCTCCTTAGAATATGAGTTCTTTCTAAAAGAGCTCTTTCTTTTCCAGGTACAGCGGGATAGCCAGTGAAATGACATTTCTGATTAGGTTCAGGCCAGTCGTGAGGTTCGGACGAACACTACAAGACCCTGGACCTTTAATGTACAAGTGGGACAATCCCAGCTTTACATTTCAGACAGTGTCTGCAAAACCTACTTAGTCGAAGGATGTGGTTGGAATATGGTCTGACTGGTTTAGTATTCTATGTATCGGAAACTAATTGGCAATGTATCTCATACATTGAGGATCGAACTGTTTCGACCAACGCTCCATCATCTTCCCTAAGACACATTATAACTATTAATGTTCTTGGAAGGGAGTAAACTGTGAAACATTTTCCCAGTTTATGTTGTCACTCAGGTTCTGTGGGTCTTGTACTTCCTTTGAAGTCCTTGAACTGTTCAAGGGTTAAATCCAATCGCTTATTCTGATAAGCGAAGTCATATTCGTCATACCGAATGACAAATATCATGAAGTACAACCAATTGTGTTCAATTTGAAGATTCGAGCAATACACAGCAACTGATGTGTTTGTTGCTCCTAATCTTATGACTTTGTTAACTTTGTTCAAGACTTGTAATCTTCAGTTGACTCTAAGTCAGCTGATTCCAAAATCCTATCCTTTGGATCTTTGGGTGATTCATTTCTTGCCACATGCGCTTTATAAAGAACTTAATCATCATTTGACTCTAAGTCAAATGATTCCAAAGTCCTGTCCAACTGGATCTTTGGTTGATTCATTTCTTAACACATTAAGAACTCAATTCATCATGTGACTCTAAGTCAAATGATTCCAAAGTCCTATCCAACTGGACCTTTAGTTGAATTGATTCTTATAATATTTATCTTAACAATCATAAGGAACACAATTCCTAAATCCAAACACTTTGGATGTATCAATATTCAAGTTATTACTAATCATGCATTCAACACAATCATACAACATTTCAAGGATATTTCAAACAACATGTGTTAAAAGAAAATTGACAATTTTATTAAAAACAAAAATCCTTGCACAATGTACTATATGATAGACAGTGTCATACGCATCTAAAAGCTAATAACAATATTTCAATATCTAACTAAACTTCAAAACGCATGAGCCGGAAATCCAATCCAAATGTGCTCCTATGCGCCAAGGTCCCGTACCTTACTCATTCCCTGCATACAAACCAAAATGTGACTATCACATTATGCATCAAGGAATTATGGAACAGGAGTTTTGAGGTTTTTAGATATACCTGAGCTTTCAAAAGTTTTTGACTTTGGAGCGTCTTTCAATCTTTCCGTGACTGTATCCGATTCTGTGGATTCCCAGCTTAAGACATATCCAGACGATCTGGATCGTTTCTTGCTGCGTCTTTCCACTAGACTTAATCCAGAAGTAGCTGAACCAATGGAGCTATGCCTGTCCAAGAGTGACTCGTATAAAGTCAACAGTGGACGCATTTCCATTAAGGTCTTTTTCTGGTCTTCCTTTCTGTACGTCTGAATGAACAGATCGTACTTACTAGTCAATGAAGCGAGTAGAGTGTTAACACTCGACTCCTGACTCATGGAATAACCAAGTTTGTACAATTCGCCTATGTACGCTTCAATCTGAAGAACATGCGAATCGATGCTACTTCCTTCTTTTAACTTACACTCTGCAAGTCCTTTGAAGATCCTAGCTCGTTCCTCTTCAACCGGTTTTCGGAACCTTTCCTCAACCGATTGCATTAACTCATATGGCCCCAAGAATTCAAAATCCTTGCGGAACTCGGGGTCAATGGTCAATAGCATGAGGTCACGAATCTTTTCGGATTCATCAACTAATAAGTCATGCTTATCATAAAGGCTCTTTATGATGACTTGTTTCGGTGGAACCGGGATCGGATACTCGGTGAGATGAAGCTTGCCCGCAATGCCGAGAGCCAGTCTCCAATTGCGAAGCCATTCCTTACAGTTTAGGCCAGTCAGCCTTTCCATATTTAGCAGGTGCTTTCTGATGCTCTCAGAAATGGGTGAAGGAGGAGAGGGAGGAGAATAGACACTTGATTCAGACATCTACAATAAACAGAATTTATTAGTTTAGTTTTTCCTTTTAAATAATTACCCAATATATTATTTATTAAGGCTAGGACCCAAAATACCCCAACTATGGTGTGAAGAGGGATGTCGTAATCACAACATAATGGTCATTAAGGTAGATAATACACTTATCAATTTCATCTTATGAAATTCCTAGATCTGTTGAGACACATTGAACTATTCAATGGCATGTTTAGTCTCGGATGTGCCCCACTATTTGTGACTGGGATGCCGAGGATCACAAACCGGGTGTGAATAACCATGCAAATTAGCTTGGTACTCTCGAAGTCAATTGTCATCTCTAATTAACGTGCTGGTTAACCACACACGCTCCGTTAATAATGACAAAATCGAGAAACCCATTGCAACTCTTTGCGGACCCCTGTTGGTGTGCCGGTAAACCACACACGCTCCACCAACGTTCCACAAAGTGCAATGTGCAATTCCATGGATTAGCACCAATTCACATTTTTAAACCTAAAGTAACTAGATTGGGTTTTGTTCAAGGTTCTAGTACTTTCAATTATAGCATTATACTTTTAAGAAGCTTAGCGGTTCTATCAAACCCGTTCGGCTAACGACACTCGACTGACCAGGAGAGCGGTGGGTAAGAGTGGATACCCATTAGACTGCCATTTTATAGGCAGTCGCCTTATACCCTCTTTATAGGACAGTTTTGTGAATGAGGCCTACTTGCGGTAAGACTAACCAATTTCTTATATATAAATAATTAACTTTTAATCATAAATATATAAGATATATTTTAATCTTATTAAAATATTTTAGAATTAATTATCTCATAATTTTCGCAAATTTTTATCTATTTTTTTGAAAATTTAATTAATTCTTCAAGCTGATTTAATTGATCTTTTAATTAAACAATTAATTAAACTAATTAAATCAAATATAGGCATCACAAAATTAATCAAATTAATTGCCTAATTAAAGCCCTAATTTTCGAAAAAGGCATGCATGGGATAAAAGGTTCAATTATTCAATAGATAACAATTACCAAAAATAACAACCAACTAATCATGGCAGCATGCAATTCGCAGATAAGGCAAGGGAGGCTAGGGTTTTGAAACCCTAGCCACCATGGACGAAAATTAGGCCTCCCAAGGGTTTATTTTCGAAAACCCTTTGATCAAACAAGCAGTTTATATCAATTTCACAAGAAAACAGCCTAAGCTCTGATACCACTGAAGGGGTTTCTAGCAAACAATGAACACAAAATAATCTTATGGTTCACATGCAACCCTAGAAAGATCTATGTTTTCTATTATGAAGATAATAAACTAAAAAACCTAAAGGCCAACAATAATTTCTAAAGATTGAATCAGAAGAACCAACCTTTGAATCTTGTTCTTGAAGCTAGCAGCAAAAGTATCCTGCCTCAAATGAAAGTCATACCTACAGCAATGGAGAAGACAGTTCAGCAGAGTTTATCTTGATGTAAATGGCGCAGAGAATGAGGGTGCCAGGTGCCTCCTTTTATAGCCTCCAAGGGTTACAGCTGAAACCCTAAGGAGCCTCCAAATGGGCAAGCCTATTAACCATTTGGACAAGGCTTTCCTTAACCCTAATTAGGGTTTGGAGATCCTTGTGGTGGCACCACAAATCTCGCCACCTTTAACCCCTATCCACTGGCCAGCCTTTTATTCAACTATTGAATAATTACAAAACCAGTCCCTGCACTTTTAATTAATTAATTTAATCACTAAATTAAATCCAATTAATTCTAGATTAAATCTCAATTAATTATTATAGTTTCTAATTAATATATTAATACTTAAATATATTAATAAACCATTTAATTAATTCTATTGATTTATTAAACAATTAATAAATCAACCTTTTACTCTACTGAACTCTATCCTGACCTCCAGCTATGAGGGCAACCCAAATGGACTTTGCTTCAAATAACAAGATAAATATAGTTGTAAAGTCATGGCTTAGACACCTAATCCAACAGAGGGCACACACTCTTTAGCTCTCGTTTTTCATCAAACTCTCTCAGATCTCCATAGCAATTTGGCTCACGTTTTCTGTGCCTAGATTCGTGAGTGTACTCTTGGATTATCCTAGGCTGAATTTCTTGTAACCCGGGCATAGGGTAGAAATATCAGTTCGGAAAGTGTTCTCACGATCCAAGGGGTATCCAGATCTCCACTCAAACCCTACCCAATTTCTAACAGTTTAGACCACACGATTGGATCCTATATACAATACAAGCACATAGCGAACAACTGCTGAGTACAAGACCGCGAGTTGCACCTTACTAAACTGAGATTTGTACTCAAGGTCTGCTCTCCACTCTCTTCAAAACTCGGGATTTATCGAATCACACTAGGGGTGTTATTCGGTACCGGACTGTACTGTACCGGGTGGTACCGCATTGTTTTGGGAAACCTGTGGGAGGACCAATTACCGGACCATTTTAGGGAATATGAGACCGATATGGTAATGAGATTGGTACGGGAAATTTGGTACTTACCGGTGCCATTTGGACCGTTTTTGACAAAACCGTGGTTCTTGTGGGGAAATAAACCATTAATTGTAAACCTTTATATAATGAGTTCCTTAAGAAATTTCACGAACTAAAGAAAAATGAAAATATGTTGATCATGAATATACGTGGCTACATATCATAAGTTTTCATTATTGGATCTGGATCACATCACCATACATATCTTTCAAGTTATTATTCTAACCTTTTGAATTAGTCTATTATCGGGGTTAGGATTAATGTAGCATCGTAGGGGGTTAGGATTGATGTAGCATCGTAGGGTTTATTTAGCTTACGGGTTGTGTTTTAAATGATAAGTGGATGTTTATTAAAGTTAAAAGATAATGTTTATCTAAGATGTAGATTCTCATTCTCTATTTTATTGAAACTTGGAAAGCAAGATACATGAATATAAGTAATGTTTATCAGAATAGGAAGTATGTACTATGTACGACATGAAAGATACAAGACCGGGATTATTTTCGGTATTTTTATCAATATATACCGGACCGGTTGTACCGAACCGAATATCGGTAAAATGGTCCTAATCGCTCACCCCTAAATCACACCACGCAATCCCCAAGTTCTCGGCACTAATTTTCACTTATTTTTTATTTCAATAAAAAGGGTATGCGACGTTTTCTGGATTATTTGACCACTCGATCCCTCTTTTCTCGGTCACCTTGCGTTAAATTACATCACCACATTCATCATCAATGTAGAAATTTGACGACGTCTGGGGTCTAGGCTAACTGCAAGTTCACGTACCTTGTTTCCCATCATGCCACATGTTTCTGTCGATTGTTTGTTAGTGGTCTGGTTTATTTCTAAGGTTTTGCTAATTGTGTTATCAGACTAGTTTAACAGCAACATGGTTTCATGTTCGTGGATCTCGACTTTCCTTCTTTTGGAAGTAAAATAACAATTTCCTAGTATTCTATTATTCTGAAATGATTGTGATATGTTTGATTGGGGGATTATTCTTCGTATTTTGTACAGGCTTTATATACAAGAAGACGGCGACCCAGACTACGTGGGAAAAGGTGTTTCCAAGGTAAGCCAATTGTCTGGATTGATGCACTTGTCTAAAGTTGGCACCCGAGTCCTTATTTATGGATATTTCAAAAGTTTGAGTTTAATTTTTTTCTCCATTGAAGAGTTGTAAAATGATTTGGCATAAAAAAGAGGATTTGTGGCACATCCAGTGTTGGCAACCATTTGATCTTTCCAAGGATCCATCTAGACTTGTTCTTACTCTCAGGTAAGTCTTATTTTGATTCATATATATTTTTTTTATCGAGAATGAGTGAAAGTAATTAGACAAGTAAATTTGTTCTAAAATCTCGACTAAATTAACCAAGTCTGATAATAACTATCTTATTTGTTAGTGCCTATACTTCATTTGTAGAATTTCCAAGTCTGATGATAACTATCTTATTTGTTAGTGCCTATACTTCATTTGTAGAATTTCAGGTTTCATGTGATTTTGTTAATGTACTTTGGTTTGTGAATCAATTGGGTATGTTATGCACTTGCCAGTGTTTAAGGGTTTTCCTTCCAAGATTTCGAAGACCATGAAGCTTTGATGGTGAAAATAAATACTACTAACAAGATATTACTGTTATTTGTATTTTGTGTACGTAGAAACATTCTGTCTATTGTCAATCTGGATCACAACCTAGACCTCAAGGTAATTACACTGCAAACTCGATACGTGGAATATAAACTCAAGGTATTTTGTTCTCCATGCTATATATATGTACATAATGGAATCTGTGTTAGCCAGTTGAAGAGAGCAAATTACTCGTAGTTCAATATTGAAATCTAGCTTATGCTTGAGCATCTTTGGTTTTTTTATGACAAAACTGTAAAATTGGTCACTGTGGTTTGTTAAAAAACTATTGATTGGGTCCAAAACGTTTTCAACTTGCATGGAAGGTCCAAAATGAGTAGTTTTATTGTAGTTTTAGTCCTTGATACATTTGAAAAGATTAAAAGACCCTTATAATTTCTTTTTCTATTTTTTAATACAATTTTAATTGTTTTATAATTTTAAAACCCACACACACCCCACCCCTCCCACCACCCGTCTCTCCGACACTCTCTCTCTATCTTCTCTCTCTCTCTCTCTCTCTCTCTCTCTCTCTCTCTCTACAATTAACACATGTAACAAATGCATAGTTTCTTGTACACTTTCAAGAACTCAGTGAATTGCATAACCAGAGGGTCGCGTTCCAGCTAGTCTTCCAGAATCTCATCAAATTCGTGGAATTAGGCCTTCATATTGATGTTCCAAATTGGAATTCTCGGAGATGCACACTAGCATCACCTACCGTTCTTAATGGTGAGATGTCATTCGTGGTTCTCCAATGGGGAAGGGGTGTGGATTCCGACGAGTAAGGGTTTGTCGTATAATGTCTGACCAGCTGGATTTTGTCCTAAGAAACTCCGATTAGGAAACACAATATTGAAATTTTTTCTCATAATCGGAGTAAAAAAATAGCTTTGAACTTTGAGGGTTTTTTAAAATAGATTGCACCGAAGGGGAACTCATTAACTTTAATCGTGATGAGAAGCGTAAGAAACAGAAATTGATCAAGAACCTGGTCATGCAAGTTGAAAATGTTTTGGACCCTATCCATAGTTTTTGACAAACCACACGACCAATTTTGAAGTTTTGTCTTTTTTTATTATGATTTTTTGTCAATTTATACTAATTTTGTGATATTATATGTACATAGTAATTAAAATGTTTATGCACAGAACTCGCATTGTTGTATAATATATGTTTGATTTACCTTGAATAGTTTGAACTTTATGCATTTGCAATAAATCATTTAATTTTTGCTGACATTAAGATGCAAATTTGCTTCCACAACTCCACCATTAAATAGTATTGGTTATGGAAGTAAAGTATCTTTCTCATGGTCTGCAATAATTAATATGTTTATTGAAAATACATATAATATATATGATTTAAGGTGTAAATCAATAATCTTCTATACAATTGATGCTAGTCAAATGTCGATATTTCTTAAATATCTTATGTACATACACATCGCATCACAAAATTTGGATCCGACATGAACCATAATAAAAGAACTAAAGATGCTTAAGCATATAGCGATATTTCAATGAACAACTATGATTGATTTGCTTGCTTCAACTAGCTATCAAAGAATGTTGTGCCCACTGCATCCATGTATATAGATAAATAAATTTTAGCATAGAGAACAAAATACCTTTGGATTATATTCTACATTTCGTGCTTGCAGAGTAATTGCCTTTAGGTCAAGCTTACATGCAATCGGTATTGATAGCAGACACAATGTTCCTTAAATATACAAAATACAAAATACAAAGATCAAATAATATCATGTTTGTAGTAGTTATTTTCAACATCGTATCTTATGGTCTTTGAAATCTTGGAAGGTCTAGCTTTCAAGATGCATGAAAGTAGTCAGAATTTTGGGAGCCGATATCTTCTCCTAATGATCCCCTATCTCCATGTTTTTGCTCTCTTATCTTTTACCCCCACCTCTCGTTTACTTCACAGAGTTTATACTTATATATCCATTTTGTTCTGTAGCCTTTACAAATCCATTTTCCCCGTATTCATGTTCAATTGTTTTGCGTTTTGTGATTTTTACCCACATTTAAAATGCTTGAAACCGGCGTTGAGGCAACTTTTGACGGGGATTTGATTTCATTCAAGCTATTTGTGGGTAGCCTAGACTGAAAGGCATAGTCATTCATTTCTCACTTTTATATAAGGAACCACATTGTAAGTGTTCAATGAAATGTCACACACGAGAGTTTCATAATATACGTTCATGTATTGTTTGACTATTTTTGGTTTGTAGGCTTTAAGACAGGTAAACTTGAAGATAATGTCTTTCGTTTTTAGATAAAATACCTTTTGATAAAAGGGTTGAACCAATTATATGTTGATATGATCAGTAAATTAGTTTATTTTCTATTCTATTGGTTTTGTATTGTATTGCATTGCATGATCAACAAGTATATAAAATTTGATTAGGAGTTCATGTTCCAAATGGAGTGTCCCTTATAATAAAAACTTATATAAAGAGTTAATCATTGAACATAGTAAAATAATTGAATTCCTTTACTATGTGGATCAATTACTTCCATAAAAGTGCTCCATTACTAATGTAATATCTGAAACACCCCTAGTAATTTGGCTTTGATTCTTATAATATTCTCGCTCGTACACTTAATTTTTACCTTTGCTGAACATTGATATGGTCAATTCATTTATTTCTTATATCCCTTTATTTTTACCTTAATTTTATCTAATTATTCTTTAAATAATTAGATTTGGCACTTAACACCACTAAAGTGATATTTACAATTTTAAGTAATAGAAGCATTGCACAAAACTGTTGTCTACACCACGTTAATTGCACCTAATTATCTTATTTTAATTGTTCTTGACACATGATCACTTTCAAAGGGCACATTAAAACACCATTCATTTGATTATTTTATAACACATAGTCACCTTCAAAACACACATCCAAACATGATGAGAATTTTGAATATCGACATCCTCCAAAGCTTCAGAAGTAAATGTCGTTGATAAAGCATTTTACCACCATAATAGATGTATGTCATTCAGTGTGATAGAGCATTATAGATCTTGCTAAAAATTCAAGTTTTTTTTTTAAATCAAAACACGATATGAGAGACACCCATATACTCCCATATTCTTTAACCCTAATACACTACTTCTCTTGATCCCATAAATACAAGAAGTTTGAGAGGATAAAAGAAAAGAATAGAGATAAGAGAGATTGTAGTGAAAAGAATATAATAGTTTGCATGTGAAAAGGATATAATAGTTCAAGAAGAAAGAAACATATTAGAAGATAAAATAGAACAAATAAGAGGAAAATGACAGCGCGCGATACACACCATACTCCCATCAGACAATACATGTGTTATTCGTTGCATATAATAACCTGACTGAACCCTTCAACATGCACTTGTTGATGTAATAATAAGAAGAAAATTTTGAATTAGAAAATGTAGAATCGATCATCAATGATCTGTGATGATCTGATTGTGGTTAGGTGCTAAAATGACTGTCATTTTGAACATGTTAAACCATTCATTTCCTATGACAACAAAAGGATATTGTTAAAGCTTGTGGAGCGAATTGAGAAGACATAAGCAAATAAGATTTTAGAATGTTTTGTTGAATTATAATTTGTAAAGAATGGATCAGTATAATATCTTATTACATTTATCGTTTTTTATTGTTTATTTTTATAAAATCTTGTATTAAACAAACAAATTACTTAAAAAATCAAAGAGGATAGTTATATCATTTAACATACTCATATTTTAAATCATTTGACAAGTTTTCAAATCATGCAAGATTTTGAAAAATATTGAATTTTAAATGATTCAGATTCAAAATTCTTTAAATTCCAATCTTTTAGATATTTGAAATCCTATGAAAAAAATCCATGAACCAAACAACCCCTAAGAGAATTTATTTAGGGTATAATACATTTGGTACTCTATTATAAGACATTGTAGGATCCGCATGAATGACATTGACACTTGTTAAGATATTTTGTGATGAAGTGCTGATATATCCGAAGTCCTACCCATAAGAAACCCCGAAGTGAATAAACAAGAGGAGACACCGAAGTCTGAAGACTCCGAAGTGCTATGCATAAAAGATCCGAAGACTTCACAGCCTGTCCTCTTGTCTTTTTTGTGCACGCATATAGTACAATACGTGTTGCATGAATCTTCTATCCTATTGGCTAGTACACTGATAGGATATTCTCTGTAAAAGGTGTACTATTGGTATCACTGATTCAGTATAAATATCAGTGATACCATACCGTGTCAAATGAGTGATTACAAGTTTAGTTTACGTAAATTGTATATCTCCAAGATAGAAAACCCAACTGTAAAACCAAAGTTCTAATCAAATCATTCGGCACATGTTATTCATATAGCTCTGTTGCATTATCATTGTGTGATTGATCGTGTAACTGATTTCATATCTATATTAGTTCATCTATTCTCATATTTCAACACCCAACAAGTGGTATCAGAGCGAGTCAGCTCAAAAACCTATTGATAGAGTTCGAATTCGTTTGCTTCAGCTCTAAATCTGAATCGATTCTCAGATTTAGTCTTCCGCAACTGTTGCAAATCTCTACCACCCGTTTTTACTGAAAAGATCCTGTTGAAATACATCAAGATGACTGATTCCACAGCAACTTATGCCAATATGCTTAACTATGCAAACCTCATCGGTTCAGCAACGAAGGCCCCTGTTCTAGTAACTTCTTACTACGATTATTGGGCTGGTCGAATGAAGGATTACCTTATAGGGCTGGACAAAGATCTATGGAGGTCTGTGACTGAAGGTCCACACACAGACATTGCTGGTCGATTCGTTGTTCCTGACAGAGAAGAAGCTGTTGTTCTTAACGCTGCAGATATGAAAAAGCTTGAAAACGACGAGAGAGCCATGCGCGAACTGAGAAGTGGCTTGGGTCCCGATGTCAGCCACCACATTGCTGATGCAAAATCTGCAAAAGAGATGTGGGACAATCTCGAACTTCGTTTCGGAGGAGATAAAATTCTTCATACTAGCAAAGTTCAAGAAATCCTTGCGGACTTTGGGAACTTTAAGCAAGAAGAAAATGAGTCCTTAGAAGCCTGCTATGAACGTTTGAGCAACATGATTTACACACTCGATAAGTATGGGGAAACAAGAAGCCAACAAGAGATAAATATCAAATTTCTCTACAGTCTTCGCAAGGAATGGAGACCAATAATGCTCATGGTCAAATCCTATGAGAATATTGAGAAATACAAGCTGGCTGCCCTATACAATCTATTAAAATCACATGAACCCGATGTGGTAGGTCGAAGAAGTGAAATGGCTAGTTCTGGACCACTAGCTCTTGTGTCAAAAGAAGAGGAAGAATCAAGTGATGAAGACATTGCTGCCTACATGGTAGATGATAATGGAGATACTGTTGCTCTCTATGCCGCCAACAATCGAAGATTCAAGAAACCATTCCTCAAAAACAACTCTGGAAAGCCATTTGTGAAAAACTTTAACAAATCAAACTTTAACTCCAAGCCCAAACCTGAAATGTATACTCCAAAGGAGGATAACTTGAAACTGTCAACCCCGAAGCCATCTGAAAAACCGGCTTCGGAGTCCTCCAAATAAAAGTCCGAAGAGAAGAAAATCTCAGGTGATTCTGGTTATGACTGCAATTATTGTCATGGCAAGAATCATTTTGCAAAAGACTGCATGCTTCGGAAGCAAAATGAAAAGAAACCACAAGTAAAGGACGAAGCCTATTACGCAAGAAAAATGGAGGAAGTTAGAGTAAGGACCAAAGACCTAGCCTTAATGGCTGCTGATGATCGTCAAGGATCATATCAAGTTTGGTCTTCGGATTCAGATGACGACGAAGTGAGAAAGCCATCTCATAGTGCTTTCATGGCCTATGATGTCGATAAGAGCTTTCTACAAGACACTTCGGAAAAGTTGAATGAAGAGAAACTGATGGAGATTGAAGCGACTGCGGGTCTTGGCTTTGTGACTTCGGAGGGACTGAACATAACTGCTGCTGATACTCCGAAGACTTGGTTCGAAGACTCTTCTGATGATGATGAGGAAGTGTGCTTGATGGCAAATGACAACCGATTGACAATCCCAGCATAGGTATCAAAACTTCTTTCATCTTTTAAAATTCCTACTTCTCAATCTGCTCCCATTATAAGTGAAATAACTCGTGATTGTTCTGTCATGCATAAATTACTCATTGATGCCAAAAATAGGGAAATACTCAGTGAAACAGGAGCTTCTAAGCTTAAGGGGGAGAGTAGAGAACCTGAAGCTAGCATTAGAGAAATCTAATCTTAGAATCTCCTTGTTAGAAGAAAATAGGGAAAAGTTTTTAAACAATCATGATGTAACCTTAAGACAGAGAAACATATTTTGTGAAACAGCCAAACGATTATATGCGCATATTACGAGAATTTATCATTCAGCCGATGTTTGTAATGTCCAGCATAGACAACTATTGCCTTTCATTGAGTTTAAATTAAAGGAAGTCGATAGTATATCTTATGAATGCGAATCTATAGTATCAGGCTCCGAAGTTACTAATCCATCATATAAACATGGCCTGATATTTGTGGAAAAACATCTCACTGCTGATAAATTGCTGAAAATATTGCCTCAAGAGATTCCAATCCTGAATAAGGCTGTACCTCAAATTGAAACAGAAGAAAAAGAAATTGCCAATAACTTGTCTGAAAAGGATTCTGAAAGTGACTCGGACATGGAGGAGATTGATTGTTCCTCTTTGATTTTGTTAAAGTCATCCTCCATATCCGAATCGACCTCCGAAGACATCTCACAAATGTCTTCGGTGAACAAAGGAAAAACAAAAATGAATTGTGAATAAAAAATTCTTGAAACCAAAGAAACTTCAAATTTTAAACTTCAAATCACAGATGAATCTGTCTCTTACGATCAATATCTCAAGGATAACTCAAAAAGGCTAGTCCATTTGGCATGTATCTATCCTAAGGTTTCTTACTTCAAAAACTCAATTTTCGTAAAACCCGGTGGATTATCCTTAATTGATAATAAATTGCAAAAACTTCTTGAAAAGGATAACTCCACAGTTACAAATGAAGGATTTTTCTCATCATCCAAAATGGTCGAGAATGAAATGAATGAGAAAATGGAAGTAAAAATAAATATAAGGAAACAAGAACTATACGGCCACAACGTATATAATCGTCTTTGTTTTGAAAAGGAGAAAGTGCCCGAAAACATGTCACACTTACTAAATCTCAAGAACGACGATCACATTTACATTAATCGAAACTACAAACAAATTCAGGTTGTGGAAAAACCCATAGTTCCGAAAATAGATGTATTGGAATTAATGGAATCTTGTGAATGTGTCCCTTTTTCAAACAATCCCGAAAATGAAATTTCAAAATCAAAAGTTTCAACAAACAAAACTGCACTACAAGTTCTACAAAAACCAAAATCAGCAGTGGTGACTTCAAAACCAACTCAAAAACCTACTGTTGAGAATTCGAAAACCAAGCAAACCCTAAATCTTGTGAAAAGAAAAACTCCTTTTAGAGATTCGAAACAAAATGAAGAAATTGCTTCCACTTCTGGTACAAGGCCTGTTTGCTCAAAAATCTCAGAAGTTAAAAATCGAAATGAAAAACCAACTTTTACACCAACGAAACCTAACTTTCCAAATCCTAAATTTCGAAAACCGATGAAGAAAACATTTTCAAAAGGAAACAATCTGATAGATACATTCCACAAATGGCTGGACAACAATTTGGAAATGTTCAAGGATAAGGATCTCTCATTAAATGACTTTAAATTGGCATACGAAGAGTATCTTTGTACCTCTACGTTGTGTAGCTCAATTTCAACAAAGTCAAAAATGGAAATACCAAAACAAAATTGGAAAAGAAATGATCTTAAAGAAAACTTAACTGCAAAAACAAAAACCTCAAAATCTTCAAAATCATCCAAATCAAAAATTTCCATTCAAAAATGGGTTCTGAAGTCTGTCACTCTGTCAGTCACTTTGGACTCATTAATTTTAACTACAAACTCTTCTGAATCCAGCTCAAACACTTCGGAATCATGCTCATTACATGAGGCTTCGGAGAATTTAATTAATTTAAATGCAAATGAAATCTCTGAAGAGGCCGTAGAAAAATGGATTCAAGAATCCTTTGCTTACCCTGAGGACCCAAGATTGATTGGGTACCAACTCCTTCTTGATTGATTGCAGGTTATGTCTGATGAGCGGTATGATTCAAAATGGTACATGGACAGTGGCTGCTCAAGACATATGACGGGGAGAAAGGAATATCTCAGGGATTACAGGAATTTAGATGATGCTGGAAACGTACGCTTTGGTAATAATGAAACATGTCCAATTCGGGGATATGGAAAAATAACAAATGGCCAATTCACTATCAACCGAGTGGCATTTGTTGAAGGATTAAAACATAATCTTGTGAGTATATCTCAATTGGTGGTTGGAACGGGAAACGCTGTAACTTTCAACAACCAAGGGAGTGTAATCACCAAAGAAGCAACAAACGAAGTCTTACTGAAATCAGAAAGGAATGGATCTATGTTTCCCTTAAATCTAAAGCCAGTTACCGGTGGGCAATCTCTATGTCTTCTCTCCAAAGCCAACTCCGATGTCAGCTGGATATGGCACCGAAGACTTGCCCATATGAACTTCAAAGATCTGAACAAGTTGGTGGCCATGGATTTGGTTCGAGGTATGCCAGCTCTCAAATATGACAATGATTCCCTCTGCTCTGCATGTGAACATGGCAAGCAGACAAAACAAAGACATCCTACAGTGATCAACCCCAAAATCACCGAACCTCTTTCTGTTCTATACATAGATTTGTGTGGACCATCTGCAATAGAATCAATAGGAAAGAAGAAGTACATTCTGGTTATCGTTGATGACTATTCAAGGTTTACTTGGGTGTTGTTCCTCCGAAACAAATCCGATGCAGTTGAAGAAATCATCAACTTTATAAAGAAAATGGAATTGATGCTCAACAAGAAAGTCTGAAATGTGCACAGTGACAATGGTTCGGAGTTTAAAAATCAGACTCTTGATGGATTCTTGAAAACAAAGGGGATTAACCATAATTTCTCAGCACCTTACACTCCTCAACAAAACGGTGTTGTAGAAAGAAGAAATCGCTCCCTGTGTGAAGCTGCAAGAACAATGCTCAACTTTGCAAATTTGCCCATGTACTTCTGGGCCGAAGCAATTTCTACTGCATGCTTTACACAAAACAGATCCTACATCCACAAAAGATTCCATATTACACCTTACGAAGTACTCAACTGAAGAAAGCCAAATGTCAAATTCCTTCACATCTTTGGTTGTAGGTGTTTTATCTTAAACATGAAGGATCACTTAACCAAGTTCGATAACAAATCAGAAGAAGGCATCTTCCTTGGTTACTCTCAAGACTCAAAAGCCTATAGAGTCATGAACAAGAAAACTCGCAAAATTGAAGAAACCTTTAATCTAAGGTTTGATGACTACTACATCAAGAAGTCTCTGCATCCATTTCCTATGTCTTCAATCTTTCCAAACCCTGCTGTAGAAGCTGCTCAAATCACAACATTCGACACAGACTTCTCACTTTTATTTGATCAACCTGTAAGAGCTGTGGACTCCGAAGTCAGAGCACCAGACAACCATGAGTCCGAACTCTCCAAGCTCACAGACGGACCCGATGACTCTTCTACAAGTAGCATACAAAGACCATCTTCTATTGAGGAAGAGTCATCTAACCAAAGTTTGGAAATTGTAAGTGTTGAGGGGGAGCCATTAAACCGATGTGCTGGAAATTTAAGGACTAATGATGAATCAACCAACAGTCCAAGAGGATCCAACACTCTTGTCTCTACTCCTCAATCAATCTCAAATATCATATCCATGTATCCAACAATCCAGGGGGAGCCAGAGATTGCCACTCCGAATTCAGCCACAACAATCGCTTCGGCTAAAGCTACAACCTCTTCAACACCGACAAACGTCCTGGGGGAGCACATATCAAACTCAACCTCACAAATACACACATCACAAACCAACACCCAACAAGTGGTATCAGAGCTATGGGCTGACTTCTGTTCACACATCAATCACAGTCTAAATGGGACTGAAATTTCTAATGCAAGGTTCTGGGCAATTGTTGTTCATGCCCATTAACAAAAGACTGGATATGTGGCAGATCCATCTCTCCCCGGAATGAGGTACACTCCAATCACTGTATCTCCATTGGATGATGAACCCGCAGTCTACTGTGTACAAATACCTATAGCCATGCTCTCCAAGGTTCCCATGGAATGTAATGAAGTGAGCTCTTACCGTAACACTTTGGTGATCCCTTATCTAACCCGTGATTTGAGCAAGGAGACAACTATCTTAGAAATTCCCAAGGGAAACGGGAAAAAGAAGATAACTGGTGGACCAAGTGGTCCAAAGAAAGAAGAAAAGAAACGAAAGGCTTCGGTGAAAACCACACCGAAGAGAAAACAGCCAAAGAGACAGAGGAAACTTATTCCTGTGGATGAGTCTTCGGACTCTGAAAGGACTCCATCCACAGTCCAAGAAGAACAACAAGAAGAAGAAGAACATATTGTAAACCAACCTCCACCATCTCCATCAAAAACATCCAAACCACCCACACCACCGCAAACAACTGTCCCTCCATCACCACCAAAATCAACCAGACCTGAAACACCTCCACATACAATTCCTCCTCCACCACCACCAACAACTGCTCCTCCATCTTTCGAAATACCTGTCTCTGGTATCGATTTCTCATTACCAGAGTTCGACTTACCCATATCACCACCAAGACAAAACCCCACTTCGGCAGCACTCTTCGAAGCCTTTCACATGGCTCCCTTGAGTGTTGAAGGAGCATCAGAAGAAGACCTACCAGATGAAGGCTTTGTACTAATGAAATAGTACAAAGTCCTCAACTCCAAGCTTGACACTCTGATTCAAGCTCAAACAGGATTTGACCCCACAAAACCAACCATCGGTGACATCACCGAAGAGATAGAGTCTTTGGAGTTCACTCTATCCAAAGAAATAAAGGAGTATGTGGATCGTATTGAGAAGAAGCTCTTGGATGAACAAAATAAGATCCAATCTTCCTTCGAAAAGAAGTTGGAATCCGCTGTCACCTCCATCAACAAAAAGGTTGATGCTCTCACTGAGAAGACCGATAAAACAAACTCCGAAGTCATGAAAACCTTGCAAGGACTTCGGAGTGAAATCCAGCAAAGTACCAAGCTTGAAAAACAGCTTGATGAGGCCAGAGCAAAAATAGAAGAGCTCACTGCCGCCCAAACCACTTCGGATGTCACCAAATTTATAGAGGAACTGCAACGAACAAATGCAGCTCTCACACAAGATTTAATTACAAAGTTTAGAGTTGCACTTCAACCTCTGATAAATTTCTCTGACAGATTGTCTAGGCCACAAGGCATGCCTAGACAGATCCCTGCAGCCACAGCAGGTCCTACAACCTCAACCATCACAACCACTGGCATGGGTGCTAGTGGATCGGCTGGAGCTGGAAGCTCTACAGACCGATCACTAGAAAATATAATTGCCCCTCACATGGAAGAAACATACAAGGCCAGACGAGCAGATTACAACTTGATGATCAAGATAAATGAATTTGCTCGAAATAATGGTGAATGGACTGTTGAGACCATCAAGCTATTTGGATTTCAAAATCCAAATGTACTTAACAGACTTCCTCTTCGGAGTTTTGCAATTGTTGACTCCGAAGACATCCAGCTTGACATTCCATTCAATCTGAAGACCTTCGCTTTCCTTCAATTCGTCTGTTCGGTGCCAGAGGATTAGAAAGCAAGTTTTTGGACGAATAAAATAAACTTTCATGCCAAATACATTCAAAGGCAAAGCTATGTTTGGAGCCTAAACAAGATAAAGAAAATCATTTCAATAAAAGAAGCTGAAGACTATTTGGGCTTCAGAAATTATGAATTTCTTGTTCTTAGGGGGGCAGACGAAGTTGAATCCAGGTTCTCAATTGCAGACTTCCCCATCATGAATCCTATGTCCAGATTCTTGATCTTCTGCGAACCGGGGGTGCTGCTCATGCTGAAATGTCTGCCTTTGCTATCAAAAATCACTTACTGGGCTTCCTCAACAACTATCTTCTTCGATTTGCAAAACATGACCCGGAGCTATGTTCCTACTACAGACAACCCTTGAACACTCCTCCTGTTGTAGTTCGGAACATAGCAAGATTCAAGAATGGAGAAATCTTGGTCGAACCATATGGCGTAGTCTTTAAAGGACTTCGAAATGAAACCGAAGTCACAATTAAGTTCTTTGATATAGACTACATTGGCCTCCATCCCTCCTCCTTCATCACAGGGATGATTTCACATGTGAACGCCTGCCATGCAAATTCCACTGAGAAGAAGAAGAAGTTCATAGATCATATGAACTGGTATCTTGCAGTGAGAAAGACTCTGAAGCGGGCATACACGAGAAACTTTCGAGTATAGGCTTCGGATGCACTTCACACAAAGGGGGAGATTGTTAAGATATTTTGTGATGAAGTGCTGATATATCCGAAGTCCTACCCATAAGAAACCCCGAAGTGAATAAACAAGAGGAGACACCTAAGTCTGAAGACTCCGAAGTGCTATGCATAAAAGATCCGAAGACTTCACAGCCTGTCCTCTTGTCTTTTGTGTGCACGCGTATAGTACAATACGTGTTGCATGAATCTTCTATCCTATTGGCTAGTACACTGATAGGATATTCTCTGTAAAAGGTGTACTATTGGTATCACTGATTCAGTATAAATATCAGTGATACCATACCGTGTCAAATGAGTGATTACAAGTTTAGTTTACGTAAATTGTATATCTCCAAGATAGAAAACCCAACTGTAAAACCAAAGTTCTAATCAAATCATTCGGCACATGTTATTCATATAGCTCTGTTGCATTATCATTGTGTGATTGATCGTGTAACTGATTTCATATCTATATTAGTTCATCTATTCTCATATTTCAACACCCAACAACACTGAATAAATAACAAAAAACATTCTAAGCTTATTATTATCGATGTATCCTTATAATTAACGCTACATGTTGCATTAGGGAAGGACAAGACAAATTACCAAGTACATTTGAACCTTTAGCTATGATTTAACGTAACAAATGTGACAATTACGAGCCACGGTCAAACATGGTGGCCAAATGTCACCATCTAGCATGGTCATTTAATATGCATAGATTACTTTTGTGATGGTTCTTATAAGAGGTGTTGGATACATATATGGACATATGAAGCAATTGTTTATATGTCTAAATCATAGAGTTAAATCAGTCACATAAATCCACCCAGCAAAAAAAAATTTATATGGTCACAAAAAATTGTGTCCGTAAGGAGTATATTGTCATAGTTTACTTGATTAAGTGTGTCTAAATACAAGCAATAGTCATATCAAATAATATTCGTGTGTATGTATTGTTGGATCTATATGCTCAAGAATCATTATGAAATGATATTGCTAATAACATATGATCATATTGGGTCACACCTTTATCAAGTTAGTACTTATTGAATATTTATTAAGTATTTGATAATTAATAAATAAATTCAACTCTTGTATTTAATTAGAGAATAATTATTGTTTTGTGAAAATAATAATTAGAAGGAGTTAAACTAATAATTATATCATATGGTATGATATATTAAGTCATGTACAAAGTTTTGGACACTTTGGGTTACATTAAGATGTAACTAGACTTAGCTGTTTCTAAAGGAAGAATGTTTGACACTCTTGTCCTTTTTCCACCACCATAATAGGGTTGGGTGGAGGTTGCTTGTCAATCTTCACCTTACACACCCATACCTTGTATAAGATCATATCTTTTGCATTTATTGATGGTATGGGTCATGGTACTCTCTTGTGAGTATAAAAGAGAGTGAGATGCAAACTTTGCATCTAGTTTTTCTCTCATTTACTCTAAAAAATGTGGCTAACCTTTTATCTCCCTCTACTCTCACATTTTGTAAAGTTTGTTCCAAGTTTGAGAGTGTGGAAGTGCTTCTTCTTAAGTGCTTAGTTTTGTTAAGTACTTAAAGGCTTAATACATTTTTTATACAAGAAGGATCTAGCAATATAAGTGTCTTAACCTTGGTGGTGGATACCTGTAGAGAAATCAAGCTTTTTGGTTTTTGCCATCTACATCAACACCCCAATTCAAGAGGGTTCAAAGGAAACTGACAACTCAGGGGTCGTTATGCGGTCAAAAATAGAAAATTAACCTTACACACACACTAGTATAGCGGTAGCAAGGGTCGATCCACAGGAGTTTGGTGGTCAATATAGGATGATAGCTTACCAACTGTAGTGTCACTCTACAGTCAACTGTATTGTTTCTACTTTTCCAAAAACCAACACAAAACACAATATCAAAACAACTGTCAAAATCAAAATCAAGCATGAACTAAATTAAACTAAACCAAGTCCTAAACTAACATTACTTGCTGAAATCAGAAACGAAATTTAGAATTCAGAAGCAAACAATCAAACCAAACACACCAAACAAGCATCCAAACATCAATAATACCAAAAAATGCAAAAAAACATCAAACCGAATGATTACTTGGATTAAAAACCAAATCCAGATCAATATCCAAACAATCAAATCAGATCTAAACTACCAACTATTTGCTACTGAAATCAGAAACTACAAATCTAAACGAACATCGAGTAATCGACAAATATCCCGATTGCGGAATACCTCGATACCGAGTTGATAAAACGATAGAAAAAGTAAAGAACTAACCAAACTACTGATTCCCACTGAAAAACTGACGAAATTCTGCCTTCAGATCGCTCCTTCGCGTCCCGGGATGCTCTAAAAGTCGGACGGACTCTGGTATTTATAGTGGTGCGCAATTAGGGTTTCCACGTCGCGGCATAGCCATTTCCGCGACGCGCGTGTCATCTCAGCCCGAAATATCGGAGTTTGATATTCGAAATCGGAGATTTATCATTATCGTGAGATAGCGGCGCTATCTCAAGAGATAGCGCCTGTATCTATGCCAGATCCGATTTTTTTGTCTTTTTTGCTCCACAACTTCTCCAGAATTGCACTGAAACCCCTACATTTACACTAAAGACATTTCCAAGCACTTTGGCACAAAAGTAAGTGATATTAGCTCATTTAAAAAAATAAATTAACTAAAACACTGCTAAACAACGTCTAGAATACTTGATATTACCAGGCGTTGTCAAACACCCCACACTTGTGCCTTGCTTGTCCCCAAGCAAGTGAGTTTTTAACAAATTTTAACTAAGACTCAAACATTTTTGAATGTGTTCAATTTCAAAGCTTATTGTCCCCAGAGTTAGATTGAAAATAGTTTTTGCAACCATGACCAGAATATCCTTTGGAATTCACGACTTTCTAATGAACCCTTGATTACAAATTTTCTGTCCACAAGAGAGTGTACGTACTCATTCAGATTCTAAAGGCCATTAAAGAAATGTCCATGACTTTCGACGTTGTCCGTGTAACGAGCTTTCAGAAATACCATCCCAGACCAGACGATCTTAGGTGGTAAGGTGCATAAGTGCCTCTTCGAGGCCACCCATTTTAGACCTACCGGCTCGAACAACAAAGGCCACTGATTGACAGTCATTTCCTAAATTCCAATCCTAAAATACACCAATCTTCTAACTTCTAAAACTCAACTTATTTAACAAAACCAATAGCATGATAAAAACTAAACAGTATTTCTTGAAAAATACCAATTGCTATAACATTCAAAAGCTATTCGTTTCAAAATTACAATCTATTAAAAATTTTGAAAAATTGCTAAAAGATTTTGAAAATTAACTCATTTCCCGAAAAATTTCAAAAATGACTCTTCCGACCGTCTACACCCCACAGTTAAAACCGTACAATGTCCCCGTTGTACATAAAATAGATTCAAAACTAGGGAGAAAGAGTTACCCCTTTAGATGGCGAATTGCTTGATTGTCGGGATCACTGTAACAGGGTTGATCGTTCGCGTCATTCTCGATGAAATCTGGGAGTCGGGGCACAGCAGTAAACATGCTGGCATAATGCAAGTGCAGGGGTACAGTGACCCCACACTTGCGTTATGCAACTCCCTCGGTTGGTGCAACAATAATGGTTTGGATAGATACTATTCACACTAACAAACATATTAAAAATAAAAGTTCTAAAACACAAAAGAAGATTATATATTACGAGTTGTTGTCCTTGCTGATTCCTCGTCTCCGCGACACCAGAATGTCAATGCCACAACGCGTAGACGCGATGAAATCCAGTGCCCATCGAGCAAGGTTGAAATACCGCGACGCCAAATGAAGTGTGCCGCGTCGCGCAACGCGTACTTCGTTGCTCGTCGGAAATTATTGAATTACCACGGCGCGTAGTAAGGTGGACCGCGTCGCGAGTTTGCACGAAAGTCCCTTGCACATCGGGTCTCTTCCCAGTCCGCGTCACATCGGGTCTCTTCCGAATTTTCATTTCTTTGTTTTCTACTTACTCATCCTCACCCCTCACTTAGGACATACAGTATCACACTCAACAATAATCATCCTCAATGATATTTTGACCAAAAATCAAAATAAAAATAAAAATAAAAAGAGAATACTTATCGAAAATCAGGTTGCCTCCCGAAAGCGCTTCTTTGTTCGGTCTTTTAGCTGGACCGTCTTTCCGTGGCTACGGTGGATCGTATGCCATTTGCTTCCACTGAATTTTAGTTACCAACGTTCCTTCATCGATCCCGTACTCTAATTTTCCTGGGTCAAATGGTTTGCCGATTCCTCTGGTGCTGCCCGGTTGCCGTTTTCTGATTATTTCGTGCGAATGCTTAGAAGTGGCTTTAAACCTCCAAGCTTGATCCTTCATTTGGTATCTCTTCAGGGTCATCGGTTTGACGTGGATCGCGTCCAGTGCCGCTCCCAGTAATTGTTTTGCGCCTCGTTTGTCCACATAATGAGTGTCGTCTACACGTTGCGATTTTTGCCAGTAGTGCCAATAAAGATTTTCCAATCGGATGGAATTGGGAGGCATAATATCAGTATGCTCCCGAATGTCCTCATCGATGGTATTAATCACATCTAATTTTTCACTCATTAATGGGTCATGAGTGGTGAGCAAATCAAGTTTCTCTTTTTCAAAAACCACAACGTCGTCATCATTATCTTGGTCATCGTGCAACAGGTGGATTGGCGCCAAGAGTGAGCGACTGACATTTTCTAGTGATGATATAGATTCACCCATCACCAGATCTTTACTCTCAAAATGTTTAGAATTTTCGAAAATTGTAGGGTTGGGGTTGGTATTGTCATTTACGCCCCTCCCTTAATAACCGTCTCGACCATGTTATCTGGTGATGAGTGGATTCACTCATCACCAGATCTTGGATTTCAAAAGTATCAACAATTTCATCAATTTCAGAAATTGTTGGGTGGGGGTTAGTATTGTTACTTCCAGCCCCCTCCTTAACTTCCTTTTCGACCAAATTGTCTGGTGATGGTATAGATTTACTCATCACCAGATCAACATTATTAACATTCTCAAAAACATCAAAAGTTGTTGAGTCAGGGATAGTATTGTCATCTATAACCTCCTTCTCAACACCCATTTCGACCATCTCGGTGGTCTCTTGACTTTCCCAAGGTGTATAACCTTCCATCACATGTTCAGGTGATGCAGGTTCACACACAGTATCATTGGTATTAAAATCAATCGCCTCAGTTTCTGGCAAGTATGGTAGAGATCCAAAATTTTGGTCGTTCAAAGAACCCGACTCACCACAATTACCTTTACGGTTGTTGTTGTATTGATGGTTGTAGTTACCATTGTAATTCTGCCCTCCCTGATTATTCGACATATATGGCCGTCCGTTGTTGTTGTTGTGGTATTGCACTTGACCATACGCTTGACTAACCTCTTATGGTCTTTGTTCTTGTTGATCGTGCTTCTGTTGAATTGGTGGTTCTTGCTGCACGGTGGCCAATACTATATCGAGCTTCTTGCTAAGGGAACCGATCTCATTCTTCACCTCCTTCTTCCAGTCGTTATCGATATCTACTGCTGTCGCCGATGAGGTGCTGTTTGTCTTCCTTGCTGAATGATTGAACTTAGATCCATTGCTAAGTTGCTCCAAGAACCTCCATGCCGTCTCGCTATCTTGCATCATGATTGTCCCTCCAAATGATGCATTAATCATGGCCTGGCTCATACCGTCGACATCGTCGTAGAATATCAGTGTTGTAAAAGTTGGCCTAGGCGGTGCCTAGGCGCTAGGCGGGCGAGTTCTGCCTACGATTAGTGGTAGGCGGTCAAGTTAGGCGGATTTGGTCAAATGCGGTCAAAATCGGGTTTAGGCGGGCCTGGGCGGGTCTAGGCGGCAAAATTTTCAATTTTTCAAATTTCAAAATTTTAAAATTTTCAAATTTCCAAAATTTTCAAAAAGTATCAAATTTTCAAAAAACTCAAATTTTTTGATTTTTAAAATTTAAATTTAGAAAATATCATTAATTATAATAATCGGTGGCTAAGTTACGATTATTGATGATTAAAATTATCAAAAATGCCATTAAATAGTCTAAACATTCTAATGTTTGATGACTTACATATTTAAAAACTTAGATTTGTCAAATTTTTATGCTTATTTATTCATTTTGTAGGGATATAGGTAATATCTAAATTTTAAAAAATAAATTTTGTTACAATTAATACTCCCCGCCTAGGCGCCGACTAGTCCTCGCCTAGACCGACTAGTCCCTAGGCCCCAGTCGACCGCCCGCCTACCGCCTAGCGACTTCTACAACCTTGTAGAATATCGTGACCAACTGCCATCGTGGAAACTGGTGGTGTGGACATGAGCGTAACAGCTCATTCAATCTCTCGCAAGCATCATGGAATGCTTCCCCGGGCTTTTGCTGAAATTCCTGTATATTTCTTCTTACTTCCATTGTCTTGATTGGGGGATAGAACTCTTGCAAGAACATTGTCCTCAACTACTCCCACATAGTGATACTGTTGGCCGACAGCGACATGAACCAGTACTTAGCCTTGTCCTTTAGTGTGAATGTAAACAACCTAAGCCTAAAGAAATTCCTATCCGCATTCCTAGGTATGTTCACGTTGGCTATAGCTAAAAACTCATGTGTAAGACCCATTTCTTTTTTTTAGATGCCTATTAAGGCAAGTAGAATTGTTACCTTATAGTTGGTATGGTTCTAGCTATGAGTAGCTTAGAGTAGGTGTGTGGCGATCTTTTACGATTGCCTTTGAGTTTTGAGTTGTTTGATGAGTAAGAAGACGTTGAAGCCTTTATTATGTACCAATCTTAGTGTGATTAAGATTAGTTAAGTTTTCATATGAGTTTGGGTGGTTAGAAACCTATTCGGGAGAAGTTTGAGCTTGAAAAATGCCAAAAGAAACTTACACGGGTCGTGTGGAGCATACACGGGTCGTGTTTCCAATGCAGTAAACAAGCAGTATGCTGACACGGGGCGTGTTAAAACACACGGGCCGTGTTTTAAATGCAGTAAACAAACAATATGCTGATACGGGGCATGTTAAAACACACGACCCGTGTGCCGACTCAGATTTAAAACCTATAAGTTGCGAGAATTACGGGTTTTTGAGGCATTTTCTTTTGAAACCACGAACATAAACCCTAGAAAAGGTGCAGGAGTGCTAGGGATCAAATTGGAAGGTTAGAACTTGAAGATTTTTGTGTATGAATCGTCATCTTGCGTTTATAAGGTATGAATTTCGTGTTCTAGTTTCAATTCAAGAGTTGTGTGGTTTGAGGTGAGTTAGTTCCAGGTTGGGGTGCTAAATCACCTGTAACTATATGGTTGAAGTGAGTAGTTCTTGATATTAATAGTTATAATCTGAAGCCCTAGCCATAGGTGTAGTAGCTACTGCGTTTTGTAGTTGATTGAGTGAGGTTTTGCGGAATTGAGAGCTATAACCTGGATATTGTTGTTATCTATTGTTATAGTTCCTTTTCACCTTGAATTGATTTATCTTTTGAGATGTATTAGTATCATGTATTGATTAGGCTGTTGTGATACAGCCAAATCTAGTGACAGGGGCCCGGTACGCGTAGCTTGGGAGTCCACATACTAAGCCAATATCAGGTGAGTACCTTTGAATACTTGAGTAAGAATTATACCTTGATATATATATGTTGTTCATATATGTGTGCTATACATATATGTGTGTATTATGTTGATATTGAGGTAACATGGAATTAGAGTGGTTCTGTGATCTATGGATAACAAGAGACGAGTTACAACTTAAATTTGAGTATAAGAGTAGAGTATATGCTAGAGGGAGTGAGTTAAAGAGTCTTTGAGCTTGACTACTACAATCATGAGGATTGTTATAATTGAGTATAACTGATTGTGAAATGAGTATGTGCGAGTGTGTGTGTGTGATGGAGTTTATGAGTAGTGTCAGTCGTGATACTTATAATTGAGTTGATGATACTAATAGTTAGCTGGTGTTTGTTAAGCTAATATGTTTATAGGTTTCCGAATTAAAAGAAGATGGATCTTGCTAATGAGAATAGCAAGAGAGGAAGATGAGGATGGTTATTGAGAAAGATTGTGAAAGTTAATTGAGGTTACTCACTAAGCTTTATAAGCTTACACTTGAGTTGTTTGTTGTTTTGCAGGTATCTGTAGCAGTGATAGGGAAGGCATGTGATAAAGAGAGATGAACAACTTAGAGCATGTCCTTTAGTTGTATTAGGTTTATTTGTAATGCCTGGTCAAATTGTAAGGACCTTTTGTGTAATTAATGTTTGATAACATCTTGTTTTTCCTAGGTTGAGTGCAAGTATACCCATTTTAATGTATAAATGTTTGAAAAATCTTGGGTGTACTTCGTATGAGAAACCGGGCGTTACAAGTTGGTATTAGAGCATGGTTTAAGTGAACTAGGTCTTTGAGTGTAGAGTCCTAGACTTGAACCGAGTGGAGAGAGAGCCCCTATCACATGCTTGGAAAAGATATTGCTACAGATGTGAGTGTATTAGTTGAGTATAACTTTTCTGTTATAATTATTATTTGTTATATTCTGTGTGTGAATATAGATATGGAGACAGATGAGGGCGATTTGATGAATTGGTCAGAGCTGGTTGGACTAATAGTGGAAGATGAGATGAGATTTTAGCCGATATGAGATATCAGCTAACGAGGAGACAAGAACTTCAGTTGATAATGAGATGTCAACTGAATACGAGATGAGATACTAATTGAGATGAGATTGCAGCTGATTGCGAGATTCCAGCTAATGATGAGATGAGATTCCGGATGAGGCGAAATTTCAATAGATAATGAGAAAGAGTATGAGCATAAGTTGAGCATGAGCTAAGAGTTGAGACATGTGAGTGTAGCCGAGTACACTCAAGAGTTGAGATCCGAAGTATGCGAGTTTCAGCTAATGAGAAGACAAGATTTGTTGCTATGAGGTATGTAAGTAATTTTACTTAACATGTTAGTTGTAACGTGTTGCAAATGTTTAATTGTTAATAATACATGTAGTAGAATATGTGTGAAATGTTTGGACACATAAAAGATCAATTGAAATTACATGTGTTAGAAAATTGTGGTTATAAAGTGTAGTAATTGGCATTGAGATGAGAATCTCATGTCCATTTGAGGTAAGATTTACATATCACATAACGAGTGCTTTGTGATTATGTATAACTGAGATTAAAAGTGTTTGCTTGACGAGTACTTAGCAACCATGAAGAATTGTGTATAAAGAATATATATACATGGTGAAAAATATATATAAATTTTGATATTGTATATATATAGTGTTGTTATTTCACAAATGTGATGAGACTTCTATGTACGAGTAATTTGTGGTTGAGACCACAAGAGAGGAAGATGAGGATGGTTATTGAGAAAGATTGTGAAAGTTAATTGAGGTTACTCACTAAGCTTTATAATCTTACACTTGAGTTGTTTGTTGTTTTGCAGATATCTGTAGCAGTGATAGGGGAAGGCATGTGATAAAGAGAGATGAACAACTTAGAGCATGTCCTTTAGTTGTATTAGGTTTATTTGTAATGTCTGGTCAAATTGTAAGGACCTTTTGTGTAATTAATGTTTGATGACATATTGTTTTTCTTGGGTTGAGTGCAAGTATACCCATTTTTAATCTATAAATGTTTGAAAAATCTTGGGTGTACTTCGTATGAGAAACCGGGCGTTACATCATGAAGATGATTATAAGGATTATCCTGCGTATGACCCCTAAATTTAGGCAACACACCTAATAACACTGGCCCAATCTCTACCTGACAATCTACATTTTCAGGAAAAATATAGGCGATGCCTCATCATACTCTCGTGGTTGGAAGTACGATGAAACCGACTGCCCACTCGGTTGTGCAAAATAAAGCGGAGGAACGAAATTACCGTTATTGTAGAGCCCATTATTATACCATTGTCTTCTCCACCTTGGTTCCACTGTTTGTTATTGTAATAAACAGGGTCACCATAACACGTGGATTGACCCGTGTACATGTAATCGCCCATTACGAGAACGTACACATACGAAAAATTGAAAAACTAAAATCAAACATTAAAAGAAAAATACCACTGACAGTCTATCCTAAGCGCACAACTCCCTGGGAGCGGCGCCAAAATTTGACATGCCTAGGTCGTTATGCGGTCAAAAATAGAAAATTAACCTTACACACACACACTAGTATAGCGGTAGCAACGGTCGATCCACGGGAGTTTGGTGGTCAAGATAGGACGATAGTTTACCAACTGTAGTGTCACTCTACAGTCAGCGGTATTGTTTCTACTTTCCCAAAAACCAACACAAAACACAATATCAAAACAATTGCCAAAATCCAACTCAAGCATGAACTAAACTAAACTAAACCAAGTCCTAAAGTAAGATTACTTACTGAAATCAGAAACTAAATTCAGAATTCAGAAGCAAACAATCAAACCAAACACATCAAACAAGCACCAAACATTAATAATACCGAAAAATGCAAAAAAAATCAAACCGAATGATTACTTGAATTAAAAACCAAATCCAGATCAATATCCAAACAATCAAATCAGATCTAAACTACCAACTATTTGCTACTGAAATCAGAAACTACAAATCTAAACGAACATCGAGTAATCGACGGAATTCCCGATTGCGGAATACCTTGATACCGAGTTGATAAAACGATAGAAAAAGTAAAGAACTAACCAAACTATTGATTCCTACTGAAAAACTGACGAAATTCTGCCTTCGGATCTCTCCTTCGCGTCCCGGGATGCTCTAGAAGTTGGACGGGACTCCGGTATTCATAGTGGTGCGAAATTAGGGTTTCCGCGTCACGGCATAGCCTTTTCCGCGACGCGCGTGTTTTTTCAGCCCGAAATATTGGAGTTTGAAATTCAAAATCGGAGATTTATCATTATCGCGAGATAGCGGCGCTATCTCAAGAGATAGAGCCTCTATTTATGCCAGATCCGATTTTTTGCCTTTTTTGCCCCCCAACTTCTCCAGAATTGCACTAAAACCCCTGCATTTACACTAAAAACATTTCCAAGCACTTTGGCACAAATGTAAGTGATATTAGCTCATTTAAAAGAATAAATTAACTAAAACACGGCTAAACAACGTCTAGAATAATTGATATTACTAGGCGTTGTCAGAAACAGAGGTTATCACTCTAAAACATCTTATGTGTGTTTTTAAATATCATTCTGACCTATGTAAATAGATCCTTGATGGTTTTGTTTTAAAATGGTCTAAAATAAACTAGTTATTTTAAAAGGCTTCCATTGCCGTTTTAGCGTAAAACGCTCTATTATATTTATCAAAACCCATCACTGGTATCAGAGCCATCTTTTATATGTAAGAATGATTTATTATGTTTGATAATCTTTGGTTTTTTGAGAACAAGGATGGATTTCTTTTGGCTAACAAATTTCTATATTTGTTTTCTTTGGCAACTCGTAGTTTTAAAATTTTTTAAATTTATATAACCATTTTTCATGCATTTTGATTATATAAAAGTTGCCTTAGAAAAAACAAAGTGTTGTTTATTTCATATGATGATATTATGTATAAACAAGCCATTAGAACATTTGTGGTTGCTATTTATTCATTCATTTGATGATGTAATGTATTAACAAGTATTGTTTCATTTATATGTAATATATTAGTTTAGACTAGTTTTTTACAATTACAAAAATGTAACAAGATGGAGCTTATGAAATTCCTTTCAAGACATGGTGTTTTGAAGATCCTTGAAGTGTCATCAATTAAGTCCTTTAGGAAATGACTTAATAGTTGTTGTGATGGCTCACAACGATTATTACTAGAAAATGGCTTGGTTTATACATGTTGTGATGTTTATATTTATTGTTATATATAATGTTTTATGTTTGAAAATATGTTTTCTATACAAAAGAACATTTTAACAATAATAACATCAAGTTGGACTTTGGAATTTTAAATAATAAAGTTTGCACATCATATGTGTAAAATTTGAGTTTTTATTAAAAGAGTTTTAATTTTTTTAAACTCTTTAAATAGCCAAACTTTTTAAATATTTAAAAAGGTTTAAAAATGTTTTTAACTAAATCTAAACTCCATAACTTTATAATAAACGGAAGTTTTATTAAAAAGTTAAAAAAATCGGTTTAGTGATCTGATTGTGGTTAGGTGTTAAAATGACAGTAATTTTGAACATTTAAACCATTAATTTCCTATAAAAACAAAAGGATATTTTTGAAGCTCGTGGAGCGAATTGAGAAGACGTAAGCAAAAGAGAATTTAGAAGGTTTAGTTGAATTATGATTTCTAAAGAATGGATCAATATAATATCTTATTACCTTTTTTACTTTTTTATTGTTTGTTTTTATAAAATGATATATTAACAAACAAATTACATATAAAAAATGAAAGAGGATAATTCTATCATTTAACATACTCATATTTTAAAAACTTTGACAAGTTTAATAATTTAACTGGATTAATATATAGGATGAATCTCCAGGATGGGTAGAAAGATAAAGAGTAAGTACGAAAATCCAATATTGGATTAGGTAGATAATTTTTCAGTCATATTGAATGATAAATCACTACAAGTGACGGAGATATACGATTTAAATAACGGAAAATCCAATATTTGAAAATTGTATCTAGAATGACTGGAAAAGTGGAAACAAGGACGGATATAATGACAGTAATTTTGAACATTTAAACCATTAATTTCCTATAAAAACAAAAGGATATTTTTGAAGCTCGTGGAGCGAATTGAGAAGACGTAAGCAAAAGAGAATTTAGAAGGTTTAGTTGAATTATGATTTCTAAAGAATGGATCAAGATAATATCTTATTACCTTTTTTACTTTTTTATTGTTTGTTTTTATAAAATGATATATTAACAAACAAATTACATATAAAAATGAAAGAGGATAATTCTATCATTTAACATACTCATATTTTAAAAACTTTGACAAGTTTAATAATTTAACTGGATTAATATATAGGATGAATCTCCAGGATGGGTAGAAAGATAAAGAGTAAGTACGAAAATCCAATATTGGATTAGGTAGATAATTTTTCAGTCATATTGAATGATAAATCACTACAAGTGACGGAGATATACGATTTAAATAACGGAAAATCCAATATTTGAAAATTGTATCTAGAATGACTGGAAAAGTGGAAACAAGGCCGAATATAAGCCAATCATCAGTTCCCAACCATGGGGCGAATGAAACCCGATACATAAATCATTTAATAAAAGAAGAGAAAAAGCTTTTATTGTGTCACTTAAGTTATATAGGAATTCTTGAGCCCAAGAGTTAAGAATACCAAGTTCTTTATTACCCAAAAGAGAATAACCACTTAGAATAATGAAACAAATTATATTTTCAAAGCAAGCAAGATTTTGAAAAAGATTGAATTTTAAATGATTCAAATTCAAAATTCATTAAAATTCCAATCTTTTAGATATTTTAAATCCTACGAAAAAAATCCATGAACCAAACACCCCCTAAGAGAATTTATTTAGGGTATAATACATTTGGTACTCTATTATAGGATCCGCATAAATGGCATTGACACCGATTAAATTACAACAAACATTCTAAGATTATTATTATTGATGTATCCTTATAATTAACACTACACGTTTCATTAGAGAAGGAATTGAAGACAAATTACCAAGTACATTTGAACCTTTAGCTATGATTAACGTAGTAAATGTTATAATTACGAGCCACGGTCGAACATTGTGGCCAAATGTCAACGTCTACCATATGAAGCAATTGTTTATGTGTCTAAATCATAGTCAAATCAATCACATAAATCTACCATAGCAAAAAAAAATATATGGTCATAAAAATTAATGTGTGAGCAAAGGTTAGTGACAACGCCTAGTAATATCAAGTATTTTAGTCGTTGTTGAGTCCTATTCTTGGTGATTTTATATCATATATGTTGTGGTATTCTCATTTTTTGTGTTAGGGCTTGTTTGGAAAGAAATGATGTAAACAGGGGCTAAAAGCATACAAAATGGAAGAAGTTTGAAGATAAAGACCAAACAGTCGAATTCACACGCGCGCCGTGGAATTTACAAAGGCGCGACGCGGTGACTCAGCATTGAGGCGGTGGAGAAGATTCAAATGCCGAGAAAACGGGGATAAACCAGCACGCGCGCCGCGGATTTCACTTGTGCGCGGCGCGACCTCTTAATTTTTGCAACTATAAATATAGGGTTTTAGGTCGAAAAAAGCAGCAAAGACCTAGCATAGGAACGACTCCCAAGGCTTCTTAGACTCAGAGTTTCGGTTTTCAGCAGCTACAATTGGTATTTTATGTTTTTCTCTTTTAATTTCCAATTAGTTTAGTGATTTTGGTAGATTTGGCTAGTGTCTTTGGGTGTGGCAACCATTGGCAGTAGTTTTTAGTTTTAGAAGTTCATGTTTACTGTTTCGAAACATTGGGATCTGAGTTTTTAATAGTAATCATTCGGTTCTCGTTTATTGCTCTCTTTTCGGTATTTTATGCTTTTGAATGGATTTTGGATGTTTGATTGTGTTGGATGTTTGGATTTGATCTTTGTTACTTCTAATTTTGAAATACATTTCTGATTTCAGTAAGTACTTAGGTTAGTTTTGGTTTAGTTTAATTGATGCTTGTGTTGGATTTGTTGAATTTGTGATTTTTGGGATTGTTTTTGGTATAAGTCGGAACCTAGATCCTCTGGCTGTAGAAGTGACACTAAAGTTGGTAATCTGTTGCGTACCTTGACCACGTAACTCCTGTGGATCGACCCTGACTACCACTATACTAAGTGAGAGTGAGGTTATTTTACTATTTTTGACCGCATGACGACCGCTGTGATGTCAAATTTTGGCGCCGTTGCCGGGCAGTTGTGAGCTTGAGAGTAGGCGATCTGTAGGGTTTAGTTTCTGATTTTTTATGTTCAATTTTAGTCTTTTTATTTTTGGTGTGTGTACGTTTTCATAATAGGCGATTACATGTACCCGGATCAGTATTATGAGTATTATGAAAATCCGGCCGACACCTATTACGAGGATGATTGTTACAATGGATCATTCGATGACGATGGATGGCGGACCGATGAGTCATCTCAACCTGAGAATCCTGCAACTTGGGCCCAACTTTAGGTACTCATGTATAACACCTACCAAGTACAGAAGGAATAGGCTGATGCTCTTGAAAAATTGCAAGTTTCATTAGATAAGTTAGAGGAAAATTGGAAATGTTCATCACCCTCGCCAGAACCTGAGGCGAGTGATTTTTATACCAATAATATGGTGTGTGAACCTGCATCACCTGAACATGTGATGGAAGGACATGCACCTTGGGGAAATCCAGAGACCACTGAGATGGTCGTTAAGGAAGAGGTTGTAGGTGACAATGCTACCTCTGACTCAGCAACCTTTGAAGTCTTTGATGTTTTTGAAAGTATTAGTAACGTTGATATGGTGTTGGGTGAATCCATAACATCACCAGACAATCTGGTTGATGAGGATGTTGTGGAGAGGGCTGTAAGTGACAGTGCAGACCCTAGCCCAACAACTCCCAAAATTATTGAAGTTGTTGATACTATTGGGAAAGGGGGTGTAGATGACAATACTACCCCCGAACCTATAATTTTTGAAAATTTTGAGAAAGTTGAAAGTAAGGATCTGGTGATAGATGACTTTATACCACCACCAGATCAAACCAGTCGCTCACTCTTGGTCCCGATCCACCTGTTGGACGATGATCAAGAAGATGATGTCGACGAGTTGGTCTTTGAAAATAACAAACATGATTTTATCGCCACTCATGATCCATTCATGAATGGAAAATGAGATGTGATTAATACCATCGATGAGGACATATGGAAGCATCCCGATATGATGCCTTCCAGTCCCATTCGGTTGGAAAATTTTTATTGGCACTGCAAGCCAAAATTGCAAACTGAAGATAACACGCAATATGTGAGCAACAAATGAGGCGCAAAAGAACTACTGGGAGCATCATTGGGGATGCTCCACGTCAAACTAGTAATTTTGAAGAGATGTAGACGGAAGGACCGAGCTTGGAGGTTCAAAGCTACCTCAAAGCATTCGCGGGAAATTATCGGGAGACGGCGACCGGGCATCAGGAGAACCGGCAAGCCATTCGATCCAAGAAAGTTGAAGGAGTATCAGGTCAGTAAAGGGATGGTGGTGACTGAAATGCAGCAGCAAGACACGGCATACGATCCACCATAGCTGTAGAAGGAATAACCCGTCTGGCTGAAGACGTTAAACTTAGCGCTTGCTGGGAGGCAACCCATCTTTTATAGGTAGGTACTGTATTTCTTAGGAGTAATTAGGAAGATACTATCATCGTCATTGCAGGTGTTATTGGTCCAAGGCAAGTGTAGGGTTGTTATGAAGGAAAATTGAATTTTTGAAGACCGCGTCGCGGCCATGCGTTTTGCGCGCCATGGGATCGTAAACCAACCCGATGCGCAGGAATTGATTTGGGAACACACGCGCCGCGGTTTGCTCATATCCGCGCCGCGGGAATTGATCGGTCGGTTTCCTTCGTTAAAAAGGTATGTCGTGTTCACTATTCACACACAACCCACGCCGCGCCTCAGAGAGCTCCGATTATCAGAAGTTTTCTCGCATTTTTCTTGCTCATTTCATTCCCGCTATCAAGGTATGTCATTCTAACTAGTTTTACTTGTTAGAACTAGCGATTAGGCAGTGAATTTGGTTGATTTCTCCACAAACTAAAAAACTTAGAAATCAGCAATGCTGACTCGTATGGTGTTTATTTTGCCAAATAATGACCCTAGATGAGTTAGTCGGTGCTTAGGCTATCTTTCAGTGCACTTGGATTGAGTTTTAATAGGTTAAATCGCGTGTTTGGGTTTGGAACTCGAAACAGACACTCGCCGCGCCGCACCCTAGTTCTTGGGCCGCGCCGCGGTGCGGTGGGGAAGAAAAGGACTAAATTTGCAAAAAATTTTGTGGCTGTACAGATGTCTTTTAGGCTTGATCATCCGTTTCTCCAGTTCCCTGCTGAGCTGGATAGTTCTGTTGAGTATATGTCGAGGAGAGATGCACTTACGGGTCGCCGGGTTCTCGAGGCGATGATTATTGACTGGGATATTTTGAGGGAGGCCAGACTTTGGGCCGAGATTGAGCCGTTTTTGCATCGTACGTGGTCCCACGGGGAGGCCACATTCACATGTCGTGGTTGGGACAGGCTCATGGCCAACCAGGACGACACCGTTTACACCGACCTTCTTCTGGAGTTCTCTCCACGGTATGCTACACACCAGGTTCGACGGAGGCCCGATCTAAGCTGGTCCGATTTCGATTGGGGGGAGTCCCAGGGAGTGCAGTCTTCGGGAGTTTGGGAGACGCACGGGCATCTACACGGAGGAGGATCTCCAGCACCGACACTTCACGCCATTCTTTCACGCGTGCGTTCAGGGGCAGCCCGCGAGGGATGCCAATGCAGATGTTTGGGCACCTTTGTCCAACGTGTATTTCGAGGCGCGGTCGGCCAGGGAGAGCCAGCTCCGCAACCCGCTTCACCGGCTCATGCACCGTATTGTCACCACCTCTATCATGCACAGGGAGGGGGGCGAGAAGGTGTCCGGCGAGGACATGACATATCTTTGAGTGCTCCTCGACCCTTCCAGGTTCCTCCACCTCCCGTACGCCATAGCCGTCTCTCTATCCACCCATGCGACGGGTGCATTGTCCAGCAGTCCTTTGGCCAGCGGGCAATACATTACTCTCCTGGCCCGTTCTTACCGGATACTTACTGCTGCGACAGTGGCCTCCCTGATAGCCTTACCTCCAGTTCGCACCACGGTGCGAGCCCTGGAGAACATGGGGCTGATCGAGCAGCCGCGCCTAGGCCATTATGTGAGGGTGGCGACCGAGGCACCCCAGGCTCCCCAGCCAGCCTACGCCCAGCCAGGCAGGAGACGCCGGAGACTGGCAGCACCGGTAGAGCCACAGCCACAGCTATCTGATGTGCTGGCGGCTATCCAGGACCTGAGCCAGAGGATGTCCGCGAGGGAAGCACATGACCGGTGGATGGCGGAGACACAAAGGATGATCTTGCTCCGGATGCAGATCGATGACATTCCACCTCACCCTTCCGGAGGAGATGATGGGGCAGGTCCACCTGGGACCCGCCAGGATGACGAGTGATGTACTTTTCTTTTCTCTTGATATACATGTATTGTAGTTATGACACTATTATCTTTTGTTGGCTTATATTTTACTTTTAGTGTGTTTGTTCTATTTGCATTTAATATTTTTGTGAGTTATGCATGTAATACCAAATGGAGGAGTTGTTTCAAGTAAGTGTGGGGTCACCGTGTCCCCTCCACTTTCTTTGACTACCGGCGTGTTTCACTGTTGCGCTACAACTCCTGACTTCTGAGTCGAGGACTTTTTGTTCGTGTTTGTGTACCTGTGACAATCAAGCAATCTACCGTCAAAGGGGTAACTCTTTCTCCCTAGTTCTGAAACATTTTTATGTACAACGAGGGCGTTGTATGGTTTTAAGTGTGGGGTGTGGACGGTCGAAAGAGTGTTTTTGAAATTTTTGCGGGAAATGAGTCATTTTCAATATTTTTTAGCAACTTTTTCAAAATTTTTAATAGATTGTAATTTTGAAACGAATAGTTTTTGAATGCTTTAGCATTGGTATTTTTCGAGAAATACTATTTAGTTGTTATCATGCTATTAGTTTAGTCAAATAAATTGAGTTTTAAGAGTTAGAAGATTGGAGTGTTTTAGGATTGGAATTTAGGAGGGAATTGTCAATGAGTGCCCTTTGTTGTTCGAGCTGGTAGGTCCGAAAAGGGTGGCCTTGAAAAAGGCATTTATGCACCTTACCACCTAAGATCGTCTGGTCTGGGATGGTATTTCTGAAAGCTCGTTACACGGACAACATCGAAAGTCATGGATAGTTCTTTAATGGCCTTTAGAATTTGAATGAGTACGTACACTTCATTGTGGACAGAAAATTTGTAATCAAGGGTTCTCTAGAAAGTCATGAATTCCAAAGAATATTCTGATTATGATTTCGCAAACTATTTCACTCTAACTCCTAGAGCAATAAGCTTTGAAATTAAACGCATTCAAAAATTGTTTGAGTCAGTGCTTGTTTGGAAAGAAATGATGTAAACATGGGCTAAAAGCGTACAAAATGGAAGAAGTTTGAAGATAAAGACCAAACAGTCGAATTCACACGCGCGCCGCGGAATTTACAAAGGCGCGACGCGATGACTCAGCATTGAGGCGGTGGAGAAGATTCAAATGCCAAAAAAACGGGGATAAACCAGCACGCGCACCGCGGATTTCACTTGTGCGCGGCGCGACCTCTTAATTTTTGCAACTATAAATATAGGGTTTTAGGTCGAAAAATGCAGCAAATACCTGGCATAGGAACGACTCCCAAGGCTTCTTTGACTCAGAGTTTCGGTTTTCAGCAGCTACAATTGGTATTTTATGTTTTTCTTTTTTAATTTCCAATTAGTTTAGTGATTTTGGTAGATTTGGCTAGTGTCTTTGGGTGTGACAACCATTGGCAGTAGTTTTTAGTTTTAGAAGTTCATGTTTACTGTTTCGAAACATTGGGATCTGAGTTTTTAATAGTAATCATTCGGTTCTCGTTAATTGCTCTCTTTTTGGTATTTTATGCTTTTGAATGGATTTTGGATGTTTGATTGTGTTGGATGTTTGGATTTGATCTTTGTTACTTCTAATTTTGAAATAAATTTCTAATTTCAGTAAGTACTTAGGTTAGTTTTGGTTTAGTTTAGTTGATGCTTGTGTTGGATTTGTTAGATTTGTGATTTTTGGGATTGTTTTTGGTATAAGTCGGAAACTAGATCCTCTGGCTGTAGAAGTGACACTACAGTTGGTAATCTGTTGCCTACCTTGACTACGTAACTCCTGTGGATCGATCCTGACTACCACTGTACTAAGTGAGAGTGATGTTATTTTACTATTTTTGACCGCATGACGACCGCTGCGATGTCAGGTAGCGTTTAATACTCACATAGATTAACTATGGTAGACATCTGATATGTGTAGCAACAATGGTTTTTTTGTGTACTCATACGACTATATGATATACATTTGACACAAAAATTGTGTTTATAAGCTTTGGGTCATGGTTTAATTGATTCAATGTGTCTAAAATATGGCAATATTCACATTAGATAATATTTGTGTATCAATAATATCAAATGCCACCAGAATAGCAAATGCATGTGACAACATGGTAAATAATATTCATACTAATAAATGAATACATGTGTGTCTATTAGGAGTGTACGGTAAAAACATTGTGTCTATTAAGGAGTATATTGGTATAGTTTACTTCATTAAGTGTGTCTAAATACAAACAATAGTCATATCAAATAATATTTTTGTGTCTATATGACATCATAGGACACTAGAAAAATAAATGTGTTCGACTATATTGTAAATAATAGTCTTGTAATACGAAAAAGACATGTTTGCCTATAAGGAGTGTATGCCTATGGTTTAATTGATTTTGTGTGTCCAAAAGGTATCATATAGTGTAGTTACACTGAAATGTTTTTGTGTATATAAGTGTTTTATGGTTAGAGTTAAACTATTTTGCATCTCCAAAAGAGAACCAATAGTTATACTGAATTAGTTTTAATGTCCCTATATGTATTTAATGGTTAGAATTGATTTTGCATGTCTATAAGGTAACAAATAGTTATACCATAATGTTTTTTGTTTACAAATAATTTATGCATCCACATGAAACCCTATAAAATGGTTGCACGATTGACAATCCTATTGGCTTGGATTGCATTTTCCTTCTATGTCGAAGAAACAATAAAAACAATGCCATCGTGACTGTAAGACCCGTTTACACCGCGGCACGGTGTAAAGTTGTCTGCGGCGCGATGTGTGAAGGAGCGGGATACGCGGGTTGGCTGAGGCCGCGTCGCGTATTCTATACGTCCGCGATGTGGAGCGCCGCAGAAGTGAAAAAACCCTAATTCGGATTTAAATCCCTATATAAAGGGTCTCCAGTATTAGGGTTCGGGCTTTTGGGAGATTTGCTAGGGTAGAGGCGATCGACTTCGGCAGTAGCTCCATTATTTTGAATCATTGAAGGTCTTGGAAGAATTAAAAGGTTAGAGAAGGAGGTATCAACGCGTGGGATAGCTGAAAGGTTTTCTGCAAATCTATGAACTAAAACCCTAAGTTCACATGCAGCCTATGAAGGATCTATGTTTTCTATCTTTGAACATATAAATAATTCCTAAAAGCCAACAAGAAAAATTACTAAATAATTAAATCAGAAAAACTAATTAACCTTTAGGTTTTCTTGGAAGCTAAGAAACAAAAGTATCTTGCCTCAAATGAAGTCACACCCAAGCAATGAAGTAGGTCACGAAAAATTCCAGAGAGATCTGGTAAAATGGCGCAGACTAAATGGGGTCTGAGGCTCCCTATTTATAGCCTCCAACAGATAACCAGATAAGCCTTTAAAGATAAACCCTTTTTAATTCAAATAAGATAAACCTTATCATATCAATTCAAATCATATTTATCCTTATTAATTTCGAAATATATATATCCAATATATAATTTCGATGGCTTCTATTACCTGCTAAAATTGTCACTTACTCAACTATTGAATAATTACAATTCTAGTCCCTGCACCTTTAATTAATTAAATTAATCACCAAATTAATTCCAATTAATTCCAGATTAATTTCTAATTAATTAATATAGTTTCTAATTAATATATTATCACTTTAATATATTAATAAACTATTTATTTTATTTCTATTGATTTATTAATCATATAATAAATCAATCTTTCTCTCTACTGAACTTTCTACCAAACCTCCAGCTATGAGGGCAACCCAAATGGACTTTGCTTCTATTAATT
Source organism: Cichorium intybus (assembly GCA_023525715.1). NCBI lineage: Eukaryota > Viridiplantae > Streptophyta > Magnoliopsida > Asterales > Asteraceae > Cichorium > Cichorium intybus. The sequence goes on from CM042011.1 coordinate 111,148,661, forward strand.
AGGTAAATACTAATTATTAGTCATGGCTTAGACACCTAATCCAACAAAGGCTTGCAACCTGTAGTGTGCATTCCTTCGTTTCAGAAGCAAGGTAATGAGATCAACCCTTCTGATTCTTTCATGTGACCTCGTTCTATGGTGTAATCCCTTGGTTAGTAGTTTAAAATGACTTGTAATGATTTGGGTTTTGGACCATGGACATGTATGGACTTGCATGTCGATAAGAAAGTGACCTTAGGGTAGTTTCTGACCCCAGGAAGGGTTTGGAGATGAACCCTAACCGAGGGCTGAACTGGTTAAGGGATTAACACGGATTTTAGACTGATACTCGGCGCGGGACTGGTCCGGTTAGCGACGCGGATTCGGGTGAACCCCGTAAGTGTGTGGCGATCGCCGCGAAGCGAAAAGGGAGAAGCCGCGCCATGATCTTCTCTATTGTTGACTGTTGACCAGGGGTTGTCTTTGGACTGCTGATTGTGACCATTGCTAGGTCGGACCTTTAGTCGAATCGATACAGGTAAGGTTTGTGGCTGATATATTGTGTGTATGGGATTTAGGTGATCGGACGAGCCTAGTTTGGGTTATTAGCGATTATCCGGACGATTGTGATCAGGTGAGTATCCTCACCTTGCTATATGATGTTGCATGTTAGGCATCTTATGTGTTATTTACAGTTATATGATTTGTTCTGTAATTGTGGTTATTTGTTGCTGGGCTCAGTACTGATGCGTGTTCACTCATCGGTATCGTATCACGAGTTGGACTATCGCCTTGACCCATAGCTGTTGTATGATGGGCTAGACCAAAACCGGGAACCCATAGTTGTTGTATGATGGGTAGAACCGTCCCGTGTCCATAACTGTTGTATGATGGATGCCCGTAGCTGTTGTATGACGGGTAGGGTCGGGTTGTTTCCGAGGACGGGTTGCTAAATGTGTGGGCACGTATGGAAATTTGTGGACTCACTAAGCTTTGCGCTTACCCGTTGATTTTAAAATATTTTCAGGTACTTCTAATGACAAAGGGAAGGGCAAGGCTTGACGGCAGCACATCGCATTCAGGGGACCTTACTTTGATATTTTATGTTATGATTTGAAAATACTTCATTCTGTTGGTTGAACATTTACGTTGAACGATTTTACCTTTTAGTAAAAGCCATGTTTGAACCTTGGAAATAAATGAGAAATTTTTCGTTGGAAAAATTGGGTCGTTACAAGTTGGTATCAGAGCCTTGGTTTGAGGGATTTGGATGAAATGTATTGGGAATCCAAACTCAAACTTAGGACTGACAAATTTTTGTTAAGAAAAAGATTTTTATTAAAAGGTTAATTAAATAAAAAAGAAATGCGAAGGCATTATCCGGAGTTGTTTGCAGGCACAGATTTCGGGGACGAAATCCAGTCAAGTGGGGGGATTTGTAAGACCCGTTTACACCGCGGCACGGTGTAAAGTTGTCCGTGGCGCGATGTGTGAAGGAGCAGGATATGCGGGTTGGCTGAGGCCGCGTCACGTATTGTATAAGTCCACAACGTGGAGCGCCGCAGAAGTGAAAAAACCCTAATTCAGATTTAAACCCCTATATAAAGAGTCTCCAGTATTAGGGTTCGGGCTTTTGGGAGATTTGCTAGGGTAGAGGCGACCGACTTCGGCAGTAGCTCCATTATTTTGAATCATTGAAGGTCTTAGAAGAATTAAAAGGTTAGAGAAGGAGGTATCGACGCGTGGGAAGGCTTGCAACCTGTAGTGTGCATTCCTTCGTTTCAGAAGCAAGGTAATGAGATCTACCATTCTGATTCTTTCATGTAACCTCGTTCTATGGTGTAATCCCTTGGTTAGTAGTTTAAAATGACTTGTAATGATTAGGGTTTTGGACCATGGACATGTATAGACTTGCATGTCCATAAGAAAGTGACATTAGGGTAGTTTCTGACCCCAGAAATGGTTTGGGGATGAACCCTAACTGAGGGCTGAACTGGTTAAGGGCTTTACAAGGATTTTGGACCGATACGAGTATGCATCGCGGACTAGTCTGGTTAGCGACGTGGATTCGGGTGAACCCCATAAGTGCGTGGCGATCGCCACGACACGAAAAGGGAGAAGCCATGCCACGATCTTCTCTGATATTGACTGTTGACCAGAGGTTGACTTTTGACCGCTGATTGTGACCATTGCTAGGTCGGACCTTTAGTCGAACCGATAGGGTAAGGTTTGGGATATTAGCGATTATCCGGACGATTGTGATTCAGGTGAGTATCCTCACCTTGCTATATGATGTTGCATGTTAGGCATCTTGTGTGTTATTTACAGTTATGTGATTTGTTGTGTAATTGTGGTTATCTGTTGTTGGGCTCAGGGGAGGATTCAAGGGGGTTCCAGGGTGTGCCCTTGCACCGGTTCAACTTTTAGGCGACTATATCATATAGTTCATACTCTTAGCTTCGCATGGATATATAATTCGTCTTCTAATGATTTTTCCTTGATTTGATATGATTTTTACAAGTTATGACCACAAAACAGACTCACCCAAAATGATCAGTGAGAAATGGATCTTTTCACACTACTTATGTTCATATTCAACTTTCGGGCTCAACTAACCAAAGATACTAAACTCCAATTCCGGAACTTTTGGCACCAACCTCAACCTCATACGACTTTTCTAGAATTAGTTATGATTTTTACAAAATAGGGACAGATTGCAGCAAAATTAGAAAAGTTTACCAAAAGATGTTCAAGCTAGGATTTCTATCTGGGAAATTTTTTTTGGATGCACCCCCTAGTAATAATTCCTGGATCCACCACTGGTTGGGCTCAGTAATGATGCGTGTTCACTCGTCGGTATTGTATCACGAGTTGGACTATCGTCTTGACCCATAGCCGTTTTATAATGGGCTGGGCTAAAACCGGGAACCTATAGCTGTTGTATGATGGATAGAACCGTCTCGTGTCCATAACTGTTGTATGATAGACGCCCGTGGCTGTTGTATGACGGGTAGGGTCGGGTCGTTTCCGAGGACGGGTTGCTAAATGTGTGGGCATGTATGGTAATTTGTGGACTCACTAAGCTTTGTGCTTACCCGTTGATTTTAAAATATTTTCAGGTACTTCTAATGACAAAGGGAAGGGCAAGGCTTAACGGCAGCGCATCGCATTTAGGGGACCCTACTTTGATGTTTTATGTTAAGATTTGAAAAGACTTCATTTTGTTGGTTGAACATTTACGTTGAACGATTTTACATTTAGTAAAAGCCATGTTTGAACCTTGGAAATAAATGAGAAATTTTTTGTTGGAAAAATTGGGTCGTTACAGTGACGAGCAAATAGGGATGGCAATTAAAATAACACGCGACATCGTTGAACCTTTCTTTATCTTTCTTCTATGTCACACTTTAGTAGCCGAAGTTCTAGAACACCTCTACATGATTGCACTTGTATTCTTGAATATTCCTCTAAAAGACACCTCCACATCAAGTTTATTGGACGACAAATTCAATGAAGACAAGTTCAGATGCTTCAATGACATCAGTGATTGGTCTAATGAAATCATTTAGTGATACATCAAGCTTCGCCAAGCTTTTATGTTTTCCTATTTGTTAGGGAAATATTCCAACTTAACAAAGTTGAACAAGATGTAAGTTTATGAGTGGGGACGATGGTTGAAAAAACTCAACGAGTATTAGGCTAGTAAGAATATTTCTCGAAAGATCCAACTCCACCAACTTCATACAATTCCCAAGATTTACAGGTATTTGTCGTAATCTATCAACTTACAATCCCAATTCATTCAATAAAGAATATTTCCTATAAAATCTGAAAATTCCAAATGAAGTTGTTATTATGTAAATATAATAAATTTAGCTTTCCAAAATTACCAATTTCACTAGAAATCTACGTAAATTGTATGGATAATATCTCTAACTAGATTCCCTATCATAGATGGCAAGTCTCATATATGAGGTATTCACCGAAAGATAAAGCACTCTGAGTTCAGATGATAGATTTCTTATAGAACCATGAATCTGAATTGGTTTTCATGAACAAATAACAATTCTAATTTGCTACAAATGATGATTCTATCAATGAAGTTTGTCTCATTATAATCCTTAGTTTCTAAATCATTGGAAAACAACTTAATATCTACCTAATATCTGGTTGATCATTATGTGTGTTTGTGTATGTTGAGAGAGAGAGAGAGAGAGAGAGAGAGAGAGAGAGAGAGAGAGAGAGAGAGAGAGAGAGAGAGAGAGAGAGAGAGAGAGAGAGAGAGGGGGGTGGTGTGGTGTGGTGTTTTGGGCATTTTCTTATTATTTGGTTAGTGAAATAATAAAGTAAATTTTTTAAAAGTTCTAAACAAATTAAAAAGGGCAAAATAGAAAATTTTAAGTTTAGGATGGACTAAATTCACAACCGTGCATGCTAATAAGATATAGTGCATGCTAATAAGATATAAATCTTCAATTTGAAACTTGTTAGACCAAATCCAATGAAAAAATACAAACAATAAGGACCAATTTTGTAATTTTGTCTAAATAATAATAATAATAATAATAATAACAACTGTTATTATAATAATAAAAAAAAATATATGAAATTTCCTCAACGGTTATTTGTTTAAATTGAAACAGATATTTTAAAACTCTTTATCTTCCTCGTAAGATTGGATCATCATTCATCATCAATGTGGAGACTACGAGTTGCCTTACTAAACGAATACTTGTATTCAAGGTGTGATCCCCACTTTCTCTTCAGAAACTCGGGATTTCAAAATCGAATCACACCATGCATTAAATTAGTTGGGATTTTGGGATCCGATTTCTTCTCCTTATGATCCCCTATCTCCTCTACAGACTTCACACTCGTATATCTGTTTATTTCTCTAGTCTTTTGAATTCTATTTTCCCCACTTTCAATGGTATGTTCAATTGTTGTGCGTTTTGTGATTTTCCCCACATTTGAAATGCTTGAAACCGGCATTGGGATAACTTTTGATGGGAATTTTCTTTCATTCAAGCAATTTGTAGGTAGCCCAGATTGAAAAGCATAATCACTCATTTCTCACTTCTACATAAGGAACAAAGATTGCAAGTGTTCTATGAAATGCCACACCGGAAAGTTCATAATATAATTTTGTGTAATGTTTGACTTTTTTTGGTTTGTAGGTTTTAAAACACGGTGTTTGATGTTGGCAACGAGTTGTGGGTGTTGGCACCTTGCATTATTCAGAATTGCAAATGAAAGGCTTATGCCTTATATTCCCCTTCGTGAACCATACTTAAGATTTTTAGTATCAATTGGTAACTAAATATTTATTCTTTGCCACTTACACTTACAACCTACTCAAAATGACACAAGTCCAAAGACAAAAAATCATTTTGTGCTTCATTCTTCACGCATGATCCCAATACTCACGATTATCTTCCTAGTTTTTGTTGTAAATATTACTTTAGTACATTTAAATATATGATTATTCCGTCTTCATTGTTACACATCCTCATATCAACATCTATCGTTTTTGGACAAATTTTGAGGTTCAAACGAGAATGAAAAAAGGTTGACAATGCGAGAACGAATGTCGGCCACCCATCTTAAGTGCTGGAAATTATAATGAATAATTAAAATTAAACGACAAATATGTCATTGTGTCTATAATGAAACAAATATCAAAACAATATATGTATTATCTTCACTTGTCATGGATTCATTTAACAATTCCATCGTATCTCCTTATCTTTACGAATCTGTCCCTAGTCTTCATGAATCATCATTAAACCCTCGACAATCATCCATATGTCTCTAATTAAACCTTTACAACATCATCTAATGTTCATCACTCATCAAACCTTCATCTATATTAAACAACATCCAACAATCGAGCATTTATCAGTGTTCTGTAGGTGAATCAACTGTTTTTTCATCAACTTGAAACAACCTTCACAAAAAGCTCGTGTTTTAGGTAAATCAATCATTTACAACCACGATATTCATCAATTGTTTCACAAGTTCAATCTCGATCTACCAAATTGTCATTGATTATGATAGGATTTGGTTGGACATGTATTCGCTCTCTTCAGTTCTTCCCTCTAATATGAATATTTTATCATAGCTATATAAGTTAACTTGTGTTTTAATAGTACGCTCCCCAACTGTTTGATTAAATGCTCCAACAGTTTTGTTTCTATACTACGTAAGATTCACATGTGAATATGCCACGTAAGATTCATATGTGAATATATCATGTTAGAATTACACGTATGTGTGTGTGTGTATGTGTGTGTTGTGTTTGTATGTGTGTGTGTATTTATTGAAAAGTTCAAATAAAAACTCTTTAAGGTTAGGAACCTCTACGAACCAATCTACGTTATTTAATAACCTTACTTTTTCGTGTTCTAATTTATGTCAACTTTTTTATTATCTTGAAATATATCAAACATAAAAAATTTATTTTATTTTTTAGCTCTTTTTACAATATACAAATTTGAATGAACATGTGTACTTATTAAACAGTGAATGCAGTAACATAATTTATTTTGTCGTAAAAATACGTCAATATCCATTGATAATAATAAATAATAAAAAATTATGAATTTTTGTATATATGGTATCTTCCTTATATTAAGATTTATAGGTATTTTCCATAGAATCTGTCAACGTTCAATTCCAATTCATTCAACAACGAAAATTTGCTATAAAATCTAAAAATTTCCCAATGAAGTTATTATCATGTAAAGTTAATAAGTTAAGCTTTCCAAATTTACCAATTTCACTAGGAATCTAATTAAGTTGCATGGATAACATCTCTAACTTCACAAGATTCCATGTCCCAGAAGGTAAGTCCTCATATATGATGTATTCACGGAAAGATAGAGAAGTATGAGTTCATATGACAGATTTCTTACAAAACCAATACGAACTCCTCTGAATTTGTTTTCATGAATAGGTAACAATTCTAATTTGCTAAAATTTATCATTGTATTAGTGAAGTTTGTCTTCTCATATTTCCCACTTCCTAAACCGTTGGAAAAGAACCCATGATACCTAGATCTGGTTGATCATTATGTGTGTTGATCATTATGTGTGTTGACACACACACATGGGGTGGTGTGGGTGTTGTGGATCCTTTTCCTATTATTTAGCTATTAAAATAAGAGTAAATTACACTTTTGGTCCTTGTGATTTGCACAAAATAACACTTTTGGTCCAACTACTGAAAATTTGCTATGGTTGGTGCTTATGGTTTCCAAATCTTGCACCAAAGGTCCCAAAGGCTATTACCGTCCATAAATGCTTCATTAGATATCTCTTAGAAGATGAAATTGCTCTTGTATTTATCTTATTATTTTTATTTTTATTTTAGTATTTAAATAAAGACCAATCACCACGAACGTTATGGTTACCAACACCATCACATCACCCTACCACCCCACCACATTACCCACCACTAGTCACCAATCATTTTCATCAAGGAGCCACAATGTACTCTACCAATCAACATTATCGAAGAGAATTTCGTTCTGATTGGAATTTGGGGGTTGTTGAAGGGAATGGAAACGCTAATTCAAATGAATTTGAGGTGGATTTGGAGTCGAAATTAGGGTTTCTTGTCGAAAATTATGCCAACCCTAATGACCTCGATGATGATTATTCTGGGTTTATCATTGCTGATACCGTGGACAAGTTTTTTATATCCAAATGAACAAGGGCCCGTCATGGCGCTCGATCTGAATCGAGCCATTCATTTATTGATTTAGGTGCTTCGAAATTTTTCATGGGCGAATTGACAATTTTATATATAGTGCCTGATTCATTCCTTTGAAGCGAGCAAGGTGGAAGATGGTTCCGCAATGGATAGAAACTTTGATAACAAAACTGTGGTCACCTTTACTAGGATGCTTTCCATCTAGACCATGATAACTCGACACCGAACCCAAATGCAAACATAAATGGAGATTTTGATTGGGAGGAAGTGGATGACGAATCGGTGGAAGGGATATGGGCATGTTTTTCCGGTGCAGAGGAGCCTAATGTGGTGGCCTGCGTTGGTAGTAGATATGGTTGCCGAAAATGGAGGCATAGGTTGTTGCCATTAACGAAAGCGGATGAGCTGACTGTATCAATGGAAGTGTAGCAGCAGTATGTGATGAATAAGGGCTAGGGCTTTTATCTAAGTTATACAATTTTCAGGTATAGTGTCTAAAGTTCATATGCTTTTTTGAAACAATATGGACTAACCATATCAATTTTTCAATAGTTAGACCAAAAGTGTGATTTTGTACAAATCACAGAGACCAAAAATGTAATATACTCTTAAAATAATAAAGTAAATATTTAAAAAGTAAAGAAATAAAAAAGGCAAAATAGTATTTTTGAAGTTTAGGAGGGACTAAATCCATAACTATACTGCTGATAGGGACGAAATTAAAAAAAAAAAAATACAAACCACACGACTCAATCCTATATACAATACAAGCACACAGGGAACAACCGCTAAGTACAAGACTGCGAGGTGTACCTTACTAAACTGAGACTTGTATGAACAATCTGCTATCCACTAGGGATGATCGTCGGTTCCGAACCGGTAGAACCGAGGATCGACGAAGGGTTGAAAGCAAAAAAGCAAAACCGAGAGCCGGACCGTTGAATACTATACCGGTTCCTCTCCTTAGTTGGTTGCAGTTCCAGTTTGCCGGTTCCAAAACTGTTTTACCCGTTAAGCAATTTTAATTTTATTAAGACATACTATTAAGACATTCATTAAGACAATCTATCATCTCATTTCATTAAAACAAACATACTAAAACTTCAAATTTGAAACTAAAATAGTAATACCATGGAGAATCGGTTTTTAGTAGAATTTTTTTGACTTACTTGACTTTGTACGATCACTATTTGGTCGAATTGTCGTGATCGCATATGAGAGCCGACTAGCCAAGGGCCGAGAAGGGTTTACGTCTTTACAATATGAGACGGGGGTGGGCTTTTGGAATTAGGATTGCTATATTTATTTTTTAATAAAAGTGATCGGAGCATATTTTATAAAAGCGATAATTTTGGTCGAATTGTCATGCGATCACATTTGTTAAAATTTAATATACTAATATATGATTATTCACTATATGTACGGTTAGGATTGCTATATTTACTTTTTGAGAAGTAATCGAAACATAATATATGTATGGTTATGTTGAGTTTTCCTCTAAAGTCATTTTAGGTCCTAGGATATTTTTTTGTTTCCTATTACAAATTTATGTTTTTGTTATTAGATTGTCACAAAATAACTTAAATTTTAAAAAGTAAAATCATTTTTGAGGAAACGGGTGAACCGAACCGGAAGAACCGGGAACCATCGAAGCACAAAACGTAAAACCGGGAACCAGACCAGCAAAGCATATGCTGGTTTGGTTCGGTTCGGTTCTGTGCCGGTTCCGATTCTGATTTTGGTTTGGTCCTTAGCCGGTTTTTTTTTTTAGCATGCTGCATGCCTACTATCCACTCTCTTCAAAACTCGGGATTTATCGAATCACAATTCACACCACGCTATCCCTAAATTCTCGGCACTAATTTTCAGTTATTTTTTTATTCAATAAAAAGGGTTATCACGGTTTCCGGATTATTTAACCACTCAATCCCTCTTTTCTCGGTCACCTTGCGTTAAATTACATCACCATTCATCATCAACGTAGAATTTTAACGACGTCTGGGATCTAGACAAACTGCAAGTTCACGTACTTGTTTCCCATCATTCCACATGTTTCTGTCGATTGTTTGTTAGTGGTCTGGTTTATTTCTAAGGTTTTGCTAATTGTGTTATTAGACCAGTTTAACAGCAACATGGTTTCATGTTCGTGAATCTCGACTTTACTTCTTTTGGAAGTAAAATAACAATTTCCTAGTATACTATTATTCTTAATTAATGTTTGTGATATGTTTGATTGGGGGATTAAAGTTCATCGTATCTTGTACAGACTTTATGTACAAGAAGACGGAGACCCAGACTACATGGGCAAAGGTGTGTCCAAGGTAAGCCAATTGTCTGGATTGATGCAATTGTCTAAAGTTGGCACCCGATTCCTTATTTATGGATATTTCAAAAATTTGAGTTTAATTTTTTTCTCCTTTGAAGAGTTGTAAAAGGATTCGTGGCAGATCCAGTGTTGGAGGATAGCCAACCATTTTGATCTTTCCAAGTATCCATGTGGAGTTGTTCTTACTCTCCGGTAAGTCTTATTTTGATTCTTATGTTTTTCTTTTTATCGAGAATGAGTGAAAGTAATTAGATAAGTAAATTTGTTCTAAAATCTCGACTAAACTAACCAAGTCTGATGATAACTATCTTATTTGTTAGTGCTTATACTTCATTTTTAGAATTTCAGGTTTCATGTGATTTTGTTAATGTACTTTGGTTTGTGAATCAGTTGGGTATATTATGCACTTGCCAGTTTTTAAGAGTTTTCCTTCCAAGATTTCGAAGACCATGAAGTTTTGATGGTGAAAATAAATACTACTAACAATATATTATTGTTATTTGTGTTTTGTGTACTTAGAAACATTATGTGTATTGTCAATCTGGATCGCAACCTACACCTCAAGGTTATTTCACTGCAAGCTCGAAACGTGGAATATAAGTGTTAAAACTTAATCGACAATTAAAGAAAGAAATACGATAACGAAATAAACAATAAAACGAGAACGCCAAGATTTAACGTGGAAAAACCCTTTCGGGAAAAAACCACGGGCACAACCGATGATAATCACTATATGAGAAAATATGAGGAGGTTACAAGTGTTTACAGACAACTCAAATCTCTCGTCTCTTTTCTCTGATGAAAAACTCACGGATCACTAAAACCACACAAAATGTATGAATTGAAAAATACGCTACAATCTTTCTCACTTTCTCATTTGTTATGGCTACAAATAATGTCATTATATAATAAAGAAAAAGAAGAGAGCCACGACTATTTCCTGCTTTTCTTCCTTGATTGGTGCCGGCTTTTCCTCCACCATATTATTAATATATATTACTTTAGCCATAAATTTTGGTTTGAGAAAAGAAAACGTATGGGTCCATGGAAGCATGAAGAGAATTTGGTTCACACTATGTTTTGTCTTCCACAAACAAATAAATTAGTAGTGATTAGTGGAAATCAAATTCGGATCACCATCAACAATCTCCACCTTGAGAAGAATTTACTCTTGCATCAAAAACGTATGAACTCTTCTTAAAATCATCGTGTGCCAACAATCTTTTGAAATTAGATTGTCAAACCAACCAAGCTTGAGCAAAGCTCAAACTTAGTTGATGAAACCGGCTTCGTCATCATATCCGCCGGATTGTCATGAGTGCTGATCTTTTTAACTTGAACATCACCTTGAGTAATGACCCCTCGAATAAAATGATAGCGCACATCAATATGTTTCGTTCTTTCATGAAACATTTGATCTTTTGTAAGATATATAGCACTCTGACTATCACAAAAAATCTTCGTAGAAGATGTGTCTCCAGAAAGCTCACTATATAAGTTTCTCAGCCAAATAGCTTCCTTACAAGCTTCAGAAATTGCCATATATTCTGCTTTAGTTGTGGATAAGGCAACAGTGGTCTGTAGACTTGCCTTCCAACTCACAGCACATCCACCAATGGTAAAGACATAACCTGTCAAAGATCTTATTTTGTCCAAATCTCCAGCATAATCAGAATCTACATAGCCCATCAGTCCTTCACCAGAACTTCCAAATTGTAAACAAGCATTAGAAGTACCACGCAAATATCTAAAAATCCATTGAACTTCTTTCCAATGCTCTTTTCCTGGATTAGCCATGTATCTGCTAACAACACTCAAAGCATGAGATAAATCAGGACGAGAACATACCATGGCATACATCAAAGAACCAACCGCACTAGCATACGGAACATTAGCCATGTAATTAATTTCATCGTCTGATTGTGGACATGATGCTGCAGAAAGTTTGAAATGTGCAGCTAACGGAGTACTCACTGGCTTGGCTTTATGCATGTTGAATCTTTGAAGAACTTTCTCAATATACCTCTTTTGACTTAGGTATAGTTTTCCATTCTGTCTGTTACGAGTAATTTCCATACCAAGAATTTTCTTGGCTGGACCTAAGTCCGTCATTTCAAACTCTTTGCTTAGTTGTGTTTTCAGTTTTGCTATCTCTAGTTTATCTTTCGCAGCAATCAACATATCATCAACATAAAGAAGCAGATATATTGATGAACCATTGACTGACTTAAAATAAACACAACTATCATAATCTGATCTTTTAAAATTCTGAGATAGCATAAAAGAGTCAAACCTCTTATACCATTGCCTTGGAGACTGCTTTAACCCATAAAGAGATTTCTTTAATCTACATACTAAGTTCTCTTTTCCAGGGATAATGAAGCCTTCAGGTTGCTCCATATAAATATCTTCCTCCAATTCACCATGTAAAAATGCAGTTTTGACATCTAACTGCTCAAGCTCATAATTATGCATGGCAACAATACTAAGTAAAGTACGAATTGAGCTATGCTTTACAACAGGAGAGAAAACATCAGTAAAATCAATGCCTGGAATTTGGCTATAGCCTTTAGCAACTAACCTTGCTTTAAATCTTGCTTCCTCATTAGGAGTAATACCTTCTTTTCTTTTGAAAATCCATTTGCAGCGGATAGGCTTCTTTTCTTTTGGTAATTTAACCAATTCCCAAGTACCATTCTTTTCAAGAGATTCCATTTCATCGTGCATGGCAGTTATCCATTTGTTGCAATGTTCTAAAGTAATGGCTTCCATATAAGTTGAAGGTTCTTTGATACCTTCAATTTCTTCAGCAACGTTTAAAGCATAAGCAACAACATTTGCTTCTTCTATCAGTCTCTTAGGAGGATGAATGACTCTCCTAGGTCTATCAGTTGCTACAGAACGTTGTGGTTGGTGAATAGGAGTAGGAGTAGAAGACTCTTGCTCAACTGATGGATTTTGATCAATAGAGTTTTCTTTTTCTGGTGTATGTTCTGAGTCAACAGATTGCTCCACCTGTGCACTTGTCTTTTGTTGACTCTCAACAGGAATATTAGTAGGAGAATCTTTATGTAGCATAGCTGATTTATTAAATACTACATTTCTACTAATCACGACCTTTTTAGTTTCAGGAAACCATAACTTATATCCTTTCACACCAGACTTGTAACCAAGAAAGATACATTTAATTGCCCTAGGCTCTAATTTTCCATTATCAACATGAGCATAAGCAGAGCAACCAAAAATTCTTAAATCTGAATAGTTTGCTGGGGAGCCAGACCATACCTCAATAGGAGTCTTTTTATCAAGTGGAATAGAAGGTGACATGTTAATTAGATAACATGCAGTAGAAGCAGCTTCTGCCCAAAAACGCTTAGATAATCCTGCGTTAGATAACATACAATGGGCCTTTGAAATAATGGTTATGTTCATACGTTCAGCTACACCATTTTGTTGAGGTGTGTGAGAGACGGTGTAGTGTCTAAAAATTCCTTCTAGTTTACAATATGAATTAAATTCATTTGAACAAAACTCCATACCATTATCTGTACGAAGCTTTTTGACCTTCTTACCAGTCTGGTTTTCCACCATGACTTTCCATTCTTTGAATGCAGAGAATGCTTCAGATTTAAGTTTCAAGAAATATGGCCAAACTCTTCTTGAATAATCATCAATAATTGTTAACATATAACGAGCACCTCCTAGTGATGCTTCTTGAGATGGTCCCCATAAATCAGCATGTACATACTCCAAAATGCCTTTTGTAGTATGTACCGAGGTGTTGAATTTCACCCTCTTGTGTTTGCCAAATATGCAGTGTTCACAGAATTCCAGTTTTCCAACGCATTGGCCATCAAGCAATCCTCTTTTGCTTAATGCTGTCAAACCAAGTTCACTCATATGCCCAAGACGCATATGCCACAGGTTAGTAGTATCAGTAGATGAATTTGAAGTAATATTAGAATTACCTGTTACTGTACTACCTTGTAGATGATACAGGTTTGCAGATTTAATATCAGCTTTCATCACAATCAAAGCTCCTTTAGAAACCTTTAAAACTCCACCTTCACCGGAATATTTGTACCCTTTAAGGTCAAGAGTACTTAAAGAAATAAGGTTTCTTTTCAAACCTGGAACGTGTCGAACATCAGAAAGAGTTCTGACAACACCATCAAACATCTTGATTTGAATGGAACCAATTCCAGTGACTTTATATGGTGCATTATCACTCATCAATACGGAGCCACCTTCTATAGGTTGATAATTTGTAAACCAGCTTCTGTTTGGACTCATGTGAAAAGTACAAGCTAAGTCAATAATCCATTCATCATTGGTTTTTAGGATTCCTGCAAAAGCTACAAGAACATCACCGTTAGAATTATTTTCAGCAGCATAAGTAGCTTTTCCTTAATCATCTTGATTTGGTTTGTGATTTTGATTAGAAGCTCTTTTCTCCTTGTTTTTCAACTTGTAACATTCAGAGATATCATGTCCTTCGTTTTTGCAATAGTTGCATGACTTGGAACGTCTGGATCTAGATTTGCTTCTGGAATTTCTTTTGTTCTTGCCTTTGGAATCATTCTTATATGTTGGTCTGCCACGAACTGCCAGACTTTCTCTTTTAGAACTTGAACCTTCAGTGGATACCATATCTTTCATCTTTTCTTTGGCATGCAAAGCTTCATAAACTTCTTGAAGTGTTAAAGTATCACGACTATATAATATGGTATCTCTAAAGTTTGAAATAGAACTAGGCAAAGAACATAAAAGAATTAAACCCAAATCCTCTTCATCATATTTTACCTCCATAGCTTCAAGATCAGTGATGATCTCTTTAAACGTCGTAAGATGATCCAGCAATGATCCACCTTCTTGCATCTTAAGCGAAAATAATTTTTGTTTAAGGTGCATCTTACTTGTGAGATCTTTGGTCATGCAAATTTGTTCTAATTTTAGTCATAAAGAGGCTGCAGTAGTTTCTTTCAAAAATTCCTGCAAAATATTGTTAGATAAATGAAGATGGATATGAGAGAGAGCCTTACGATCTTTACGATCCTTTTCTTCATCTGACCAAAACGCAGGCATTTTGTCTCTGCCTAACAGAGCATCATCAAGGTCCAATTGAGCCAATATAGCTCGCATCTTTACTTGCCATAATGAAAATCTTGTATCTCGATCCAACAATGGAATATCGTATTTCAAAGTAGCCATGTCGATATAATACTCAATAAATTGAGAATGAGTATAGAAAACAACGTGGCTCTGATACCACTTGTTAAAACTTAATCGACAATTAAAGAAAGAAATACGATAACGAAATAAACAATAAAACGAGAACGCCAAGATTTAACGTGGAAAAACCCTTTCGGGAAAAAACCACGGGCACAACCGATGATAATCACTATATGAGAAAATATGAGGAGGTTACAAGTGTTTACAGACAACTCAAATCTCTCGTCTCTTTTCTCTGATGAAAAACTCACGGATCACTAAAACCACACAAAATGTATGAATTGAAAAATACGCTACAATCTTTCTCACTTTCTCATTTGTTATGGCTACAAATAATGTCATTATATAATAAAGAAAAAGAAGAGAGCCACGACTATTTCCTGCTTTTCTTCCTTGATTGGTGTCGGCTTTTCTTCCACCATATTATTAATATATATTACTTTAGCCATAAATTTTGGTTTGAGAAAAGAAAACGTATGGGTCCATGGAAGCATGAAGAGAATTTGGTTCACACTATGTTTTGTCTTCCACAAACAAATAAATTAGTAGTGATTAGTGGAAATCAAATTCGGATCACCATCAACAATAAGCTCAAGGTATTTTGTTCTCTATGCTAAAATTCATTTCTACTTATGTATGTACACAATGGAATCTATGTTAGCCAGCTGAACAAAGCAAATTACTCTTAGTTCAATATTGAAATCTTGCTTGATGCTTGAGTATCTTTGATTTTTTTTATGACAAAACTGCAAAATTGGTCACTGTGGTTTGTCAAAAACTATCGATTGGGTCCAAAAAGTTTTCAACTTGCATGGAAGGTCCAGAAACTAAAACTAGTGTAGTTTTAGTCTTTGACACATTTGAAAAGATTAAAAGACCTTTTTAATTTCTTTTTCTATTTTTAATACAATTTTAATTGTTTTATACTTTTAAAACCCACATACCCCCACCCCTCCCACCACCTGTCACACGCACACACATATATACACACACACACACACACACACTCTCTCTCTCTCTCTATTTAACACATGTACCCAATGCATAGTTTCTTGTACACTTTCAAGAACTCAGTGAATTACATAACCAATGGGTCGCGTTCAACGTGGGTCTTCTAGAATCCCATCAAATCCGTGGAACTAGGCCTTCATATTAATGTTCCAAATGGAATTCTGGGAGATGCACACTAGCATCACAAACAATTCTTAATGGTGAGATGTCATCCGTAGTTCTCTAATGGGGAAGGGGGTGTGGATTTCGACGACTAAGGGTTCATCGTATAAGGTATGACCAACGGATTTTCTCCTAAGAAACTCAGATGAGGAAACACAATATTGAAAAAGTTTCTCATAAACAGCTTGGAACTATGAGGGTTTTTTAAAAGAGATTGCACTGAAGGCGAGCTCATTAACCCTAATCGTGATGAGAACCTGGTCATGCAAGTTGAAAACTTTTTGGACCTATCGACATTTTTTGACAAACCACACGACCAATTTTGCAGTTTTGTCTTTTTATCATGATTTTTTTTGTCAAATTATACTAATTTTATGATATTATATGTACATAGTAAATAAAATGTTCATTCACAGAACTTGCATTGTTTTATAATATATGTTTGATTTACCTTGAATAGTTTGAACGTTATGCATTTGCAATAAATCGTGTAATTTTTGCTGACATTAAGATGCAACTTTGCTTCCACAACTCCAGCATTAAATAGTATTGGTTATGGAAGTAGAGTATCATTCTCAAGGTCTGCAATAATGAATATGTTTATTGAAAATACATATAATTTATATGATTTAAGGTGTAAATCAATCATCTTTAACAAAATTGATGCAAGTCAAATGTCGATATTTCTTAAATATCTTATGTACATAGACATTGCATCACAAAATTTGGATCCGACATGAACCATACTAAAATTACTAAAGATGCTTAAGCATAAAACGATATTTCAATGGAAAACTATGATTGATTTGCTTGCGTCACTAGCTATCAAAGAATGTCGTGCCCGTTGCATACATGTATATGGATAAATAAATTTTACCAAAGAGAACAAAATACCTTTGGATTATATTTTGCATGTCATGCTTGCAGTGTAATTGCCTTTAGGTCAAGCTTACATGTAATCGATATTGTGACTAGACAAAATATTCCTAATTATACAAAATACAAAATACAAAGATCAAATAATATCATGTTTGTAGTAGTTATTTTCAACATCGTATCTTATGGTCTTTGAAATCTTGGAAGGTCTATCTTGCAAGATGCATGGAATTAGTCGGAATATTGGGAGTCGATATCTTCTCCTTATTATCCCCTATCTCCATGTTTTGGCACTCTTATTTTTAACCCCTCCTACTCCCGTTTACTTCACAGACTACACACTCATAAATCCATTTCTTTCTATAGTATTTTGGAATTCAATTTCCTCCACATTCAAAGGTATGTTCAATTGTTGTGCGTATTTTGATTTCTACCCACATTTGAAATGCTTGAAACCACCATTGAGGCAAGTTTTGACGGGGATTTGATTTCATTCAAGCTATTTGTGGGTAGCCTAGACTGAAAGGCATAGTCACTCATTTCTCACTTGTATATAAAGAACCACATAGTAAGTGTTCTATGAAATGTCACAAAAGAGGGTTTCATACTATACTTTCATGTAAAGTTTGATTGGTTTTGGTTTGTAGGCTTTAAGACAGGGTGCTTGATGTTGGTATCGAGTGGGAGCGGGTGTTGTCATCTTGCACTACTCGAATTCCAAATAAATGACTTATGTTCCCCTTCCTGAACCATACTTAAGATTTTTAATATCAATTTGTAACTAAATATGTGTTTTTTGTCCACTTAGAACCTACTCAAATTGACACCGGTGTAGAGAAAAATCATCTTGTACTTCATTCTTCAGGCCTGATCCTAGTAATTTTCTTCCTAGTTTTTGTTGTAAGTATTACTTCAATATCATTTAAATATACGATTGTCCATACATATATAAAGATAACATCTTTTGTTTTTGGACAAGTTGTTTGCCAAACTCCAACCAAATATATATTAACGGTTACGTGTTAACTTATTATGCACAATACATGTTTGATAAAATGGTTGAACCAAATATATGTTGATATGAACACTAAGTTACTTCTTTTCTATCGTATTGGTTTTGTACGTGATTGCATCGCATGATCAATAAATATATAAATTTTGATAAGGAATTCATGTTCCAAATGGAGTGTCCCCTTATAATAAAAACTTATATTAAGAATTAGTCGTTGAATATAGTGAAAAGATTGAATTTCTTTACTATGGGGGGTCAATTACTTCCATAAAATATCTGAAACCCTAAACACCCCTAATAATTTCACTTTGATTCTTATTATATTCTTGCTTGTACACTTAATTTTTACCTTTTCTGAACATTGACATGCTCAATTCATTGATTTTTTATCTTCCTATATTTTTACCTTAAGTTTATCTAATTGTTCTTTAAATAATTAGATTTGTTACGAAACACCACTAAAGTGATATTTACAACTTTAAGCAGTAGAAGCATTGCACAAAACTTTTTTCTACACCACGTTGATTGCACCTGATTATCTTATTTTAATTATTTTTGACAAATGATCACTTCCAAAGGGCACATTCAAACACCATTTTATCAAGCAGGGAGTATGGGGTGGACTAGGGTGAAGAGTCGAAGCCTTCACAGCCCCTTACGTAGGCGTGATCGGCCCTAAGGCCTTCCTCGTGCAACTTTTGCTTTGATACAACTTTGGTCTCTAGACTTGTGCGGTTTATTTTCTTTTAATCCAAAACCAAATTATCCTACATACCGAGTTTTATATAATGACATTTAACCCCCTCACCTAACATAGCTTAATTTTAGAAATATTTTTGTTGTTGTTGTTGTTGTTATTATTGTTTGTAATAATTAGGACTTTATTCTATAAATCGCTTTCCTAAATAGAAATTATTTTCTTTTTAAATAATCAATTAAATTATTTAATGCTAAATATAAAACGCGAAATTAAAAATGGGACATTAAATACAAATGTTGATTATATGGATACATTAGTGCAAATATAAGCCGCAAGGCATGATGAATTGAGTACAATAAAAGCTCAAAAGTTGTTTAACGACAGCATATGACACTTTGAAGTACATGCATCTTCAAATGGATTAAGGTATAAAGGTTGGAATCCTAATGTTTATGTAGATTTTTGCATGAACCACATAAGTATTGCACATTGAGTGACCAATCCGACTGTGATCGCTGACCAGGGATTAACTGTTGATGCTCGATAAATTGGTTGATCAAAATGTCCAGTTATGTTCTCGATCATCTCAGACACATCCTGGAGGTGAATGCTTGATTATGGGTATTATTGGTTAATTAATTATAGCTAAATAAAGTAGAAATGTCCCAAAGTATGAAAAATAATGATAAATTTTAAAAGGAAATTTTATTAAAGAGTCATGGATGGTGATTGAATTGTTAGTATATATTTATTAAAAAGAAATAGATGAATTCATAATCATCTATACTAGTATCGATGTTGTATTGTTGGAAGCATGATGACCAAATAGAATGATCAATGAATTTTAGAACATAGTAGGATGCAAGACTAAACACATAAATGATGAAAATATCTAGTCGATAAGTGTATCCGGGTAAACTGTTATTCTGGAATGACCAATATTATAGTCAAAGTTAATCAAGATGGAAGAATAAAATGGCAAGAAATACTTATGAATATAAAGTCTAATGATTGAAAGTTGAGTAAGGAAGATAAATTGGAATACTACTTGGTTAAATGCTAGTCACTCCTCTATTAGAGAACAATTATGTTAAAGGAAGTAAACATGCTCATGTATAAAGTCACTAGAAGAAAAGGTAATTCAAGCATATGTTGACTTTTGAAAAGTTGAACTTACTATGACATGTAAGTAAGGAAATTGTCAAGATTGCTAATGGAATGCATCTTAGTGATTATGTATATGTTACTGTGACCATGTGGACTTATATTTATTTCTATTTTTTTGCAGGTTACTCTAGAATTGTAGGTTGTGGGTATTTTTGAAGCGCTTATTTGAGCACTCAAAGTTGGTTTAATTTTGGCTTGGCTATGTGGGTTTATCTTGATTTTTATTTCCTTCTATGACATTACTCAAATACTACCGTCTTATTCCATTATAAAGCAATTTAATAACCTCAGTGGTTCATCAAGGCCGGTTGTTACAATAATTACAACTGTTAGGCCTTTTATTGGTTGAATTAGGAGTCCACAAGCTTTATCAAGGCTTGTTTTATTACAAGAAATTAGTACTATTGTCTATAATTGTTCAACCTTAAGTTTCTTGTTTTAAAACACACTTATTTAGTAAAAAAATCCACTTATTTGTGATAAGATTAAAGAGGTGTAGGCCTAACAAAATAGATGGCAAGAAATAACCAAAAAATATTTCCTACTTTATGTCTTTTACCAATATAGGTAGGGTTGTAAACGAACTAAACATACAATGAACCGTTCGTGAACTATTCGGCAGGAAGTTCGTTTATATAATAAATGAATCAACGCGAACAAAAATTCTCGTTCGTTCATTTAAACGAAGGAACATGAACAATGGTCTCGTTCGTTCAATTATGTTCGTGAACGTTCATTTATGGTGTTCATTTACGTTCGTTTATGTTCACTCATTTAAGTTCCTTTTATGTTCATACACGTTTAATTGTGTTTAATTACAATACAATATTATGTGTTTGTTTAAGTTCATATGTGTTCAATTGTGTGTTTAATTATAGTACAATATTATATGTTTGTTTAAGTTCATATATGTTCAATAGTGTTTGTTTATCTCTGTTCGTTTATATTCTTTTATCATGTTCAGGAACATAAACGAATGAACATGAATAAGATAATTTGTTAAACAAACGAACATGAAAAATAAAGCTCGTTCGTTTATCCGTTCGTGTTCGTGTTCGTGTGTTTGTTCAGATAACTTAAACGAACGAACATGTACAAGCCCTCGTTCGTGTTCTTTCGGTTCGTTTACGACCCTAAATATAGGCAGTATACTACATTTATTACCCATAGTAACAAGGTACTAACATTTACTACTCATAGTAGCAACCTACTTACATTTTTTAATGATAATAACAGTGTACTTAGAAATCTCAAAAAGATTGATTATGTAAATAGGCGAAGTCTAAGCTGATGGTCAAGATGCGTCCAAATGGGTGAATTTGAGATGGAGACTATGTATGGATGGATTTAGGATCTGAAACCCATGGTCAAGATAGGTCCAAATAGGCGAGGTCCAAGCCCAAGGGTTGCATATTTTTCTTATGTTTTCTCACGATACTACACAT
Source organism: Cichorium intybus (assembly GCA_023525715.1). Lineage (NCBI taxonomy): Eukaryota > Viridiplantae > Streptophyta > Magnoliopsida > Asterales > Asteraceae > Cichorium > Cichorium intybus. Next base: position 111,170,285 of record CM042011.1, read on the forward strand.
GAACTTTCGTGTTTTGTGTCTTTAAAAAACATATATTGTAAATATTTTATTGCACATATCGTTACTGTACAGAAAAAACAAAACAGAAAACAAGAAAACCAAGATCAATGATGATCACCTGGAAGATTAGATAAGTCGGATGAGTAGTAGCACAGTAAGACCTTCGACAAAAAGAGCACAGAGCAGTATAGTCCTATATTGAGTTTATCGAGATTTAGGTTTTATTAATAGAAATCGAATTAGAGGGGAGTATATATCGGGAATTTAGTTTTGTCAGGAGTGTTTTGAGGGAAATAAAAAAATATTAAAATTCTAATTTGTTTATGGAAAGGATACGATGTTAATAGTAAGAAAATAAATAACACTTAGACGAATATCCAAAAACAAATAACACAGAGAGATAAAAGAAAAGAAAATCTTTGGTCGTGTATTATAAAGTTCATATTCAGTTTTGGTTGGTCCAAGGGCAAGTGCTCAAAGTGGTCATACGTATACAAATAGATACACCTATAAGTTATTCCAATAAATAAATAATTTTAAAAAATATGCCAATCAAAGTATGATGCTATATGAGACAATAAAACAAAAAGTAAAAGTACAATGCTAATTCTGTGTCTATGGGTATTGATTCGTACAAATTCATTTTTTTCGTTTGACATTCATACAAGTCTGACCAAATCGGAGTCTTGGTTGAATCATTAAATAATTGATAAAAATTGGCGAATCAAACACTATGAATATGTTAATTGAGAGTCATCCTCATAATGAAACCATACATAACCCCCTTAGTTGATCTATTGGCTGCTTATGTGAAAACTCAAATAATAGTAAATGTTTTAAAGTAATTGTAAAAATATGTATAAATCAATAAAATATACTTTTATAAAAATTGTTTGTAATAAAGAGGTAGCAACTACTTTTTTGTAAACTTATACAAGTATGAGTAAATCGGAGTCCTTAATTAGTTGACCTAGGGGCTGCTTTTTTGAAACATAAAAAATATTAATTTTATAGCAAAATAGTCATATATATGATTACGTAACAACTTTTATAGAAAATTAGCTACCGAATTCGATTCCATAGTAACGTTTGTAGCAAAATCGCTACAGATGCTGATCCGCAATAAATTCCGAAGCAAAGTAGCTACAATCATAGGCCCGTAGTAAATTCTGCTCAAAACATAGCTATAGGTTCCGATCCCGTAACGAATTCTATAGTAAGTCAGCTACAAATTCTATTTTTGCAGCCAAATTCTGTAGCTATTAATATTTTAGCTACGGAGTTTATTTCCGTTGCAAATTCCGCAGAAAAAATTGCTACACATTTTCATTCCATAGCAAATTATGTGGAAAAATATCTATGGATTCTATTTCTGTAGCAAAATTTCGTAGCTGTTCAAATATTAGCTATAGAGTGCAATTCCATAGCAAATTTCAACAAAATGTCATTCCGTAACATATTCAATAGTAGAATAGCTACGGATACGACTATTGTAGCAAACTTCCGTAGTTATTCAGTCTTTTTTTAGTAGTCGATATAGATGTCTTTGTTGGATTTGATGTCTAAGCCATGACTTATAATTGTATTTATCTTGTTAATTGAAGCAAAGTCCATTTGGGTTGCCCTCATAGCTAGAGGATTGATGTAGAATTCAGTAGAGAGAAATGTTGATTTATTAATTGTTTAATAAATCAATAAATGGTTTATTAATATATTTAAGTGTTAATATATTAATTAGAAACTATATTAATTAATTAAGATTTAATCTAGAATTAATTGGATTTAATTTAGTGATTAAATTAATTAATTAAAGTGCAGTGGCTGACTTATAATTATTCAATAGTTGAATAACTGGCAAGAGAGATGCCAGGGGCCAAAAGTGGCGCCACCCTGGAGGCTTCCTCTAGGGTTGGCGAAAACCCTAATAGGGTTTAAAGGGATCTAGTCCAAGTGGCTAACAGACTTGCCCACTTTGGAGGCTCCTTAGGGTTTCATGTGTTACCATTGGAGGCTATAAAAGGAACCCTCTGTCACCCTTATTTCCTGCGCCATTTTGAACTAAGAATACTCTGCTGGATTCTCTTCTCCATTGCTTTGGGTGTGACTTGCATTTGAGGCAGGATCTGTTTGCTGCTAGCTTTAAGAACAATAATTAAAAGGTTGGTTAATTCTTATTTGATCTTTAGAAATAAATGTTGGCCTTAGGTTTTTAGTTTATATCTTCATAGAAGAAAACATAGATCTTTCTAGGGTTGCTTGTGAACTTAAGTATTTGTTTGTTTATTGATTGCTTAAAAACCCTTCAGTCTTAAGCGAGGGAAATAACCGTTTATTGTGTGCCTCATCAATACTTTGTTAAGAGAAAACCAGTGGGACAAAAACTCTAAACAAAGGATAATAGATTGTATAATGGTTAAAGAGTGTTAATAGCTTCAAAGACCGGCAGGAATGTGATACACCTAGTGTCTCGTTAAAATACACAACTTTGCCAAGGTAAACCGCATGGGACAAAAGGCTTGAACTAGAAAAAGAGTACACAAGCATTCATCGAGATGCTCCCTCTCACATGCACTCAATAGGGGGCTACCTTCATTAGCTGACAATGTTCGTGCTATTTTGAGTATCATTAGAGTTAGATCCACTCAATGACGTGTAGGGGTATAATAAACCTATATATGTAATACCTTAAAGGTAATGGAAGATGTCTTTAATAGCAGTCCAGTTCGGTGTGTTGGTGCAGTGTTGTGTCGCGGGAGACGGTTCATAGCAAACGAGATGTCCTGGCTAGTACATTGGCCAAGTATAATAATGTTTCTATTGCACCCATATATGAACACTCATGGCTCAATATCTACTTATCGTTCTCTTTTGGACGAAATGGGTCCTTTTTAATGTCTCGAGAACAGACAACCACGAGAATAGATGAAGGCTTTTATGTGTGTTGAATAAGGAATGGAGTGAGAGAGAGAGAGAGAGATAGAGAGAGATATGGGTGGTGTGGGTGTTGTGGGCCCTTTTCCTATTATTTAGTTATTAAAATAAGAGTAAATTATACTTTTGGTCCCTCTGGTTTGCGCAAAATCACACTTTTTTTACAACTATTGAAAAATTGATATGATTAGTCTCTCTGGTTTCTAAATCTTGCACCGGAGGGACTCCCTGAGGCTGTTGCCATCTATAATGCTCCGATAAATTCTTGTTAAATGATGAAATTTCCCTTGTAATAATCTTTTTCTTTATTAATTATTTTCCTTATATTTTTAATACTTAAAAAAAGACCAATCACCACTATGAACCACCACCATCACTCACCCTACCACCACCACTACATCCACCAATCATTTTCATCAGTGAGCCAAAATGTACTCAACCAATCAATATTATTGAAGAGAATCGATAATTTTATGGTTTTTTTAAGGGAAAGAAGATGCCGATTCGAATGAATTTGAGGTGGATTTTGAGTCGGAATTAGGGTTTTATGTAGAAAATCATGATAATCCTAATGGTGTCGATGATGATTATGCTAAGTTCACCATTCCTAATACAGGGGATGAGTTCTTTGTATCTAGACAAACAAGTGTCTGTCAAGCCATTCATCTATTGATTCAAGTGCTCCAGAAATTATCATAGGTGGATTGACCATGACTGGTATAGTTTCTGATTCCTTCGAAACCTGTGAGGTGAAGAATGGTCCTGCCATGGATAAAGTTTGTGATAACGAAACCAACCTTCACCATTACTAGGATGCTTTCTATAAAGAAGTTGATAACTCAACACCGAAACCAAACAACAACAATGGAGATTTCAATTACAAGGAAGTATTAGTAAATATTGTAAATATTGTGTGTATCTTAATATCTTGTATTTTAGGATACATTATTGTTTCCTATTTGTCAGGCTATTAGTTAGGCCTAATTGTTGTTATCTCGTGTATATATATTTGTGTATTTTCAATGAGAAGCAGGGGATTCTATCATCTCACATGGTATCAAGAGCGTAGGTCTCTTTTAGTTATTTTTTTTTCTCTTTTCCTCCTGCCGCCTTCCTCATTTCATGCCTTCTTCATTTCCTGTCATCATCCCCAAGTGCTACGGCTCTCCTATTCTAACCCATGGCTGCCAACGAACAACCACCTAAACAGTCCCTACATCCCGTTTATACTTTCACTAACATTTAACACAAAATTCGAGTTCTTGATGGCACCAAGGTCACCTACAATTCCTAGGTCATGGTTTTAAATCTTCATGCTCGTGGGTATAAGGTTCTTCATCACATTGACGGTACGCCGCCACCTGCTAGAACCGCCGAAACCTATGATTCTTGGATCGAAATCGATGCCATCGTCCTTCAATGGATTTACGACACCCTTTCTGATGACCTTCTCGTTCGCGTTCTGGACACCGACACAACTGCATATAAAGCATGGCAACGAATTCAAGAGATTTTTACCAACAACAAAGGGTCTCGTGCAGCAACTCTCGAACACGAATTTACCAATCTCACCTTACAATCAGTCTCCTTCTTGGACGAGTATTGCCAAAAACTCAAGGACCTTGTGGACCAACTATCGGACGTTGAGAGCCCCGTAACTGAAAATCGCCTCGTCCTACAACTTGTTCGTGGGCTACCACCGGAATATGACACGGTTGCCTCCTTCATCAATCAAAGTCTCCCTTCATGGGATACCGCACGCAGCATCTTGCAATTAGAACAACACCGCCAATCGGCTGAACAAAACATCTCCGCCCCAAGTGCTACGATTTCTTCTCAGACAAATTCATCGGATGATCGCCCACTTAACAATTCTCAAGCTGCTACCTATCGCCCTCCTGGTCGAGGTCGTAGTCGTAACACCCAACCGGCCTCAATATTATTACCCTGCTAGACCCCAACATACTCAACGATACCCCGGTCCATCATATCCTCATTGGGCCTGGTGGGTTCCTCCTCCCTACCCTCACCCCACGGCTCAACAAACACCATGGCCCGCACCTTGGCAAAACCCACCAACCTCTGGTACTGACAAGCCTAGGTCGTCGTGTGGTCAAAAATAAGAAAATAAACGTTCTACACACTAGTCCAGCGGTAGTAAGGGTCGATCCACGGGAGTTTCGTGGTCAAGACAAGACGATAGCTTACCAACTGTAGTGTCATGCTACAGCTAGAGGGACTAACTCTAGTTTCCCAAAAACACACTAACAAGATAATTCCAAAACAAGTACCAAAATCCAATTCAAACATAAACTAAGCTAAACCAAACCAAAGTCTAACCTAAGATTACTTACTGAAATTAGAAACAATATTCAGAATCCAGAAGCAAACAGGCAAACAAATTGCATTCAACAAGCATTCAAACATAATAAAAGCTAAAAAGTGCAAATAAACCATAAACCAAATGATTACTTGTATTAAATTCAAAACCAGAAGATCCAATGTATCCAAATCCGAAAATAAATAACTTAACCTAAGGCTACTGGACTGATCAATCCATAAACAATAGATCAAAGGCTAAACCAAACTACAGAACAATGAAATAACACATAAAACATAAGCAAATACCAATAGTTGTGCTGAAATACCGAAACTTGAGTCAAAGAAGCCTTAAGTCCACATTAGGGGTCGTTCCTTGCTTGTGAAATTTGACTTAATGACCTCTATTTATAGTTGTGGAAAATTAGATTCCGCGGCGCGCAAGGCATAGATTCGTGTCGTGCGTACTGCCTTATTACTGTTTTTTTCGCTATTTGAATTTCTCTCCACCACCTTATCGTTGACTCAGCGCGACGCACATGCTTCTTTTCCAGCGGTGCGCGTGTTCATTCGACTGATTTGTCCTTATCCTCAAAACTTCTTCCATTTGTCCGCATTTAGTCCATGTTTATAACATTTCTTTGCACACAAGCACTAGCACAAAAAGTGAGAAATACCAATATATATATGATATAAAATCATCAAGAATAGGGCCTAACAACGACTAAAATACTTGATATTACTAGGCGTTGTCAAACACCACACACTTGTGCCTTGCTTGTCCCCAAGCAAGAGAGATTTTAACAAATTCTAATTAAGACTCAAACATTTTGGAATGTGTTCCGTTTCAAAGATTATTGTCCGTAGAGTTTGGTTGAAATAGTTTTTGCAAACATAACCAGAATATTCTTTGGAATTCACGACTTTCTAAAGAACCCTTGATTACAATTTTTCTGTCCACAAGAGAGTGTACGTACTCATTCAGATTCTAAAGGCCGTTAAAGAATTGTCCATGACTTTCGATGTTGTCCGTGTAACGAGCTTTCAGAAATACCATCCCAGACCAGACGATCGTAGGTGGTAAAGTGCATAAATGCCTCTTCGAGCCCTCCCTTTTCGGACCTACCGGCTTGAACAACAAAGGCCACTGATTGACAATCTCTTCCTGAATCCCAATCCTAAAATACTCCAAATCTCATCTAACTCCTAAAACTCAACTTATTTGACTAAACCAATAGCATGATAACAACTAAAAAATATTTCATGAAAAATACCAATGCTATAACATTCAAAACTATTCGTTTCAAAACTACAATCTATTAAAAATTTTGAAAAATTGCTAAAATTTTTGAAAATTTCTCATTTCCCGCAAAAATTTCAAAAATGCTCTTTCGATCGTCCACACCCCACACTTAAAACCGTACAACGTCCCCGTTGTACAAAATTATTTCAAAACAACGGAGAAAGAGTTACCCCTTAGATGGTAGATTGCTTGATGGAACTTGATTGTCATAGGTTACAAAAACGAACTCCTCACGATCCATAATTCCAGGAGTTGTGGCGCAACAGTAAACACGCCGGTGAAAATGGCAAGTGGAGGGGGCATAATGACCCCACACTTGCTTGAAACAACTCCTCCGTAGATTCCCATTTGGTATTCACATGCAAACACTCACAAACAAATCAAATTCAAAAGAACAAATACTAAAAATAAAAGAAACATATAGTAATAAGTTTTGTACAATATTTTCAAAAGATAATAAGAAAATACATCAATCATCGTGCTGGGTCCCAGACGGACCAGCCTCATCATCATGAGCTCTGGCAGGGAAGGGTCGTGGTCGGCGACCAGATGGTGTAAGAACCTCAAGTAATGCCTCCCCTAGCCAGACCTGCTGCTCCTCCAGCACCGTCATCCATTCTCTCAAATCGTGTATGGCAGCCATCACATCTGATAACCGCGGCTGTGGCTGCTGGGCCGGTGCCTCAACCCTTCGGCGCTGACGCCTCGCTGCTGCTCCTCTACTGCCTGAGGGGCCCGTGCTGGCTCTGTCGCGTCAAATAGAATAACACCCGGCCGTGGCTGGTGAATCAGCCCCATGATCTCCAAGTAACGGACCGATGTCTGTGAGGGTGATGTTGCTGTCAGGCTCACCATGAACTCAGCCATAAGAATACCGTAAGATCGGGCCAAGCAGGTAATGAAGTACCCGCCGGCCATGGGGCTGCTGTCGGATGCACCCGCTGCCCGGGTGGTCAAAGAAACTGTCAGTGCGTATGGCAAGTGGAGAAACCTTGTAGCATCGGAGAAGGCCCACATGAAGGTCATATCCTCCCCGGACACCTTCTCATACCCTTTCTTCTGCAAAAAACAGAAGTGGATATGATACGGTGTATAAGACGGTGTAATGGGTCGTGGAGCTGACTCTCCCTGGCCGACCCGACCTCAAACATGATATTGGACATTGTTGCTCAAACAATCGCGTTAGCCTCCCACTGAGGCTGTACCCTAATGCAAGCACGGAGAAAGGGTGCAAACTGACGGCTCCGTAGCTCCTGCTCTGTGTAAATCCCTGTGCGTCTACCAAACTCGCGGAGATTTCACTCCCGGCTCTCTCCCCCATTCTAAACCGAACCATCTGGGACCTCGCCTCACGTGATGCCGGTGAGTAGCGGCAAGTCGAAAGGAACTCGAGTAAGAGCACCTTGTATACCACATCGTCCTCATTGGCCATAAGCCTATCCCAGCCATGGCATGTGAATGTATGCTCCCCATCGACCCATGTATGGTGAAGGAAGGGCTCCAGCTCGGCCCAGAGTCCTGCCTGGGTCAGAATCGCCCGATCCAGCTGAACAGTCGCAATGACCGGTCGAGAACTAAGCTCGTCGCGTCGAGCCTCGTACTGCGGAGTGTCCTCTAACATCTGCGGGAACTGGAGAAATGGATGATCCTCCCTGTATGCCATCTGCGCAAAAGACACAACAAAAATATTTTGCAAAATCAGTCCTTCTTCTTGCACAGACACACGCGACGCGACCCAAGAACTTGGCGCGTCGCGTCGTAAGTCTGCTACGAACAACATTCCCAAAAATCCCCGATTCCACCAGTTAAACTCAATCCAACTCTACTACAAGGTACCCTATCTATCGACTAGCCTCTCTAGGGTGTGGATTTTGTAAATGAAACACCCTACGAGTCAGCATTGCCGATTTTTAAGTTTTTTAGTTTTGAAAAAATTACTCAAATTCCCAGGCTAAATGCTCATAATAACCAGCACAAATGAGTTTAAACAACATACCTCGATAGTAGCAATGAGAAACACGAGAAAAAATACGAGAAATTTGCTAGTCGATCGATGCTCTGTTGCGCGACGTGGGTGATGTGTGTGCGATGAGGGAGACGTACCTTATATAGAGGTTTCTGTCCGATCGACTTCCACAACGCGCGTAGATGCAATACGCGTCGTGCGTGTCCCCAATTCAACCCCTGCGCATCGGGTTGAGTTGCGATCTCACGTCGCGCTTTCCTCCTTGCCGCGTCGTGGCAACCAAATCCTCCAAAGTTCTTCGTTTAACCCCACACTAGCCTTTTACCACGAATACCTGTAATGACGATGATTGTATTTCCTAATTACTCCTAAAAACATAATATCTAACCTATTAAAGATGGGTTGCCTCCCAACAAGCGCTAAGTTTAACGTCTTCAGCCAGACGTACTTCCTCCTAGTCTTCGCGATCTTCTTGTGGCATCATCCTCTTCATCTCGGGTGGAAAGTCGTGAACCAATGTCGCCAGCAAAGTTGTGAGTTGCGTCATACGATTGTTGACTTGACTAATCCACTGTTGTTGCGCATCCAGAAGCTGGAAGACCTTAGCCTCCCGGCACCGTGTGTCCTTTTCATATTGCTTGTGTTTTAGCTCCATCATTTCCAGCATATCAAGCAACTGTATCTTGTCAACAGTTGACAGCGGATGTCTCTTTGCCTCCCATAAGATCTCTTCTTCATCACTTCCACTTCCTTGTACCTGATTCCTTCCTTTATCCTTTGCACTCGGAGCCATAAGCGGTCGGTTGTTCAAGTATTTGTCATCATACCCTGGTGGTAACGATATTGGGCACCTAAACATGTTTAGCCTACGTTTCCTTGTTCCGAAGGACATATCCATCTCTCCGGTCTTACAGTCCATTACAGCCTCAGCTGTGGCCAGAAATGGACGTCCCAAGATTAGAGCGGGCGCATCTTTTAAGCTCTCATATTCCATGACCAGAAAGTCCACAGGGTAAAAGAAATCACCGACTTTGACAATTACGTTTGTCAGCTTGCCCTAGGAAACCTTTGTTGATTGATCTGCCAGCTGAAGCACTGTTTTTGCCGGCTCCAATTCCTCGTTTTTGTACTTATCATATAAATATCCCGGCATAACATTAACGCTAGTCCTAGATCCAATAAGGTATTCCTGATGATGACATCTCCCACCGTGACGGTAATCAACGGTGAACCAGGATCCCTCTCTTTCTTAGGCAATGTTCCCAACAGATCCTTGCTTGCCTTCACTGTCAGTCTCACCATATCCGGCATAGGTGTCTTGAACTTCTCATCCTTTTTACACATCTCCTGAAGAATCCTTGTGTCTTCAGGCGCGTTTTTCAGCTCATCCCATAAAGGCTGGTTGATCGAAGGTCCACTCGGCGTGTTGGGTTTGTCCTGCTTCTTCTTTACCTACTTGTCCTTCTTCCTTTGCTTGATACCAGCGACAACTGTTGGTTGTTCTTCCTGTTGAGCATCTTTGTCCTCCTTAATTTGGTCACCTTTCTCATTCTTACCTTCACTCTCTTCAGTCTTAATCTCTCCTTCCTTTTCACTCTCATTTCCCTCTCTTACCAAGTCCTCCTCCGTGACCGTCCTCCACTCGGCCTCTACCGCATTTACATGCTCTTTGCCAACCCTTTGCGTGTGATTGGGATTCATCTCTGTGTTGCTAGGCAATTTGCCACTATCCTTTTTTCGTTGGTCCTCGGCCATATGGGCTATTTGCCTCTCCATATTTGCGATCTACTTAGCATTCGCTTGGGTTTATTGCTAAACGAGTTCATACAACTTTGTGGTCATGTTCTCTTGATTTTCTGGGGCGTTGTTGGTGTTGGCCGGCCCCCTGTTGTTATTATTCCTGCTGGGACCACTGTTATTCCCAGCCTGTGGTTGCCTTGGTTGGTTGGAGGACTGTCCTTGATAGTTACCTTGGCGATTATTGTAAGACTGACTATTGTAACTCTGGTTTCCTTGGTTGTAAGGCCTTTAAGATCGTCCATTGTTGTTATACTGTCCTTGACCTTGGCCATAAACTTGATTTGCTTCTTGAGTCCTTTGCCCCTATTGATTGCCCTACTGCTGATTCTGTGGTCCATTTTGCAGAGTAGACATCAACCTATCAAATTTCTTGTTGAGCTCCCCAATTTCTTTCTTTACTTCTTTCTTCCAATCAGCATCTGCTCCTACTGCTGCGGCTGTACTAACATGCTTTTGTGTTAAAAATTAGCCTTCGAACCATTGCTGAGTTGCTCTAAAAATCGCCATGCGTCGTCCGGCTCCTGCATCATTAAAGTCCCGCTGGATGAAGCGTTGATCATTGCTTGATTCATCTCATCCATCCCATCGAAAAATATATTCACCGGCTGCCACCGTGGAACATCATGGTGTGGGCAAGATCTCATCAGGTCCTTCAGTCTTTCAAATGCCTCGTGAAAAGCTTCCCCCGGTTTTTGCTGAAAGTCTTGAATCGCTCACCTAATTTCCGTGGTCTTACTGGCCGGATAAAATTCTTGAAGGAATTTGGCCTTCAATTGCTCCCAAGTAGTGATACTATTAGGAAAGCGAAGTAAACCAATATTTGGCTTTTTCCTTTAAAGTAAAGGGAAACAGTTTTAACCTAAAGATATCTCTATTGGTGTTTCTAAGAGTGTTGGCATTTGCTACTGCTAAAAATTCATATAAGTTATTATATGGATCATCAGTCTTATATCCCTAAACTATATTAACACTCCTAACAATTGAGGTTTTATTTCTACTTGGCTATCTATATTCTCAGGAAAATAAATGGGCGATGCGTCATCATACTCCCTGGGCTGGAAGTGTGATGCAACCAATTGCCCCATCGGTTGAGCAAAATATAAATGTTGAACAAAGTTACTGTTATAGTGATCATTGTTATAACCTTGTTGACATTGCTGCTGCTGAAATCTCCTTGGAGGTCCCCGACCTCGGTTCCATTGCTGTTGTTGTTGCTGAACTGGATAATTTGGAATCCATCCCGTCTCGTCTTCATCGTATACTGGGTCTGCTTCCTGATACTGGTACTGTGGTTGCTGAGGTTGTATTTGAGGTTGTGGTTGGGCTTGGGTTTGTGGTGGTATAGGTTGAAATGGTGGTTGTGATTGTGGTATGGGTTGAATAACTGGTTGTGGTTTAAAAAGAAAAGGTTGTTGGTATGGTGGTGGTAATGGTTGTGAAAATTTTGGTTGTGAAACCGGTACCTGCTGTCGTGGTTGTGGGGTGCCATCTCTGTTAGGCGCTCCCCAAGCCATGGCAGCAGATACAGGAAAAGGGTATAAATGGAGCTGAAGCTGCACCACCACTAGTACTCGTGCTTCCTATATGAAATTCAGAAACTGGGGGTACAAATGGAGCTGCCCCCGATATCTCGCCCGAAGGCTCATTGATAACATCTTCCACTGTAACACTACTGGGACTCATGTTAATTAAACGCCTACGAACACCATTTTTGCGCACGATTCGCTCGATTTCAGAGTCAAAAAGCAAGGGTGATGTATGCCCACCCCGACAGGTACGCATACACTAGTGCAAAACGCCCGTCAAAACAAAAACCAAAACTACTAACTAGACCAAATTACCAAAACTAAAACAAAAATCAGAAAACAACTCCCTATAGATCGTCTTATCCTAAGCTCAGAAATCCCCGACAACGACGCCAAAATTTGACACGCCTAGGTCGTCGTGCGGTCAAAAATAAGAAAATAAACCTTCCACACACTAGTACAGCGGTAGTAAGGGTCGATCCACGGGAGTTTGGTGGTCAAGACAAGACGATAGCTTACCATCACGCTACAGCCAGAGGGATTAACTCTACTTTCCCAAAAACACACTAACAAGATAATTCCAAAACAAGTACCAAAATCCAATTCAAACATAAACTAAGCTAAACCAAACCAAAGTCTAACCTAAGATTACTTACTGAAATCAGAAACAATATTCAAAATCCAGAAGCAAACAAGCAAACAAATTTCATTCAACAAGCATTCAAACATAATAAAAGCTAAAAAGTGCAAATAAACCATAAACCAAATGATTACTTGTATTAAATTCAAAACCAGAAGATCCAATGTATCCAAATCCGAAAATAAATAAGTTAACCTAAGGCTACTGGTCTGATCAATCCAGAAACAATAGATCAAAGGCTAAACTAAACTAAAGAACAATGAAATAAAACATAAAACATAAGTAAATACCAATTGTGGTGCTGAAATCCCGAAACTTGAGTCAAAGAAGCCTTAAGTCCACCTTAGGGGTCGTTCCTTGCCTGTTAAATTCGACCTAATGACCTCTATTTATAGTTGTGGAAAATTAGAATCCGCGGCGCGCGTACTGCCTTATCCCCGTTTTTTCGCTATTTGAATTTCTCTCCACCACCTTATCGTTGACTCAGCGAGACGCGCATGCTTCCTTTTCCGCGGCGTGCATGTTCATTCGACTAATTTGTCCTTATCCTCAAAACTTCTTCCATTTGTCCGCATTTAGTCCCTGTTTATAGCATTTCTTTGCACACAAGCACTAGCACAAAAAGTGAGAAATACCAATGTATATATGATATAAAATCATCAAGAATAGGGCCTAACAATGACTAAAATACTTGATATTACTAGGCGTTGTCAGGTACAACAGCGAATTACAATCCACAGGCTGCCCATGTTGCTTACTCTACAGAACCATCGGCCCAACAAATTAATCAGGACCAGCAACAACCCTCTTCTGATGCTTTAAAACCTACAGAGCTCCAACATGCATTTCAAGCGATACACCTTAACAAACCCGATCCGTCATGGTAACACATGCGCTTTTTCTCACTTGATGGCTGAATTGGGTAAAATCTCGCATCCCACTACATTTTCTTCTAACAATGTTATTTTCGTTAAAAATGGTAATCATATCCGTGTTTTAGGATTCGGGCACGCCCATTTCAAAACCCCAAACCATACATATGCTCTTAGAAATAGTTGTTATACCCCCATATTATCAAAAACTTACTATCCGTTCGTAAATGTACGTGTGACAATAATATCTCGGTCGAATTTGAACCTTTATGGTTTCTCTGTGAAGGAACTCAAGAATGGGAGGAAGCTTTCACACCACAATAGCTCAGGTGACCTTTATCCACTCACCACGCCTACATCTTATCCCACCGCTCTGGTCACCGACTTTTCTTCGGATGTTTGGCACAACCGTCTTGGACATCCCGGCACCGCAACTTTAGATTTCCTTCGTGCTCGTTCCTTTATTTCTTGTAATAAACCTAACATGATGTCTATTTGTCATTCATGTCAAATTTCTAAGAACAAATGTTTACGTTTTATGGATTCCTCTTTCGTTACCTTTCCACCATTTGATATAATCCATTGTGATCTATGGACCTTACCCGTTCTTAGCAAATCTCGTTACAAATATTATATGGTGCTCATTGATAACCACACACAATATGTGTGGATTTACCCCCTAAAGTTTAAATCTGACACCTTTACCAATTTTACCAAATTTCATACTCTTATAAACACTCAATTTAACCGGAAAATAAAATCGTTCCAATGTGATTTAGGGGGAGAATTTGACAACAACGAGTTCAAAACCTTTGCCTCTCAACATGGTCTAACCTTTCGCTTCTCTTGTCCTCAGACTTCCCAACAAAACGATAAGCCGAGCGTATGATTCGTCGTTTGAACGATATTGTTCGCTCGTTATTAGCTCATGCCCATCTTCCCCCCTCCCTTTTGGGTTGAAGCCCTACACACCGCCACCTACATTCACAACATCACACCCACTAAAACAATAAATTTCTACACCCCCACCAATGCCCTCTACCTCCGCGACCGTACTTATGATCACTTATGAGTATTTGGTTGCACATGCTACCCTAATACTTCCGCCACTCAAACCCACAAACTTGATACTCGATCCATCCATTGTGTCTTCCTCGGTAACCGTACCAACTTCCGAGGATACCGTTGTTATGATCCCACTACCGGTAAAGTTCTCCTCTCCCGTCATGTTGTGTTCGACGAACACTCTTTTCCCTTAGCCACCCCGTACCCCATATCTCCTATATGTTCCTCGACACTGAATCCTCCCTCCCATCATCAATATTCCATTACATATCATGTAACCCCCCCCCCCCCCCGTGCCCCTCCTACACCGTCCGTAACCACAACGCCACCACCTATACCACCACCCACCATCACAATACCTCCTCCAACTACTACCCATAGACACCTATGACCACTCGTTCCTAGCTTGGCATTGTCAAACCTAGACAACTCCTTAATCTTCATACTCAAACTTCCAAACCTATTTCACCCGTACCCTCTTCCTACACCAAAGCCCTCTCGGATCCTAACTGGTTAGATGCCATGAACAATGAATTTAATGCGTTAAAAGAAAATGACACGTGGGAGTTAGTTCCACGTCCTACAGATCGGCCAGTCATATGTTTCATTTGGCTTTTTCGCCACATATTTCATGCCGATGGTACCTTACAACGATACAAAGCTCGTCTCGTGGTAAACGGTAAATCACAAACGATTGGTATTGATTGTGACGAGACATTTAGCCTGGTTGTTAAACCAACCACTATTCATACCGTCTTAAGCCTGGCTGTTTCCCGTGCATGGTCGATCCACCAACTATATGTTAAGAGCGCATTTTTGCATGGGGATCTTCATGAGACTGTATATATGCACCAACCATCGGGGTTTGTCGACTCTACTGCCGTACATCATGTATGTCGTCTTCGTAAGTCTTTATACGGCCTCAAACAAGCTCCACGTGCATGGTACCATCGCTTTGCTACGTTTATTATTGCAAATGGTTTTCGCAACAGCGTATGTGATAACTCATTATCTGTATATCGTCACGGGACACACACCGCTTATCTACTTTTATATGTTGACGACATTGTTTTAACAGCATCTGATCCAGGATTTCTAAAGTCTATCATTACCACATTATCTCGAGAATTTGGAATGTCCGATCTCGGGGCCCTACACCATTTTCTGGGTATTTCAGTCACTCGCACCTCTCAATGGTTGTTCTTATCCCAAGCCCAGTATGCTCGAGAAATTCTAAAACGAGCTTCCATGGACACTTGCAATCCGACCACCACGCCGGTTTACAAATCCTCCAAATTGAGTGCGACGGCAGGTGACCCTCTACCAGACGGAACTCTCTATCGTCGATTGGCCGGTGCCCTCTAATATCTCACCTTCACGTGACCTGATATCACATATGCCGTCCAACAAGTTTGTCTCTTCATGCATGCTCCAAGAGAACCACACTTTCACTTCATGAAGCGTATTCTTTGATACATCAAAGGCACTATTGATTTCGGTCTTAATATACACAGTTCTCCGTGCCATAATCTCACAGGTTACTCTGATGCCGACTGGGGGATGCCCTGATTCTCGACGATCCACATCAGGTTACAACATCTTTCTTGGCGATAATTTGGTTTCATGGTCCTCTAAAAGACAACCTACCATCTCCAGATCCAGTGCTGAGGCCGAATATAGAGGGGTTGCTGACGTAGTGGCTGAAACTTGTTGGATTCGTAATCTACTGGTGGAGCTATATGTTCCGGTTCGTCAATCTACTTTGATATATTGTGATAACGTCTCAGCAGTTTATCTTTCTGGTAATCCCGTCCAGCATCACCGAACTAAACATGTGGAAATGGACATTCACTTCGTTCGTGAGAAAGTTCGGGTTGGGGATATACGTGTTCTTCATGTTCCCTCAGCTTACTAATACGTAGACATATTTACTAAGGGACTTCCACGTAACTTATTTGAGAACTTTCGATCCACTTTAAGCGTCTACAAAACTCCCGCTTCAACTGCGGGGGACTATTAGTAAATATTGTAAATATTGTGTATATCTTAATATCTTGTATTTTAGGATAGATTATTGTTTCCTATTTGTCAGGCTATTAGTTTGGCTTGATTGTTGTTATCTCGTGTATATATATTTGTGTATTTTCAATGAGAAACAGGGGATTCTCTCATCTCACATGAAGTGGATGAATGTATGGACGAAACGGATTTGAGCATGTTTTTTAGTGCATAAAGAGAGAGAGAGAGAGAGAGAAAGAGAGAGAGAGAGAGAGAGAGAGAGAGAGAGAGAGGAGGTAGATGTGGTGGCCGGTGTTGGGAAGAAGATATGGTTTGCTGGAAATGGTGTCAGAGATGGTTGCGTTTACAAAGACGGAGAAGGTGTTGATTATGATAGATGGAAGCGTAGCAGCAGTATGGGATGAACAAAGGGTAGGGCTTTTATCTAAGTAATCTAAGTTACACAATTTTCAGGTATAGACCTTTCATATGTTCTTTTGTTTTGGTACAATGGTAGAGAAATCGTTTTACATTAAACTTAATAGAAAATTCTAATGGTGTTAGCTTTTGGGACCTACGATGCAAGATTTGGAAACCAAGATGACCAATCTTATTATATTTTCAATAGTTTGACAAGAAATATCATTTTTTGCAAACCGCAGGAACAAAAAGTGAAATATATTCTTAAAATAACAAAGTAAACATTTAAAAAGTAAAAAAAAAATTGAAAAAAGCAAAATAGTATTTTTCAAGTTTGGGAGGGACTAAATTGACACACATACCTGCTGATAGGGTCAAATTTATACTTTTGAAACTTGTAAACCAACTCCAAAGAAAATAACAAACCTCAAGGTTGAATCCTGTAATTTTGTCAGAATAATAGTATTTTGTCAGAATAATAGTAATAATAATGATAATGATAACGAATATAATTATAACACACAAAAAAAACATATCAAATATGCTTAACCATTATTTTTTTAGTCGAAACACATGTTAAAACTCGTTATCTTCCTCTTTAGGTTTGATCATCATTCATTATCAACTAGTTGTGGAACTCGTGTATTATACATGATGATACAAATAAAAGGTTAATTAACAAAATCTAAACAATAATTTATTGGAAAAACCAATTTTATAAGATATGACAAAAATGTTCGAAATATGTAGTTACTTCAAATTTATGACCAAGCCACCCAACTCCATCAGAAATTAAATTCCTCTGGTCAAACATGCAAACAGAATGATACGCTCTGCTGACATATCAAATAACATTAAATCAAAATTATTAAAGGAAACTAATTGATAATTGGATCTGTTCCGACTCTTACATCCCAAAGTATCAAGCAAGAATCATCTCTAACACTATAGAATTCAGGTGAACTTTATAAACATAAAAAAGGATAAAAACAAAATTAAGTTAATAAAAAGTAATTCTATCAATCTATTATAATGTTTATGATAATTGTAGCTTGTTACATTGCATTGTTTTTGACGACTTTCACATAAAGAGATATAAGTATTTTCCTGTTACATTTATGGCCTAATGGCATTGGAATTGGCATCCCAGGTTGTAATGAATCTCCACGATATGATATTTGGATATTACATTTGTGCTTTAGTCCACTTCATGATGGTTATTGGAAATTTTGTGGTATATATATTGCACTAACCGGAATATGGAGATCACACATCATCCACCAACATCAATGAAAAATCTGTTTTGTATGTAGTTCTTTTCTCCCCTGTAATGTATAGAAATATTCACAACAATTATTATAAGGAAAACTCAATGTTGGATGTAGAAAAAAGTTTGATGATACAACTAACAAAATGAATGCTTTACCAAACAATGCATTTGAAGATTTTAAGTCGCATAAAAGCAAATGCATATCTATCTATCTTGAAAACAGTCAAGACAAATGTAAATCCATCTAAAATTAGAACCTACAATCGTTTTCTATATTGGTAAAATGAACAAAAGTAAAAAATATTTAAAAAATCATTTTGGCATTCCAACAAACAATACAACAAATGTAGAATTTCATTCAAAAAGAATATTTCCGTCGGGAATTTCATCTAACACCTAATATGGATGACAACTTTCTCACGTAACATAAACGAAGGACGATTGAAATTATAAAGATTAACAGATTTTTCAGACCAATTCATCTTCAAATTTTGGCAATCAGCTATATTAAAATATTAAAAACGAATATACAGCAAAAGGAACAATTTCTAAGATCACACGCAACACTATGTGTCGCACTAATTCAGAATCTTATGAAGAAATAAGAATGGTAGATCGAGATTAGATATATCAGCAACAACTAATCAAACATGCTAGAAACGATACGTTTATGAATATAAAAACAAAAAACAAAAAAATGAAAAAAAAAAAAAAAAAAAACTCCGGTGAACCGGAAGATGCTTTGTTGATGCTTTGTTAAGTAAATCATCAGCGTAAATCACCATATGCCAATTCTTGTCTACCCGTCTTCAATATCGTCATCCTCATCTGTAATGCCTCACCATTTAGATCAAATTCGGAATATCTTTTCCATATAGGGGGCAAGTTATTATATCAGGCTTTCTTTCATGGTAAAAGGTATATAACGCATCAATATAGTCTGGTTTATATATTCCTGGAGGGGGTGCTTTGGAAAATATCTTTATTGCCTGTATTACAAGGACTTGTTAAATATATATCATTAAAAAAATTTACAAATATAAAAGAATATGATAAAAATAACTGACTTGCGTTACAGATATTGGTAACGTTCGCATGAGATTATGAATGATCATATATCCAGTACAATTATGGGCATGTGTGCTGTGAACAAGAATATACTTCTTTGAGTTCCTTTGTCGGGCTAGAAATTGAGAAACATGGTGAGGAGTGAAGGGCAAAATGGTCATTTTAAGGATAGAAGGAACTCTTTTGCTTTATACTAAGAATAACTTGCCTCATATACAAACTGATTAACGACCTCATTTTCTGTACAGAGCCACGCCTCTTGCAGTTCATCTAAATCAAACAAAAATAATTAATAATAAAGAACAAATAAATAATCATTTTATATTAAAATAGATACAAAAATAGTAACTGGTGTTGTTTCTTTTTAACTTAATAGAGAAAGGACTTAATCAAGTAAGCTACATATTCTCAAACTTTCTAAAAATTTGCCCTCATTTTCTCAAATATTTAAAGAACACCATTTATCCAGAAGTTGATGAATAGAAAGTACTTCGAAACTAGCCTTAACATACTTGATACTTTCTTTCTTCCAATCATTCATGGAATAATAACGGGTGAAGTAATTCATATCTAACTTTCAAGTCGGAAGCCCTCTTTTCAACCTTGCCTTTATTTGTAAAGCACAAATTTTGTATAAAATCACCAAAAGTGACTAAAAGATATGACTTGCACATACTAACCATGGGCATTTTATAAAATCTAACCTTTTGAAAGTTGTTCTCTACGAAAATGGAGGTTCTCTCTCAATGTGGCAAGTTTTTAATGTTGAAGAACTCCAACTGAGTTGATCGTCTGCCTTACCCTGCAAAAACACAGAGTTGGAAAATTAACTCATTTTTAGGAACTACAAAAAAACAGTATCTAAAAGAACATAGAAAAATAAAAAAGCAATCATCTCCACACAAAACAATCAGAAAAAAGAAATTCAGTCAATTTTGACTATAATGAATCTCTGCGACTCTTTAATGCTGTCAAATTAAAGCCATATAAATTTACCATGTATAAAAGAGATCAATTCACGTTGGGAAGTTACATCCACTTTGGAACGAATGTGTTTAAGCTCAATTGCCAAATCAAACAACAAAAAGATATTTTGACATCTCGTAAAATTTACCTGTAATTGACACAAACCATGCAACATTCTCACAAAGACGCATATTAATCACATCATATAAGATGAATGTTGACATGACCCACAAGTACTCGAAGTAAAATCAGAGATTCTTGTAGGCACTTTGTGAAACGAACTTGGCGATTTCTTCAACGATGAGATGAGCAATGCCGGAAGGGGAGTCTGTGACTTTGTTTAGGAGGAGGAATGGTTGGTGAGAGGAAGACATTGATGAAGATGGTTGAGAGGTTGAAGAGACTTTTATTGCCTCCTCCATTTGCAGTTCGAAGGCGAAAAGGTCAGAATCGGACGTGATGGCGGCCGTCAGTTCACGGTGTTGGTCGGAGAGAAGGATCATAAGTTCATCGTCTTCGGCGTCCAATTTTCTCTTCTAGGAGACTGAGGTCGCCGTCAGGAGTGTTGAATTTTTGCAAATGGAATGATCGACTTGTTTTATCTACTTTAGGCTATGGATTTTAAAGGAATTGGAAGAGAAATCCCGTTCAAAACGTGTTTAGTTGAAAAACCGATGGAATAGAATTGTATAAGATTCCATCAAATTCCATGTATAATTGAATTCATCATTCCTTTGGTTAATGCCAATTAATTCAAATTCCATTGGTTATTTTTATTATCTCCAATTAAAATGATGTATTTGACTTTATCAAGGTTAGTTTAGTCATTCTATATACTTTACAGTCCAATTCCTTTGATAAAACTTGCAAACTAAGCAGAAATCAACAAATAATTCCATTACATTATTTGTCAACCAAACGCGTTCGAGATTCAAATTCCTTCGGATTTCAATTTCTTCAAATTCTCTTTCATCCAAAAGATTCCAATTCATTTCTAAACATTCTGTGAACCAAACATACCCTAATTTTCTGCATCAGTTTCAAATTTGATTGGCACATAACCTTACAAATAGAATGACATGTGGCATTAGAGAGTTAATAAGATGACATGTGGCGAATTGGCTAATAAGAGGACACGTGGCATCTAGATTTTTTTATTTATTAGGATAGGATGTAGAGATGTAGAGATTATGGTCGGTTTACACAATGCGATGCAATCGTATCTCTATACTAATAAAAGACCGGTCAGAATACCACTTGACACTGTTATTCTCGCTCATGCTTTTTTGCCCGTTCAATTGATCATTCAAATGGTATAATTAGGAAAATTAATTAAATATTATAAATAAAAATCAATGAAGTATGGTTACTATTGAATATTTAAGTGTCACAATTAATGGTTAATATTATAATTTCAAAATTTTAAGCCTGTGTCTCTCCACTTTCTCTTCAAAACTCGTGAGTCAAAAATTGAATCACACCACGCTATCCCTATGTTCTCGGCACTAATTTACATTTATATTTTTATCCAATAAAAAGGGTTATCACGGTTTCCGGCTTATTTGACCACTCAATCCCAGTTTTCTCGGTCACCTTGCGTTAAATTTCATCATCAATGTAGAATCTTAATGACGACTGGGGTCTAGGCTAAACGGCAAGTTTACGTACGTTGTTTCCCATCATTCCACATGTTTCTGTCGATTGTTTATTTCTATGGTTTTGCTAATTGTGTTATTAAACTAGTTTTACAGCAACATGGTTTCATGTTCGTGAATCTCGACGTAACTTCTTTTGGAAGTAAAACAATAATTTCCTAATATTGTATTATTCTTAAATGTTTGTAACATGTTTGATTTGGGGTTTAAGGTTCGTCGTTTTTTCTACAGGCTTTATGCACAAGAAGAATTACAGACTACATGGGAAAAGGTGTTTCAAAGGTTAGCCAATTGTCTGGATTGATGCGTTTGTCTAAATTTGGCACCCCGATTCCTTATTTAGGAATACTTCATAATTTTTCTCCATTGAGGATTTGTAAAAAGATTTCGCATAAAAAAAGGACTCGTGGGAGATCTATTGTTGGAGGATAGCCAACCATATTGATCTTTCCAAGCCTCCATCTGGAATTGTTCTTACTCTACGGTAAGTCTAATTTTGATTCATATGCTAATTTTTTTCTTAATTATCGAGAATGAGTGAGTAATTAGACAAGTAAATTTGTTCTAAAATCTCGACTAAATTAACCATGATAACTATCTTATTTGTTAGTGCCTATACTTCATGTTTAGAATTTCAGGTTTCATGTGATTTTGTTAGTGTACTTTGGTTTGTGAATCAGTTTATTACGTTTGCACTTGCCTGTGTTTAAGGGTTTTACTTCCAAGATTTCGAAGACCAACAAGTTTTGATGGTGAAAATAAATACTAACAATAAGATATTATTGTTATTTGTATTTTGTGTGCGTAGGAACATTTGTTTCGTCTATTGTCAATCTGGATTGCAACCCAGATATCAAGGTTATATCACTCAAGCTAGAAACGTGGAATATACGCTCAAGGTATTTTGTTCCCAATGCTAAAATTTATTTATACATATATATGTACACAATTTATTTATACATATATATGTACACAATGGAATCTGTGTTGGCAAGTTGAAGAGAGCAAATTTTGCTGTTTTGTCTTTTTTATTATGATTTTTTGTCAATTTATACTAATTTTGTGATGTTATATGTACATGGTAAATAAAATGTGCTTTCACATGAACTTGCATTGTTTTATAATATATACTTGATTTACCTTGAATAGATTGAACTTTATATATTTGCAATAAATCGTTTAAATTTTGCAGACATTAAGATGTAGCTTTGCTTCCGATCCACAACCTCCACAATTAAATTCTATTGGATATGGAAGTAAATTATCATTCTCAATGTCTGCAATAATAAATGAGTTTATTGAAAATACATATAATGTATATGATTTAAGCTAAATCAATCATCTTTTATAAAATTAATGCAAGTCAAATGTCAATATTTCATAAATATCTTATGTTCATACACATTGCATCACAAAATTTGGATCCGACAAAAACCATAATAAAGAACTAATGATGCTTAAGCATAAAACAATATTTGAATGAACAACTATGATTAATTTTCTTGTTTAAGCATAATTTTGTTTTATTAAACATTAAAAAAACCCACCACTCTCTCTCTCCCCTCGTATCTCTTTCTCTCTTTCTTCTAACCTTACATCATATGGAGTAAGAAGCTGCACAACGTGAGACAAGCAGTCCAATTGAATCATCCAAATGATCTTGACGTTGTAGTAAGAAATGCACAAGGCGTATGGCGAGTCTAAGGCATCATTCAGGTACCATTCTATATTTGATTCAATCGGTAATTAGATACAATTAATTCTATAATCAATTCATGATTTTCATTTTACCTCTACAATTAGATTTCAAGGGAAATCAGCGATTTGGACTTGGAGAGACTGGAATCGTTGATTGCACTTGAAATATAATTGTAGAAGTAAAATGAAAATCAAGAACTGATTGTAGAATTATTTGTAATTAATTAATTATGGAAACAAAGATAGAATGAAACCTGAATGATGCCTTTGACTCGCTATACGCCTTGTTCATCTCTTACTACAACGTCAAGATCATCTGGATGATCGAGTTGGACTGCTCGTCTCATGCCGTACAGCTTTTTATTCCATATGATGTAAGGTTAGAGAGAGAGAGTGTGGTGGTTATTTTATTTTTAATAAAAATATTATTAAAAGAAATATTAAAAAATAAAAAAATTAATAGGGCAATTCAGCCTTTTCAGGCCAACCAAAACATATCATTGTCAATGTCCGCAATAATGAATGAGTTTATTGAAAATACATATAACGTATATGATTTAAGCTAAATCAATCATCTTTTATAAAATTAATGCAAGTCAAATGTCGATATTTCATAAATATGTTATGTACATACACATCGCATCACAAAATTTGGATCCGACAAAAACCATAATAAAGAACTAAATATGCTTAAGCATAAAACAATATTTTAATGAACTATGATTAATGTCGATATTTCATAAATATGTTATGTACATACACATCTTTTACAAAATTTTGTTTTATTAAACATTAAAAAACCCACCACACTCTCTCTCTCCCATCATATCTCTCTCTTTCTTCTAACCTTACATCATATGGAGTAAGAAGCTCTGCGACGTGAGACGAGCAGTCCAACTCAATCATCCAGATGATCTTGACGTTGTAGTAAGAAATGAACAAGGTGTATGTCGAGTCAAAGGCATCATTCAGCTACCATTCTATATTTGATTCAATCGGTAATTAGATACAATTAATTCTACAATCAGTTCATGATTTTCATTTTACCTCTACAATTAGATTTCAAGGGAAATCGGCGATTTGGACTTGAAGAGACTAGAATCGTTGATTGCCCTTGAAATATAATTGTAGAAGTAAATCGAAAATCAAGAACCGATTGTAGAATTATTTGTAATTAATTAATTATGGAAACAAAGATAGAATGAAACCTGAATGATGCCTTTGACTCGCTATACGCCTTGTTCATCTCTTACTACAACGTCAAGATCATCTGGATGATCGAGTTGGACTGCTCGTCTCATGCCGTACAGCTTCTTATTCCATATGATGTAAGGTTAGAGAGAGAGTGTGTGGTGGTTATTTTATTTTTAATAAAAATATTATTAAAAGAAATATTAAAAAATAAAAAAAATTAACAGGGCAATTCAGCCTTTTCAGGCCAACCAAAACATATCATTGTCAAGGTCTGCAATAATGAATGAGTTTATTGAAAATACATATAATGTATTTGATTTATGCTAAATCAATCATCTTTTATAAAATTAATGCAAGTCAAATGTCGATATTTCATAAATATGTTATGTACACACACATCGCACCACAAAATTTGGATCCGACAAAAACAATAATAAAGAACTAAACATACTTAAGCATAAAACAATATTTGAATGAACAACTATGATTAATTTTCTTTCTTAAGCATAATTTTTTTATTACAAATTAAAAAACCCACCACTCTCTCTCTCCTCTCGTCTCACTCTCTCTTTCTTCTAACCTTACATCATATCGAGTAAGAAGCTGTGCGACATGAGACGGGTAGTCGAACTCAATCATCCAGATGATCTTGACGTTGTAGTAAGAAATTAACAAGGCGTATGGCGAGTCAAAGGCATCATTCATGTACCATTCTATCTTTGATTCAATCGGTAATTAGATACAATTAATTCTACAATCACTTCATGATTTTCATTTTACCTCTACAATTAGATTTCAAGGGAAATCCACGATTTGGACCTGAAGAGACTAGAATCGTTGATTACCATTGAAATATAATTATAGAAGTAAAATGAAAATCAAGAACTGATTGTAGATTTATTTATAATTAATTACTTATTGAATCAAAGATAGAATGAAACTTGAATGATGCCTTTGACTCGCTATATGCCTTGTTCATCTCTTACTACAACGTCAAGATCATCTGGATGATCAAGTTGCACTGCTCGTCTCATGTTGTACAGCTTCTTATTCCATATGATGTAACGTTAGAGAGAGAGAGAGAGTGTGTGTGTGTGTGTGTGTGAGTGGTGGGTTTTTTTTGAATTTTTAATAAAAACTTATTAAAAGAAGTATTAAAAAATGAAAAACGAAATTAAAATGGTAATTCAGTCTTCTCAAGTCAGTCAGTGACCTAAACATATCATTCTCAAGGTCTGCAATAATGAATGAGTTTATTGAAAATACATATAAGGTATATGATTTACGCTAAATCAATCATCTTTTATAAAATTAATTCATGTCAAATGTCAATATTTCATAAATATCTTATGTACATACACATTGCATCACAAAATTTGGATCCGAAAAAAACCATAATAAAGAACTAAGGATGCTTAAGCATAAAACAATATTTGAATGAACAACTATGATTAATTTGCTTGCTTAAGCATAATTTTTTTATAAACATTAAAAAAACCCACCACTCTCTCTCTCTCCCCTCGTCTCTCTCTCTCTTTCTTCTAACCTTACATCATATGGATTAAGAAGCTGTGCGACGTGAGACGAGCAGTCCAACTCAATCATCCAGATGATCTTGACGTTGTAGTAAGAAATGAACAATGTGTATGCCGAGTCAAAGGCATCATCAGGTTCCATTCTATCTTTGATTCAATCGGTAATTAATTACAAATAATTCTACAGTTAGCTCATGATTTTCATTTTACCTCTACAATTAGATTTCAAATGAAATCACCGATTTGGACTTGAAGAGACTAGAATCGTTGATTTCACTTGAAATATAATTGTAGAAGTAAAATAAAATCAAGAACTGATTGTAGAATTATTTGCAATTAATTACTAATTGTGACAATTGTAAATTTTGGTCAACGAAAGTCAACTGTAGTCGAACGAAGCGTACGTTAATCCTTATGTTGAAAAGTAGTTTTTCCATAATTTTACGATGTATTATTAGATATTATAATACTACGTATGCTATTCAAAACAGTTATCGAGTAAACGCCGAAAATACGGATATTAAACTACTATAGTGTAAAAATTCGATAATCGTACAATTATTATTTTGAGAATAATAATATTCATAAAACGATGTATTCGTAAATACGAACTTGTGGATATATAGAACGCCGAAAATGGAGTTCGTATGTGAAAGTTACAATAGTTAAACCGCTGTGAACGGATAAATGTACACAGGGTTTGGACCTAAAATACAAAATGTGGTGCCTTAAACAACAAATATGAAATAACAAATCATATACTATGGAACGTAATACTATCTAGTATTTAATTTCAAAACCAAATACAATTATCGGTAAAATGTCGAAAATCGCGAAATCGGAAGAATACTACGCTTAAACGCGTATTTCAACGTCTAACGAGTTATAATTCAATCAAAATAAATGTTTGACAATGTTTTTATACAAAATATTTATTTAGAACTTCGTTTCGTCAAAAACTCATAAAATTACGCTAAAACGTCTTACGATTTTATAAAAACCGCTTATTTTTATAAAAGAATGACATTTTTTATAAAAACAACCCACCCCACCCCCTACCCCCCCCCCCATGGGCTGGAGACAAGCCATCACACCATATCCTTGAGGTTACTATTCATAATCTTGGAAAATAAATGCTATAAATATAATAATGCAAAGAAATCTAATTTAAATCCAATAAAAAGACTAAAAAGATATCTATTTGACCAAATCACCAACACTCTCTTCATCTCTTTTCTCTCAACTCTCTCCACACACCACCACTTCACAAACCCGCCACCACCACAAACCACCACCTTCCACCACCATCTTCCACCATTTCAAGTGTAAATCACATCATTTTTGGTAAGTTATCTTCCTTAAGTGATTTTAAACCTTATTACACCACTTTTATCTCATTTACACACACTAACATCTACGTAAACCCGTTGGATAATAGCTTTGTCCAAGGGTCATTCGAGCTCCAAAGCTTAGATCTTGTCTTCTACCGTAAATCTCGCAAGAACAACCTTGTTTTTTAGTAAAGCACGCATCAAGGGTGAGTTCATACCCCTCATTTTCATCTTTTCTAAACTTTTTGGGGGAGAATACAAGTTTAAATACTATAAATGTTGTTTTATCCAAGTTTACATATGTTTAAATGCTATAAATGATGATTTACACAAGTTCATAAAACTAATTGTTGTGTAAAAATATTTTTGACATGAAATATGGTTAGATCCATGTATTATAAACATTATGACATATTATGTTTGTGTAAAAGATACACGACTATAAATAAAGTGTGTAAAACACTAGATTTTTGACATAAACGTCATAAAAACGAAAACTAATAAAAACTACGTTTTTATAACCAGAAAATATTACTTCCTACCAAAAATGGATATAACCAAGTTATTACACCATTTTTGTGGGATATATCTTAAAAGATGACATTTATAATCATTTGAATAAGTTATTTCGTTATTATTCGTAAAAATATGATTATTACGACGGAACACTAAAAATAGACTATTATTGGAATAGTTTATGAATATAAGTTTATTATGACATTTGAAACATGACAAAAATAATTATATAAGACTATATAATTATTAAACACTACTATATTATCATGGAAAAAAATGATAATGGATGATTTCAAGAGTTTCTATATACAAGTTTTACGTAAACAAGTTGATTGGAATGCATACATTTTTGTGAGATGAATCTTCACAGTACTTTTATAAGTACCTACTATAAGTCCTGAATTTTATAACCAGAGTCTCGGTAAGAGAGCGCGATATTTGAGTATAGATCTATACGGGGCTTGACAACCCCGCACCTGAGCTGCTAGCTACAGCTTGACCGGCAGGTCTAAGGTGTCCAAATGTCTAACATTCCGACGCCTGAAGAACGTCGCAGCAGGCCAACTAGTCACAGTATGGTTATAGGGTATCTCACATAGGGAAAATAATCAACTTAATATTTTTATAAATTGTTTACGTGGAAACATATATTTCTAAGGGATTCACACTACAGTTTACATACTACATTTTAGTCTTTGGGATTTAAAGACTTGGACATTTTTATGAGAAAATACTGGATTTTCTTGGTTTTCAATACTATACATTTTGTTTACGTGGAAAATATACATTTCAAATAGTTTTACACTATATTACAATTTACGTTATACATTTTTAGTCTTTGGACCTTTTAAGACTACAACACGTTTATAAGAAAATGTTGGATTTTCTGGGTTACGATACTCTATTTTACATGGAAATGGATTTCTCATACAAGTTTCATGGAATTAAAACATCTTAATAAGTTACAAATATAAGTATGGTTTTACTTATACACACTAGTTTTATGGAAATTAAAACTACATTTTATCAAGATATAAATACAAGTACGGTTTACTTATACGTACGGGTTTTATGGAATTAAAACTACAATTCAGCAAGATACAAATAAAAGTACGATTTTACTTACGCAAAGGTTTTACGAAATTAGATCTACAATTAATACACGAATAAACATGTATTTAAATGGTTTCATACAAGAATAAAACTACGTAATACTATTTTTCAAGTATAGAAACATGTATGCATTTTCGGTCTTTGGGTTTTAAGACTACGACTCGCTTATAAGAAAATATTGGATTTTCTGGGTTCAAACACTATCTCTTTACAGGAAAAAGGACTATGGATTTTCTCATACAAAAATCTTATGAACTCACCAACGTAATGTTGACACTTTTTCAAATTACTTGTATTCTCAGGTAACAATTAGTCAGGTCCGACTAACATATTGGAATGGGACGCGAAGACGTCTCTATTACTTATTTCGTTATCATATTGTAATTGGGTTGAAACAATACCGTTGAATAATGTAGCTTTCCAATTATAATGTATGATGGTTGTTATCTACTTATGTTTCAATGTATGCAATGGTTGTGATGCTATGTCTCGTTCCGCCCTCAGACGATTCCGCCATCGTGGTTTGGGGGTGTGACAGATTGGTATCAGAGCATTGTTTATAGTGAACTAAGTATATCAATCTATTTAAGATATATAACTATAAATACAATGGGACTAAAACTCTCTAAAACTTTTCGTACAAGTATACTTCAAAATAAAATGATATTTATATAAAAGTATACACATACAAACAAAGATAGTATCACAATACAACAATTACAAGAACATTAGAGTTTAAGTTGGACATTACGTTTAGACTTAGTATAATATGTTATCAAACCATGGGGAAACGTAGCCTGATCAACTACGTTTGACTAGGGTTTGACCGACATGTAACTAAGTGTGAGCATAATGGACAACGGAGTAAAAACTCGAGAATCCTACAACACTTAGTAACCACGTCAACACTTAACATAAATACTTTTGATAGTATTAGTTATTATTAAGAGACACTAATGACAATTATAAGTCGACACTAATATCAATATTATCTCGATACCTCTTTATCGTCTGCTTACTTGAGTTACGACTAAGAAAACGGTTCTAATGCCGACAAGGGCGACGATGGGAGCTTCACGTTAAGGGACAATTGAGTCGCCATGAGTAGTCACGACTTGAAAACCATTAGTGAGTACTCTCGATATGACTCACAAGAAGACACGAAAGTTTAACTCATAGTTGACCGATACGTAAGACTTTCCTTTTGTGCTACGATTTCAGTCTTAGGATTATTTCTTTCTCGAGCTCAAGATTTAAGCTAGGATATCTCTTGATTCTAAACCTCCCTTTTTGGGAATGCTTACCCAACCACCTTTACTTCGTATATCATAATGCACAAACCCCTTCCACTATGTCAAAAATTACTAAGTTTTAGTTCAAGGCCCTCAGAATACATGAGTGATATTCTCAAGTGTACCATCATGTTATACTCTCCAAATTACTCACATGTTTCTAGAACAATCATCGACCTTATGCTGTTCGTTCCCAGTTCAACTTCGCACTTCGTTGACAAATGGAAATTCCTATAACTTTGAGTTATCTTTCGACTCATATCGCTTCATACATTCGTTTGAGATCTTCTAACATCATTGGTATTCTCATTATTATCAAGGATTAAATCACCTTACGCCACACGTCAAACCTATAGCTCAACCGCTGACTCTATAAAAGGTACAAAAACTGCATTCACACCAAACGTTGTACAAACAATTTGCTAGGTCCTCTATTTTGAGGAGAGAGAAGTCTTAAATGTTATAATTTGCTATCCTCCAAAGGATTGCTTTCCTAGAATCACTAAGTTGAGGTTGTACACAATCTCAATGATCGATACTTTTATGCTTTCCTTCGGAGTAGCATTCTACCTTTACAATTTCAAATAAGTTCCTAACTCCGAAACTCATTTTTTTTTCCGACTCCTTCTAAATTTAAAATTTACGTGACTTAAACAGTTGGATAATTCATCAAAATTGAAATCAAAATAGTTCTACACGAGTCCCTCATCGACGACTTACACCTTTATCATAAGGAATTTCTTCATTCTCTTACTAGCTCGTCTGGTTGCCACACGAGCGTCTTCATTCACCCGGAGTTGTAACGCACTTTGATAACAGTGAAGTTACTTATCGTTCTAAACCCTTCTAACATCACCTAGATCATGTGGTTTCATCTATCATGAGCTTTCACCGCCCCCGTTAGAGACAATGACTCCCTAAACATATTCTTCGAATATGGTTCTATTGTAAGGAGAGTGCTCGCAATAGAAATTGTGGCACCAAGAATCCTCGGTCATTTCATAACTTGCTTTGTAGACGATGCTTGAACAGTCTTTACATTTAGGACATATCAAAACTTCGCTGCCTATCCTTAGTATGTACCTTTAGGAAATTTTATCGAAACAGTATTCCAGGAATCTCCCAAAGCACAGCAAATGCCATCTTCCTCATAATGGTGCTTGCAGAGAGATGACCTACTATGACTGCAAGCAGAAGGGACATACAGCCCGTCCCTGCAAAATTCCGGCACTGGGAACCCATCAAGCATCCAACTCGACTGTCAGACGTGCTTGTTTTGGGTATGATGAAACCGAGCACTTCAAGAGAGACTGCTCGAAGGGAAAGGGGTCCAGTCAGATGCGATCAAGGAAGGAAATCACTGACATACCAGAAGACTGTGACCTTCCTGATTTGTTTCTAGAAGATCTTCCGAGAATACCCCCAACACGATAGGTCGAGTTCAGAATCGACTTGATCCCAGGAGCGACCATCTAGCAAAGTCTCCATACAGACTAGCCCCTATAAAGATGCAGGAGATAGCTAGTCAACTACACAAACTACTAGCAAAGGGATTCATTAGACTGAGCTTCTCGTCTTGGGGAGTACCGGTTTGATTATGAAAAAGAAGGATGGATCATTTAGAATGTGTATTGACTATAGAGAACTGAACAAGTTGACTATCAAGAACAGATACCCACTTCCCAAAATCAATAACCTGTTCGACCAGTTACAGGGATTCAATTACTTTTCAAAGATCGATTTGAAAGTTGGGTACCATCAACTTAGAGTTCAGGAGGAGGACGGTCCAAGGACATCATTTAGGACTCAGTATGGCCACTGCGAAATTGGTCATGATAACTATTGAGTTGACCAATGCCCCGGTGGTGTTTCATGGACTGGATCCAGACACCAAGGTTCGATGGCTTCAGGGAGTTAGTTTTGGAAAAGACTCGCAAGACAAAGTATACTGATGGCCAAACATGAAAGCAGAGATTGTTACTTATATGGGCAAGTGTTTGACTTGTGCCATGGTCAAGGTAAAATATCAAAAGCCTTCGGGTTTACTACAACAACCAGAAATACCCGAGTGGAAGTAGGAGCGGATAACCATGGACTTCATAACTAAGTTACCCAAGGCAACTGGTGAGCTGGACACCATATGGGTAATTGTCGATAGGTTAACCAAGTCCGCACACTTCCTACCAATAAAAGAGACAGACAAAACGGAGAAACTGAGAAGGACGTACATCAAATTGACTGTACGATTGCATGATGCGCCAATATCCATTATCTCATATAGAGATAGTCGATTTACGTCACGTTTTTGGCAATCATTGCAAAAGACCTTGGGTACCAGGCTCAACATGAGTATAGCTTACCATCCACAACCGACGGGGCAAAGCGAGAGAACAATCCAAACGCTGGAAGACATGTTGAGAGCTGGCGTGATAGACTTCAGTAAGTCGTGGGACACCCACTTGCCGCTCATTGAATTTTCATACAACGATAGTTATCACACGAGCATTAAGGTTACTCCATTTGAAGCTTTATACGGACACAAGAACAGATCCCCTCTGTGCTGGGCTAAGGTGAGTGATACTCAGTTAGCCAGAGGTCAAGTACCTAACAGTATTCTCACCGGTATTGAGATCATACGAGAGACGACAGAGAAAATCGTTCAGATCCATGAACGATTGAAAGCATCTCGTGACCGATAAAAGAACTACTCGGATAAACGACGCAAGCCCTTGGAATTCCAGGTTGACGACCGCGTATTATTGAAGGTCTCACCCTAGAAGGGAATGTTACGCTTGAGAAGCGTGGAAAACCAGATCTAAGGTACATCGGGCCATCGGAGATCCTTGCTAGGATCGACCCGGTAGCTTACAGAATCCAACTACCACATGAACTCAACAATGTACACCCCACTTTCCACGTGTCAAACCTAAAGACGTGTCTGTCCGATGAGACTCTCGTCATTCCGCATGACGAAATTGAAGTAAATGAAAATCTCCAATTCGTTGAAAAACCTGTGGAGATCAAGAATAGGGAAGCCAATAGGACGAAACAAAGCCGCATACTAATAGTAAAGGTCCGCTGGAGCGCCAAGCGTGTACCTGAATTTACTTGGGAACGTGAGGACCAAATAAAACCAAAATATCCACATCTCTAACCAAACCCTTGAGGATCTACTCAAGTGCTAAATTTCGGGACGAAATTCTTTCTAACGGGTAGATGATGTGACAATTGTAAATTTTGGTCAACGAAAGTCAACTGTAGTCGAACGAAGCGTACGTTAATCCTTATGTTGAAAAGTAGTTTTTCCATAATTTTACGATGTATTATTAGATATTATAATACTACGTACGCTATTCAAAACAGTTATCGAGTAAACGCCGAAAATACGGATATTAAACTACTATAGCGTAAAAATTCGATAATCATACAATTATTATTTTGAGAATAATAATATTCATAAAACGATGTATTCGTAAATACGAACTTGTAGATATATAGAACGTCGAAAATGGAGTTCGTATGTGAAAGTTACAACAGTTAAACCGCTGTGAACGGATAAATGTACACAGCGTTTGGACCTAAAATACAAAATGTGGTGCCTTAAACATCAAATATGAAATAACAAATCATATACTATGGAACGTAATACTATCTAGTATTTAATTTCAAAACCAAATACAATTTTCGGTAAAATGTCGAAAATCGCGAAATCGGAAGAATACTACGCTTAAACGCGTATTTCAACGTCCAACGAGTTATAATTCAATCAAAATAAATGTTTGACAATGTTTTTATACAAAATATTTATTTAGAACTTCGTTTCGTCAAAAACTCATAAAATTACGCTAAAACGTCCTACGATTTTATAAAAACCGCTTATTTTTATAAAAGAATGACATTTTTTATAAAAACAACCCACCCCACCCCCTACCCCCCCCCCCCCCCCCCATGGGCTGGAGACAAGCCATCACACCATATCCTTGAGGTTACTATTCATAATCTTGGAAAATAAAGACTATAAATATAATAATGCAAGGAAATCTAATTTAAATCCAATAAAAAGACTAAAAAGATATCCATTTGACCAAATCACCAACACTCTCTTCATCTCTTTTCTCTCAACTCTCTCCACACACCACCACTTCACAAACCCGCCACCACCACAAACCACCACCTTCCACCACCATCTTCCACCATTTCAAGTGTAAATCACATCATTTTTGGTAAGTTATCTTCCTTAAGTGATTTTAAACCTTATTACACCACTTTTATCTCATTTACACACACTAACATCTACGTAAACCCGTTGGATAATAGCTTTGTCCAAGGGTCATTCGAGCTCCAAAGCTTAGATCTTGTCTTCTACCGTAAATCTCGCAAGAACAACCTTGTTTTTTAGTAAAGCACGCATCAAGGGTGAGTTCATACCCCTCATTTTCATCTTTTCTAAACTTTTTGGGGGAGAATACAAGTTTAAATACTATAAATGTTGTTTTATCCAAGTTTACATATGTTTAAATGCTATAAATGATGATTTACACAAGTTCATAAAACTAATTGTTGTGTAAAAATATTTTTGACATGAAATATGGTTAGATCCATGTATTATAAACATTATGACATATTATGTTTGTGTAAAAGATACACGACTATAAATAAAGTGTGTAAAACACTAGATTTTTGACATAAACGTCATAAAAACGAAAACTAATAAAAACTACGTTTTTATAACCAGAAAATATTACTTCCTACCAAAAATGGATATAACCAAGTTATTACACCATTTTTGTGGGATATATCTTAAAAGATGACATTTATAATCATTTGAATAAGTTATTTCGTTATTATTCGTAAAAATATGATTATTACGACGGAACACTAAAAATAGACTATTATTGGAATAGTTTATGAATATAAGTTTATTATGACATTTGAAACATGACAAAAATAATTATATAAGACTATATAATTATTAAACACTACTATATTATCATGGAAAAAAATGATAATGGATGATTTCAAGAGTTTCTATATACAAGTTTTACGTAAACAAGTTGATTGGAATGCATACATTTTTGTGAGATGAATCTTCACAGTACTTTTATAAGTACCTACTATAAGTCCTGAATTTTATAACCAGAGTCTCGGTAAGAGAGCGCGATATTTGAGTATAGATCTATACGGGGCTTGACAACCCCGCACCTGAGCTGCTAGCTACAGCTTGACCGGCAGGTCTAAGGTGTCCAAATGTCTAACATTCCGACGCCTAAAGAACGTCGCAGCAGGCCAACTAGTCACAGTATGGTTATAGGGTATCTCACATAGGGAAAATAATCAACTTAATATTTTTATAAATTGTTTACGTGGAAACATATATTTCTAAGGGATTCACACTACAGTTTACATACTACATTTTAGTCTTTGGGATTTAAAGACTTGGACATTTTTATGAGAAAATACTGGATTTTCTTGGTTTTCAATACTATACATTTTGTTTACGTGGAAAATATACATTTCAAATAGTTTTACACTATATTACAATTTACGTTATACATTTTTAGTCTTTGGACCTTTTAAGACTACAACACGTTTATAAGAAAATGTTGGATTTTCTGGGTTACGATACTCTATTTTACATGGAAATGGATTTCTCATACAAGTTTCATGGAATTAAAACATCTTAATAAGTTACAAATATAAGTATGGTTTTACTTATACACACTAGTTTTATGGAAATTAAAACTACATTTTATCAAGATATAAATACAAGTACGGTTTACTTATACGTACGGGTTTTATGGAATTAAAACTACAATTCAGCAAGATACAAATAAAAGTACGATTTTACTTACGCAAAGGTTTTACGAAATTAGATCTACAATTAATACACGAATAAACATGTATTTAAATGGTTTCATACAAGAATAAAACTACGTAATACTATTTTTCAAGTATAGAAACATGTATGCATTTTCGGTCTTTGGGTTTTAAGACTACGACTCGCTTATAAGAAAATATTGGATTTTCTGGGTTCAAACACTATCTCTTTACAGGAAAAAGGACTATGGATTTTCTCATACAAAAATCTTATGAACTCACCAACGTAATGTTGACACTTTTTCAAATTACTTGTATTCTCAGGTAACAATTAGTCAGGTCCGACTAACATATTGGAATGGGACGCGAAGACGTCTCTATTACTTATTTCGTTATCATATTGTAATTGGGTTGAAACAATACCGTTGAATAATGTAGCTTTCCAATTATAATGTATGATGGTTGTTATCTACTTATGTTTCAATGTATGCAATGGTTGTGATGCTATGTCCCGTTCCGCCCTCAGACGATTCCGCCATCGTGGTTTGGGGGTGTGACACTACTTGAATCAAAGATAGAATGAAACCTGAATGACGCCTTTGACTCGCTATACGCCTTGTTCATCTCTTACTACAACGTCAAGATGATCTGGATGATCGAGTTGAACTGCTCGTCTCATGTCTTACAGCTTCTTATTCCATATTATGTAAGGTTAGAGAGAGATTTTAAAAATATTGAATATTAAATAATTTGAAATTTGAAATTCATTAAATTCCAATCTTTTAGATATTTCAAGTCCTACGAAAAAATCCATGAACCAAACATCGCGTAAGAGAATTTATTTTGGGTATAATAGATTTAGTACTCTCTTATAAGGAATTGTAGGATCTGCATGAATGACATGGACATTAGATAAACTAACGCAAATTTTCTAAGATTATTAATATTGGTGTATCCCTGTAATTAACACTACACATTACATTAGAGAAGGAATTCAAGACAAATTACCAACAAACAAATTATATTATGAGGTTGAAAGGTAAACTATTCTACATATGGCTAATTTTATAAAAAAAACCTTTTAGTCTTCGATATTTTCTGTTTAGATCTAAACTATATCTTTTACAACATAGACCTTGTACTTTTTTTCTTTTCTTTTTCTTTCGCTAGTACAAAAATGTCATATCAGTTTTGTCAAAACAACGTATCCACGTTTTGGATTATTTCAGTCTCTAAAGGTCACTGATAAAACTCTAACTTTAGCTACAAATTACTCGATTCTCCTGACCATTGTAAAGTTCATTCGAATTTTGCTACGATTTAACATTACAAATGTGACAATTACAAGCCAAGGTCAAACATTGTGTCCAAATGTTGCCATCTATCATGGTCATTTTGATATGCATAGATTAATCTTGTGATGGTTTTTATAAAAGGCGATAAATACATATATGGTCATATGAAACAATTGTTTATGTATCTAAATGATAGAGTCAAGTTAGTCACATAAATCCACCGTAGCAAAAAAAAAAATTATATGTTCACAAAAATTTAATGTGTGACCAAAGGGTAATGTTTATTACTCACATAGATTTATAATGGTAGAAATATAATGTATGTAACAACACTAATTTTCTTATATACTCACATGACTATATGCTATACAATTGCAACAACAACAAAAAATTGTGTTTATAAAAAGTTTAGGGTTATGATTTAATTGATTCAATGTGTCTAAAATATAACAATATTCATATTCGATAATATTTGTGTGGCTGAATAATGTCAAATGCCACTAGATAATATTTGTGGGTCTGAATAATGTGAAATGCCACTAGAATAAAAAATACTTGTGAGTATATGGTAAATAATATCCTTACCAATACAAAATACATATTTGTCTATCAAGAGTGTTTGGTAAAAAAATGTGTCTATAAGGAATATGTAGTCTAAGTTTACTTGATTAAGTGTGTCTAAAAAAATGTGTCTATAAGGAATATGTAGTCATAACAAATAATATTTGTGGGTCTATATGATATCATAAGCTGCTAGAAAAATAAATGCATTGGTCTATATTGCAAATAATAGTCTTGCTGATACAAAAAAATACATGTGTGTCTGTAAATAGTGTATGCCTATGGTTTAGTTGATTTTTTGTGTCCAAAAGGAAACAAATAGTTACTTGAAATATTTTTGTGTATATAAGCATTTTATGGTTACAGTCAAACTGATTTTTTGTGTCCAAAAGAGAACTGATACTAAATTAGTTTAAATGTGTGTATAAATATTTAAATTGATTTTGCACGTCCAAAAGGTTACAAATAGTTATTTCTTAACATTTTTGTGTTTACAAATAGTTTATGATTCCATAAGAAACCCAGAAAATGGTTCCAGGATTAATGATCCAATTGGCTTAGATTGCCTTTTCCTTCTTGGTCCACGAAACAATATAAACAACGCCATCGTGACTTCTAAAACGAGCAAACCGGGATGACGATTAGAATAACAGACGAAGTCCTTTAAACTTTCTTTGATCATTATTCTATGTCCATCGTTGGATGCCAAAGTTCTAGAATGCTTCTACATAACGTATCATTCCCATAAGTAGCGATTGTACTTGCATTCTTGAAGATTCCTTTGATGGTTACCTATCAAGATTATAGAACTACAAATTCGGTGAAGATAAGTTTAGTTGCTTTATGACATCCAGGATTAATCAAATCATTTTGTCATATATCAAGCCTGCCAAGCTTTTATGTTTTCGTGTCATGGAAGTGGTCTAACTAAACAAATTTGAACAAGTTTTAAGGTTATCGGCAGGGACGAATATTGAAAAAACTTAACGGGTATTAGGCTAGTTAGAATGTTTCCAAAAAGATCCAACGACACCAACATCCTATAGTTTACAAGATTTATAGGTATTTTCCTTATAATCTATCAACCTTGAATTCCAATTAATTCAACAACAAAAGATTTGCTATAAAATCTGAAAATTTGCTAATGAAGTTGTTAGCATGTAAATATAAAAAGTTTAGCTTTCCAAATTTACCAGTTTCACTAGGAATCTAATTAAGTTGCATGGATAACAATTATTGATCATTGTATCAGTGAAGTTTGTCTTATCATATTCCCCACTTCCTAAACCGTTGGAAAAGAACCCACGATACCCAAGTGCTAAATAAGAGAGAGAGAGAGAGAGAGAGAGAGAGAGAGAGAGAGATAGAGAGAGAGAGAGAGAGAGATGGGGTGGTCTAGGTGTTTTGGGTCCTTTTCCTATTACTAAGTTATTAAAATAAGAGTAAGTTACACTTTTGGTCTTTGTGATTTGCACAAAATCACACTTTTGGTCCAACTATTGAAAATTTGATAGGGTTAGTCCTTGTGGTTTCCAAATCTTGCATCGAAGGTCCCTAAGGTTGTTACTGTCTATAGTGCTTCCTTAACTGCTTGTCAAATGATGAAATTGTTCTTGTATTTGTATTATTTTTTTATTTTCCTTATTTTTTAGTACTTAAATAAAGACCGATCACCACCACCATCACAGATAGCAACACCATCACATCACCCTACGACAACCGCGACATCACCCACCACTAGTCATTAATCATTTTCATCTAGGAGCCAAAATGTACTCCACGAATCAACAATATCGAAGAGAATCACTTGGTTCGTTCTTTTTGGAAGTTGGAATTTGGGAGGTTGTTGAAGGGAATGAAGATGCCAATTTGAATGAAATTGAGGTGGATATGGAGACGAAATTACAGTTTCATGTCGATGATTATGCTAACCCTGATGACGTCGATGATGATTATTATGGGGTTATCATTGCTGATACCGTGGATGAGTTTTTGTTTCCAAATGAACAAAGACCCGTCATGACGCTCGATTTGAATCGAGCCATTCTTCTATTGATTCAAGTGCTTTGAAATTTTTCATGGGTGGATTGATGGTTTTATATATAGTTTCAGATTCCTTCGAAGTGAGTGAGGTGGAAGATGGTCCCACCATGGATAGAGACTTTGATGACAAAACCATTCTTCACCTTTACTAGGATGCTTTCCATCTAGACGATAATAATTGAATACCGACCCAAACGACAACATAAATGGAGACTTTGATTGGGAGGAAGTGGATGATGGATCGATGTAAGGGATTTGAGCATGTTTCGGTGCAACGAGAGAGGAGCTTGATGTGGTGGCCTGTTTTGAAAGTAGATATGGTTGCCGAAAACGGAGTCATAGGTGGATGCCGTCAACGGAAGCGAATGAGCTGCTGACTATGATAGATGGAAGTGTAGCAACAGTATGGGATGAACAAGGGCTAAGAGGGCTTTTATCTAAGTTATACAATTTTCAAGTATGGTCTCTAAAGTTCATATGTTCTTTTGGAAATCACATGGACCAACCATATAAATTTTTCGATAGTTAGAGCAAAAGCGTGATTTTGTACAAACCACAGAGACCAATAATATAACTTACTGTTAAAATAATAAAGTAAATATTTAACAAATAAAAAAATAAAAAGGCAAAATAATATTTTTCAAGTTTAGGAGAGACCAAATCCACAAGTATACCTAAATCTGTAATTTTGAAACTTGTTAAACTAAATTCAAAGAAAATGACAAACCATAAACACCAATTTTGTAATTTTGTCTAAATAATAATAATAATAATAATAATAATAATAATAATAATAATAATAATAATCACAAAAAAACAATATAAAATCTGTACAACGATTATTTGTTTTCTTCGAAACAGACATTTTAAAACTCATAATCCCATTATTTGTTAATCAATATGTTAAGTGGAATATCATCTGCCATTTTAAAACTCGTTTTCTTGGATTGGATCATTATTCATCATCAATGTGGAGATTATGGTCGGTTTACACAACAAGATTCGATCCTATATGCAATACAAGCACATAGCGAACAACCGCTGAGTACAAGATCGCGAGTTGTACCTTACTAAACTGAGACTTGTATTCACGGCGTGCTCTCCACTTTCTCTTTAAAACTCGGGATTTATCGAATCAGACCATGCTATCCCTAAGTTCTCGGCACTAATTTTCACTTATTTTTCTATTCAATAAAATGGGTTATCACGGTTTCCGGATTATTTGACCACTCAATCCCTCTTTTCTCGGTCACCTTGCGTTAAATTACACAACATTCATCATCATTGTAGAATTTTAAGGACGTCTGGGGTCTAGACTAACTGCAAGTTCAGGTACCTTGTTTCCAATCATTCCACATGTTTCTGTCGATTGTTTGTTAGTCGTTTATTTCTAAGGTTTTGCTAATTGTGTTATTAGACCAGTTTAACAGGAACATGGTTTCATGTTATTGAATCTCGACTTTACTTTTTTTGGAAGTAAAATAACAATTTCCTAGTATACTATTATTCTTAAATGTTTGTGATATGTTTTATTGGGGATTAAAGTTGACCGTATTTTATACAGGCTTTATGTACAAGAAGACGGAGACCCAGACTACATGGGAAAAGGTGTTTCCAAGGTAAGTCAATTGTCTGGATTGATGCACTTGTCTAAAGTTGACACCCGATTCTTTATTTAGGGATATATCAAAAGTTTGAGTTTATTTTTTTCTCCATTGACGAGTTATAAATGATTTGGTATAAAAAAGAGGATACGTGGCTGATCCACTGTTGGAGGATAGCCAACCATTTTGATCTTTCCAAGCATCCATCTGGAGTTGTTCTTACTCTCCGGCATGATTTTGTTAATGTACTTTGGTTTGTGAATCAGTTGGGTACGTTATGCAATTGCCAGTGTTTAAGAGTTTTCCTTCCAAGATTTCGAACACCATGAAGTTTTGATGGTGAAAATAAATATACTACTAACAAGATATAGTTGTTATTTGTATTTTGTGTACCTAGAAACATTCTGTCTATTGTCTATTGTCAATCTCGATCGCAACCTAGACCTCAAGGTATTTTGTTCTGTATGCTATATATATATATATATATATATATATATATATATATATATATATATATATATATATATATATATATATATATATATATATATATATATATATATATATATATATATATATATATATATATATATATATATATATAGATGTAGGATCAAATACAATCTTTAAGTATCTTTAAGTATTGTGTGAATGTAGGACCAATTTTGG
This sequence comes from Cichorium intybus, assembly GCA_023525715.1. Taxonomy (NCBI): domain Eukaryota; kingdom Viridiplantae; phylum Streptophyta; class Magnoliopsida; order Asterales; family Asteraceae; genus Cichorium; species Cichorium intybus. The sequence goes on from CM042011.1 coordinate 111,212,752, forward strand.
TCCAATCAATTTATAAGGGTAATTGTGTAATTTTATTAATTAAATTAATTATTATTTTATTTGAAATACCTAAAATTTTGATAACTAATTATGACTCAAAGTTATAATTATGGAAAATTTTGACCATTAATCAAATTCACGTCCAACCTTTATCCCCAAATCCCTCAACCCCATTTTCTTCCCGTCGACGATGTCTCTCCTGATCGATTGATACAAAGGGTAGTCCAAAAGAAACCCGCCACCGTAGCACCATAGTCGACGACCAGTAGTGCCGGCAGCGCTGTCGTCCCGTCCAACACAACGATAGACTGCAGTAGCAGGAAGGTTCTGATCTCGTCATCTCTCTTGTTCTTAGCTCTTTTGCGGATCAGGGCAAGGAAATAACGGGAGTCGATAGTGAAATGATGGACGATGGGTTTTCTGTCGCACCGGTTGAAGCCGTCGTCGACGATGGTATAGTCTGCATCGGAAACGATCGGTGGAACAGAAGATCGATTATGGTCTGCTCCGGCCGTCTATGGCGGTGCCCTCTACAAACCCTACCGGTAACGATTGAGTAATTTGGGTTTTTCTTTTAAAGCCCCATCGATGTAATTGGCTTTATAGGAGTTGGACATAAATGCAATCAAACCTACATAATTAACTAAATTGTCAAATTCTTTCCGAATATCATGTCAAATTCTATTTCGTCAAAGATTCAGCTCTTTGTTTCTAAAACAATTCTTATTTTCTGTTAATGAACTATATTGTTTTTTAATAAAGCAATATGTCAATAATGCCCGCTTTCCGAATACCAGCATCACGAACCTCCATCTCAAATGCTTATATTTGTTTTTGTTCGAATGAGTTCGTTGATTTGACTCGAAACCCAGTGGATTATGATCATCGATGTAATTGGCTTTATAGGAGTTAGACATAAATGCAATCAAACCTACATAATTAACTAAATTGTCAAATTCTTTCCGAATATCATGTCAAATTCTTTTTCGTCAAAGATTCAGCTCTTTGTTTCTAAAACAATTCTTATTTTCTGTTAATGAACTATATTGTTTTTTAATAAAGCAATATGTCAATAATGCCCGCTTTCCGAATACCAGCATCACGAACCTCCATCTCAAATGCTTATATTTGTTTTTGTTCGAATGAGTTCGTTGATTTGACTCGAAACCCAGTGGATTATGATTGGGTATCGATAAGAAGTCATTTAGCAACCCTTTTTTCCTTTTCCCTTTTCTTCTCCTGCGAATATTTTTTCTACTGCCGGAGGTTTTTATTTTGCTTCTTGGTGCAAATTGGATTGTTGTTATGACATAGAAAATGGTTATTGCATGGTATCAATTGATTTTGGTTATTGTACTTGATTCTATTGGGTATTAGTTGGATTGTTGTTTGATTTTCGTTCCTATAATTGATTGTTCAGATTGTTAAATTTATAAAGTATGTTATGTAATGTACAGGTGCACTACGTGTTGAATTTACAACTCATGTAATCACGGTTAAAGCAGGAGAGGTATTACTCTCGACTTTCAAATATTGCTTGTTTGATTTTTTTTCTTGATGTATGAATCACATTTAAAACAAGGTTAGATTATTTCCATCAGGTTCCTTCATCAGGTCGACCTTCACATCAGGGATGAACAATAGAGGCTTCCATATTCTTCAAGAATGAAAACTCGAACCATGATATGGTAAGAGTATTCTTTAAGAATAAAATATTGAAACCGAGCATTGTTTAAGAATGAAGACCGAAAAAAGGAGGACCGATCGTTCAAGAATGTTGCAGGTAGTGTTTGCTGGTCAAAGATGAATAGAAGTGATAAAACGATGAGCAATACAGAATAATGTAGGATCTGATTATTGTTTAGTTTGTATTTTGTTTAGTATTCTTAGAGAATATAGTTCTGTACAGACCAACACAAACTTATTCTTTGAGAATGCACACTTCATACTGCATGTGTAAATGTGCGCAATATTATGGTTGTAAACGTTTATTGTTGCATTTCTTAAAATTCTTTGAAAATATACTCAATATTCTTTGAGAATGTGTCATTTTAATTGACAATTGAAAGTTACGGTGGTTCCGTGTTTAATGCATTCTTCAAGATTTGTCATATGCACCATATATGCATTCTTTGAGAATATGCACCATATATGCATTCTTTAAGAAGTACTGTACAAATTCTATGAGAATTTGAATGAAACACAGTTAACCCAAAATACGGAAAAAAATATCTTTGAATCTAACTGTATTCTTTAAGAATGAGATAAATATATGATAACGAACTGGAAAAAATGTTTTAAACGTTTGAACGTGTTGAATGAAAATTCGAATTCTGATAAAATCTGAGAATTTATTTGATTTGATTTATATTAATTAATTTGACTTAGTTGCCTAATATGTAGGCAATATTTTAATTTCTCTCTCTTATTCAATTGTCATATTTGCCCTTATAATTAATTAGGCCAATTTATATTGTATATGTCATCCCATGATAATAATGTGCACCCTCAGATCATAGCTTTTCATTCTTTTAATCTAATGGCCACAAATTGGTCCTACATTCACACAATATTTACCAAATGTATTTAATACTAACTCTCTCTCTCTCTCTCTCTCTATATATATATATATATATATATATATATATATATATATATATATATATATATATATATATATATATATATATATATATATATATACACACACACACACAATGGAATCTGTGTTAGCCAGTTGAAGAGAGCAAATTACTCGTAGATCAATATTGAAATCTTTCTTGATGCTTGGGCATCTTTGGTTTTTTATGACAAAACTGCAAAATTGGTCACTGTGGTTTGTCAAAAACTATTGATTGGGTGCAAAAAGTTTTCAAATTGCATGGAAGTTCCAAAATTAGTAGTTTTACTGTAGTTTTAGTCCTTGACACATTTGAAACGATTAAAAGACCCTTTTAATTTCTTTTTCTATTGTCTTAATAAAATTTTAATTGTTTTATAATTTTTAAACCCACACATCCCCACCCCTCCCACCACCCGTCGCACACACACACACACACACTCTGTCTATCCTCTCACTTCTCTCTCTCGCTCTCTCTCTCATAGCAATTAACACATGTACCCAATGCATAGTTTCTTGTACACTTTCAAGAACTCGGTGAATTGCATAACCAGTGGCTCGCGTTCCAGCTGGGTCTTCCAGAATCCCATCACATCCTTGGAACTAGGCGCTTTCATATTGATGCTCCAAATGGAATTCTGGGAGATGCACACTAGCATCACAAACGATTCTTAATGGTTAGATGTCATTCGTGGTTCTCCAATGGGGAAGGAGTGTGGATTCCGACGAGTAAGGGTTCGGCGTATAAGGTCTGACCAGCTGGATTTTCTCCTTAGAAACTCCGATGAGGAAACACAATATTGAAAAAGTTTCTCATAACCGGAGTCACAAATAGCTTGGAACTTTGAGGGTTTTTTAAAAGAGATTACACCGAAGGGGAACTCATTAACCTTAATCGTGATGAGAAGCGCAATAAACAGAAATTGATCAAGAACCAGGTCATGCAAGTTGAAACTTTTTGGACCCTATCCATAGTTTTTGACAAACCACACGACCAATTTTGCAGTTTTGTCTTTTTATTATGATTTTTTGTCAATTTATACTTATTTTGTGACATTATATGTACATAGTAAATAAAATTTTTATTCACAGAACTTGCATTATTTTATAATATATGTTTGATTTACCTTGAATAGTTTGAACTTTATGCATTTGCAATAAATCTTTTAATTTTTGCTGATATTAAGATGCAGCTTTGCTTCCTCAATTCCACCATTAAATAGTATTGGTTATGGAAGTAAAGTATCATTCTAAAGGTATGCAATAATGAATATGTTTATTGAAAATACATATAATTTATATGATTTAAGGTGTAAATCAATCATCTTTTATAAAATTGATGCAAATCAACTGTTGATATTTCTTAAATATATTATGTACATACATATCGCATCACAAATTTTGGATCCGACATGAACCATAATTAAAGAACTACAGATGCTTAAGCGTAAAACAATATTTCAATGAACAACTATGATTGATTTGCTTGCTTCAACTAGCTATCAAATAATGTCGTGCCCACCGAATACATGTATATTAAAAATAAATTTTAGCATAGAGAACAAAATACCTTTGGATTATATTATGTGTTTCGTGCTTGTAGTGTAATTGCTTTTAGGCCAAGTTTAAATGCAATCAAGATTGACAGGAGACACAATGTTCCTAAATATACAAATTACAAATAACCCTTTAGTCAAAAATATCAAATAATATCATGTTTGTAGTAGTTATTTTCAACATCGTATCTTATGGTCTTTGAAATCTTGAAAGGTCTAGCTTTCAAGATGCATGAAATTAGTCAGAGAATTTTGGGAGCCGGTATCTTCTCCTAATGATACGCTATCTCTATTTTTGGCTCTCTTATCTTTAACCCCTCCCACTCCGTAAACTGACTACACACTCATATATCCGTTTCTTTCTATAGTATTTTTGAATTCCATTTCCTCCACAATCAAAGGTATGTTCAATTGTTGTGCGTATTATGATTTTTACCCACATTTGAAATGCTTGAAACCAGCATTGAGGCAAGTTTTGATGAGGATTTGATTTCATTCAAGCTATTTGTGTGTAGCCTAGACTGAAAGGCATAGTCACTCATTTCTCACTTGTATATAAAGAACCACATTGTAAGTGTTCTATGAAATGTCATAAAAGAGGGTTTCATAATATACTTTAAATTTGTAACTAAATATTTGTTTTTTGTCCACTTGGAACCTACTCAAATTGACACAAGTGTATAGAAAAAATCATGTTGTACTTCATTCTTCAGGCCTGATCCTAGTATTTTTCTTCCTAGTTTTTGTTGTGAGTATTACTTCAATATCTTTTAAATATACGATTGTCCGTACCTAGTATTTTTCTTCCTAGTTTTTGTTGTGAGTATTACTTCAATATCTTTTAAATATACGATTGTCCATACATATATACAGACAGTGTCTTTTGTTTTTTGACAATTTGTTTGCCAAACTCCAACCAAATATATATATATATGTATATATATATATATATATATATATATATATATATATATATATATATATATATATATATATATATATATATATATATATATAGGGAAGGGTTCAAACGAGAACCACTAATTCACAGTTTAATAATGTTGTATTTTTTATTTTTAACACTTGTTTTTTATCAAAATAATATTACCAAACACATAAAAATATATAATTATCCTTCATTTGCTATTAGACATCAATATTGATGTGTCTTAAAGAAAAAACTAATTTACGTTATAGTATTTACAGTTTAATAACTAGAAATGTTATTATATTGTGAATATTGTAAAACGTATTAAAATATAAGAAAATTTATTAAGTTTGATGCATGTTAGTGATTATGTATATGTTACTGTGACCATGCAGACTTATATTTATTTCTATTTTTATTGTAGGTTACTCTAGAATTGTAGGATGTGAGTATTTTTGAAGCACTTATTTGAGCACTCAAAGTTGGTTTAATTTTGGCTTGGCTATATGGGTTTATCTTGATTTTTGTTTCCTTGTATGCCATTACTCAAATACTACCTTCTTATTCCATTATAAATAAATTTAATAACCTCAGTGGTTCATCAAGGCCTGTTGTTACAATAGTTACAACTGTTAGGCCTTTTAATGGTTGAATTATGAGTCAACAAACTTTATCTTGGCTTGTTTTATTAAAAGAAATTAGTACTATTGTCTATAATTGTTCAACCTTAAGGTTCTTATTTTAAAACAGAATAATTCAGTAAAAAAATCCACTTATTTGTGATAAGATTAAAGAGGTGTAGGCCTAACAAAACAGATGGCAAGAAATAACCAAAAAAGATTTCCTACTCTATGTATTTTACCAATATAGGTAGGGCTGTAAACGAACTAAACATTCAATGAACCGTTCGTGAACTATTCGGCAGGAAGTTCGTTTTTATAATAATTGAACCAATGCGAACAAAAATTCTCGTTCGTTCGGTTAAACGAACGAACATAAACAATGCTCTCATTCGTTCAATTATGTTCGTGAACGTTCCTTTTATGTTCATATACGTTTAATTGTGTTTAATTACAGTACAATATTATGTGTTTGTTTAAGTTCAGATATGTTCAATTGTGTGTTTAATTACAGTACAATATTATATGTTTGTTTAAGTTCATATATGTTCAATTGTGTTTGTTTATGTTTGTTCGTTTATGTTATTTTATCATTTCACGAACATAAACGAATGAACATGAATAAGATAATTTGTTAAACGAACGAACATGAACAAGAAAGCTTGTTCGTTTATCTGCTCGTGTCGTGTGTTTGTTCGGATAACTTAAACAAATGAACATGTATAAGCCCTCGTTCGTGTTCGTTTGGTTCGTTTATGGCCCTAAATGTAGGTAGTATACTTCATTTATTACCTACCGTAACAAGGTACTAACATTTACTACTCATAGTAGCAACCTATTTACATTTTTAATGATGATAGCAGTGTACTTAGAAATCTGAAAATATTGATTAAGTAAATAGGCGAAGCTTAAGCTGATGGTCAAGATGCGTCGAAATGGGTGAAGATGATATGGCGACTATGTACGGATGCATTTAGGATCCAAAACCCATGGTCAAGATGGGTCCAATAGGCGAGGTCCAAGCCCAAGGGTTGCATCTTTTTCCTATGTTTTCTCACGATACTACACATGAACGTTCGTGTTTTGTGTCTTTAAAAAACATATATTGTAAATATTTTATTGCCCATATCGTTACTATACAGAAAAATCAAACAGAAAACAAGAAAACCAAGATCAATGATGATCACCTGGAAGATTAGATAAGTCGGATGAGTAGTAGCACAGTAAGACCTTCGACAAAAAGACCATAGAATTGTATAGTCCTATATTGACTTTATTGAAATTTAGGTTTTATTAATAGAAATCGAATTAAAGAGGAGTATATATAAGGAATTTAGTTTTGCCATGAGTGTTTTGGGGGAAATCAAAAAATATTAAAATTCTAATTTGTTTATGGAAAGGATACGATGTTAAGAATAAGAAAATAAATAACACATAGATGAATATCCTAAAACAAATAACACATTGAGATAAAAGAAAATAAAATATTTGGTCGTGTATTATAAAGTTCATATTCAGTTTTGGTCCATGAGCAAAGTGCTCAAAGTGGTCATACGTATACAAATAGATATAGGAAAAGGGTTTGTAAAGGTTTGACCAAAAGGTTGGACTAAAGGTTGAGTACCTGATGGTGTTGGTGCAGGGGCTGAAGCTGCACCACCACTAGTACTCGTGCTTCCTATCTGAAATTCAGAAACTGGGGGTATAAATGGAGCTGCCCCTGATACCTCGCCCGAAGGCTCATTGATAACATCTTCCACTGTAACAGTACTGGGACTCATGTTAATTAAACGCCTACGCACACAATTTTTGCGCGTGGTTCCCTCGATTTCAGAGTCAAAAAGCAATGGTGATGTATGCCACTCCGACGGGTACGCATGCACTAGTGCAAAACGCCCGTCAAAACAAAAACCAAAACTATTAACTAGACCAAATTACCAAAACTAAAACAAAAATCAGAAAACAACTCCCTACAGATCGTCTTATCCTAAGCTCACAACCCCCCCCCCCCCCACCCCCCCCCCGGCAACGGCGCCAAAATTTGACATGCCACGTGAGTTTGGTGGTCAAGACAAGACGATAGCTTACCAACTGTAGTGTCACGCTACAGCCTTAGGGACTAACTCTACTTTCCCAAAAACACACTAACAAGATAATTCCAAAACAAGTACCAAAATCCAATTCAAACATAAACTAAACTAAACCAAACCAAAGTCTAACCTAAGATTACTTACTGAAATCAGAAACAATATTCAGAATCCAGAAGCAAACAAGCAAACAAATTGCATTCAACAAGCATTCAAACATAATAAAAGCTAAAAAGTGCAAATAAACCATAAACCAAATGATTACTTGTATTAAATTCAAAACCAAAAGATCCAATGTATCCAAATCCGAAAATAAATAACTTAACCTAAGGCTACTAGTCTGATCAATCCAAAAACAATAGATCAAAGGCTAAACTAAACTAAAGAACAATGAAATAAAACATAAAACATAAGCAAATACCTATTGTGGTGTTGAAATCTCGAAACTTGAGTCAAAGAAGCCTTAAGTCCACCTTAGGGGTCGTTCCTTGCCAGTGAAATTCGCTATTTGAATTTCGATCCACCGCCTTATCGTTGACTCAGCGCGACGCGCATGCTTCCTTTCCCGCGGTGCGCGTGTTCATTCGACTGATTTGTCCTTATCCTCAAAACTTCTTCAATTTGTCTGCATTTAGTCCCTGTTTATAACAATTCTTTGCACACAAGCACTAGTACAAAAAGTGAGAAATACCAATGTATATATGATATAAAATCATCAAGAATAGGGCCTAACAACGACTAAAATACTTGATATTACTAGGTGTTGTCTGGTATAACAGCAAATTACAATCCACAGGCTGCCCATGTTGCTTACTCTACAGAACCATCGACCCAACAAATTAATCAGGACCAGCAGCAACCCTCTTATGATGCTTTAAAACCAACAGAGCTTCAACATGCATTTCAAGCGATACACCTTACCAAACCCGATCCGTCATGGTGTATGGACACAGGCGCTTCTTCTCATTTGACGGCTGAATCGGGTAAAATCTCGCATCCCACTACACCTTCTTCTAACAATGTTATTTTTGTTGGAAATGGTAATCATATCCCTGTTTTAGGATCCGGACACGCCCATTTCAAAGACCCCAAACCATACATATGCTCTTAGAAATATTTGTTATACCCCTATATTATCAAAAACTTACTATCCGTTCGTAAATTTACGTGTGACAATAATATCTCGGTCGAATTTGACCCTTATGGTTTCTCTGTAAAGGAACTCAAGAATGGGAGGATGCTTTCACGCCACAATAGCTCAGGTGACCTTTATCCACTCACCACGCCTACATCTTATCCCACCGCTCTGGTCACCAACTTTTCTTCGGATGTTTGGCACAACCGTCTTGGACATCCCGGCACCGCAACTTTAGATTTCCTTCGTACTCGTTCCTTTATTTCTTGTAATAAACCTAACATGATGTCTATTTGTCATTCATGTCAAATTTCTAAGAACAAATGTTTACCTTTTATGGATTCCTCTTTCGTTACCTTTCCACCATTTGATATAATCCATTGTGATCTATGGACCTCACCCGTTCTTAGCATATCTGGTTACAAATATTATATGGTGCTCATTGATAACCACACACAATATGTGTGGATTTACCCCCTAAAGTTTAAATCTGACACCTTTACCAATTTTACCAAATTTCATACCCTTATAAACACTCAATTTAACCGGAAAATAAAATCGTTCCAATGTGATTTAGGGGGAGAATTTGACAACAACGAGTTCAAAACCTTTGCCTCTCAACATGGTCTAACCTTTCGCTTCTCTTGTCCTCAAACTACCTAACAATGTGATTCATCGTTTGAACGATATTGTTCGCTCGTTATTAGCTCATGCCCATCTTCCCACTCCCTTTTGGGTTGAAGCCCTACACACCGCCACCTACATTCACAACATCACACCCACTAAAACACTAAATTTCTACACCCCCACCAATGCCCTCTACCTCCGCCACCCTATTTATGATCACTTATGAGTATTTGGTTTTACATGCTACCCTAATACTTCCGCCACTCAAACCTAAAAACTTGACACTCGATCCATCCATTGTGTCTTCCTCGGTAACCTAACCAAATTCTGAGGATACCGTTGTTATGATCCCACTACCGGTAAAGTTCTCCTCTCCCGTCATGTTGTGTTCGACGAACACTCTTTTCCCTTAGCCACCCCCTACCCCATATCTCCTATATGTTCCTCGACACTGAATCCTCCCTCCCATCATCAATATTCCCTCACATATCATCCAACCCCCCCGCCACTCCTACACCGTCCGTAGCCACAACGCCACCACCTATACCACCACCACCACCACAATACCTCCTCCAACTACTACCCATAGACACCCCATGACCACTCGTTCCCAGCTTGGCATTGTCAAACCTAGACAACTCCTTAACCTTCATACTCAAACTTCCAAACCCATTTCACCCGTACCCTCTTCCTACACCAAAGCCCTCTCAGATCGTAACTGGTTAGATGCCATGAACAGTGAATTTAATGCGTTAAAAGAAAATGACACGTGGGAGTTAGTTCCACGTCCTACAGATCGGCCAGTCATACGTTTCATTTGGCTTTTTCGCCACATATTTCATGCTGATGGTACCTTACAACGATACAAAGCTCGTCTCGTGGTAAACGGTAAATCACAAACGGTTGGTATTGATTGTGACGAGACATTTAGCATGTTTGTTAAACCAACCACTATTCACACCGTCTTAAGCCTGGCTGTTTCCCGTGCATGGCCTATCCACCAACTATATGTTAAGAACGCATTTTTGCATGGGGATCGTCATGAGACTGTATATATGCACCAACCATCGGGGTTTGTCGACTCTACTACCCCACATCATGTATGTCGTGTTCGTAAGTCTTTATACGGCCTCAAACAAGCTCCACGCGTATGGTACCATCGCTTTGCTACGTTTATTATTGTAAATGGTTTTCGCAACAGCGTATTTGATAACTCATTATTTGTATATCGTCACGGGACACACACCGCTTATCTACTTTTATATGTTGACGACATTGTTTTAACAACATCTGATCCAGGATTTCTAAAGTCTATCATTACCACATTATCTCGAGAATTTGGAATGTCCGATCTCGGGGCCCTACACCATTTTCTGGGTATTTCAGTCACTCGCACCTCTCAATGGTTGTTCTTATCCCAAGCCCAGTATGCTCGAGAAATTCTAAAACGAGCTTCCATGGACACTTGCAATCGGACCACCACGCCGGTTTACACGTCCTCCAAATTGAGTGCCACGGCGGGTGACCCTCTACCAGACGGAACTCTCTATCCTCGCTTGGCCGGTGCCCTCTAATATCTCACCTTCACGCGACCTGATATCATATATGTCGTCCAACAAGTTTGTCTCTTCATGCATGATCCAAGAGAACCACACTTTCGCTTTATGAAGCGTATTCTTCGATACATCAAAGGCACTATTGATTTCGGTCTTAATATACACAGTTCTCCGCACCATAATCTCACAGCTTACTCTGATGCCCGACTGGGGGATGCCCTGATTCTCGACGATCCACATCGGGTTACAACATATTTCTTGGCGATAATTTGGTTTCATGGTCCTCTAAAAGACAACCTACCATCTCCAGATCCAGTACCGAGGCTGAATATAGAGGGGTTGTTGACGTAGTGGCTGAAACTTGCTGGATTCGTATCTACTGCTGGAGTTATATGTTCCGGTCCGTCAATCTACTTTGATATATTGTGATAACGTCTTAGCAGTTTACCTTTCTGGTAATCCCGTCCAGCATCACCGAACTAAACATGTGGAAATGGACATTCACTTCGTTCACGAGAAAGTTCGAGTCGGTGATATACGTGTTCTTCATGTGCCCTCAGCTTATCAATACGTAGACATATTTACTAAGGGACTTCCACGTAACTTATTTGAGAACTTTCGATCCAGTTTAAGCGTCTACAAAACTCCCACTTCAACTGTGGGGGACTATTAGTAAATATTGTAAATATTGTGTATATCTTAATATCTTGTATTTTAGGATAGATTATTGTTTCCTATTTGTCAGGCTATTAGTTAAGCATGATTGTTGTTATCTCGTGTATATATATTTGTGTATTTTCAATGAGAAGCAAGGGATTCTATCATCTCACATGAAGTGGATGAATGTATGGACGAAAGGGATTTGAGCATGTTTTTTAGTGCATAAAGAGAGAGAGAGAGAGAGAGAGAGAGAGAGAGAGAGAGATGAGGTAGACGTGGTAGCCGGTGTTGGGAAGAAGATATGGTTTGCTGGAAATGGTGTCAGAGATGGTTGCGTTTACAAAGACGGAGAAGGTGCTTGTTGTGATAGATGGAAGCGTAGCAGCAGTATGGGATGAACAAAGGGTAGGGCTTTTATCTAAGTAATCTAAGTTACACAATTTTCAGGTATAGTCCTTTCATATGTTCTTTTGTTTTGGTACAAGGGTATAGAAGTCGTTTTACATTAAACTTAATAGAAAATTCTAATGGTGTTAGCTTTCGGGACCTACGATGCAAGATTTAGAAACCAAGATGACCAATCATATTATATTTTCAATAGTTTGACAACAAATATCATTTTTTGCAAACCGCAGGAACAAAAAGTGAAATATATTCTTAAAATAACAAAGTAAACATTTAAAAAGTAAAAAACAAATTGAAAAAAGCAAAATAGTATTTTTCAAGTTTGGGAGGGACTAAATTGACACACATACCAACTCCAAAGAAAATAACAAACCTAAAGGTTGAATCCTGTAATTTTGTCAGAATAATAGTAATAATAATGATAATGATAACGAAAATAATTATAACACACAAAAAAAACATATCAAATATGCTTAACCATTATTTTTTTAGTCAAAACACATGTTAAAACTCGTTATCTTCCTCTTTAGGTTTGATCATCATTCATTATAGTTGTGGGACTCGTGTATTATACAGGATGATACAAATAAAAGGTTAATTAACAAAATGTAAATAATAATTTATTGGAAAAACCAATTTTATAAGATATGACAAAAATGTTTGAAATATGTAGTTACTTCAAGTTATGACCAAGCAACCCAACTCCATCAGAAATTAAATTCCTCTGGTCAAACATGCAAACAGAATGATACGCTCTGCTGACCTATCAAATAACATTAAATCAAAATTATTTAAAGGAAAATAATTGATAATTGGATCTGTTCCGATCTTGCATCCCAAAGTATCAAGCAAGAATCAATCTATTATAATGTTTATGATAATTGTAGCTTGTTACATTGCATTGTTTTTGACGACGTTCACATAAAGAGATATAAGTATTTTCCTGTTAAATTTATGGCCAAATGGCATTGGAATTGGCATCCCAGGTTGTAATGAATCTCCACGATATGATATTTGGATATTACATTTGTGCTTTAGTCCACTTCATGATGGTTATTGGAAATTTTGTGGTATATATATTGCACTAACCGGAATATGGAGATCACACATCATCCACCAACATCAATGAAAAATCTGTTTTGTATGTAGTTCTTTTCTCCCCTGTAATGTATAGAAATATTCACAACAATTATTATAAGGAAAACTCAATGTTGGATGTAGAAAAAAGTTTGATGATACAACTAACAAAATGAATGCTTTACCAAACAATGCATTTGAAGATTTTAAGTCGCATAAAGCAAATGCATATCTATCTATCTTGAAAACAGTCAAGACAAATGTAAATCCATCTAAAATTAGAACCTACAATCGTTTTCTATATTGGTAAAATGAACAAAAGTAAAAATATTTAAAAAATCATTTTGGCATTCCAACAAACAATACAACAAATGTAGAATTTCATTCAAAAAGAATATTTCCGTAGGGAATTTCATCTAACACCTAATATGGATGACAACTTTCTCACGTAACATGAACGAAGGATGATTGAAATTATAAAGATTAACAGATTTGTCAGACCAATTCCTTTTCAAAATTTGGCAATCCACTATATTAAAATATTAAAAACGAATATACAGCAAAAGGAACAATTTCTAAGATCACACGCAACACTATGTGTCGCACTAATTCAGAATCGTATTAAGAAATAAGAATGGTAGATCGAGATTAGATATATCAGAAACAACTAATCAAATTAACATGCTAGAAACGATACGATTATGAATATAAAAACAAAAAACAAAACAATCAAATAAAAACTCCGGTGAACCAGAAGATGCTTTGCTAACTAAATCATCAGCGTAAATCACCGTATAATCAATTTTCTTACAACTACGGTGATTATGAAGTATGATGTAGCAACACGCTCTGTTTCGCAAAATTCAATAATCTACACAGAAATCACAAAAGATAGATCGATAACAGATATCAGGAACAACTAATCAGACATGCTTAAAACAATACGGTTACGGATAATAGCAAAGAGAAATTTAAATTTATAACAACTTCACCAATCTCCTGGAAGAGGTATACAAGGCATCAATATAGTCAGGTTTATATGCTTCGGAAAATATCTTTATTATATATCATTATAAAAATTTACAAATATAAAAGAATATGATAAAAATAACTAACCTGTGTTACGGATATTGGTAATGTTCGCATGAGATAATGAATAATCATGTATCTGGTACGATTATGGGCATGTGTGCTGTGAACAAGAATATACTTCTTTGAGTTCTTTTGTCGGGCTAGAGATTGAGAAATATCGTGAGGAGTGAAGGGCAAAATGGTCATTTTAAGGATAGAAGGAACTTTTTTGCATTATACTAAGAATAACTTGCCTCATATACAAACTGATTAATGGCCTCATTTTCTAGTACAAGCCACGCCTCTTGCAATTGATCTATATGAAAAAACAATAATTAATAATAAAGAACAAACAAATAATCATTTTATATTAAAATAAATACAAAAATAGTAACGGGTGTTGTTTCTTTTTAACTTAATAGAGAAAGGACTTAATCAAGTAAGCTATATACAGGTGTTTCTTTTCTACTTAATCAAGAAAGTCTGGAAATGAGACTTTCCCAAGTCCTAACGTTTTATAAATTTGTCCTCATTTTCCAAAATATTTAAAGAACACCATTTATCCAGAAGTTGATGAATAGAAAGTACTTAGAAACTAACCTTAACATACTTGATACCTTCTTTCTTCCAATCATTCATGGAATAATAACGGGTGAAGTACTTCATATCTAACTTTCAAGTCAGAAGCCATCTTTTCAACATTGGCTTTATTTGTAAAGCACTTAAATTTTGTATAAAATTACCAATAGTGACTAAAAGATATGACTTACACATACTAACCATGGGCATTTTATAAAATCTAACCTTTTGAAAGTTGTGCTTTATGAAAATGGAGGTTCTCTCTTAATGTGGCAAGTTTTTCATGTTGAAGAACTCCAACTGAGTTGATCGTCTGCCTACCCTGAAAGAAAAAACAGAGTTGGAAAATCAACTCATTTTTAGGAACTACAAAAAACAGTATCTAAAAGAACATAGAAAAATAAAAAGCAAATTAATCATCTCCACACAAAACAATCAGAAGAAAGAACTTCAATCAATTTTGAGTATAATGAATCTCTGCGACTCTTTAATGCTGTCAAATTAAAGCCATATAAATTTATCCTGTAAAATCAGAGATTAGTGTAGCCACTTTCTGAAACGAACTTGGCGATTTCTTCAACGATGAGATGAGCGATGCCGGAAGGGGAGTCTGTGACTTCGTTTAATTAGGAGGAGGAATGGGTCGTGAGTTCACGGCATTGCTCGGAGAGCAGGATCATAAATTCATTGTCTTCGGCGTCCACGGTCCAATTTTCTCTTCCGGGAGACTGAGGTCGCCGTCTGGAGTGTTGAATTTTCGCAAATGGAATGACCGACTTGTTTTATCTACTTTAGGCTATGGGTATTCCAATGAGAAAGAACAATTCAAATATGGATTCCGGATGTTGTGCCTTACTTTACTTAATAAGATGACATGTGGCGAATTGGATATTAAGAGGACATGTGGCATCTAGATTTTTTTATTTATTAGGATAGGATGTGGCATTAGAGTGTTAATAAGATGACATGTGGCGAATTGACTATTAAGAGGACATGTGGCATCTAGATTTTTTTATTTATTAGGATAGGATGTAGAGATGTAGAGATTATGGTCGGTCTACACCACGCGATTCAATCCTATCTCTATACTAATAAAAGACCGGTGAGAATACCACTTGACACTCTCTTATTCTTCCTCAACCTTTTTTTCCTGCTCAATTGATCATTCAATTTAAATAAGCCAGAAACCGTGATACCCTTTTTATTGGATAAAAATATAAATGAAAATTAGTGCCGAGAACTTAGGGACAGCGTAATTTGATTCAATTTTTGAATCACGAGTTTTGAAGAGAACTAGTGGGTATCCCGTGCGATGCACGGGTTCCTTCAGTTCTGTAGGTGGCCCATGTCGCTGAGTGGGTCGGGGTGTGTCGGGAGATACTTTTACAGGTATGTGTTGAAATTTCCGCCTCTAAGTTTCTGCACCCGAATCAAGTAGGACAACGGGCATGACAGTAATTTCATATAACTTTTACGTGAAACAAAGTGTACGTATCATGGAAACAATTTGAAAAAACATATGTATTTTTTGTCCTTAATAGCAACGTACTTTGGGTTTTTGTTTTAAAGTAACATTGTAGTTTGTTAACTCTGTTAAAAAACAGATTCACCAACGTACATTGGTGTTTTAAAACAAAATCCCAAAGTACATCGCTGTTATGGAAACAATTTGGCAAACCAAAAAATATTTTTTTAACATATCTATTTTTTATTGTTAATAGCAACGTACTTTGGGTTTTTGATTTAAAATAACATTGTACATTGGTAAATCTATTAAAAAACATATTTACCAATGTACTTTGGTTTTTAAAAAAAAACCAAAGTGCATCGCTATTATGGAAACAATTTGGAAGAACAGAAAATATTTTTTTAACATATCTGTTTTTTCTCCTTAATAGCATTGTACATTTGTACTTTGGATTTTTGTTTTCAAATAGCGTTGTACTTCGGTAAATCCGTCAAAACATATTCACGAATGTACTTTCGTATTTTAAAATAAAAACCCAAAGTACATTGTTATTATGGAAACAATTTGGAAATACATAATTTTTGAACATATCTATTTTCTTTACCCTTAACAACATCGTAATTTGGGTTCTTTTAAAATAGCAATGTAGAATGCTATTTTAAAACAAAAACCCAAAGTACGTTGCTATTATGGAAACAATTTAGAAAAACAGAAAATATTTTTTAACATTTCTATTTTTGTCCTTAATAGCATGGTACTTCGTTTTTTTTTTAAAATAGCATTGTACTTTGGTAAATCGGTCAAACACCAGATTTACCAATGTACTTTAGTATTTCAAAACAGAAACCCAAAGTACATTGCTATTATGGAAACAATTTGGAAAAACAAATTTTTTTAACATATCTATTTTTTATCCTTAATGACATTGCACTCTAGGTTTTTGTTCTAAAATACCATTGTACTTTGGTAAATCTTTTAAAAACAGATTAGCCAATAAACTTTGGTATTTTTTACAAATACCCAAACTGCATTGCTATCCATTTTAGGCACCACCATGATGTTATTAATAGGAAAATTAATATTTTATAAACATTGAAGAGCAGTGTAACATACCCATTTGTTTTAAATCACTTTGAAATTGCAATTGCAGGTTTGCCAACGCAGCCCTCATGGTTGATAACAACGTTTTTTGTTTCTGAAAGATGAAAATAATATAAAATGAGTTAGTGGATTACTTTTTTTGATGTAATTTTATGAAACTGACAAAAAGGAAATCATACCAGTAGCTTATTTTCTTGTACACGAAACACCTGACAAAAAGTACTGTGCCTTTTCTTGAAATTTATATCTGACAACACAACTAAATGGTTGATAAATCATAGGAAGGTTTGGTTCCTTTGCTTCATTAAAAAAGTACCGATTTTTCTGGCTTTTCACATATCACAACAATGAGTTTATTGTAAATCTATGAGGAAATCTGACATCAAAGTACTTACCCAATAATTTTATTTTGAAATAGGGATGAATGCGAGACATAGCAATGTACCTGCATACAGCAGGATATATAAAATAGTTTAATTTCCTTGAATATGTTTAAAAACCCCAACAGGTAAAGAACCATGAAATCTAGTGGTGTTGTGGGACAGTTCTGAAAAGAGAAAAGGATGGACAGACATTGGATTTAGGTCATTGTTTGTTTTTCCATACGTACCTAGATCATTCGGTTAAAAGTAGTTTGTTTTTCTTCAGTCATAAGACTAATATATTGATTTAATACAACAATACTTACCATTGTGTCAAGTATAACAGTTATCATTGTGTGAAATTCGTACAATTATGAAAGAGAACTTACAGTAACAGGGAAAGGGTCAGACACACCTTAACCCTGTGCAATAAAGTAATTCTTCAAATTAAATATCCTCAATTTCATAGAAGAATATAAAGATGAAGGCTAGTTTTCTATAGACGATCCTTAGGGTTCCTGTCCCGATTATCACTCCTAACTATGAATCTATCAAAAAAAACTTTGTATAGAAACTTACCTGTCTCGAGAAACGATAGGCAGGGGGTCGATTACTGATTGGATACCATAGAAGTTTAAAGTCTTTTGGCATAATAATAATGAGGATTCGATACCTAATCATAAAAAACAAACCCATAAATTAATAAATCATAGGGTATGAAAAAAAAGAAATCATCAAATTATAGGAAAAATCAAATATACATTAAAACCACATTTATACTAAGAGATAATCTCGAAGCTGTTTTCAGAAAATCGGGATGGAAGGGTTGGGGTCTTGAAGAGATAGAAAAATCAGACCTGAATGAGGGATGGCAGTGGTATCAAATGAAACCTGAATGAGGGATTAACTCATTAACCTGTTGACATAGAGAGTTGGAGAGAAGCAATTTTTTTATTATGTAACTGTGAAGAAACTGCAAAATTTAGCAACTTAGTCATCTTAGTCAACCAAGCTAGCTTCTTATGCATTTTAGATTTTGGGTTAATGTAAAGGAAATGAAGAGACGATTTATGAATAAAACCCTAGGCTAAGAGGGATATTGAATTCAGATTTGAATTTAACCTAACATTTTCGAATCCAATGTATGATTGTGTGAGGAAACCGGAAGACAAGGGATGAGGAAGAAGAGAAAAAGCGAATTGAAAGTGTTATTTGTGTCAAATCCGCCTTCATCCACCTGCACTGTTTTCAGTTTAATCATGAATCGGTTCTAATTAAATCCAATATTGCAAAATTTAAAAGAAAACGTATCCATATATGAATATGAATCAATGGCGGAGAGGGCTATACCGGTGATGTGATGTTTAAATTTAAGAGAATGCAGACCCACCATAAATGTGGGGGTAAATTCAAAGAAAATCCGTAAATTCCAAAACAGGTAAAAAAAATTAAGAGAAAAATATATTGAGGCTCAGATATTTAAACTATCGAACAAAGTGGATAACACCGCCATGGCTGCAAACTTACCAATTGCAATGTAAAAGAACAGATAGATTCACATCTTGTTTCTTTTACATCACCATTCGAGTTGCCCCGCCAAGACGCGGATAATCTCTAACTTTGTTCGAATCGACCAGACACATCGACATTCATCATCACAACCTTTTTGAAATCACAGAATCTTCGTATCTGAACTGAAGGGCAGAAGAAAATCATCGGCTACAAAGTACAATTTTGACTGAATGTTGTCAAAATCAAACATTGATTTGAACAGAGAGGGCAACCGACCTTAAAAACCAGTTTTTCCAGTCCCTCTGAGTTTGCCTCTTTTCTAACCCTAATTTTTGGTGAGGAACATGTACAAAAGAACCACCGGCGATTGCGAGAAAAATAAGGAACCACACCGAAAAAATACACTCGACAACAATCACCTTGGCAAAGAACGAATACACGCACGACTATGCTAAATAAGGCGAAATCGGACACATGCAAAGTGAGGAAACCGTTAAACGATGACTACAGACGGAGCAAGGGACGCAAAATCGACGAAGTGGAAAAACATTCAGTGAAACGACCGACGAAAGAAAAAGAAAGGATGAGAACAGAAAGAGGAAGAAACCGAGTCGGATATTTTAGCAAAAACCGGCGATAACCCGAATGAGGTAACCCAAACGTGGATCCAGATACCCGATTACCTTGGAAATCAACAATAACAACCACACCGATCAAAGAGGAGAACAATCCACCCACATGCAAAGGGAAAAAACAGTCCGAGAAGAAGGAACAATCGAATAGTAGACCAGTCGACGATCAGCTTCGAGCAAATCTTTTATAGCAGACGGGTATTCAACAAATTAGAGTAGGAAGCAATACAAGCAGGAGGAATAAGGAACACGTAAGCATTAAACAACACGTGGTATGTTCCAATGGAATTCTGTATTTTGGCTGAAGATAAAAGGTTTCCAAAAGAGCAACATACCCAAATGTAAAACCGCGTGACACAAAGGAGGATAAATCCGGAAAAAAAGTTACACCGAAGTCAAAAATTACGGGAATTAAAAAAATATATAAATTTGGAGATACAAAGGCTGAAAATTTTGAAATTGTAATATTAACAATTAATTGTGACACTTAAATATTCAATAGTAATCGATATTTCATTGATTTTTATTTATAATATTTAATTAAATTTCCTAATTATACCGTATTGACCACTCAATCCCACTTTTCTCGGCTACCTTGCGTTAAATTTCATCATCATTCATCATCAATGTAGAATCTTAATGACGACTGGAGTCTAGGCTAAACGGCAAGTTCACGTACCTTGTTTCCCATCATTCCACATTTTTCTGTCGATTGTTTATTTCTAAGGTTTTGCTAATTGTGTTATTAAACCAGTTTTACAGCAACATGGTTTCATGTTCGTGAATCTCGACGTAACTTCTTTTGGAAGTAAAACAATAATTTCCTAATATTGTATTATTCTTAAATGTTTGTGACATGTTTGATTTGGGGTTTAAGGTTCGTCGTTTTTTCTACAGGCTTTATGCACAAGAAGAATTACAGACTACATGGGAAAAGGTGTTTCAAAGGTTAGCCAATTGTCTGGATTGATGCGTTTGTCTAAATTTGGCACCCCGATTCCTTATTTAGGGATACTTCATAATTTTTCTCCTGACGATTTGTAAAAAGATTTCGCATAAGAAAAGGATTCTTGGGAGATCTAGTGTTGGAGGATAGCCAACCATATTGATCTTTCCAAGCCTCCATCTGGAGTTGTTGTTACTCTACGGTAAGTCTAATTTTGATTCATATGCTATTTTTTTTAATTATCGAGAATGAGTGAAAGTAATTAGACATGTAAATTTGTTCTAAAATCTCGACTAAATTAACCATGATAACTATCTTATTTGTTAGTGCCTATACTTCATGTTTAGAATTTCAGGTTTCATGTGATTTTGTTAGTGTACTTTGGTTTGTGAATCAGTTGATTACGTTTGCACTTGCCTGTGTTTAAGGGTTTTCCTTCCAAGATTTAGAAGACCCAGAATTTTGATGGTGAAAATAAATACTAACAATAAGATATTATCGTTATTTGTATTTGTGTTCGTAGGAACATTTGTTTCGTCTATTGTCAATCTGGATTGCAACCTAGATCTCAACGTTATATCACTCAAGCTAGAAACGTGGAATATAGGCTCAAGGTATTTTGTTCCCAATGCTAATATATATATATATATATATATATATATATATATATATATATATATATATATATATATATATATATATATATATATATATATATATATATATATATATATATATATACACACAATGGAATCTGTGTTAGTCAGTTGAAGAGAGCAAATTACTAGTAGTTCAATATTGAAATCTTGCTTGATGCTTGAGTATCTTTGATTTTTTTATGACAAAACTGCAATATTGGTCACTATGTTTTCTCAAAATTTATAAATTGGTCCAAAAAGTTTTCAACTTGCATGGAAGGTCCAAAACCAGTAGTTTTACTATAGTTTTTACTCCCTGACAGATTTGAAAAGATTAAAAGACCCTTTTAAAAGACCCAGATTTGCATAACCAGTGGGTTGCGTTCCTGGGTCTTCCAGAATCCCATCAAATCCATTGAGCAAATCCTTCATATTGTAGTTTCAAATGGAATTCCGGGAGATGCATACTAGCATCACAAACAGTTCTTAATTGTGAGATGTCATCCACGGTTCTCCAATGGGGAAGGGGTGTGGATTCCGACGAGTAAGAGTTTGTCATATAAGGTCCTGACGAGCCCGATTTTCTCCTAAGAGACATCGATGAGGAAACACAATATTGAAAAAGTTCCTCGTAACCGGAGTCACAAAATAGCTTGGAACTTTGAGGGTTTTTTAAAAGAGATGCACCGAAGGGGAACTCATAAACCCTAATCATGATGAGAAGCACAAGAAACAAAAATTGATCAAGAACCTGGTCACAAAATTAACCACAGTAGATGGAATTTCATACCTGGTAAAATCAGACAACAGAGGGTTCAAGTAAATTCAAGTCATTCGCCCATTGAATTTCATACCTAGACAGGGAATATCACATACGATCTAGAACACTAGGATTCAAGCTTTTTGCTTAATTTGAAGTTCTATCAAGGATATTTAGGTTATTCTCCTCTCTAAACCATAAATTTATGAACTTCTGTAGAAGGATTGAGGTAGCTAGAGAGAGACACACAAAAAGAGAGAGAAAGAGGGAGAGGGAGAGGGAGAGAGAGAGAGAGAGAGAGTGTGTGTGTGTGTATGTGTGTGTGTATGAAACAAACAGGTGGTGGGAGGGGTGTGTGTGGGGTGGGGTTGTATGGGTTTTTTAATTATAAAACAATTAAAAAGATATTAAAAATACAAAAAGAAATAAAAAGGGTATTTTAGTCTTTTCAAATGTGTCAGGACTAAAACTACTGATTTTGGACGTTCCATACAAGTTGAAAACTTTTTGGACCATATCAATTGTTTTTGACAAACCACACGACCAATTTTTGCAATTTTGTCTTTTTTATTGTGATTTTATGTCAATTTATACTAATTTTGTGATGTCATATGTACATAGTAAATAAAATGTGTTTTCACATGAACTTGCATTGTTTTATAATATATACTTGATTTACCTTGAATAGTTTGAACTTTATGTATTTGCAATAAATCGTTTAAATTTTGCTGACATTAAGATGCAACTTTGCTTCCGATCCACAACCTCCACCATTAAATTGTATTGGATATGGAAGTAAAGTATCATTCGCAAGATCTGCAATAATGAATAAGTTTATTGAAAATACATATAATGTATATGATTTAAGCTAAATCAATCATCTTTTATAAAATTAATGCAAGTCAAATGTCGATATTTCATAAATATCTTATGTACATACACATTGCATCACAAAATTTGGATCCGACAAAAACCATAATAAAGAACTAAAGATGCTTAAGCATAAAACAATATTTGAATGAACAACTATGATTAATTTGCTTGCTTAAGCATAATTTTTTTATTAAACATTAGAAAACCCACCACTCTCTCTCTCTCTCTCCCCTCATATCTCTCTGTCTTTCTTCTAACCTTACACCATATGGAGTAAGAAGTTGTGCGACATGAGACGAGCAGTCTAACTCAAACATCCAGATGATCTTGACGTTGTAGTACGAAATGAGCAAGGCGTATGGCAAGTCAAATGCATCATTCAGGTTCCATTCTATCTTTGATTCAATCGGTAATTAATTACAAATAATTCTACAATCAGTTCATGATTTTCATTTTACTTCTACAATTAGATTTCAAAGGAAATCAGCGATTTGGACTTGAAGAGACTAGAATCCTTGATTGCCCTTGAAATATAATTGTAGAAGTAAAATGAAAATCAAGAACTGATTGTAGAATTGTTTGTTATTAATTACTAAGTGAATCAAACATAGAATGAAACCTGAATAATGCCTTTGACTCGCTATACGCCTTGTTCATCTCTTACTACAACGTCAAGATCATCTGGATGATCGAGTTGGACGTCTCGTCTCATGTCGGACAGCTTCTTATTCCATATGATGTAAGGTTAGAGAGAGAGAGTGTGTGTGTGCGTGTGTGTGGTGGGTTTTTTATTTTTAATAATTTTTTTTAAAAGACCAAAACAGCATTTTCAAGCCCGTCAATGACCAAAACATATCATTATCAATGTCTGCAATAATGAATGAGTTTATTGAAAATACATATAATGTATATGATTTAAGCTAAATCAATCATCTTTTAGAAAATTAATGCAAGTCAAATGTCGATATTTCATAAATATGTTATGTACATACACATCGCATCACAAAATTTGGATCCGACAAAAACCATAATATAGAACTAAATGTGCTTAAGCATAAAACAATATTTGAATAAACAACGACGATTAATTTGCTTGCATGAGCATAATTTTTTTATTACAAATTAAAAAAACCCACCACTCTCTCTCTCTCCCCGTCTCTCTCTCTCTCTCTCTCTCTCTCTCTCTCTCTCTCTCTCTCTCTCTCTCTCTCTCTCTCTCTTCTAACCTTACATCATATGTAATAAGAAGCTGTACGACGTGATACGACCAATCCAACTCGATTATCCAGATCATCTTGACGGTGTAGTAAGAAATGAACAAGGTGTATGACGAGTCAAAGGCATCATTCAGGTTCCATTTTATCTTGATTAAATCAGTAATTAATTACAAATAATTCTACAATCAGTTCATGATATTCATTTTACCTCTACAATTAGATTTCAAGGGAAATCAGCGATTTGGACTTGAAGAGACTAGAATCGTTGATTGCCCTTGAAATATAATTGTAGAAGTAAAATGAAAATCAAGAACTGATTGTAGAATTATTTGTAATTAATTACTAATTGAATCAAAGATAGAATGAAACTTGAATGATGCCTTTGACTCGCTATATGCCTTGTTCATCTCTTACTACAACGTCAAGATCATTTGGATGATAGAGTTGGACTGCTCATCTCATGTCGTACAGCTTCTTATTCCATATGATGTAAGGTTAGATAGATAGAGAGAGATAGATAGATAGATAGATAGATAGATAGATAGATAAATAGATAGATAGATAGATAGATAGATAGATAGAGAGTGGTGGATTTTTTTTTGAGTTTTTAATAAAAAAATATTAAAAGAAGTATTAAAAAATGAAAAATGAAATTAAAAGGGTAATTCAGTCTTTTCAAGTCAGTCAGTGACCTAAACATATCATTCTCAAAGTCTGCATAATGAGTGAGATTATTGAAAATATATATAATGTATATGATTCAAGCTAAATCAATAATCTTTTATAAAATTAGTTCAAGTCAAATGTCGATATTTCATAAATATCTTATGTACATACACATTGCATCACAAAATTTGGATCCGATAAAAACCATAATAAAGAACTAAAGATGCTTAAGCATAAAACAATATTTGAATGAACAACTATGATTAATTTGCTTGCTTAAGCATAATTTTTTTTGTTAAACATTAAAAAAACCCACCACTCTCTCTCTCCCCTCGTCTCTCTCTATTTCTTCTAACCTTACGTCATATGGAGTAAGAAGCTGTGCGACGTGAGACGAGCAGTCCAACTCAATCATCCAGATGAGCTTGACGTTGTAATAAGAAATGAACAAGGCGTATGTCGAGTCAAAGGCATCATTCAGGTTCCATTCTATCTTTGATTCAATCGTTAATTAATTACATATAGTTCTACAATCAGTTCATGATTTTCATTTTACCTCTACAATTAGATTTCAAGGGAAATCAGCGATTTGGACTCGAAGAGACTAGAATCATTGATTGCACTTGAAATATAATTGTAGAAGTAAAATGAAAATCAAGAACTGATTGTAGAATTATTTTTAATTAATTACTAATTGAATCAAAGATAGAATGAAACCTGAATGATGCCTTTGACTCGCTATACGCCTTGTTCATCTCTTACTACTACATCAAGATCATCTGGATGATCGAGTTGGACTGCTCGTCTCAGTTTTGTCAAAACAATGTATCCAAGTTTTGGATTATTTCAGTCGCTAAAGGTCACCGATAAAACTATAACATTGCTTTAGCTACATATTACTCGATTCTCCCGACCATTGTAAAGTTCATTCGAATTTTTCTACGATTTAACATTACAAATGTGACAATTACAAGCCATGGTCAAACATTGTGGCCAAATGTTGCCATCTATCATGGTCATCATGATATGCATAGATTAATCTTGTGATGGTTTTTGTAAAAGGCGATAGATACATATATGGTCATATGAAACAATTGTTTATCTATCTAAATGATAGAGTCAAGTCAGTCACATGAATCCACTGTAGCAAAAAAAACATTATATGTTCACAAAAATTTAATGTGTGACCAAAGGGTAATGTTTATTACTCACATAGATTTATTATGGTAGAAATATAATATATGTAGCAACAATAATTTTCTTATATACTCACATGACTATATGGTATACAATTGCCACAACAACAAAAGATTGTGTTTATAAAAAGTTTAGGGTTATGGTTTAATTGATTCAATGTGTCTAAAATATAACAATAATCATATTAGATAATATTTGTATGGCTGAATAATGTCAAATGCCACTAGATAATATTTGTGGATCTGAATAATTTGAAATGCCACTGGAATAAAAAAAATGCATGTGAATATATGGTAAATAATATCCTTACCAATACAAAATACATATTTTTCTATCAAGAGTGTTTGGTAAAAAATGTGTCTATAAGGAGTATGTAGTCTAAGTTTACTTGATTAAGTGTGTCTAAATAAACGCAATAGTCATAACAAATAATATGTGTGTCTATATGATATCATAAGCTGCTAGAAAAATAAATGCATTGGTCTATATTGCAAATAATAGTCTTGCTGATACAAAAATACACGTGTGTCTATAAAGAGTGTATGCCTATATGGTTTAGTTGACTTTTTGTGTCCAAAAGGTAACAAATAGTTACTTGAAATATTTTTGTGTATATAAGTATTTTATGGTTACAGTCAAACTGATTTTTTTGTGTCCAAAAGAGAACTGATACTAATTTAGTTTTAATGTGTGCATAAATAATTAAATTGATTTTGCACGTCCAAAAGGTTATAAATAGTTATTTCTTAACATTTTTGTGTTTACAAATAGTTTATGATTCCATAAAAAACCCAAAAAATGGTTCCAGGCTTAACGATCCTATTGGCTTAGATTGCCTTTTCCTTCTTGGTCTACGAAACAATATAAACAACGCCATCGTGACTACTACAACGAGCAAACCGGGATGACGATTAGAATAACACACGAAGTCCTTTAAAATTTCTTTGAACATTATTCTATGTCAATCTTTGGAAGCCAAAGTTCTAGAATGCCTCCACATAACGTATTGTTCCCATAAGTGGCGATTGTACTTGCATTCTTGAAGATTCCTCTGATGGGTACCCATTAAGATTATTGAACTACAAATTCGGTGAAGATAAGTTTAGTTGCTTTATGGCATCCAGGATTAATCAAATCATTTTGTTATATATCAATCCTGCCAAGCTTTTATGTTTTCGTGTTAGGGAAGTGGTCTAACTAAACAAATTTGAACAAGATTTAAGGTTATCGGCAGGGACGAATATTGTCACACCCCCAAACCACGATGGCGGAATCGTCTGAGGGTGGATGACTTCATGAACAGTATCATAACAATGTTTGTACAATAGTGATCAAAGCAAACACATCCATCATATACATAATTGTAAATGTTACAAGATTCAAAATACAATACGTTCCAAATACAATTACAATATGATATCAAATACATAGTATGATGCCATAATGAACCATCGTCAAAACTTGTAGTTACCTGATTCATCAATTTCCTGAGAATACAAGTAGTTTGAAAAAGTGTCAACATTACGTTGGTGAGTTCATAAGATTTTTGTATGAGAAAATCCATAGTCCTTTTTCCTTATGAAGAGATCGTGTTTGAAACCAGAAAATCCAATATTTTCTTATAAATAAGTTGTAGCCTTAAAAACGTAAAGACCGAAAATGTATAAGTATTCTATACTTGAAAATAGTATTCTTTTTGTATGAAACCATGTGAATACATGTTTATTCGTAAATTAATTGTAGATCTAATTCCGTAAAACCTTTACGTAGGTAAAATCGTATTTTTATTTGTATCTTGTAGTTTTAATTTCCATAAAACTCGTATGTATAAGTAAACTGTACTTGTATTTATATATTGATAAAATGTAGTTTTAATTTCTATAAAACTTGTATGTATAAGTAAACTGTACTTGTATCTATATCTTGATAAAATATAGTTTTAATTTCTATAAAACTTGTATGTATAAGTAAACTGTACTTGTATTTATATCTTAATAAAATGTAATTTTAATTTCATAAAACTCGTATGTATATGTAAATCGTATTTATATTCATATTTTAATGAAATGAAATTTTAATTTCCATAAAACTAGTATGTATAAGTAAAACCATACTTATATTTGTAACTTATTTGAATGTAGTTTTAATTCCATAAAACTTGTATGAAAAATCTATTTCCTTGTAAAATGTAGTATCGTAACCCAGAAAATCCGATATTTTCTTATAAATGTGTTGTAGTCTTAAAAGGTCCAAAGACTAAAAATGTATACCGTAAGTTGTATTATAGTATAAAACTATTTGAAGTGTATATTTGTCCACGTAAACAATTTAATAAGTTGATTGTTTTCCCATGTGAGACGTCCTATAACCATACTGTGACCTTGTAGGCCTGCTGCGACGTTCTTCAGGCGTCGGAATGTTATGACATTTGTCACCCCAGACCCGTCGGTCTAGCTGTAGCTAACAGCTCAGGTGCGGGATTGTCAATCCCGTATAGATCTATACACAATTATCACGTTCTCTTACCGAGACTCTGGTTATAAATGCAGGAATTATGTATCATGCTTAAATAAGCACTTGTGAAGACCCGTCTCACAAAAATATATGTATATCAACTTGTTTACGTAATATTTGTATATGAAAAACCCTTGTATTTGCACAATATAGTAATGTATAATAATTATATATTTTATATAATTATTTGTCTTATTTAAAACGTCTTAGTAACCTTTGTATCCACAAACTATTCCTATAATAGTTTATTTTTAGTATTCTGTCATAAAAAGCATATATTTACGAATATATGTGAAATAACTTATTTAGATGATTATAAATAACATGTTTTAAGGTATTTTCTACAATAGTAGTGTAATAATTTGGTTTTACTCTTTATTAATTCCAATATAATATTTCATGATTATCAAATAAAGAACGGCCAGGTTGTTGGGTGTTGAAATATGAGATTAGATGAACTAATATAGATATGGAATCAACTACACAATCAATCATACAATGATAATGCAACAGAACTCAAATAAACAATAAGATATGAATAACATGTGCCGAATGATTTGATTAGAACTTGGTTTTACAATTGGGTTTTCTATCTTGGAGATATACAATTCTCGTAAGTTAATCTCGTAATCTCTCATTTGACACGGTATGGTATCACTGATATTTATACTGAATCAGTGATACCAATAGTACACCTTTTACAGAGAATATCCTATCAGTGTACTAGCCAATAGGATAGAAGATTCATGCAACACGTATTGTACTATACGCGTGCACACAAAAGACAAGATGACAGACTGTGAAGTCTTCGGATCCTCTATGCATTGCACTTCGGAGTCTTTAGACTTCGGTGTCTTCTCTTGTTTATTCACTTCGGGGTTTTCTTCATGGATAGGACTTCAGATGTATTAGCACTTCATCACAAAATATCTCAACAATCTCCCCCTTTGTGTGAAGTGTATCCGAAGTCTATACTCGAAAGTTTCTTTTGTATGCTCGCTTCAGAGTCTTTCTCACAGCAAGATACCAGTTCATATGGTCTATGAACTTCTTCTTCTTCTCAGTGGAATTTGCATGGCAGGCGTTCACGTGAGAAATCATTCCTGAGATAAAGGAGGAGGGATGGAGGCCTATGTAGTCTATTTCAAAGAACTTGATTGTAACTTCGGTTTCATTTCGAAGTCCTTTGAAAATTACGCCATATGGTTCGTCTAAGATCTCTCCATTTTTGAATCTAGCTATGTTCCGAACTACAACAGGAGGAGTATTCAAGGGTTGTCTGTAGTAGGAACATAGGTCCAGGTCATGCTTTGCAAACCGGAGAAGATAATTGTTGAGGAAGCCCAGAAGGTGATTTTTGATAGCAAGGGTAGACATTTCAGCATGAGCAGCACCCCCGGTTCGCAGAAGATCAAGAATCTGGATGAAGTCCATAGGATTCATGATGGGGAAGTCTGCTATTGAGAACCTGGATTCAACTTCGTCTGTCCCCCTAAGCACAAGAAATTCATAATTTCTGAAGCCCAAATAGTCTTCAGCTTCTTTTATTGAAATGATTTTCTTGATCTTGTTTAGGCTCCAAACATAGCTTTGCCTTTGAATGTATTTGGCATGAAAGTTTATTTTATTCGTCTAAAAACTTGCTTTCTGATCCTCTGGCACCGAAGAGACGAATTGAAGGAAAGCAAAAGTCTTCGGATTGAATGGAATGTCAAGCTGGATGTCTTCGGAGTCAACAATTGCAAAACTCCGAAGAGGAAGTCTATTAAGTACATTTGGATTTTGAAATCCAAACAGCTTGATTGTCTCAACTGTCCACTCACCATTATTTCGAGCAAAATCATTTATTTTGATCATCAAATTGTAGTCTGCTCTTCTGGCCTTGTATATCTCTTCCATGTGTGGAGCAATTATGTTCTCTAGTGATCGGTCTGTTGAGCTTCCAGCTCCAGCCAATCCACTAGCACCCATGCCAGTGGTTGTGATGGTTGAGGTTGTAGGACCTGCTGTGGCTGCAGGGATCTGTCTAAGCAGGCCCTGTGGCCTAGACAATCTGTCAGAGAAATTTATCAGAGGCTGAAGTGCAACTCTCAATTTTGTAATCAAATCTTGTGTGAGAGCTACATTTGTTCGTTGCAGTTCCTCTGTAAATTTGGTGACATCCGAAGTGGTTTGGGCGGCAGTGAGCTCTTCAATTTTTGCTCTGGCCTCATCAAGCTGTTTTTCAAGCTTGGTACTTTGCTGGATTTCACTCCGAAGTCCTTTCAAGGTTTTCATGACTTCGGAGTTTGTTTTATCGGTTTTCTCAATGAAAATATCAACCTTCTTGTTGATGGAGGTGACAGTGGATTCCAGCTTCTTTTCGAAGGAAGATTGGATCTTATTTTGTTCATCCAAGAGCTTTTTCTCAAGACTATCGACAGACTCCTTTATTCCTTTGCATAGAGTGAACTCGAAGGACTCTATCTCTTCAGAGATATCACCAATGGTTGGCTTTGTGGGGTCAAATCCTGTTTGAGCTTGAATGAGGGTGTCAAGCTTGGAGTTGAGGACTTTGTACTGTTTCATTAGTACAAAGCCTTCATCTGGTAGGTCTTCTTCTGATGCTCCTTCAACACTCAAGGGAGCCATGTGAAAGGCTTCGAAGAGTGCTGCTGGAGTGGGGTTTTATCTTGGTGGTGATATGGGTAATTCAAACTCTGGTAAAGAGAAGTCGATACCAGAGACAGGTATTTCGGAAGATGGAGGAGCAGTTGTTGGTGGAGGTGGAGGAGGAATTGTATGTGGAGGAGTTTCAGGTCTGGTTAATTTTGGTGGTGAAGGAGGGACAGTTGTTTGTGGTGGTGTAGGTGGTTTAGTTGTTTTAGGTGGAGATGTAGGAGAAGGAGGTTGATCAGCAAGTATCTCTTCTTCTTGTTCTTCTTCATGGACTGTGGATGGAGTCCTTTCTGAGTCCGAAGACTCATCCACAACCATGATCTTTCTTTGCCTCTTCGGCTGTTTCCTCTTCGGTGTGGTTTTCACCGAAGTTTTTCTTTTCTTCTCTTCCTTTTTAGGACCACTGGGTCCACCAGCCATTTTCCTCTTCCCTTTTCCTTTAGGGATTTCTTTCACAGATGTCTCCTTGCTCAGATCACGAGTAGGATAAGGAATCACCAAGGTGTTGCGGTAAGAGCTTACTTCATTACATTCCATGGGAACCTTAGAGAGCATGGCTATAGGTATTTGTGCACAGTAGACTGCGGGTTCATCATCCAATGGCGATACAGTGATTGGAGTGTACCTCATTTCGGGGAGAGAGGGGTCTGCCACATATCCAGTCTTTTGATAATAGGCATGAACAACAATTGCCCAGAACCTCGCATTTGAAATTTCAGTCCCCTTCAGACTGTGATTGATATGTGAACAGAAGCCAGCCCATAGAATAGAGGCGTAATCAACTTTGACATCATAGTAGTTTCCGAAGAGCAGGCTCTGAAACGCCACACTTGCAGAATCTAATCCTGAAGTTCTTCCAGGCAGACATCTGAGGAAGATACTAAAGAAGTATCTCCACAGATCGGGCAGTTGGTTCTTCTTAAACAAGCTGATCTTCTCGAGTTGAGGAAAGTACCCCATTTCATTGAACATATCGACGAGTTTCTCAGCAGAAGGAGTCATAATCTCCTTAAGATCGTAGATGGGAAGATGAAGAGCCTCAGCAAATTTCTCCTTGGTCAGTTGCACTTTCTTAGTTTTTCCCTTTACATCTATGGTTTCGAAGAATACAGCTTTTATATGATTGTTCGTGTCGAACAGGGCATTCGAGGTGTAATGTGCCCTGTGTACAAGTGTTGCTGGAATCGATGGTGTGCAGGTTAGGGCATAGCCAAGAATTGATATCTTCAAGCATTCGACAAGAGCATCGATGGGCTTAGGGTAGAGTTGAAGATTGTTGCGTAGTACCAGATTTGCTGACTGGCTTTTGAGAACGGGTACTGAAATAGCTTCAGTGGTTTGAGAAGATCCTTCAGCGGCCATTGTTGGAGGTTTGATGAAGAAGATGAAGTATGTTGTTTTTGCAGAGAGAATTAGAGAGTAAGGTTGCAGAGTGAAATGAGAGTTGTGTTTGCGTAAAGAGTGCAATGGAAGAGATGGAAAGTTTATATAGTATTCGTGGTCCCTAGGCCATTTAATGCACGTTTAAAATGGTCCAGTAGTAGGTGGACACCTCATCACCTGCTCGTCCCACTTTCTCTGCAAAAAGGAGAAATATACGGCTGTCAGTTACAATGATTCAAAATTTGAACCGTTAACTTTTTGAGACGTGATTATGATTAATGTTTTTCATTTAATTCTTATTGACAGCTGTAAGCAAACAGTTAAAACTCAGGGAATGTTTGTCTCTGTTATTTATCATAAATGTGGAAATCATTTGAACATTTAATTGACTTCGCAGTTATGAAAAATTATGACCGTTGAGGTTACGCTTCGGAGCATAAAGTTCCTCACTTCGGAGTTTTTGCTATGGACTCCGAAGAGTGTTCTGTCACTTCGGTGATTAACAATTGATTGCAAAGTGTTCACCAGTGTACCGAAGTCCATATGTTTTTCTCTTTGTTTTTCTATAAGTTTTTGATTGTTCTTTTGACTGATGCAGTATGTCATTTAACCTTAGTTTTCATGAATATTATGAAAAGATGATTTATTCGAGTTAATGTTCAGAGTCGTTCGAATCATATTGGAAGTCCATTTTTCAATTGGAAGTTTGTTTGATTCAATATTGATCATGAATTTTTAAGTCTAATCACCCCATCACTGACTTGATTTCGCATTAGGAAACATGTTTTGTGTTGTGCTTATTTGCTTCAAAATTTTCAAATATAATAAAGATAACATCCTTTGTATTTGAAATTTAAAGAAGTTTTCATTCATGAATTGAACATCAGAAGTGTTTCAGAAGGTTTGATTGGATTGTTTTGAAGATTCATTTGAAAAATTTATTCCTTTTCATCAGTTGAAGTGTTTGGATACTAAGCTCAGATGACAAGCCTTTGAGCTTCGTACACCACTCCTACTTTATGATTTAAGACAGACTACTTGAAATGTTCATATTCCTCTACAAGGTACTCGACTATGTTATAGGAGCTCCTTGTACTGTTATTTAAAACAGAAGAATAAGCTTTTGAATGCTGATTTTTCTTTTGCATTCCCTTGGTTATCTTTTGATCTTTGTTTGTCTTTGTTTCTTTTGATAAATGTTTTCTATTTTTCTTTCTTGTTTTCTTTTACGAATTTCCTTATACGAAGACATAGAGCATCACCATTTGGTTTCTTTCTTTGATGCTTTTTGTTTTTGTTTTAAACAATCCCTGTGAGTGAAAATCTTCATATAGTTCAATTTTGTATCATTTAATGAAAAGAGATTTAAATTTACTTATCAAACGATGTTGGTTCTATTTTTGATGAAAACTTCGGAGCACTTTGAATTATCCTTTGTAGTTTTGAGGCTACATGATTAATTTGAAGTTGAAGCGAGTCAAGTTTCGAAGGGTGGTTAGAAATAGACATTATGTTAAGGTTATTGAAATCAAACAAGGCTTCAAAGTGTAAAATAGCCTTGACCTCATTTCGAAGTCTGTTTTCTTACCAGTGTTTCAAGTCGATTCCCAAATACCTTTTAGTGCGATAATGTATGATTTTCAGAATCTAAAATCAAAGTTTTGTCCTTTACTTGGTTAATTCATGAGAGTAAAGTTAAACTTTGCCATTTTGCATCAGAATTTTCTTTTCGTTTGGTATAAATTTTTCCTGTTTTTGAATTTTCTTAGTCTTAAAACAACTCTTTATTTTTATGAAGTTAACATTTGTTCAAGTGGTTTTCAAATTTGAAGGATTTATTTTGAAGAAAAGTTTGTTCCACAGACCTCCGAAGTGATATTTTACTTCGGAGTACTGCGGGGAAGTGGCAATTGTTTTTGCTTGTTTTTTTTTTCGATGACCTCCGAAGCCAGAATTGACTTCGGGGATCTGCGGAGTCTATTCCTTTTGTAAATTTTCAAGATAGCAAGTTCTCCGATGAGCTCCGAAGACAAAATTGACTTCGGGGAACTGCGGAGTTTATTTTTGTGAAATTTCAGAACAAAGTAAGAGTGAACAAATCTGAAAATTATTGAAGAGTTGATCCATCTATCATTCCAAGTCCTCGAACGATTCTTGTGAATGCTTCTTCATTTAGAGCCTTTGTGAAGATATCTGCCAATTGTTCTGTAGTGTGAACAAATTGCACCTCAATATTCCCCTCCTCAACATGACTTTTGATGAACTGATAGCGAAGAGCTATATGCTTCGTCTTGGAATGTTGAACTGGATTGTGGCATATACGAATTGCACTTTGAGAGTCACAGAACAAAGGAATTTTTCTCATATTAATGGCATAGTCTTTCAATTGACTCTGAATCCAAATGATCTGCGAAGTACACGCTGCAGCTGCTACATATTCAGCCTCTGCAGTGGAGATAGAGACACAAGTTTGTTTCTTGGATTGCCAGCTTATAAGTTTTCCATCTAAGAATTGACAACCCCCCGAAGTGCTCTTGCGATCAATGGAACATCCCCCAAGATCGGAGTCTGAGTATGCTTGAATGTAGAAACCAGAGTTTGCTGGATACCACAGACCATAAGCAGTAGTTCCATGAAGATATCAGAATATTGTCTTAACAGCAGCAAAGTGAGGTTCCCTTGGATCAGCCTGATACCTTGCACAATTGCAGACTGCAAACATGATGTCAGGACGACTGGCTGTAAGATAGAGCAATGATCCAATCATGCTTCGGTATTGCTGTATGTCGGTCTTTGGTTTGTCCAATGATGGATTTAACCTTATACCTGCAGGCAAAGGAACTTTTGCTTTGGAGCAGTTAGTCATTCTGAAGCGTTCAAGCAGACTCTTCGTATATTTTTGTTGATTGATGAATATCCCCTCCTTAGATTGTTTGATTTTTAAACCAAGAAAAAAATTTATTTTTCCCATCATACTCATTTGAAATTTGCTTTTCATCAGTTTTTCAAAGTCTTTTGACAAATTGGGGTCAGTAGATCCAAAGATTATGTCATCCACATAAATTTGGACTAACATCAAGTGAGATCCAACTTTCTTTCTAAAAAGTGTTGGATCTACTGATCCCTGTTTGAAGTTTGATTCTTTTAAAAATTTGGTCAAGGTTTCATACCAAGCTCTTGGAGCTTGTTTTAAACCATAGACTACTTTGTCTAGCACATAACAATAATTCGGATGAGTTTTACTTTCAAAACCAGGTGGTTGTTCAACAAAAACGGTTTCCTCGAGATCACCATTCAGAAAAGCACATTTAACATCCATTTGATAGACATCAAAATTTTTGTGTGCAGCATAAGCTAAAAATATCCGAACTGATTCGAGTCTGGCAACAGGAGCAAAAGTTTCTTCATAATCAATCCCCTCCTGTTGACAGTAACCCTTGACAACCAACCTAGCTTTGTTCCGAACTACGTTGCCTTCGGTGTCTAGCTTGTTACGGTACACCCATTTGAGACCGACAATTGAGGCATTTGCAGGTTTTGGAATTAGCCTCCAGACTTTGTTTCTTTCAAATTCTTCTAAGTCCAATTGCATTGCTTCAATCCAGTCTGAGTGATCAAATGCATCTTTGACGTTCTTAGGTTCTACCTTAGAGATAAAGACATTGAACATGCACAACTCTGAATTTTTGTTGAGATCTAATTGCTTTTGGTGAAGTTGTGCACGAGTCAGTACTTTATCTCGAACATCACCAATGACAAGTGATGGAGGATGATTTTTCGTCCATTTGTCCAAAGGAGGATAGTTTGGATCAAAATCAGGAGGTCCTTCAGCATCGATGTCCTCGATGTCCGAGGGATATCCCGAAGTGGAGGGAAAATTACCCATTGGCAAGTGATTATTCGAATTTGTGTTGGTTTGTGGTGTGTGTAATTGTGAGGTTGAGTTTGATATGTGCTCCCCCTGGATGTTTGTTGGAGTTGAAGAAGTTGTAGCTTTATCCGAAGCGATTGTTGTGGCTGAATTCGGAGTCACAATCTCTGGCTCCCCCTGGATTGTTGGATATATGGATATGATATTTGAAATTGACTGGGGAGTAGAGACAAGAGTGTTGGATCCTCTTGGACTGTTGGTTGATTCACCATTAGTCCTTAAATTTCCAGCACATCGGTTTGATGGCTCCCCCTCAACACTTACATTTTCCAAACTTTGATTAGATGACTCTTCCTCAATAGAAGATGGTCTTTGTATGCTGCTTGTAGAAGAGTCATCGGGTCCGTCTGTGAGCTTGGAGAGTTCGGACTCATGGTTGTCTGGTGCTCTGACTTCGGAGTCCACAGCTCTTACAGGTTGGTCAAATAAAAGTGAGAAGTCTGTGTCGAATGTTGTGATTTGAGCAGCTTCTACAGCAGGGTTTGGAAAGATTGAAGACATAGGAAATGGATGCAGATACTTCTTGATGTAGTAGTCATCAAACCTTAGATTAAAGGTTTCTTCGATTTTGCGAGTTTTCTTGTTCATGACTCTGTAGGCTTTTGAGTCTTGAGAGTAACCAAGAAAGATGCCTTCTTCTGATTTGTAGTCGAACTTGGTTAAGTGATCCTTCATATTTAAGATAAAATACCTACAACCAAAGATGTGAAGGAATTTGACATTTGGCTTGCTTCGGTTGAGTACTTCGTAAGGTGTAATATGGAATCTTTTGTGAATGTAGGATCTGTTTTGAGTAAAGCATGCAGTAGAAATTGCTTCGGCCCAGAAGTACATGGGCAAATTTGCAAAGTTGAGCATTGTTCTTGCAGCTTCACACAGGGAGCGATTTCTTCTTTCTACAACACCGTTTTGTTGAGGAGTGTAAGGTGCTGAGAAGTTGTGGTTAATCCCCTTTGTTTTCAAGAATCCATCAAGAGTCTGATTTTTAAACTCCGAACCGTTGTCACTGTGCACAGTTCGGACTTTCTTGTTGAGCAACAATTCCAGTTTCTTTATAAAGTTGATGATTTCTTCAGCTGCATCGGATTTATATCGGAGAAACAACACCCAAGTAAACCTTGAATAGTCATCAACAATAACCATAATGTACTTCTTCTTTCCTATTGATTCTATTGCAGATGGTCCACAAAAATCTATGTATAAAAAAGAAAGCGGTTCGGTGATTTTGGGGTTGATCATTGTAGGATGTCTTTGTTTTGTCTGCTTGCCATGTTCACATGCAGAGCAGAGGGAATCATTGTCGAATTTGAGAGCTGGCATGCCTCGAACCAAATCCATGGCCACCAACTTGTTCAGATCTTTGAAGTTCAGATGGGCAAGTCTTCGGTGCCATAACCAGCTGACATCGGAGTTGGCTTTGGAGAGAAGACATAGAGATTGCCCACCGGTCACTGGCTTTAGATTTAAGGGAAACATAGATCCCTTCCTTTCTGATTTCAGTAAGACTTCGTTTGTTGCTTCTTTGGTGATTACACTCCCTTGGTTGTTGAAAGTTACAGCGTTTCCCGTTCCAACCACCAATTGACATATACTCACAAGATTATGTTTTAATCCTTCAACAAATGCCACTCGGTTGATAGTGAATTGGCCATTTGTTATTTTTCCATATCCCCGAATTGGACATGTTTCATTATTACCAAAGCGTACGTTTCCAGCATCATCTAAATTCCTGTAATCCCTGAGATATTCCTTTCTCCCCGTCATATGTCTTGATCAGCCACTGTCCATGTACCATTTTGAGTCATACCGCTCATCAGACATAACCTGCAATCAATCAAGAAGGAGTTGGTACCCAATCAATCTTGGGTCCTCAGGGTAAGCAAAGGATTCTTGAATCCATTTTTCTACGGCCTCTTCAGAGATTTCATTTGCATTTCAATTAATCAAATTCTCCGAAGCCTCATGTGATGAGCATGATTCCGAAGTGTTTGAGCAGGATTCAGAAGAGTTTGTAGTTAAAATTAATGAGTCCGAAGTGACTGACAGAGTGACAGACTTCGGAACCCATTTTTGAATGGAAATTTTTGATTTGGAGGATTTTGAAGATTTTGAGGTCTTTGTTTTTGTAGTTAAGTTTTCTTTAAGATCATTTCTTTTCCAATGTTGTTTTGGTATTTCTATTTTTGACTTTGTTGAAATTGAACTACACAACGTAGAAGTACAAAGATACTCTTCGTATGCCAATTTAAAGTCATTTAATGAGAGATCCTTATCCTTGAATATTTCCAAATTGTTGTCCAGCCATTTGTGGAATGTATCTATCAGATTGTTTCATTTTGAAAATGTTTTCTTCGTTGGTTTTCGAAATTTAGGATTTGGAAAGTTAGGTTTTGTTGGTGTAAAGGTTGGTTTTTCATTGCGATTTTTAACTTCTGAGATTTTTGTGCAAACAGGCTTTGTACCAGATGTGGAAGCAATTGCTTCATTTTGTTTAGAATCTCTAAAAGGTGTTTTTCTTTTCAAAAGATTTATGATTTGCTTGGTTTTTGAATTCTCAACAGTGGGTTTTTGAGATGGTTTTGAAATCTTCACTGCTGATTTTGGCTTTTGTAGAACTTGTTGTGCAATTTTGTTTGTTGAAACTTTTGATTTTGAAATTTCATTTTCAGGATTGTGTGAAAAAAGGACACATTCACAAGATTCCATTAATTCTAATACATCCATCTTCGGAACTGTGGGTTTTTCCACAACCTGAATTTGTTTGTAGTTTCGATTAATGTAAATGTGATCGTCGTTCTTGAGATTTAGTAAGTGTGACATGTTTTCAGGCACTTTCTCCTTTTCAAAACAAAGACGATTATATACGTTGTGGCCGTATAGTTCTTGTTTCCTTATATTTATTTTTACTTCCATTTTCTCATTTATTTCATTTTCAACCATTTTGGATGATGAGAAAAATCCTTCATTTGTAACTGTGGAGTTATCCTTTTCAAGAAGTTTTTGCAATTCATTATCAATTAAGGGTAATCCACCGGGTTTTACGAAAATTGAGTTTTTGAAGTAAGAAACCTTAGGATAGATACATGCCAAATGGACTAGTCTTTTTGAATTATCCTTGAGATATTGATCGTAAGAGACAGATTCATCTGTGATTTGAAGTTTAAAATTTGAAGTTTCTTTGGTTTCAAGAGTTTTTGATTCACAATTCATTTTTGTTTTTCCTTTGTCCACCGAAGACATTTGTGAGATGTCTTCGGAGGTCGATTCGGATATGGAGGATGATTTTAACAAAATCAAAGAAGAACAATCAATCTCCTCCATGTCCGAGTCACTTTCAGAATCCTTTTTAGACAAGTTATTGGCAATTTCTTTTTCTTCTGTTTCAATTTGAGGTATAGCCTTATTCAGGATTGGAATTTCTTGAGGCAAAATTTTCAACAATTTATCAGCAGTTAGATGTTTTTCCACAGATATCAGGCCATGTTTATATGATGGATTAGTAACTTCGGAGCCTGATACTATAGATTCGCATTCATAAGATATACTATCGACTTCCTTTAATTTAAACTCAATAAAAGGCAATAGTTGTCTATGCTGGATATTACAAACATCGGCTGAATGATAAATTCTCGTAATATGCGCATATAATCGTTTGGCTGTTTCACAAAATATGTTTCTCTGTCTTAAGATTACATCATGATTGTTTAAAAATTTTTCTCTATTCTCTTCTAACAAGGAGATTCTAAGATTAGATTTCTCTAATGCTAGCTTCAGGTTCTCTACTCTCCCCCTTAAGCTTAGAAGCTCCTGTTCACTGAGTATTTCCCTATTTTTGGCATCAATGAGTAATTTATGCATGACAGAACAATCACGAGTTATTTCACTTATAATGGGAGCAGATTGAGAAGTAGGAATTTTAAAAGATAAAAGAAGTTTTGATACCTGTTCTGGGATTGTCAAACGGCTGTCATTTGCCATCAAGCACACTTCCTCATCATCATCAGAAGAGTCTTCATCCCAAGTCTTCGGAGTATCAGCAGCAGTTATTTCCAGTCCCTCCGAAGTCACAAATCCAAGACCCGCAGTTGCTTCAATCTTCATCCATTTCTCTTCATTCAACTTCTCCGAAGAGTCTTGTAGAAAACTCTTATCGACATCATAGGCATGAAAGCACTATGAGATGGCTTTCTCACTTCGTCATCATCTGAATCCGAAGACCAAACTTGATATGATCCTTGACGATCATCAGCAGCCATTAAGGCTAGGTCTTTGGTCCTTACTCTAACTTCCTCCATTTTTCTTGCGTAATAGGCTTCGTCCTTTACTTGAGGTTTCTTTTCGTTTTGCTTCCGAAGCATGCAGTCCTTTGCAAAATGATTCTTGCCATGACAATAATTGCAATCATAACCAGAATCACCTGAGATTTTATTCTCTTCGGACTTCTCTTTGGATAACTCCGAAGTCGGTTTTTTAGATGGCTTCGGAGTTGACAGTTTCAAGTTATCCTCCTTTGGAGTGTATATTTCAGGTTTGGGCTTGGAGTTGAAGTTTGATTTGTTAAAGTTTTTCACAAATGGCTTTCCAGAATTGTTTTTGAAGAATGGTTTCTTGAATCTTCGATTGTTGGCGGCATAGAGAGCAACAGTGTCTCCATTTTCATCTACCATGTAGGCAGCAACGTCTTCATCACTTGATTCTTCCTCTTCTTTTGACACGAGAGCTAGTGGTCCAGAACTAGCCATTTCACTTCTTCGACCTACCACATCAGGTTCATGTGATTTTAATAGATTGTATAGGGCAGCCAGCTTGTATTTCTCAATATTCTCATAGGATTTGACCATGAGAATGATTGGTCTCCATTCCTTGCGAAGACTGTAGAGAAATTTGATATTTATCTCTTGTTGGCTTCTTGTTTCTCCATACTTATCGAGTGTGTAAATCATGTTGCTCAAACGTTCATAGCAGGCTTCCAAGGACTCATTTTCTTCTTGCTTAAAGTTCCCGAAGTCTGCAAGGATTTCTTGAACTTTGCTAGTATGAAGAATTTTATCTCCTCCGAAACGGAGTTCGAGATTGTCCCACATCTCTTTTGCAGATTTTGCATCAGCAATGTGGTTGCTGACATCGGGACCCAAGCCACTTCTTAGTTCGCGCATGGCTCTCTCGTCGTTTTCAAGGTTTTTCATATCTGCAGCATTAAGAACAACAGCTTCTTCTCCGTCAGGAACAACGAATCGACCAGCAATGTCAGTGTGTGGACCTTCAGTCACAGACCTCCATAGATCTTTGTCCAGTCCTATAAGGTAATCCTTCATTCGACCAACCCAATAATCGTAGTAAGAAATTACTAGAACAGGGGCCTTCGTTGCTGAACCGATGAGGTTTGCATAGTTAAGC
The DNA here is from genome assembly GCA_023525715.1 of Cichorium intybus. Taxonomy (NCBI): domain Eukaryota; kingdom Viridiplantae; phylum Streptophyta; class Magnoliopsida; order Asterales; family Asteraceae; genus Cichorium; species Cichorium intybus. The sequence continues at coordinate 111,254,928 of CM042011.1, forward strand.
ATATTTGCATAAGTTGCTGTGGAATCAGTCATCTTAATGTATTTCAACAGGATCTTTTCAGTAAAAACGGGTGGTAGAGATTTGCAACAGATGCGGAAGACTAAATCTGAGAATCGATTCAGATTTAGAGCTGAAGCAAACGAATTTGAACTCTATCAACAGGTTTTTGAGTTGACTTGCTCTGATACCACTTGTTGGGTGTTGAAATATGAGATTAGATGAACTAATATAGATATGGAATCAATTACACAATCAATCATACAATGATAATGCAACAGAACTCAAATAAACAATAAGATATGAATAACATGTGCCGAATGATTTGATTAGAACTTGGTTTTACAATTGGGTTTTCTATCTTGGAGATATACAATTCTCGTAAGTTAATCTCGTAATCTCTCATTTGCCACGGTATGGTATCACTGATATTTATACTGAATCAGTGATACCAATAGTACACCTTTTACAGAGAATATCCTATCAGTGTACTAGCCAATAGGATAGAAGATTCATGCAACACGTATTGTACTATACGCGTGCACACAAAAGACAAGATGACAGACTGTGAAGTCTTCGGATCCTCTATGCATTGCACTTCGGAGTCTTTAGACTTCGGTGTCTTCTCTTGTTTATTCACTTCGGGGTTTTCTTCATGGATAGGACTTCGGATGTATTAGCACTCATCACAAAATATCTCAACAAGGCCAGGTAGAAGATCAAATGGGGAGGTAGGACCCTTTCAGCGTATAAGCCTTTCGGAAATCCAACAACCTAGCCCAATTGATCGGCCTAGACACCGCTCTCGTAAGTAGATCAATTGATATTATATTTTTGGAATTATAATTGAATTGTTATGATAATAACGTTTTACCAAATTTGCATTTTGTTTACTATTGTTGCAAATGTTCCATAAATAGTCATTTTTATAATATAACTTGTATTCTTCCCCTAAAAACTTGAATAATGGTAAAAAGAAGGGGTATGAACTCACCTCGATGTCGACTAGGATCTTATCGCCGACTGTTGTTAGATCGATTGACTCCTCCGGCTTCTAGCTCGTACTCACGACATTTATAACTATAATATCTACTTTTATCGCTCATTCTTCGTATATATCTATATATATCGAAGAATATTCTAACAATACTATCTATTGGTATTCAGAGTAAGATCTGAGGTGTGAAGAAAATGAAAGGATTGAAGCTTCTATTTATAGTAAATTTATTTTCGTATAGCGGCCCTCAAGATACATGGATTTGATAATTATAGCTTTTAGAATTAGTTTATGGCAAAACATACCCTTAAAATACTCTTTAAATAGATTTAATAGTTTTTATAATAAATAAATGATTTTTGTTTATAAAAATATAATCTATGAAAATCGTAGTTTAATAATATCAAGTTTTTAACTAAAAATCTTTAACGAATTACCGAAAGGATATTAATTGTAAGTTTAATAGAAATATAAGGTTTAAATGTAAATTCGATTTCATTTTAATGAAAAAGAAAATATTAAATATAAAACTGATATCCATAATATGAAAGTTTGACGTCAGGTTGTTCGTATCGACGATACCGTTGTAACGGTATATTTTGTGTTTTATAAAGCAATATAATATTAAACTTAACAATACGTTTTGAATACGTATGGTTCAAAACGAACATATGAATTTTTAAGGGTAAAATATGTAAATTTGGTTAAATAATGAAGTGGGACCCGCTATATATATATATATATATATATATATATATATATATATATATATATATAATAATAATATTATTTTCACGGGTTTCGTTTATTGAATTCACGGACAATCAACAATCACCGATTATATATATATATATATATATATATATATATATATATATATATATATATATATATATATATATATATATATATATATATATATATATATATATATATATATATATATATATATATAATATTATAATCAAACGTCGCTTTCAAGTTAAATTATATGTTTTTTTATCATATCTTTTTATATATAACATTTGGTAAAAATATAATTACATATTCGGAACCGTCGTAATTTTATCTATGTTTTGATATAAAATTTGTAATATTCCGAAAAGTTTTACATTTTTACCGTTCACTATTCACTATTCGGATACTATTCACTGTCACTATTCACTGTTCACTATTCACTATTCACTATTCACGATGTGAAAAAAATAATTTTATTTAATTTAAAAAATATATTTAACTTAATAGCGTTTGTTCGTATAATTATTTTAAATTTGCGTACATAGTATTATAATATCAAATAATACATTGTATATGTTATGAAATTTATATCTCAATATATTGACCTATCATACGTTTCGGTTGACTTGAGTTGACTTTCATTGACCTAATTTGACAGTTGTCACATTATCTACCCGTTAGAAAGAATTTCGTCCTGAAATTTAGTACTTTGAATAGATTATCAAGTGTTTAAGAAGAGATGTCGGTATTTCTATTTCACCTGTTCCTTATGTTCCTAGGTAAATTCAGTCCATACTGGGTGTTCCCTAGTTTTCGGTTGCTTTGATTTTGTATGTATGTGTATATGTATGTATCTATGTATGTATGTGTGTATGTATATATATATATATATATATATATATATATATATATATATATATATATATATATATATATATATATATGTATGTATGTATGTATGTATGTATGTATTTATGTATGTATGTATGTGTGTGTGTGTATGTATGTATGTATGTATGTATGTATGTATGTATGTATGTATGTATGTATGTATGTATGTATGTATGTATGTATGTATGTATATGTGTGTATGTATGTATATATGTATGTATGCACGTATGTATGTATGTATGTATGTGTATATATGTATATATGCGTATGTATGTATGTATGTATGTATGTATGTATGTATGTATGTATGTATGTATGTATGTATGCACGTATGTATGTATATATGTGTGTGTGTATGTATGTATGTATGTATGTATGTATGTATGTATGTATGTATGTATGTATGTATGTATGTATGTATGTATGTATGTATGTATGTATGTATGTAGGTATGTGTATGTATGTATGTATATATGTATATATGTATGAATGCACGTATGTATGTATGTATGTATGTAAGTATATGTATGTATTTATAGTTGATAAGCATAGGAGGAATAAAATATGCAAGATACAGGTGGACCACGAGCTGTACATACGTCAGGTGAGTAGGTTCCAATTCATTATTTATTATTAGAATATGATATTATTTAATTAATGTTCTTTGAATTATTTCCGCTTTTAAGATATATACATTTTTTTATAAAGAGTCTTTTCGTTTTCCTGTCCTTATCGGAGTTAAGCAGTGAATGTTGAAAAATGACAATTATGGTAGTCGAAAGGTCGCGTCTACTGTAGATGGTTGACTAAAGAGTCTTTTCGTTTTCCTGTCCTTATCGAAGTTAAGCAGGAATGTTGAAAAAATGGCACTTTGGGGAGTCGAAAGGTCGCATTTACTGTAGATGGTTGAATTTTTGGTAATAAAGACGCGGATTGTCCTTTCAGTTCCAACTGTAAGATGCTATATAAACGGGTATGTATCATCATTCATATCTGCATCTCTTCAGTCTGAGTCTCATTCTTTATTCCTACCAGTTTAGTCTTATAAAATCTCAGATTTCAAATCGAGGTATGGAAAACAAATCTCCTATGGAAAACTTGTCAGACGCTGAGCGGAATTTTCTAAGGGAAGAGGGTACCTCTCAATTGTTAAATCAGATATCTCCACTAGAGTTTGGTAATTATATTATTCTAAGCTCTCTTTATTTTCTTATTCCTTTCTCTAGCGTTTTGATTTTTGTTCTAAACTATGTGAGGTATAGGTGTCCCAGATGTATTACCGCTGGATCAATTTTAAAATGATCTTGAAGTTTTTCCTACGATGAATCTTATCTCAGAAGATCCAGAGCCTTCATCTTTGGGCTTTGCTTATGAGCAATCTCAAAACTTACTTCCAGGTTGAATTCTAGTACTTTTATGTCAGTTTGGTTTTTATCATCTAACATTTGTTTTTTTTAAAGCTCCATTTATGGATGGTTTAACTGATTACAATCCATTTATGGACGAGTACTCAACGAATAGTGAGATTATCCCCATGAATCAAGGATTCATGGCTAGCATACAGAATGACGATCAACTACAGGTGATTCATAACGACAGTGTTGGAATGAATCCCGAGTTTGAGGGAGGTTTTCAATACCAAGATCACCTCCAGATGATTCAAAGAAATCTAGAGGGATTTCAAAACCCTGGGTTCATAGCTGAAAATCAACAGTTACTGTCGACGGCAGATACTAATGTTATTGCACCAAATTTTATCTTTGGTTTAATAACAGAATGACAATAATACAACCGCATTTGATTCTTTGAGTCCAAGAACCGCAGTAGTTGGCAGTGGAAGTGGTTCTAGACAGCCATTAAGTAAGGAAGCAATATCCATGCATTTTGACAAGACCATTGAACAAGCTGCAAGGGAACTAAATGTTGGAATAACTCGGTTGAAGAAATGTTGTAGGGAGTTAGGCTTCAAAAGTTGGCCTCGACGACAAATTGAGAGTTTACAAACTCTTATTAACCATACTAAGGTTAAGAATTGTTTTTTTTAATACCATGAGATTGTAATGACTGAAGGTATTTATGCAACAGGATTTAGATAATAGTTCTAGTGGAGTAGACGTAATACTTGGTCTTGAGAACGAGAAAAGAGCAATAATCGAGGGTTCCAGTTCGGAGATAACTGATACCACAAAGAGATTGAGACAAGCTGCCTTTAAGGCTGTTTACAGGAAAAGAAAGGTTCAGAAGAGGGAGGAAGCTTCATCAGGGACCAATACACAGCAACAATCTTTTCCATCTGGTTCTGCTACATGCAGTATGAATCCTGGTTTACTTGGGCATGTATATGATGAAAGGTCACATCCCATGATAAAAGGTATGACCATTCCTATTCATCAGGAAGGTCCAAGTCAAGTACTTGTTGATGAAAATTGGAGTTTCTTAGATCAGGAGGATATAAATCTTGATTTACTTGAGCATGATGAAGGCTCCCATCCTATGATAGAAGGTATGGCCATTCCTATTCCTCAGGAAGGTTCAAGTCAAGTACCTTCTAATGAAGATTGGAATTTCCCAGATCCAAAAGATCTTTCTTCTGCCTTCTTTGGCTCTCAATCTAAGTCTTAGACATTGCTCAGTCTGTAATATGTGTATGGTGGTTATCTTTTAATAAGATTAACATAAGATTTAAATTAAGCAATCTATATGTCTATGGTAGTTGTATTCTAAGGTATTAAGTATCTGCAGCGAGTTTTAAGAAGATTATTCAATCTCTAAAGCTCTCAACCATTGTAGTGTGTCAAACACATTGATCAACATTGATTGTTCACCGGTTCAACCATAAATAACGTAGGCAATCATTTCATGTTTATTGGTGGTATTCTTGTGCCATTGAGATTAAGTTTTCGATAACAGTTATTGGTTATGTATTATTGAAATGTCAGGTCGACTATGTAAGGATTTGGGTATAAGAGATCCATAAAGTGTCTAGATGTATGGTTCTATAGTATTGTAAAATACTCCTATAGTATTTTAGCTTTATTTTACTTTAGGACTATATTGTATTGTTTATTATATGACATTCTGTACCACAACGTTTGCCAAAATGACAACTCAATCCCTAGACTTAAAAATATGTAGTATGATGGATCTGACATAGTCTTTAACTCAAGGGACTATATTTGTGTGGTTTCAATTTCTTTTCCATAAGGTGTAAATTTATGAATTGTTAATGCTAAGAATATGAAAGGATTAATGGAGAGATTTATTTTTTTTGGATGCCAATAACATGCTTGATCTTGGTGTTATAAAGGGGTTTTAAGGCTCTTCATTTCCCATGTGAGACTCTTCATTTCTCCTGTGAGATATTTTTAGAGTTTCTCTATATATAGTTCTTAGTAAGTTTTTAGACTTCTTGTTCACTACGACTATTTCTAAGTACATGTTAGTCATACCTTGGACAAATAGAGTTGATCAGGCTCTATTTGTCCTAGGTATGATCACATAATTACCTAGGCTTACTCGTAGTGTTCAACTCATCTTATTACTCTTGTATTGTTCTAGTTATGACACTGTTCTAGTATGTATGTACTTGTACTTATACTTTATAAAATTATCATTATATTTTAAAGGATACTTTGTACAGATTGTTTTAGAGAGTTTTAGTCCCATTGTATTTATAGTTGTATATCTTAAATAGATTGATATACTTGGTTCACTATAAACAATGCTCTGATACCAATCTGTCACACCCCCAAACCACGATGGCGGAATCGTCTGAGGGTGGATGACTTCATGAACAGTATCATAACAATGTTTGTACAATAGTGATCAAAGCAAACACATCCATCATATACATAATTGTAAATGTTACAAGATTCAAAATACAATACGTTCCAAATACAATTACAATATGATATCAAATACATAGTATGATGCCATAATGAACCATCGTCAAAACTTGTAGTTACCTGATTCATCAATTTCCTGAGAATACAAGTAGTTTGAAAAAGTGTCAACATTACGTTGGTGAGTTCATAAGATTTTTGTATGAGAAAATCCATAGTCCTTTTTGCTTATGAAGAGATCGTGTTTGAAACCAGAAAATCCAATATTTTCTTATAAATAAGTTGTAGCCTTAAAAACGTAAAGACCGAAAATGTATAAGTATTCTATACTTGAAAATAGTATTCTTTTTGTATGAAACCATGTGAATACATGTTTATTCGTAGATTAATTGTAGATCTAATTCCGTAAAACCTTTACGTAGGTAAAATCGTATTTTTATTTGTATCTTGTAGTTTTAATTTCCATAAAACTCGTATGTATAAGTAAACTGTACTTGTATTTATATATTGATAAAATGTAGTTTTAATTTCTATAAAACTTGTATGTATAAGTAAACTGTACTTGTATCTATATCTTGATAAAATATAGTTTTAATTTCTATAAAACTTGTATGTATAAGTAAACTGTACTTGTATTTATATCTTGATAAAATGTAATTTTAATTTCATAAAACTCGTATGTATATGTAAATCGTACTTATATTCATATTTTAATGAAATGAAATTTTAATTTCCATAAAACTAGTATGTATAAGTAAAACCATACTTATATTTGTAACTTATTTGAATGTAGTTTTAATTCCATAAAACTTGTATGAAAAATCTATTTCCTTGTAAAATGTAGTATCGTAACCCAGAAAATCCGATATTTTCTTATAAATGTGTTGTAGTCTTAAAATGTCCAAAGACTAAAAATGTATACCGTAAGTTGTATTATAGTATAAAACTATTTGAAGTGTATATTTATCCACGTAAACAATTTAATAAGTTGATTGTTTTCCCATGTGAGACGTCCTATAACCATACTGTGACCTTGTAGGCCTGCTGCGACGTTCTTCAGGCGTCGGAATGTTATGACATTTGTCACCCCAGACCCGTCGGTCTAGCTGTAGCTAACAGCTCAGGTGCGGGATTGTCAATCTCGTATAGATCTATACACAATTATCACGTTCTCTTACCGAGACTCTGGTTATAAATGCAGGACTTATGTATCATGCTTAAATAAGCACTTGTGAAGACCCGTCTCACAAAAATGTATGTATATCAACTTGTTTACGTAATATTTGTATATGAAAAACCCTTGTATTTGCACAATATAGTAATGTATAATAATTATATATTTTATATAATTATTTGTCTTATTTAAAACGTCTTAGTAACCTTTGTATCCACAAACTATTCCTATAATAGTTTATTTTTAGTATTCTGTCATAAAAAGCATATATTTACGAATATATGTGAAATAACTTATTTAGATGATTATAAATAACATATTTTAAGGTATTTTCTACAATAGTAGTGTAATAATTTGGTTTTACTCTTTATTAATTCCAATATAATATTTCATGACTATCAAATAAAGAACGGCCGGGTAGAAGATCAAATGGGGAGGTAGGACCCTTTCAGCGTATAAGCCTTTCGGAAATCCAACAACCTAGCCCAATTGATCGGCCTAGACACCGCTCTCGTAAGTAGATCAATCGATATTATATTTTTGGAATTATAATTGAATTGTTATAATAATAACGTTTTACCAAATTTGCATTTTGTTTACTATTGTTGCAAATGTTCCATAAATAGTCATTTTTATAATATAACTTGTATTCTTCCACTAAAAACTTGAATAATGGTAAAAAGAAGGGGTATGAACTCACCTCGATGTCGACTAGGATCTTATCGCCGACTGTTGTTAGATCGATTGACTCCTCCGGCTTCTAGCTCGTACTCACGACATTTATAACTATAATATCTACTTTTATCGCTCATTCTTCGTATATATCTATATATATCGGAGAATATTCTAACAATACTATCTATTGGTATTCAGAGTAAGATCTGAGGTGTGAAGAAAATGAAAGGATTGAAGCTTCTATTTATAGTAAATTTATTTTCGTATAGCGGCCCTCAAGATACATTGATTTGATAATTATAGCTTTTAGAATTAGTTTATGGCAAAACATACCCTTAAAATACTCTTTAAATAGATTTAATAGTTTTTATAATAAATAAATGATTTTTGTTTATAAAAATATAATCTATGAAAATCGTAGTTTAATAATATCAAGTTTTTAACTAAAAATCTTTAACGAATTACCGAAAGGATATTAATTGTAAGTTTAATAGAAATATAAGGTTTAAATGTAAATTCGATTTCATTTTAATGAAAAAGAAAATATTAAATATAAAACTGATATCCATAATATGAAATTTTGACGTCAGGTTGTTCGTATCGACGATACCGTTGTAACGGTATATTTTGTGTTTTATAAAGCAATATAATATTAAACTTAACAATACGTTTTGAATACGTATGGTTCAAAACGAACATATGAATTTTTAAGGGTAAAATATGTAAATTTGGTTAAATAATGAAGTGGGACCCGCTATATATATATAATAATATTATTATTTTCACGGGTTTCGTTTATTGAATTCACGGACAATCAACAATCACCGATTATATTTATATATATATATATATATATATATATATATATATATATATATATATATATATATATATATATATATATATATATATATATATATATATATATATATATATATATATATATATATATATATATATATATATATAATATTATAATCAAACGTCGCTTTCAAGTTAAATTATATGTTTTTCTATCATATATTTTTATATATAACATTTGGTAAAAATATAATTACATATTCGGAACCGTCGTAATTTTATCTATGTTTTGATATAAAATTTGTAATATTCCGAAGAGTTTTACATTTTTACCGTTCACTATTCACTATTCGGATACTATTCACTGTAACTATTCACTGTTCACTATTCACTATTCACTATTCACGATGTGAAAAAAATAATTTTATTTAATTTAAAAAAAATATTTAACTTAATAGCGTTTGTTCGTATAATTGTTTTAAATTTGCGTACATAGTATTATAATATCAAATAATACATTGTATATGTTATGAAATTTATATCTCAATATATTGACCTATCATACGTTTCGGTTGACTTGAGTTGACTTTCGTTGACCTAATTTGACAGTTGTCACAAATATTGAAAAAACTTAACGGGTATTAGGCTAGTTAGAATGTTTCCAAAAAGACTAACGACACCAACTTCCTATAGTTTACAAGATTTATAGGTATTTTCCTTATAATCTATCAACCTTGAATTCCAATTCATTCAACAACGAAAATTTGCTATAAAATCTGAAAATTTCCTAATGAAGTTTTTAGCATGTAAATATAAAAAGTTTAGCTTTCCAAATTTAACAATTTCACTAGGAATCTAATTAAGTTGCATGGATAACATCACTAACTTCACAATATTCCATGTCCTAGAAGGTAAGTCCACATATATGATGTATTCACCAAAAGACAGAGTACTGTGAGTTCAGATGACAGATTTCTTACATAACCAAGAAGACTACTCTGAATTGGTTTTCATGAATAGATAAAAATTATTGATCATTGTATCAGTGAAGTTTGTTTTATCATATTCCCCACTTCCTAAACCGTTGGAAAAGAGCCCACGATACCCAAGTGCTGAATAAGAGAGAGAGAGAAAGATGGGGTGGTCAGGGTGTTTTGGGTCAAATTCCTATTACTAAGTTATTAAAATAAGAGTAAGTTACACTTTTGGTCCTTGTGATTTGCACAAAATCACACTTTTGGTCCAACTATTGAAAATTTGATAGGGTTAGTCCTTGTGGTTTCCAAATCTTGCATCGAATGTCCTAAGGTTGTTACCGTCTATAGTGCTTCCTTAACTGTCTGTCAAATGATGAAATTGTTCTAAATAATAATAATAATAATAATAATAATAATAATAAGCACAAAAAAAAACAATATAAAATCTGTACAACGATTATTTGTTTTCCTCGAAACAGACATTTTAAAACTCATAATCCCATTATTTGTTAATCAATATGTTAAGTGGAATATCATCTGCCATTTTAAAACTCGTTATCTTGGATGGGATCATTATTCATCATTAATGTGGAGATTATGGTCGGTTTACACTACACGATTCGATCCTATGTGCAATACAAGCACATAGCGAACAACCGCTGAGTACAAGATCGCGAGTTGTATCTTACTAAACTGAGACTTGTATTCACGGCGTGCTCTCCACTTTCTCTTCAAAACTCGGGATTTATCGAATCAGACCACGCTATCCCTAAGTTCTCGGCACTAATTTTCACTTATTTTTTTATTCAATAAAAAGGGTTATCACGGTATCCGGATCACCTTACGTTAAATTACATCACCATTCATTATCAACGTAGAATTTTAACGACGTCTGGGGTCTAGACTAACTGTAAGTTCACGTACCTTGTTTCCCATTATTCCACATGTTTCTGTCGATTGTTTGTTAGTGGTTTATTTCTAAGGTTTTGCTAATTCTGTTATTAGACCAGTTTAACAGCAACATGGTTTCATGTTCTTGAATCTCGACTTTACTTCTTTTGGAAGTAAAATAACAATTTCCTAGTAAACTATGTATTAATCTTAAATGTTTGTGATATGTTTGATTGGGGGATCAAAGTTCATCGTATTTTGTATATGCTTTATGTACAAGAAGACGGAGACCCAGACTACATGGGAAAAGGTGTTTCCAAGGTAAGCCAATTGTCTGGATTGATGCACTTGTCTAAAGTTGGCACCCGATTCCTTATGTAGGGATATATCAAAAGTTTGAGTTTATTTTGTTTCTCCTTTGAAGAGTTATAAATGATTTGGCATAAAAAAGAGGATTCGTGGCAGATCCACTGTTGGAGGATAGCCAACCATTTTGATATTTCCAAGCATCCATCTGGAGTTGTTCTTACTCCCCGGTAAGTCTTATTTTGATTCATATGTTTTTCTTTTTATCGAGAACGAGTGAAAGTAATTAGACAAGTAAATTTGTTCTAAAATCTCGACTAAATTAACCAAGTCTGATGATAACTATCTGTGGAATATGACTTTCAAATGGCTGCTACACAAAATTCAAAGATGTGGCTGCAAAATTATATTCAAATGCTACTAATCAAAGTTTCAAACCTTGGCATGCAGAATTTTTGTTAATGAGCCAATTTTTCTTTAAGTGGCATGCAACTAATTGCCTATAAATAGGTTAGAAACTCACTTACGCAAAACACACCTCAAATTACATCTTCATCTTTCTCTCATATTCATACAAATATATATTTGATATATTTGTTTTCTTTCCTCTATCTCTGTAAACACTGAATATTATAGTGAATTGGTTCTCGGCTTCCTCCGCCCGTGGTTTTTCCCAATTTGGGTTTCCACGTAAATATCTTGTGTTCTTTCTTTTTACCGTTCGATCTATTCTTGGTTGATTATTCAATAGTTTTATATTCCGTTGAATTATTATCGTGATATTTGGGTTTTATACTTCCATCTTGAAGTTAATCGATTATTTATTGAAGTCGATTTTGTCTACAATTGGTATCAGAGCTATCCAGGTTTTCCGATAACGATTCGTAAAAACTATTTTCAACCATGTCATCGATGAAGTATGATATCCCTTTACTTGACAGAAACACAAGATTCCCTCTTTGGTAAGTAAAGATGAGAGATGTGTTGATCCAGATGGATCTCCACAGAGCACTGTTAGGAATGGAGAGAATGCCAGCAACTTGGTCGACTGAGGAAAAGGAAATGAAGGATTTGAAGGCGTCGTCGCAAATCCGTCTACATCTATCCAACAACATTCTCCAAGATGTACTGAAAGAGACATCTGCGGCGGCTCTCTGGCTAAAGCTCGAACAGCTACTAATGACGAAAAGCTTGCCAAACAAGCTACACCTGAAGCAACGACTCTTCAACCTCAAGATGGGTGAGGGAAGTTCTTTATCTGATCACCTCTCTACTTTTAAAGAGCTTGTAGGAAATCTGGAAAATATGGACGTCAAATATGAAGATAAAGATTTGGCGCTATTTTTATTATCATCACTCCCAGATTCCTATGATCACTTTCGTGATACCATTATCTATAGTCGAGACACTCTTTTCTTGGATGAGATAATGACCGCTCTTGATTCAAAAGAAAAGATGAAGCAGATTATTAGTGGCAGCAGCAATGATTCAAAAGCCGAAGGTCTCAACATTAGAGGGAGAACCAACGAGAGAGGTAATTCTTCACAAAACCGATCTAGATCTAAGTCCAAAGGCAAGCGCAAGTATTGTAATTATTGTCATTAAAAGGGACATCTGATCGATGAATGTTACAAGTTGAAAAACAAGGAGAAGGAGAAGGCAACCATGAATGGTAAACCAGCAGGTACTACCGTAGAAGCTGATGTAGCCGAAACCGGTTCCGATGGCGAGCTTCTATCCGTTTCGGACTTCGGTTTAATTACCATGAGCGAATGGGTTCTTGATTCAGCATGTACTTTTCATATGAGCTCCAACCGGAGTATTTTTCATACATATGAAAATGTTAACCAAGGACATGTCTTGATGGGCAACGATACTTCGTGCCGTATTATTGGACATGGTACAGTCAGGTTCCGCATGTTCGATGGTGTTGTTCGAACAATTGATGATGTGAAGCATGTCTCTGGTCTTAGGCGAAATTTACTATCTCTCGGTACTTTTGAGAAAAAAGGTTACGAGTTTGTCGGCAAACACGGGAAGGTCCATATTTTGAAAAACGGTTCGACTGTCATCCGAGGAGTTTGGAGATCCGCAAACCTTTACATTATGGACGGACAAGTTATTTCTGGCGAAGCCTCGGTTAGTTCTAAATCCCTCTCCAATGTTGATCATTCTCGCCTATGGCATCTCAGGCTCGGTCATATGTCATACCACGGTATGAGTGAACTAAGCCGAAGGGGGTTACTTGGGGAGCATAAATCAACTGAGCTTGAATTCTGTGAAGATTGTGTGTTCGGAAAGCAGAAGCGAGTAAGTTTTATCAGTGGCAAACATACGACAAAAGGACCACTCGACTGCATACACTCGGATTTATGGGGACCGGCAAAGGTTACATCGAAAGGTGGAGCCTCTTATATGCTCACTATTATTGATGACTTCTCCAGGAAGGTATGGTCGTTCTTCTTAAAGAAAAAGGGAGAAGTATTTTCAACCTTTAGGGATTGGAAAGTGTTAGTTGAAAAACAATCCGGTTTTGAAGTAAAATACCTTCGCACCGATAACGGACTAGAATTCTGCTCAGAAGAATTCAACTCCTATTGCCGTAAGGAAGGGATTACACGTCACCGCACTGTAGTCCACACACCACAGCAGAACGGCGTTGCGGAAAGAATGAACCGCACCATCATGGAGAAGGTCTGATGCATGCTCTCTCACTCGAAGCTACCAAAGTCTTTTTTGGCCGAAGTAGCTTCCACCGCATGCTATATTATCAACCGCTCCCCCTCACGTACTATTGGAAAGAAAACTCTGTTTGAGCTATGGTCTGGTAAGCCTGCTGACTACACAAAATTAATACCGTTTGGATGTCCAGCATATGCACGGGTTGATAATGGCAAATTAGAACCAAGAGTCATTAAGTGCATTTTTATTGGATACAAGACAGGAGTGAAAGGTTTCAAATTGTGGAGCCCAGAGCTTATGAAGGTCATTACATCAAGAGATGTGACCTTTGATGAAAAAGCTATGCTCCATTCAACAACCAACGTTCAGACCAAAGAAGATGAAAAATTGGGAGAAAAAGACAAAGCACAATTGGAGGTGGAGCTATCTTTTAACTCTTCCACCGATATGACTCATGAGGTTCCTGCAGTGTCTCAACCTTCAAGCAGTGAACATACTACTCTCCGTGAGACCATTCCAACTCTATCTCAACCTCCGAGCCCATCCATTGCAAGGGATAGACCACACAGACAGATTGTACCTCCAAAGAGGTATGCTCAAGTAAATTCTGTCGCATATGCTCTTACCGTTGCAAGTGAAGTAGAATCTGTTTTGGAACCTATAAGCTACAACGAAGCCATACATTCTAAAAACTCGAGTGAGTGGATGGTTGCCATGCACAATGAGATGGAATCTCTTCAGAAAAATGGCACATGGGATCTTGTTGTGGCTCCAAAGGGTAAGAAGACAGTTAAATGTAAATGGGTTTACAAGTTGAAGGAGGCTATTCATCCCGGTGACAAACCGAGGTACAAAGCTCGTTTAGTAGCCAAGGGCTACAGTCAAATCTTAGGTATTGATTATACCGACATTTTCTCTCCGGTTGTGAAACACACGTCAATACGTGTCTTGTTGGGATTAGTTGCCTCTCGTGACTATGAGTTAGAGCAACTTGATGTTACTACAGCATTCTTAAATGGTGTGCTTGAGGAAGAGATATATATGCAACAACCTGAAGGTTTTGTAGCTTCTGGCAAGGAAAGCTACATGTGCAAATTAAAGAAATATCTTTATGACCTCAAGCAATCTCCTCGACAATGGTATAAAAGGTTTGACTCATTTATGACCAGTCACAAGCTGAAAAGGTGCACCTACGACAGCTGCGTTTACTACAAGAAGTGTGACGATGGCTCAATGTTCTATCTACTTTTATACGTGGATGACATGTTAATTGCAGCGAAGAATATAAAGGAGATTCAAAAGATAAAAGACCAGTTGAATGCTGAGTTCGATATGAAGGACTTGGGTGCTGCCAAGAAAATTCTAGGAATGGAAATAGTGCGAGACCACAGTGCAATAACTCTATACCTTTCTCAACAAAGCTACATTGAGAAGGTTCTGCACCGTTTCAATATGCATGATGCAAAAGAAGTCAGCACTCCTTTCGCAGCCCACTTCAAGCTATCATCCGCCTTAAGTCCTACCATCGAAGAAGATATAACATACATGGCAAAGGTACCATACTCCAGCGCTGTAGGATCTCTTATGTATGCTATGATTTGTACACGTCCAGATTTGTCATATGCGGTAAGCATGGTGAGCAGATACATGGCGAATCCAGGAAAAGAGCATTGGGCTGCTGTTAAATGGATTTTTCTGTACTTGCGAGGTACTTCCTCTTTATGTCTGCGGTTTGGCAAAACCGATAGTGGAGTACTTGGTTATGTGGATTCCGATTATGCAAAGGACTTGGATAAAAGACGATCGATTACAGGGTACGTGTTTACTTTGGGTGATTGCACAATTAGCTGGAAAGCGCAGTTACAGTCCACCGTAGCGTTATCCACCACCGAAGCCAAATACATGGCCACTACGGAAGCAGTGAAAGAAGCCCTCTGGTTGAAACGGTTGATAGGGGAGCTTTCAAACAAGTTATCAGTTAAAACTGTTTTTTGTGACAATCAAAGTGCAATATTTCTGACAAAGGATCAAATGTTCCATGATCGAACGAAACATATTGATGTTCGTTATCACTTCATCAGAGATGTTATTGCTAAAGGCGATATTACGGTAAACAAGATCAGCACCAATGATAATCCCGCTGATATGTTCACTAAAAGTCTTCCAATAGCCAAGTTCAAAACATGTTTGGATTTGGTGGGTGTTTCTGATCGCATTTGAGCCGGATAGGCTCGTGGTGGAGTAAGTATACTTATTTTTCGAAATCAATTTTTTCTCATATGGTGTTTGCAGAATCTTATAGAGATTTGGAGTATGATGATCTGTTGATAAACTGTTTTGCATGATCATTGTGCAAGTTAAAGTTTTTCATTCTGTCTCATTTTGAAGTCAAGGTGGAGATTGTGGAATATGACTTTCAAATGGCTGCTACACAAAATTCAAAGATGTGGCTGCAAAATTATATTCAAATGCTACTAATCAAAGTTTCAAACCTTGGCATGCAGAATTTTTGTTAATGAGCCAATTTTTCTTTAAGTGGCATGCAACTAATTGCCTATAAATAGGTTAGAAACTCAGTTATGCAAAACACACCTCAAATTACATCTTCATCTTTCTCTCATATTCATACAAATATATATTTGATATATTTGTTTTCTTTCCTCTATCTCTGTAAACACTGAATATTATAGTGAATTGGTTCTCGGCTTCCTCCGCCTGTGGTTTTTCCCAATTTGGGTTTCCACGTAAATATCTTGTGTTCTTTCTTTTTACCGTTCGATCTATTATTGGTTGATTATTCAATAGTTTTATATTACGTTGAATCATTATCGTGATATTTGGATTTTATACTTCGATCTTGAAGTTAATCGATTATTTATTGAAGTCGATTTTGTCTACACTATCTTATTTGTTAGTGCCTATACTTCATGTTTAGAATTCCAGGTTTCATGTGATTTTGTTAATGTACTTTGGTTTGTGAATCAGTTGGGTACGTTATGCACTTGCCAGTGTCTAAGGGTTTTCCTTCCAAGATTTCGAAGACCATGAAGTTTTGATGGTGTGAAGAAACTGGTTCCAAAATTACCAAGTTACAATTCTTGAAG
This sequence comes from Cichorium intybus, assembly GCA_023525715.1. Classification (NCBI taxonomy): domain Eukaryota; kingdom Viridiplantae; phylum Streptophyta; class Magnoliopsida; order Asterales; family Asteraceae; genus Cichorium; species Cichorium intybus. The sequence continues at coordinate 111,272,003 of CM042011.1, forward strand.
AACCAAATGTGTAAATTATTTAGAAAACGTCTCCATCAAAGATGCCTAAATCAATTCAACGAATTCCTTGGTTTTACACAAAAGTTTGACAAGTAATTGGACGGTGCCAAATTTCTCTTTTCAAAGTATGTGGAACCGTTTGTTTCTTTTATTCTTTTTACAAATGTGCAGAAGATTATTTGGTGGTAGGTGAACAACTTTTGACAATTACAACTAGGGCTGGCAAATATGTACCACGGAGAACCAACCAACATGTTACCAACCGTACCAACAAAATTGGTAGCCAACATGTTTGGTAGCCAATATGTTTGGCTGGTAATACCATACCAATTAAGCATTCTTGGTACGGTAACGGTACAAAATTTTGAATACCACGGTTGTACCGTACCAACCAATTCATATATATATATATATATATATATATATATATATATATATATATATATATATATATATATATATATATATATATATATATATATATATATATCAATTTCAACTCTCATATATTTATGTTTTAATTAGGAGTAATAACTAACAAGTCACACTTAGAATTGAATTACTAAAACAACTGTTAATACTAATTCTTTTTTCAAACAACACCATATATTAATTAATATCAAACTACTAACACAAGCGACGAGCAGTTTATCTTAAGGGAAACAATATTAAAAGAGACTACTCACGTTCATATTTCTTTTAGGGCAAACATAAAAATATAAATTAAATAAATTTTTTGGTATACACCAATACCAACATGTACCAACCAAATTTGTTGGTAGCCAAAGAAGTTGGTACCATGTATACTTGGTACGACACTGATAATTAAATTTCTCTACCAATTATAGTTGGTACGGTACACTGTATAGAGAAAAAAGAGTCGGTACCGTACCAATTCCACCCCTAATTACAACGCATTCTACGCATTTTGATCCGGTGGCAAGTGATTATTTTTTGCTATAAATATAGCCTTTGTTTGAGCCAGATAAAAGATCATCCAAAATAAAAAGTATCACATATATACTAATACACCACCGTATATTTTAGCTCTCTCACTCTTTGTAATCTCTTTCCAAAAATCTCTGTAATACTGTTTAAAATAGTGGATTGATTCTCGGCTTCCTCCGCCCGTGGGTTTTCCCGATTTGGGTTTTCCACGTAAATCCTCGTGTCTCTATTTTATTTACTTTATTCGTATTTTCGTTGTAATTATTACCGTTTGATAATTTTGATCCCATTCCGCATTGAGCTAATATTGTCTAAAGTCAATTCGAATCCGTCGTATTTTACAACAATTGGTATCAGAGCGTCCGGGTTTTGATATTAGCTTGTTGGGATCATTTTATCAAGTAATAAATTATCTCTTCGGTGAAATACGATATTCCACTGCTGGATCGAAATACCCGATTTCCGCTGTGGCAAGTAAAGATGAGAGATATTCTCATTCAGATGGATTTACACAAGGCGCTCTTGGGCTTCGAAAGGATGCCCAATACATGGACCGAAGAAGAAAAGGAGATGAAAGATCTAAAGGCTTTATCTCAAATTCGTTTGCACTTGTCAAACAATGTTTTACAAGATGTTCTAAAAGAAACGTCGGCAGCTGCTTTGTGGCAGAAGTTGGAGCAGTTATTAATGACAAAGAGCTTACCAAACAAGTTGCATCTAAAGCAACGGTTGTTCAATCTCAAGATGATTGAAGGAGCCTCATTAGCTGAACATTTTTCCACATTCAAAGAGTTAATAAATAACTTGGAGAATATGGATGTTCTGTATGAAGATGAAGACTTGGCTTTATTTTTGTTGTCATCGTTGCTCGAATCCTATAGCCATTTTCGTGATACGATCATCTACAGGCGTGACACTCTTGTTTTAGATGAAGTCTTTACAGCTTTGGATTCTAAAGAGAAGATGAAGCATATTATTGGTGGTGGATCAAGTGATGCTAAAGCCGAAGGTTTGAATGTCAGAGGAAGAACAACAGAGAGAAGTAGAACTTCTCAATCTTCCAACAGAACCAGATCCAAGTCAAAAGGCAAACGAAAGTTTTGCAACTATTGTCACAAGAAGGGACATATGCTTGAAGAATGTTTCAAGTTGAAGAATAAAGAAAAAGAGAAGGCTGCAGCAAATGGTAAACAAGCTAGCACTTCGGGTGAAGCCGATGTAGCAGAGGTCGAATGTATTGGAGAACTCTTGACAGTTTATTCAGATAAACTGGATTCCACTGGTGATTGGATACTCGACTCTGGTTGTACTTTTCATATGTGTCACAACAAAAGTTGGTTTTGCACATTTGAAAAGGTTAACCAGGGCTATGTGTTGATGGGTAACAATACTACATGTCCAGTTCTTGGATATGGTTCAGTCAGAATCCGTATGTTTGATGGCGTTATCCGAACCATTGGGGATATTAGATATGTCCCTGACCTCAGAAGAAACTTGTTATCTCTCAGTTCCTTTGATAAAAAGGGATACAAGTTTGCCGGTAAAGGTGGAGTTCTCAGGGTGTTCAAAGATGGTTCCGACAAACTGAGCGCCAATCGAAAAACCTCCGACCTCTACTTTCTTGACGGGCAAACAATTTCGAGTGATGCTGCTGTTGTTTCAAAGTCTCTTTCTGATCCAGATCAGTGCCGTCTTTGGCACCTTCGACTTGGCCATATGAGTTTTCAAGGCATGTCAGAATTGAGTCGAAGAGGTTTACTTGGTCAATAAAAGATTGTTGATTTGGAGTTCTGTGAAGACTGTGTATATGGCAAGGCAAAACGAGTGAGGTTTGCAAGTGGTATCCATACAACGAGAGGACCACTCGACTATGTCCACTCGGATTTGTGGGGACCAGCTCGAGTTGTTTCTAAAGGTGGAGCTAACTATATGCTCTCTATCATTGACAATTTCTCCAGGAAGGTGTGGTGTTTCTTCTTAAAACATAAGGGAGACGTTTTCTCTACCTATAGAGACTGGAAAGTTCAGGTTGAAAAGCAATCAGGATTGGTGGTAAAGTATCTTCGTACGGATAATGGACTAGAGTTTTGCTCAGAAGAGTTTAATGCCTATTGCCGAAAGGAAGGCATTACTTAACATCGTACGGTAGTCTATACGCCTCAACAAAATGGTGTAGCCGAAAGGATGAATCGCACCATTATGGAGAAGGTCAGATGTATGCTTTCAAATTCCAAATTGCCAAAGTCCTTTTGGGCGGAGGCTGCTTCTACTGCTTGCTATGTTATCAACCGATCACCGTCACGAGCAATCGAAAAGAAAACTCCGTATGAGTTATGGTCCGGGAAACCTGCCGATTATACACATCTGAAACCTTTCGGATGTCCAGCTTATGCACGAGTTGACAATGGGAAGTTAGAACCGAGAGCACTTAAATGTGTCTTTCTTGGTTATAATCCAGGAGTTAAAGGTTACAAGTTATGGAGCAATGATCTAAATAAAATCATCATATCAAGAGATGTTACTTTTGCTATGCATAATGAGATGGAATCCTTGCAAAGAAATGGTACTTGGGATTTAGTTCCTATTCCAAAATGGAAAAGGCCAGTTAAATGCAAATGGGTCTACAAGCTCAAAGAACCTGTTAACCCGAATGAGAAACCTAGATATAAAGCTCGGTTGGTAACTAAAGGCTACAGTCAAATTCCAGGCATTGACTATACTAACATCTATTCCCCAGTAGTCAAACATACTTCTATTCGTGCATTGTTGGGGTTAGTTGCTTCAAATGATTATGAGTTGGAGCAGTTAGCATGGTTAGTAGATATATGGCGAACCCGAGAAGAGAACACTGGAAAGCAGTACAGTGGATCTTACGTTATCTACGCGATACGTCTTCTGTGTATCTACGCTATGGACAATCTAACACTAGGGTGGTTGGATATGTTGATTCAGATTTTGGCAAAGACTTGGATAAACGAAGATCCATTACAGGGTATGTGTTTATACTGAACAGTTGTGCTATTAGTTGGAAAGCCCAGTTACAGTCTACAGTTGCACTGTCTTCTATAGAGGCAGAGTATATGGCGATTACAGAAGCAGTTAAGGAAGATATTTGGTTGAAGGGATTATTTAGAGAACTCGATGATAGAATAAAGGTTACCACAGTATTCTGTGATAATCAAAGTGCTATCTTCTTGAGTAAAGATCAGATGTTTCATGACCGTACAAAGCACATTGATATTCGTTATCATTTTGTGCGTGATATCATTGAAAAAGGTGATTGTGTCATAGAAAAGATTGATATAGATTATAATCCCGCTGATGTGTTCATTAAAAGTCTTCCAATATCCAAGTTTAAACTATGTTTGAACTTAATGGGTAATTCCTGATCGCAGTTGAGCCTGATTAGGCTCGTGGTGGAGGAAGTAATTTATTTTTATTTTTTTTCGGAATCAATTTTTCTCTATATAAAGATTACAAGTTCTGACAGAGTTAAGGAGATTGATGAGTTGGTATTTGTGCAATTTTGAAGCCAAGGTGGAGATTGAAGAAACTAGTTCCAAAATTGCCAAGTTACAATTCTTGAAGGACCAAATGTGTAAATTATTTAGAAAACGTCTCCATCAAAGATGCCTAAATCAATTCAACGAATTCCTTGGTTTTGCACAAAAGTTTGACAAGTAATTGGACGGTGCCAAATTTCTCTTTTCAAATTATGTGGAACCGTTTGTTTCTTTTATTCTTTTGACAAATGTGCAGAAGATTATTTGGTGGTAGGTGAACAACTTTTGACAATTACAACGCATTCTACGCATTTTGATCCGGTGGCAAGTGATTATTTTTTGCTATAAATATAGCTTTTGTTCGAGCCAGATAAAAGATCATCCAAAATAAAAAGTATCACATATATACTAATACACCACCGTATATTTTAGCTCTCTCACTCTTTGTAATCTCTTTCCAAAAATCTCTGTAATACTGTTTAAAATAGTGGATTGATTCTCGGCTTCCTCCGCCCGTGGTTTTTCCCGATTTGGGTTTTCCACGTAAATCCTCGTGTCTCTATTTTATTTACTTTATTCGTATTTTCGTTGTAATTATTTACCGTTTGATAATTTTGATCCCATTCCGCATTGAGCTAATATTGTCTAAAGTCAATTCGAATCCGTCGTATTTTACAACATGGTGAAAGTAAATACTACTAACAAGATATTATTGTAATTTTATTTAGTGTACGTAGAAACATTATGTGTATTGTCAATCTGGATCGCAACATAGACCTCAAGGTTATTTCACTGCAAGCTCGAAACGTGGAATATAAACTCAAGGTATTTTGTTCTCTATGCTATATATATGTACAGAATGGAATCTGTGTTGTGTTAGCCAGTTGAAGAGAGCAAATTACTCGTAGTTCAATATTGAAATCTTGCTTGATGCTTGAGCATCTTTGGTTTTTTATGACAAAACTGCAAAATTGGTCAATGTGGTCTGTCAAAAACTATTGATTAGGTCCAAAAAGTTTTCAACTTGCATGGAAGTTGAAAACCCACATACCCCTAGCCACACACCCCTAGCCCTCCGACAACCCGTCGCGCACACACACACACACACACACTCTATGTATCCTCTCACTTCTCTCTCTCTCTCTCTCTCTCTCTCACTCATAGCAATTAACACATGTACCCAATTGCATAGTTTCTTGTACACTTTCAAAAACTCGATGAATTGCATAACCAGTGGGTCGTGTTCCAGCAGGGTTTTCCAGAATCCCATCAAATACGTGGAACTAGGCCTTCAATTGATGTTCCAAATGGAATTCTGGGAGATGCACACTAGCATCACAAACGATTCTTAATGGTGAGATGTCATTCGTGGTTCTCCAATGGGGAAGGGGAGTGGATTCCGACGAATAAGGGTTCGTCGTATAAGGTCTAGCCAGCTGGATTTTCTTTTAAGAAACTCCGATGAGGAAACACAATATTGAAAAAGTTTCTCATAACCGGAGTCACAAAATAGCTTGGAACTTGGAGGGTTGTTTAAAAGAGATTGCATTGAAGGGGAACTTATTAACCTTAATCGTGATGAGAAGCGCAAGAAACAAAAATTGACCAAGAACCTGGTCATGCAAGTTGAAAACTTTTTGGACCCTATCCATAGTTTTTGACAAACCACACGACCAATTTTGCGGTTTTTATCTTTTTATTATGATTTTTTGTCAATTTATACTAATTTTGTGATATTATTTATACATAGTAAATAAAATGTTTATTCACAGAAGTTAACATTATTTTATAATATATGTTTGATTTACCTTGAATAGTTTGAACTTTATGCATTTGCAATAGATCTTTTAATTTTAGCTGACATTAAGATACAACTTTGTTTCCACAATTCCACCATTAAATAGTATTGGTTATGGAAGTAAAGTATCATTCTTAAGGTCTGCAATAATAAATATGTTTATTGAAAATACATATAATTTATATGATTTAAGGTGTAAATCAATCATATTTTATAAAATTGATGCAAGTCAACTGTCGATATTTCTTAAATATCTTATGTACATACATATCGCATCACAAAATTTGGATCCGACATGAACCATAATAAAAGAACTACGGATGCTTAAGCATAAAACTATATTTCAATGAACAACTATGATTGATTTGCTCAACTAGCTATCATAGAATGTCGTGCCCACCGAATACATGTATATGGTTAAATAAATTTTAGCATAGAGAACAAAATAGCTTTGGATTATATTCTGTGTTTCGTGCTTCCAGTGTAATTGCTTTTAGGTCAAGTTTACATGTAATCAAGATTGAAAGTAGACACAATGTTCCTAAATATACAAAATACAAATAACCCTTTAGTGAAAAAGACCAAATAATATCATGTTTGTAGTAGTTATTTTCAACATCGTATCTTATGGTCTTTGAAATCTTGGAAGGTCTAGCTTTCAAGATGCATGAAATTAGTCGGAATTTTGGGAGCCGATATCTCCTCCTAAGGATCCCCTATCTCCATGTTTTGGCTCTCTTATCTTTAACCCCCCACCCACCTCTCGTTTACTTCACATAGTTCATACTCATATATTCGTTTCATTCTATAGTCTTTTCAAATCCATTTTCCCTGTTGTAACGCCCCAATTTCCAATCAAAAATTTTCTTTAAAAATGTAAGTAAAAACATAGATAATCTTATTAACATGCTTAAGCGGTGTTCATCAAAACTATTATCAGAGTGTATACGTCCCATAATTATAAAAATCTTATTTAATAATATAACTGCAAATCATAAATGTGCAACGCACCGCCGTCACGCCGAGCTCACCCCTTTATCAACTGAAATTCCTGAAAATGTTTTAAAATCAACGGGTAAGCATAAAGCTTAGTGAGTTCCACAAATTACCATACATGCCCACACATTAAACAACCTGTCCACGAGAACGACCCGACCCTACCCGCCATACAACAGCTGCGGGCTTCCACCATACAACAGCTATGGACACAGGGCGGTTCTATCCATCATACAACAGCTATGGGTTCCCGGTTATGGCCTAGCCCATCATACAACAGCTATGGGACAAGGCAATAGTCTAACTCGTCATACAACAGCTACGAGTGAACACGCATCAATACTGAGCCCAACAACAAATAACCACAGATATAGAACAAATCATATAACTGTAAGTAACACACAAGATGCCTAGCATGCAACATCATATAGTAAGGTGAGGAAACTCACCTGAATCACAACCGTCCGGATAATCGCTAATATCCCAAACTAGGCTCGTCCGATCACCTAAATCCCACATATTCAACATATTAAGCACTGACCAAACTCTTATAAACTTGCCTAAAGGTCAGACCCAACGTTTGCCACCAAACCAGGGTCAAAACCAAACCTTTGGGTCAAACAGTTGCTCGCCGCGGCGTGGCTCCTCACCCTACGCGCCGCGGCTACCATCACATAATTACGGGGGTTCAGCCGAGTCCGCGCCGCTGACCTATCCAGTCCGCGTCGCGGCTCGTGACATTCCAAAACTCCCAAAAACACGAACCCTGGGGCTGGGTCCCTTTATATAGGCGTTTAAACCCGAATTAGGGTTTTCACATTTGCGCCGCACCGCGCCGTGGATCCTCCCGAGCCGCGCCGGGCATACAAAATCCTTCACGAACCCAGATCCTTCCCAAAGCCGCGCCGCGGATCCGTCCGGGCCGCGACTCGGCGGAACGGGTCTTACAATTCTCCCCCACTTGAATGGATTTCGTCCCCGAAATCTGTGCCTGTAAACAACTCGGGTTTAATGCCTTCGCATTTCTTCCTCGGATTCCCAAGTCTATTCAGACCCCTTACAATGCTACCACAGCACCTTAACTACCCCTATCGTCTTATTTCGCTAAGTCTTTGTCTTCCTTTCAATGATAGCAACTGGTCGCTCCACATAATTCAGGCGTTTGTCAATTTGGATACCCTCCAAGGGTACAATTGAAATTTCATTGGCAATTCACTTTCTGAATCGGAAAACGTGGAACGTGTCATGAATCTAGCCAAGCTGCTCGGGCAGCTTCACCCGGTAGGCTACCTTACCTACTCGCGCGATGATTCGATATGGCCCAATGTACTTAGGGCTAAGCTTTCCTCGATTCCTGAAAAAAATAACTCCCTTCCAAGATGACACCTTTAGAAGAACAGAATCCCCAACCTAAAACTCGAGATCGGGCAGTCGTCTCGCAATTTCTCTCCCAATTGCATGCTACAGAACGCGTCGCATTGCACAGCCTCGGCTAAGAAATCTAGAAGTTACTACGAGCCTGACCGAACCATAGATTCTATCTACTACACTAACAACGATCCGGTATACCCGGGGTCCAACTTTCCAGTACATCGGTACCTTAACGACAAAACTCCGACCGATAAACTCAAGTCCTATCACTGCATATTATCATGATTCTTCTTCCGACTCAAATCGGTCTACAATCTCTTCCTAAACACATAGAAGTCCTGACACCTTCTCCCGTACTATTTCTTGCACAAAAGACCATTTCTCGTGTGCTAACCTTTATCATAAAGAACTCCACTAATATTGCATAGGAAACTGCAACCCCCACCAAACTAAGAACGTAATCCCGAAGGAACTCCTTCAAGCGATTACATTGATCTCCCCATACAGCCATCCTTCTAACGGTGATGCACAATCCTGAAACAAAGTTGAGTGCCGCAACTTTACGAACCTTCTCCTAAACTCCTGAGTGAGCTGCACCTCCTTACCTGATATCACCATCCAGAGCACCATATTGGGGTACCTTCTCCCGAGCCTTAACATCATCCACCCTTCATAGACCAGCATACTATAATAGACTTAAAGCGAGCACTCCTGCTCCATCGGTCTACGACATCCTCGATTTTATCAACACACTGAGGGGTTCCTTGGTACTTCCACGATGAACCCATATAGGCATACCAACTTCTACCTCAGAATCCTCGGAGACCAAATCAGCTACCTATCTTTTGATGATTGGCCTTGACCTTCCCACCGATCAAACCTCTTTCCTCTTAACCATTCCCCACTTCCTTATCGGCCAGATCACCAATAATCCTCTCCACTATCATACACATCCATGTTGCCCCTCGGGCAAACGAAAAAAAAAACTTGACAAAAACTCTTCGTTCATTACCGCACAAAAAGCCCCGTCTATATCTGACATCCAAAGCGACCATAATGGGTTAGCCACCCTCCGCAAACCCCACCCTACAACCTTCATTTACATGAACTATCTCACCTAAAGGCGTTCCCTTCCACGGTTCCGCATTTAAGTCCTTATCTTGAATCCGATCCGCCCAGTCTTCATGTCGCCCTGATCCGCCCTTGGTTTTCATTCCTACAAGCTAAGCAGCCATCAACAAAATCAAGGCAGTCTTCACCTCAACTAATCCGGCAATTGCGATCATGGAGGGGTCCATAATTATCTCCCATCCTACTGAACAATCCAAGGGTACTAATCTTTGGCACCCAGATAACCATTATCTCTTCCCGTACAGAAATCATCTGCCCCACAAACCAATCTGACCAATCAGCCCGCTATAACTGTATCTCGTACTTGTGGGAACATGGCACAGAATTGCTACAATAAAGGACCCGACACTTCCGACCAGCACGAAGTACTCACCAGAACACCACACTGCACCACCGCAAGATAGTTTTATCCATTGGACACCACCCTACCTCTCACCGAGGCACGAGGGGGCACAACCTTGAACAAGGCACAGTACCCCGGTGCCACGTGAGATACCAACCCTCCAGGACGTAAAGTCGTTAATCGATCACTAAACCAATAAGACCCAATGCTCCTGGCCAACGCTTATCCTTGTTCCTAGCATCCCTTATATTCTTCGAATAACATAACTTCCGCCATGTCTTGATCCCGTCGTTGCTTACTATGTTGCTTCCGCGCTGATCCTTCCTGATTGATACACAATCTCACCAAGACATTTCCTTAAAACCTCGCTCCGACTCCTTCCTAACTTCGCCCAGCCTTTCCTGCCTGGGAAGGCTTCTCGGCTCGCGATACTTTCATTCCTTGAAACTATTGACTAGCGTTCCTGAGATGAGCTGTCATATATGACACATTCCTTATTTCGAAGACTTTTGTCCTACACGCATAACTCTTGTTGAAGCCTGAAGTAGATTCCCGGTCTCTGAATCATTCCTCTACGTCAATCCTTTTGGGTATCAGTCCATGCAAGCAGAACCCTTGTGTCCCAAGTCACCATAGCTTGCGCAATCTTGCAGTCGAACCAACAGGTCGCGTTGTCTCCTCAGCCCAGCGTCTCACTTTCCATGCTCTGCCCTTTTTATACTAAAACTCGACTCTCTCGCTCCCACTGCTGTCAAGGTCCTAAGTTGAAACGAAATACAATCTTCCAACGTTCTCCACGCCTTAATGGAAATAGTCAAAACTCCCATGGAGGTGACCACGCATCCCTAGCATGGCCAAGATCCTTGCCTCTTCGCGATGCATACAACCTCCAACCGCTTCCTTGAATTCGCAGAATTCCCTTTACTCAAAGCTATTCCAAACACCTTTACCCTAAGGTGAAAAGCTACTCGATGCACCAATAACCACTTGCTAGCTCCAATATGCAATGACACTCCCATCTTCCTCCTCTAAGCTACAACTTTCCCTCTTCAAGTCCTTCACCCCTGCCGGCGAGCTCCCTGCCTTGTCAGATCGCGGTATCCATCCCCACGTCGTCTCCTACATCGCCATGAGATTCCTATCCTCAATGGCCGATTATGTCACACTGGGAACCCTTCTTCCCCTTTCGCTTCAACCCTTCTACTTGTAGTGAGCTGTCCAAGAAGCCCTCTTCTGTGGGTCTTCGCCTCATACGTCACTACACGCACTCTTCACCATACATTGTACGTAGTCTCCAACTACTCTCACTTCAGCTGGGTAGCAGGAATCAAGGTCCATCAGCTTCAGCAACTGGACGGGCCCTTCCTGCTCTTCGAATGACATAAATTGACATAATGTCGGTACTTAAATCAATCTGGATTCTCGTCCATTCCCCTAAAGGAGTACCTGGTAATCCTCTGGAACCTATCTGAAGATTCCCAAGCCTCGGTTTCTAATTAGTTGCCAATCCCTTCTCCTCCTATCATCATAATCCAAGCTAACCCAAGTCCAATGCTTGGTAATTCGTAATGCAAGTACTCCCATATTTCAGTAGTTGAGTTATTTCCGCATTAAGCTTCGTTCCTTCTCTTAGAACAACAACTCTCCCCCACTTGGAATTTGTGCCAATACCTAGTGCTGATCGCGATCGATCAACGCCTCGAACCTTTGCAACAAATCAAATCCTCATACCATACCGTTAGTCTATTGAACAGGAATAAGGTCTATCGGGATTCACATCCATAGACCTTTGAAACATCGTCAAGCAAAACCCAGATGCATCGACTAGCAACCCGGATGCATCGCCTAACCCTTTGCTGTCAATCATAACCCTCGTTGATACCTCAACGGCGATAAATTTCTGCACCTTATGATCCATCACGATCTACCTCAATCGGTTACACCCGAAACTACTCCTAATCCACTCTTTTATTACCGAACATTGCCACGATGAAGACGTGTACTTTCCTTTCACCACTATTCCATAATGTGAATCATACCTAATTCTCTACCCTACCTGGTTCCTTAGAATTTTGGTTAACTCTTCCTGACTCATGTATGAATCCTGTGCTTTCGGTAGTACGAGCCCTATACTACCTTCCACACCTATTCGTACTTGTTCCAGAATTTGTCCCCCAATACTCTAATTCACCACTCACTCATCTATTCGACATTGGTATTCATACGGTCTCGCACCTAAGTACCTAACACTTATCCTAGGCTACCTAGGATCTCACACCCACCCGTGCCTAAAAGAACTTCTTCTAACACCATCAGGTCGCCTCACGAACACATAGTCGTACGCAATCGAGAATAAGATAGACATTAGAATAAGTGATCCTACCCCAAAGTCACAACCAAACAAGGAACAACCAGTAAGGCTAGACCAAGAATTCTTAGGCTATCTTGTCCTAATTGTATATAACCTAATAGCATTCACTAAGCAACCGAATAGTGTTAGCATAGATTCTAAAGCAGCACAAATAACAAACAACATGCAGAAGGCTACCTAATCTAAGCATTTCTAGCAAGTATTTCCTGGCTAGGTTCTATGCCTACTTTCTAGCATAACACATATCATTACATAGCACAAACTTGGCATGGGTAATTGGGAATCACAAAAACTTATTTAAGCTCGGTTGACGGTTTGCATCGCATCTCATTCTCTTCGAAACCCATTATTCGTTAAAAATCATAAGTCAGGTATGCATACCATGTTTCAAACCCCCAAGCAACAATCAAACAAGAACATGCAAGAGAATCTTCCACATATTATTCAACCCAACTACTTAAAACTTTTATAGACAAAACATTATTTCTTTAACGAAAAGCGCTCAGTCCTAAGTTTGAGTTTGGATTCCCAGTACAATTTATCCAAATCCCTCAAACCAAGGCTCTGATACCAATTTGTAACGCCCTAATTTCCAATCAAAAATTTTCTTTAAAAATGTAAGTAAAAACATAGATAATCTTATTAACATGCTTAAGCGGTGTTCATCAAAACTATTATCAAAGTGTATACAACCCATAATTATAAAAATCTTATTTAATAATATAACTACAAATCATAAATGTGCGACGCACCGCTGTCACGCCGAGCTCACCCCTTTATCAACTGAAATACCTGAAAATGTTTTAAAATCAACGGGTAAGCATAAAGCTTTGTGAGTTCCACAAATTACCATACATGCCCACACATTAAACAACCCGTCCTCGAGAACCACCCGACCCTACCCGCCATACAACAGCTACGGGCGTCCACCATACAACAGCTATGGACACGGGGCGGTTCTACCCATCATACAACAGCTATGGGTTCCCGGTTATGGCCTAGCCTATCATACAACAGCTATGGGACAAGGCAATAGTCCAACTCGTCATACAACAGCTACGAGTGAACACGCATCAGTACTCAGCCCAACAACAAATAACCACAGATATAGAACAAATCATATAACTGTAAGTAACACACAAGATGCCTAGCATGCAACATCATATAGTAAGGTGAGGAAACTCACCTGAATCACAACTGTCCGGATAATCGCTAATATCCCAAACTAGGCTCGTCCGATCACCTAAATCCCACATATTCAACATATTAAGCACTGAACAAACTCTTATAGACTTGCCTAAAGGTCAGACCCAACGTTTGCGACCAAACCAGGGTCAAAACCAAACCTTTGGGTCAAACAGTCGCTCGCCGCGGCGTGGCTCCTCACCCTACGCGTCGCGGCTACCATCACATAATTACGGGGGTTCAGCCGAGTCCGCGCCACTGACATAGCCAGTCCGAGTCGCGGCTCGTAACATTACAAAATGTTATTAGCACTTAACAGTACATCAATCGGCTAGGGTTCCTTTCTATACCCTTCCTGGGATCAGAAACTACCCTAAGGTCACTTCCTTATGGACATGCAAGTCCATGCATGTCCTTGGTCCAAACCCTAAGTGTTACATATCATCTAAGGCTACAAACCAATGGGTAACACCCCATAACGAGATAAAAAGGAAAGTCAGAAAGGTAAATGTTCTTACCTTACTTCTGAAAAGCGGAGTGATGCCCACGATCCGCCATAAACCTTCTCCCGTGCTAGATCTTATCCTTCTAATCTCCCAAAGCCTTCAAAGCCTCGACACCGAATAGTCTCTGCTGAAACCAGTCGCCTCTACTCCAGAAAACTCCCAAAAACACGAACCCTAGGGCTGGGTCCCTTTATATAGGCGTTTAAACCCAAATTAGGGTTTTCACATTTGCGCCGCACCGCGCCACGGATCCTCCCGAGCCGCGCCGCGCGTACAAAATCTTTCACGAACCCAGATCCTTCCCAAAGCCGCGCCGCAGATCTGTCCGGGCTGCGACTCGGCGGAACGGGTCTTACACCTATATTCATGTTCAATTGTTTTGCGTTTTGTGATTTTTATCCACATTTAAAATGCTTGAAACTGGCGTTGAGGCAACTTTTGACGGGGATTTGATTTCATTCAAGCTATTTGTGGGTAGTCTAGACTGAAAGGCACAGTCACTCATTTCTCACTTTTATATAAGGAACCACATTGTAAGTGTTCAATGAAATGTCACACGAGAGAGTTTCATAATATACGTTCATGTAAAGTTTGACTATTTTTGTTTGTAGGCCGTAAGACGGGTAAACTTGAAGATAATGTCTTTCGTTTTTAAACAAAATACCTCTTGATAGAAGGGTTGAACCAATTATATGTTGATATGATCAGTAAATTAGTTTCTTTTCTATTATATTGGTTTTGTACTATATTGCATTGCATGATCAACAAATATATAAAATTTGATAAGGAATTCATGTTCCAAATGGAGTGTCCCCTTATAATAAAAACTTATATAATGAATTAATCGTTGAACATAGTAAAAAGATTGAATTCATTTACTATGTGTATCAATTACTTTTATAAAAGTGCTCTATTACTAATGTAATATCTGAAACACCCATACTAATTTGGCTTTGATTCTTATTAGATTCTTGCTCGAACACTTAATTTTTACCTTTGCTGAATATTGATATGGTCAATTCATTGATTTCTTATATGCCTTTATTTTTACCTTAATTTTATCTAATTATTATTTAAATAATTAGATTTGTCACTTAACACCACTAAAGTGATATTTACAATTTAAGTAGTAGAAGCATTGCACAAAACTGTTTTCTACACCACGTCAATTGCACCTAATTATCTTATTTTAATTGTTCTTGACACATGATCACTTTCAAAGGGCACATTCAAACACCATTCCTTTCTTCACTTTTTTACTATGATGTTTATCTTCTTTTGATTATTTTATAACACATAGTCACCTTGAAAACACACATCCAAACATGATGAGTATTTTGAATATCGACATCCTCCAAAGCTTCGAAAGTAAATGTCGCTGATAAAGCATTTTACTACCATAAGCAAGAGATGTATGCCATTCGTGTGATAGAGAATTATAGACCTTGCTAAAAATTCAAATTTTTTTAAATCAAAACACGATATGAGGCACACCCATATGGTCCCATATTCTTTAACCCTAATACACTGCTACTCTTGAGCCCATAAATACAGGAAGTTTGAGAGGATAAAAGAAAAGCACAGAGATAGGAGAGATTGTAGTGAAAAGGATATAATAGTTTGCATGTGAAAAAACATATAATAGTTCAAGAAGAAAGAAACATATTAAAAGATAAAATAGAACAAAGAAGAGGAAAATGACAATGCACGATACACACCATACTCCCATGAGACAATACATGTGTTATTCGTTGCTTATAATAACCTGACTGAACCCTTCACCATGCACTTGTTGCCATAATAAGAAGAAAATTTTGAATCAGAAAATGTAGAATCGATCATCAATGATCTGATCGTGGTTAGGTTCTAAAATGATTGTAATTTTGAACATGTTAAACCATTCATTTCCTATGAAAACAAAAGGATATTGTTAAAGCTTGTGGAGCAAATTGAGAAGACATAAGCAAATGAGAATTTAGAATGTTTAGTTGAATTATAATTTATAAAGAACGGATCACTATAATATCTTATTACATTTTTCGTTTTTTATTATTTATTTTTATAAAATCTTGCACTTTAAATCTTTTGACAAGTTTGCAAACCATGCAAGATTTTGAAAAATATTGAAGTTTAAATGATTCATATTCAAAATTCTTTAAATTCCAATCTTTTAGATATTTCAAATCCTATGAAAAAAATCCATGAACCAAACAACCCCTAAGAGAATTTATTTAGGGTATAATACATTTGGTACTCTATTATAAGAAATTGAAGGATCCGCATGAATGACATTGACACTGAAAATATAACAAAAACATTCTAAGTTTATTATTATCGATGTATCCTTATAATTAACGCTACACGTTGCATTAGAGAAGGACAAGACAAATTACCAAGTAATTTGAACCTTTAGCTAGGATTTAATGTAACAAATGTGACAATTACAAGCCACGGTCAAACATTATGGATAAATGTCACCATATGACATGGTCATTTAATATGCATAGATTACTTTTGTGATGGTTTTTATAAGAGGCGTTCGATACATATATGGCCATATGAAGCAATTGTTTATATGCCTAATCATAGAGTTAAATCAGTCATATAAATCCACCGTAGCAAAAACAATTATATGGTCACAAAAAAATGTGTCTATAAAGAGTATATTCTCACAGTTTACTTGATTAAGTGTGTTTAAATACAAGCAATAATCATATCCAATAATATTTGTGTGTATGTATTGTTCGACCTATATGCTCAATAATCATTATGAAATGATATTGCTAATAACATATGATCCTATAGGGTCACACCTTTATCAAGTTGGTACTTATTGAATATTTATTAAGTATTTGATAATTAATAAATAAATTCAACTCTTGTATTTAATTAGAAAATAATTATTGTTTTGTGAAAATAACAATTATAAGAAGTTAACTAATAATTATATCATATAATATGATATATTAAGTCATGTACAATGTTTTGGACACTTTGGGTTACATTATGATGTAACTAGACTTAGTTGTTTCTAAAGAAAGAATGTTTGACACTCTTGTCCTTTTTCCACCACCATAAGAGGGTTGGGTAGAGGTTGCTCGTCAACCTTCACCTTACACACATATGCCTTGTATAAGATCATATCTTTTGCATTTATTGATGGTATGGGTCATGGTACTCTCTTGTGAGTATAAAAGAGAGTGAGATGCAAAGTTTGCATCTAGTTTTTCTCCCATTTACTCTAAAAAACGTGGCTAACCTTTTCTCTCCCTTTACTCTCTCATTTTGTAAAGTTTGTTCCAAGTTTGAGAGTGCAGAAGTGCTTCTCCTTAAGTTCTTAATTTTGTTAAGTACTTAAAGGCTTAAGAAGATCTTTATACAAGAAGGATCTAGCAATCCAAATGTCTTAACCTTGGTGGTGGATACTTGTAGAGAAATCAAGCTTTTTGGTTGTTGCTACATATGATGCTTTAGAGTGATAACCTCTGCAACAGAGGTTATCACTCTAAAGCATCATATGTATGTTTTTAAAGATCATTCTTACCCATGTAAATTGATCATTGATGGTTTTGTTTTAAAATGGTTTAAAATAAAGTAGTTATTTTAAAAGGCTTCTGTTGCCGTTTTAGCGTAAAACGATCTATTATATTTATCAAAACCCAGCAATGGTATCAGAGTCATCTTTTATATGTAATAATGATTTATTATGTTTGATAATCTTTGGTTTTTTTGAAAACAATGATGGATTTCTTTTGGCTAAGAAAATTTCATATTTGTTTGCTTTGGCAATTTGTAGTTTTGAAATTGTTTAAATTTATATAACCATTTTTCATGCATTTTGGTTATATAAAAGTTGCATTAGAAAAAACAAAGTGTTGTTTATTTCATATGATGATATTATCTATAAACAAGCCATTAGAACATTTCTGGTTGCTATTTATTCATTCATTTGATGATGTAGTGTATTAACAATTATTGTTTCATTTGTATGTAATAGATTAGTTTAGACTAGTTTTTTACAATTAAAAAAATGTAAGAAGATGGAGCTTATGAAGATCCTTTCAAGACATAGTGTTTTGAAGACCCTTGAAATGTCCTCAATTAAGTCCTATAGGAAATGACTTAATAGTTGTTATGATGGCTCACAACGATTATTACTAGAAAATGGCTTTGTTTATACATGTTGTGATGCATGCTTATGATGTTTATATTTATTGTTATATATAATGTTGTATGTTTGAAAATATGTTTTCCATACAAAAGAAAATTTTAACAATAATAACATCAAGTTGGATTTTGGAATTTTAGATAATAAAGTTTGTACATGAGATTTGTAAAATTGGAGTTTTTATTAAAAGAGTTTTAATTTTTTTAAACTCTTCAAATAGCCAAACTTTTTAAATATTTAAAAAGGTTTAAAAATGTTTTAAACTAAATCTAAACTCCATAACTTTATAATAAACGAAAGTTATATGAAAAAATTAAAAAAATCGGTTTAGCGATCTGATTGTGGTTAGGTGTTAAAATGACAGTAATTTTGAACATTTAAACCGTTAATTTCCTATAAAAACAAAAGGATATTGTTGACGCTTGTGGAGCAAATTGAGAAGACGTAAGCAAAAGAGAATGTAACACCCATATTTTCATACACCTTAAATGGTGTAATATTTTTTATAAAAACTTAATATTGAAAAATCTCATATTTCAAAAACTTTGTTTCGTTCATGACGTTAAGTCATAGTTTAAAAATCGTGGTCCCAACAAAAACCATTTAGTTGTAAAAAATGTTTGAACAACTATAGGTGGTTACAACTTCATATCAAAACTAAACCATAGAAAGCAAGTTATGATTACAAACCATTTCATCGGTCAAGATTCACTCCACCTAATATTCCAATTTCTTCGGTTCATCTACTTCCTTTTATCCCTCGTGTCTAAAATCTGGGATACATAGCATAAAAACAACAACGTACGACGAAAACGTCTCGTGAGCTACATGGGTTTTAGACTCAAAACATCGTTGAAAATGTTTTATAATCAATATCATGTATTTGGTACATTTCTTTTCAAAATCCTCTGCAAAATAAGTCACATAAATGACATTTACTTTCCAAAATTCTTTGCGAAATCAGCTCATAGAATATTTGAAACTTAAACAATATTTTCAGATCAACATGATTAATACAAAATAGATGCATATGTAATGCATGTTTTGCACACCAACGCAAAGCTCGCGGGTTTTCCTACCCGCGCCTTAGGTTTAAAAGACCAGGTCACATTCGTGACAAAAGGTTGTGGAAATATATCGCACCTACAGGTCTTTAAAGATCAAAGCTCGCCAAAATAAGAGAACTAATCATCCTATAATGACGCCTACAGGACTTCTACTTCACGACGGGAGATACCATCCCAGTAGAGTCTTGTTGTCCCATTTCGGGGACGTGTCCGGACCTTAGTCGACTCATATGCATTCACACTCTATGCATGTGTAGAAACACTGCTTTTCTTTTGTACAAAATATCACATAATTCCATGAGACGCATGTACAATAATATAAAATTTAACAATTAAACCATTTCATAAGCATAGTAGCCTTGAAGCCAAAATAATCTTTCAATAACATAGTAGGCTAGATGTCAGAACATACTTTTGTAATCATTGTAGGCTTGATGCCAATACATTCTTTCAAAATCATCTTATAAAACTTTTGTCAAATCGTAACATACGTAGAATGATTTGTATATCATTTAAAATTCAAAAGTCACATAAAAGCTTGTCAAAAATTTGTCATGTACCCCGTAGTGGGAAAAAGTTGCATGTACTCACCTTAGTAGCTAGGTACGTCTAGCTACACTAATCCACATAACTCTATCATTTCGTTGCTTCCAAGCGTCTTTCAATCTCTATTAATCTAATAGAAGATTAGAACTAATTAGACAACTAAACATATTGTAATTGTCTAATCAATCTTGAACTACTTCTAGTCATCAGGTAGTTCCATTCAAATGTCCAAGTATGACTCTTAAGGCATAATAACCATTTTGGACGATTTTACCCTTTTGTCCCATTTTGACAACTTTGTCCAAAGTTCATATAAACTTCTGTTTAACTCATTCTTATATAACCCAACAATGTACTAATAATTTTTAAACCATTGGTAAAGTTTTATGGGACCTTTCAAGCCACATTTCGTTTCGACACTTTTTGACCGTTTTCCTATTTAGGCATCCTACTTTGCCTTATTGTGTTTTCACGGGTTTTAACATGAAATTTTAGTAACTTTCTGATCTCAACTTATTTATAAATCACTATCAATGCTTAGATGTAAAAACATCCCTCCTTTCACTCTTTTATTCTATTTTTGACATTTTTGCCGCTAAAGATTATAAAAATAAAAATTATTTTTAAACATCACACTTTCTACATATGTTATTGCCAAAACCATCCAAAAACACATAAATGTTGATATAAATTCATTCCATACCCGTACGGGCTCATATTTGCTAAAATGGTAACTTTTTAGTTCAACCGCCTCTGATTACGTCATTTTTAGACTTAACCAAAACTCAACTTTTACTGACCCAAACTTTGAATTTTTTTTAATCTACTATAATATCATTACAATGAATCATAGTACTCAAGTCTTAGGTTATTTCTCAAACTTTTTGGTTCATAGGCTTAAAACGCCAATTTAACTAAAATAACTCAATTATAGTCTTTTTATGACTATATGATACTTTATATGATGTTTAACCAAATATTTGTATCCCAATTCAATTTACCATCTTCAAGTGTAAACATGTCTCATAAATCATATTTTAACTAGTTTTTTTTATCACAAGCATCAATTTTCATTCTTGTCCCATTTAGACTTTATAAAAGTCAAATTTCCTCATCTTTTTGTCATTTGATTATCACCAAGCTAACTACCTTTATTTTCTTGATTCTTTGGTGTTTCTAGTTCTATACGAATAACCTATCATGAATACAAGTCCAATTTTAACATAAACCAAACCTAACCCAGCTAATTTGATTTCTAGACTTGTGGTTTAACTTTGACAGAAAAGTCAAAGCTATCAAGTTGAACTAGATTTGTATATTCAATTGGTTCTTTGATGCATATGAACTTATGACACTTTTTCCAACATTATTACTTTTATTCATGATACCAATATCATACTTCTCTTTCAATTGCACATAACTATGTCCTTTAACAAGTTCTAATCACACATTTTTACATGTAAATTGCCCAATATATCTCAAGCATCAAATTCCATCTTTTTAAACATATGCAATGAAATTTCATCAATAATTTTGACCATGAAAACACACTCAAATCTATCCAAATTCAAGAGTTTATATTTCGTTCATGAACTCAAACTTCTAGCAAGGATTTAAACTATAACCAAGCATCGATTCCATCGTGCATGCAAGAATTTCGATTTTTAACAACTAGGGTTCTAAAATTTCGACCTTTACCTTTGAGTTCTTGTCCTAAACTTTGAAATCAAGAAGTCTGATATTGATGCATGCAAGAATCGGGTCAAGTTGTTGCATCTCCGGCCACCCTAGCACACACCACCACTGCCGGCGGTGGTTTCTTCCTAAAAATCAGACTAACAACGACCAAGAGATGTGGTCTGCTTTGTTCTTTCATTTTTTTGATCTATTTGCCCCTCTGACTCGTTTTGCTGAAACCGTGAACCACAAGGGTCAATTCGTACCACCAGCTCTTCGCCGGCATCCCCTTATCGCCGTCTCCGGCTACCCACCGTTGCCGACCGGCGCTGTTCTTCTTCCCTTTGTTCCTGACCGTGTATGCTTCCTCCGGCTCTCTAAATCGCGATGACAGCAGCGATATAGTTGATGCCTAACATCGACAGTCTCTCCCTCGATCTCTCAACTCACGCAAAACTTCTGATTCCTGATTTTAGAGGTTTACGATGCGTGTTTGGGTTTTACGAGAGGAGGAAGCGAGATTCAGAGGACAAAGGCGCACATGGGAAAAGAAATTCGGCTCCCTGATTTAGTTGGTGCAAAAATTCCGAAAATACCCCTATGTCCTTGCCTTATTCTAAGTTTTACAACTTTTGTTGCTTATTTTTACTGATTTTCTCTTAATGATAACTCTGTCGTATGATATTCAAATATTTCAAAATGTATACCTTTAGAAAGGTGGGAATGAGATTTACAAATCTCCCCTAATGACTTAAGTCTGAATCTTAATATATTTTCTGGTATTAACCCTTGAAAATGACCCTTTGGTCATTTTTGTCACTTTTGGGTCATTTTGAAACCTTCATAACTTGTTTGCTATAAATCCAAATGACCCGAATCTTTTTCCTACATTTTTTTATCTCAAAAATTACCAAAGTCAGCTTGAGGACTTTTTCTCAATTCCTCTTAGATTTTGAGATATTAATTTTAAAAGATTGTTCAGTAAAGTTTTCACTTTTGGTCCTTTATTCCCCTTTTTTGTCATTGGGTCGTTAAAATAAAATACTTGAGTTAATATCTCGTCATAGCTTAACAAAAGATTTTAACGCATACATTTCCATATTTGCACCTTATTTGACCATTATGTCCTTCCATAATACGTTTAATTCATTCGAGTATCAAACTCCTTACATTGAATTATACTTGCGTATACCTCTTATCTTATATATTGCAAAACTTGTATTGTCACAGAGAATTTAGAAGGTTTATTTGAATTATGATTTGTAAAGAATGGATCAATATAATATCTTATTACGTTTTTAGGTTTTTATTGTTTGTTCTTATAAAATCTTATATTAAACAAACAAATTACATACAAAACATGAAAGAGGATAATTCTATCATTTAACATACTCATAATTTAAATCCTTTGATAAGTTTTCAAACCAAGCAAGATTTTGAAAAAGATTGAATTTTAAATGATTCAAATTCAAAATTATTTAAAATTCCAATCTTTTAGATATTTTAAATCCTATGAACAAAATCCATGAACCAAACACCCCCTAAGAGAATTTATTTAGGGTATAATTCATTAGGTAATCTGTTATAGGATCCGCATGAATGGCATTGACACCAAATAAATTACAACAAACATTCTAAGATTATTATTATTGATGTATCCTTATAATTAACGCTACATGTTTCATTAGAGAAGGAATTCAAGAAAAATTACCAAGTACATTTGAACCTTTAGCTATGATTTAACGTAACAAATGTTATAATTACGAGCCACGGTTGAACATTGTGGCCAATGTCACCATCTACCATGGCATTTTAATATGCATAGATTAATTTTGTGATGGTTTTATAAGAGGCGATGGATACATATATGACCATATGAAACAATTGTTTATGTGTCTAAATCATAGAGTCAAACCAGTCACATAAATCCACCATAGCAAAAAAATTATATGGTCATAAAAATTAATGTGTGAGCAAAGGGCAGCGTTTATTACTCACATAGATTAACTATGGCAGAAATCTGATATGTGTAGCAACAATGGTTTTCTTGTATACTCATACGACTATATGACATACATTTGACACAAAAAATTGTGTTTATAAAAAGCTTAGGGTCATGGTTTAATTGATTCAATGTGTCTAAAATATAGCAATAATCACATTAGATAATATTTGTGTATCAATAATATCAAATGCCACCAGAATAGCAAATGCATGTGACAACATGGTAAATAATATTCGTATTAATAAATGAATACATGTGTGTCTAATAGGAGTGTATGGTAAAAAAATTGTGTCTATTAAAGAGTATATTTTTACAGTTTACTTGATTAAGTGTGTCTAAATACAAACAATAGTCATATCAAATAATATTTGTGTGTCTGTATGATATCATAGCGCATTAGAAAAATAAATGTGTTCGACTATATTGTAAATAATAGTCTTGTAAAACAAAAAAGACATGTGTGCCTATAAGGAGTGTATGCCTATGGTTTAATTGGTTTTGTGTGTCCAAAAGGTATCATATAATGTAGTAGCACAAAAATGTTTTTGTGTATATAAGTGTTTTATGGTTACAGTTAAACTAATTTTGCATCTCCAAAAGAGAACCAATAGTTATACTGAATTAGTTTTAATGTCTCTATATGTATTTAATGGTTACATCTGAATTAATTTTGCATGTCCATAAGGTAACAAATAGTTATACTGGAACGTTTTTTGTTTACAAATAGTTTATGCATCCATAAGAAACCCTATAAAATGGTTGCACGATTGACAATCCTATTGGCTTGGATTGCAATTTCATTCTTTGTCGACGGAACAATAAAAACAATGCCACCGTGACGAACAAATAGGGATGGCAATTAAAATAACACGCGACATCGTTGAACCTTTCTTTGATCTTTCTTCTATGTCACACTTTGGTAGCCGAAGTTCTGGAACACCTCTACATAATGTATAGTTCCCATCATTGACTATTGCACTTGTATTCTTGAATATTCCTCTAATAGGCACCTCCGCATCAAGTTTAATTGACGACAAATTCAATGAAGACAAGTTCAGATGCTTCAATGGCATCCGTGATTGGTCTAATCATATCATTTAGTGATACATCAAGCTTCGCCAAGCTTTTATGTTTTCCTATTTGTTAGGGAAATGGTCCAACTTAACAAAAGTGAACAAGATTTAAGTTTATGAGCGGGGACGATGGTTGAAAAAACTCAACGAGTATTAGGCTAGTAAGAATGTTTCTGGAAAGATCCAACGCCACCAACTGCATACAATTCCCAACATTTATAGGTATTTGTCCTAATCTATCAACTTACAATCCCAATTCATTCAATAAAGAATTGTATTTTCAAATCAGATACATAACAGTTACATAACAGATAAATTATAATATGTTAATCACTCGTTGTACTATCTGAATTTCACGTTACTGCATTACTGCATATAACCAACAAAATTTTAACTTTGTCGAGTACTATATGTGCATGGAAGTTCGTTAAACATTCAAGGGACTACTGCATTAGTAATTGAACGAGAAGTTTTACAATAAGCACATAAATAACAAAAGAGTAAGATAATTAAGAAGCATACATCAACATTGAACACCTTGAACTCTCCAATATGAATCGGTTCCTTTCTCATATGAAGAAGCAAAATATCACCCTGGCAGACGTTTGAAAGGATTAGAAGTAAAATTAATTTTACATGGGAACAAGTTAATACTTCTGCCACTTGCTCTTTTGAAGTCGGCTTCCATACTTTCAAAAAGCACAACCACACCACGTGATTCACTACCAGTTATGCACATCGTCCCATTCCATGTTATTGATGTCGATGTAACAATGATACCTGCAAAAGATGAAATACACAATATCGAGAATATCATCCTGATCCAAGAACTAAGAAATATAAAACCTGCACATGATTTATAGCAACAATAGAGCATGCTAGATGATCATCAAAGGCAAAAAAGAATCATTTAAAACAGACTATAATGGATGCACAATGACAAAGGTGATGAGTTTAAACATGATTCAATTGTGTAGTAGTGGCAAATTCAAAGTTAACTCATATTTCAAAACTGATTGCTAGAAAGACGCTAAAGAGGAAGAAGACGTTTCATCATGCAACAATATCAAGTTAGGGTGTCTAAATGCACATTATCCCGACATTCAAAAGCCGATTCACAATCCAGTAGTTATGAACCATGCCCAATTTGAAGAACTAATGAACATCTATAAACAGATATAAAATTTGCAATGAATTACATAGATCAAATGGAATTTCCAATAAAAAAGTAGAGTAAACGATAATGATTATCCAATTTCTAACGACAAAAACAAAAATGAAATTTGCAAAGTAGAAACATGAACCAAGGCTTAAAGGCTAATGGCTTGAGTGAGGAGCTGTCTGAACTACATAGATTTCACCTAATTGATTTGCTCCTGATCCATCTCATCTTTCTCTGTCACTCCTTATTTTTCTCTTTGTGTGTAGAGACAATTCAGCAGAAGAAGAAACACTGAAATATGAACTTAATTTGAATAGACAATTAACTATGCCAGCCATATGAACAAGGCGATAAGTTCACCAAAAAGATAGATTAACTTATAAACAACAAAAGATAGATTAAAAGCTCAAATCAGAAAACAGAAGAGATTGGATTAAAGGGGGGAAAATTAGTAAGGCCTTATAACATTCTGAAGCAAGTTATTGCAAAGAACATGATTAGTAATCACAAAACCTTCTTGAGATACACCATAGGAAACATTGGTGCACCCGTTGATGAGAGTTCTTCTACTGAGAGAAATAATAAAAGAAAGAAGAAGAGGCGTACACTAATTCATAAATGAAAACCAAAAAAGAGGTTTCTTAATTACTCTATATATTAAAACACAACGTGTTGCTAGAAGGTTTTTTTTGGGGGGGGGGGGGGGGGTTGGGGTGTCGGAGGGGTTTTAGACGGGGTACTTCTTTTTGTCAATGGCATTCTGCCACTTTGCTTCCACCTCTCCCTCTCTTCCTGACACCTCACCTCCTCCCTCAACCCGTTTAAGTCTCCTTGACACCCACAGTCGATTTCTCTGGCGAGTCAGCTTCGTCTTCTTTTCACCCTTTCCACTCTTCTCTTCCAAATGATTTTTTTTCTGCCCAAAACCCCTAATCGCGTCGTGCTTCATACTTTTTCATTAGACCTTCGATGCTCCGCCTTCGCCATAATAGATCGTTTCTACTTGCTAGCCGGACGTTTGGCCACTAGAAAAGGAAAAAACCTGTTTTGGGTGTCGCACCAAATTGTAGAATTAGGGTTTTCAATCCGGTGGGCGAAAAGAAGAAAACCTCTTTTGGGTCAGAAGTCGAAGATGGCCCGTGAGAAGAACTTGGACAAGCCCAAAGCTGCCGGCAAGGGTACGTATTTACCTAAATTTCTCTTATCGGACCCTCTTATCTTCTGATCGCTGAAACATCTGGCATCGTTATGTATGATTGTGCTCTGTTCTGATGTCTGTGTGTTTGATCTCTGTAATTAACTGATTATGCGTATCGTATACTCGGAGAAAAGTCAGCTTGAAGCCAACAAGAAAGCCGAGGAGTAGCTGGTTTGATAGTGATTTTACAGTCGGTGATTCACCGGTATGGCAACGCCGAGGAGTATAGTGATTTTACAGTCGGTGATTCACCGGTATGGTGCTCTGGATTTTCTACCGATATTGAGGTCACCGATAAGGAGAATTTCCACATTAATGTAGCTGGCGGCAAAAGGCTCCGCCAGAACACTAAAAATTGTGATTACTTAGAATTTGAGATGAAATACTGTTGATAAAATTTGGGACTTATGATCGTTTGTGAACTGTGATACAAAATCAAATCATTAATGAAGAAGAAGCGGAACTATTTAGCCCAATTTCAGTCCATGATTACGCACAGGAACACAAAGAAACCTTCTCTTCGTTTCATCAAGTCCTTGCGAACATGGAATGTATGTGTTCTATATCCTTGATCCTTTTTTATAATTTCTTATAATTCCTCATAAAACCCAAATTGATCGATTAATTCTATTCAATAGGACGAAACGCCATGCTTAAGCAACAAATTCAAGACTTTGAGAATCTCATTCAGTAGAGGATCGGTGTTTAGCGAACAAAAATATCGAATTAGATGATCTTGAGTCGTTTAGAGTAAAAGAAAAGGCAATCCAACTAATGGATCATGTCAAAACAAGCCCAATTGAAGAGTGCGACCAAAACGTAGATGATTTCCTACTAGATTTCTTTAGGGATGAACTGATCACAAGTAATTAAGGGAGTGAAAAGCGAATGTGAATTTGAGTCCAGACTTTTGAGGATGGCAAAATCTTGGGTGAGAGGTGAAGATGACGGATCTTTGGAGTGGGCGATGGAGGGTAGGAGAGAAGTATGCATTCAAGAAATGGACATAAGAGGGAAATGGAAAGATTTTGAAGAGGAACAAAAGAGATTGGCATTGAGATGACAACAATTTTGTTTGAGCATCTGTTAGACGAGTTATCAATGGATCTTCTTAATGTTTGGAAAACATAAAGAAAGATGATAATCAGAGATTTAGGTCGTTCCCTTGACGATCAGTATAAGATTCGTATCTACAACATCATGTCAAGCGGTGTTTAGTTAGGTTGGGATTAATAATTAGCGAATATACAACTGTAATATATTAAGATAGAAATCTTGCCATTGGCAACGCTTGATACTCACCTCCTACGGCCGTAGCGCCGTTTACGAATTCCTCTATTCTCCTGAATCCGCAGATATTACGAAACACAGGTGCGCACTTCTTTTGCTCTTGCTTCTCTCTCACGTACATGTTCAGAAGATCGCGACGCCCTTCAAGAACATTAGAGCTTCGTAAGAAGCAATTTGCTCTTCCGTTACATGTGGTATGTACTTTTATCTAAACAATTGCATTCTTATATCCTAAAAGTTTGATATTACTAGAGTAAAACAAGAAATACAGGAAACTTCATAGTTCTTGTAGTCATGTAAAAGTAAGATCACAGTTTTGTTTCTGATTTTTATGTCTTACTTGTAATTAACACACCAAAAGAGTTATTTAACTATTCTAGAATTTGTTAATTTTATTTGTATGCAGGTAGATGAGTTACAAAACACGATTGAGGTAGAACAAAAAACGTAAAAAATTAGAATCAGAGGTGATAAAAATTACAATAAGTATAAATTTATAATCCTAAAACTTAAATGCTTATTTTCTTTATTTTAGGTTGACTTAGTGTTAATTGTGAAGAAATTACAAGAATTACGCTGCATCAAGATCCAGAAGTTAACAAAACAAGGTTGGTAATTATTAATTAATAATTAATATTGTACATTCATAAAGTTGGTTGCTATTACAGAGTATAATTATGGGTTTTTTTTTGCAGGCCATTTTCTACCAGAAGAAGATAATAAATTTCTTGAAAGAATTCGTGCTACGGTTGAGGAAGAGGAGATTCAAGTAATGGCTGCAGCTGATACAAGTACAGCTAAAGATGCAATTACAAATGCTTTAAATTCAGAAGATCAAATTATTGTTAAAAATAGAGGTAACAAAATTCAAGAAAAATTAAATGTGATTGAAGAAAAAGAAGGATCAAGTATAGCCACTGATATGGAATCTAGAAAACAATGATCTAAAGTTTCAAGTCATAACAGAGGATATGATTTTTCAGCAAACTTGCCACTTGAATTTTATCATAATTATCATGGAAGTAGTACTGATATGGGGACATTAATTGAGGTGACTAAAATTTTCATTTTTTTTAAAAATTCAGTTTTGGTTTGATGGTGATTATGATTTGTATTAGGTAAATAAATACTTATCTAATTTTACTTGCAGGTGAGACGAACATGGGATGCATATATAAGACCCAGAGGAAGGTGATTTTATTTTTCTTTTCTTACGGTTTTTAGTAAAGTTGTATTTGGTTAAATATTTATTTAATTTATCTTCTTTTTTTTGCAGTCCTCTACTTGGTCATTGGGTCCAACCACTCCCCCCAATTGATGAAATATGGGCTTCCTACCTTGTGAAACATTGATGAACGTTGTACAAAAGACTGCAATATGGTCATTAACAGAAACATTCAAAAGCACTTGAAGAGTCGTACGATATTATATCTCAGAGACTTAGAAAAATTGGAAAACAAAATAAAATTGTTAGGGAGAGAACTCAAGGCTACCATGAACAAAACAAAGAAGAGGTGGCTTTTTATAGATGATTTTTAAAAAAAAAAATTTATGAGATGTTATTGTCATATTGTATGTACTCGCAATGAACTCCCATATAATTATCCGAACCCGTGAAAAGAAAACTCGTAACCCGACCCGATCATAGCTCGGGTCCAACGCTAGTTAAAAAGAAAAAAGGAGCGGTGGTGTAATGGTAGGTGTCTCACACGAAGCGGGGGAAATAGAGGGTGAAACAGGCAAGCAGGTAGGAGGTGGCGGCCAACAAGAAGCTTGATGTGGCGACCAACTTGATCCAAATATTGTGTATTACTTGTCTAACAAGGTGAAGAAGGCAGGCAGCTTATGGTAGAATGACGGAAGGCGTTAAAAGATGCGGTGGTGTCTTCGATCAAAGCAAAATCAGGTAGGATACCGACAACAAAATTCACTGGTCCCGCAGCAATGGAGAGGAGAAACGAAGGCCAAATTGGCGAGTTTCTAGCCCTATTCATTTACTTATAGGTAAAACTAGGCAGTTTAAGGGCCGTGCTAAACACGGCCCGGCCCATGAGTAAAGTTAAATTGAAAGTACTATGTTTTAGAGGGCAAGTTTTTCAAAGTAGAATACCTTGATAACAAACGAATTGGAAGTATAAGGCCGTAACATATATAAGTTAAACAGCTGCCTTTCATTAATATTGATATATTTTTTAAATTATATAATTGTTACTAAAATCATCTAAAAATCAATCTTCAGTTGTTTGCATAACTTTGTATCCAGAATGTTTACAGAAACATTACTATATGTTGAAGCAATCTTTTTAGCCTCTTCTTCTAATACCCCTGCAACAAAAAACACCACAAATTAATTATAATGGGAAAAAAAAAGAAAATAAAAAATGACTGTTCGAATTACGTCAACATTACTACAACATGAAAACTGAAGGCAAATGAAAAGAAAGGATAACAAATAAATAGTTGACAACATGAAAGAATAGTCATCAAGAACAGAAGAATCAATCATCCATCTACCAGTTTTGTGCTGAACAAACATATTACAATAATTAAAAGGAGCTATTAATTATGCGCCCCACCCTTAATAAATAAAAACAAGGGGAAGGTAATGTTTATGTTTTAGAATGGGTATGACCCATATTATTAAGCGATGCAACACCCAAGAGTTATGGGAGGGAAATATAACCGGTGCATATGATGAAACCATGAAGTGAATCTGTGGGAATGGGACTAAATTTGTTTAAAATCTGGAAATATCAACTAATTCAGGTTCTGCAAGTTCACCTACTAATATCTAACGCGCTCTTGCAGATGTCGTATACTTCATCCACTACAAGAAATGTCCTTGTTAGTGACCAGTTTTTTTGTGACGACCTCAATTTTTGTCACTAACAACATCATTTAGTCACCATATATCAAGTCGTCACTGAATTTTGGTAAAGTTATAAATTTAGTGACTAATACTATGATGGTCACTAATTAAAAGCTTAGTGACAAAAAGGTGGTCACTATATGGGAGAATTAGTGACCAAAAAACAGTGGTCACTGAATTTATAATTAAAAAGACAAAATTTATGGATTCTAATGACAAGACTTAGTGACCAAAAAACAGTGGTCACTGTATGGGAGAACTAGTGACAAAAAAAAGTGGTCAGTGAATTTATAATTAAAAAGACTAGATTTATGGATTCCGATGAAAATAATTAGTGACAAAAAAACAGTGGTCACTGTATGGGAGAACAAGTGACCAAAAAACAGTGGTCACTGTATGGGAGAACTATTGACCAAAAACAGTGGTCACTGAATTTATAATTAAAAAGACCATGTTACAAGAATTAGTGACCAAAAAATTAGTGACCAAAAAACATTGGTCACTGTATGGGAGAACTAGTGACCAAAAAACAGTGGTCACTGAATTTATAATTAAAAAGACCCTGCTACAAGAATTAGTGACCAAAAAACAGTGGTCACTGTATGGGAGAACTAGTGACAAAAAAAAAGTGGTCACTGAATTTATAATTAAAAAAACAAAATTTATGGATTCTGATGACAAGAATTAGTGACCAAAAAACAGTGGTCACTGTATGGGAGAACTACTGACCAAAAAACAATGGTCACTGAATTTATAATAAAAAAGACCCCTGCTTACAATTATTAGTGACAAAAAAAGTGGTCACTGTATGGGAGAACTAGTGACTAAAAAACAGTGGTCACTGAATTTATAATTAAAAAGACTAAATTTATAGACTTTTGCACTGTTGGTCCCGTGGTTTTCAAATCTTTCACTTTTGGTCCCTGTGGTTTCCAAATCTTTCACTTTTGTCCCTTCCTCTGTTATCTTTTGTGTAAACAATAGGGACCAAAATTGAAAAATTTAGAAAGCACTGGGGACCAAAAGTGAAAGATTTGAAAACCATAGGGACCACAAATGCAAGATTTTTAAAACTGTAATTTACTCTAGGGTTAATAAACAGATACCACATTGTTTAAAGTTTTTAGAAGCTTAAAACTAGTTTTTACACAAAAACAATGCGATATTTCTCTATAAAAAGCTAATTTCATCAATTTTCTAACCATAAAATTTTCGATTTTTTTCAGCTTTATTGAAAATTATGGCACACATATTTTCAATCATCTCCTTTATCATTATCAGATATTGATAATTATGTAAAAAAGATTCTTTGACTTAAAAAGTCAAACTACTAGTTCGGGTCCCTTAAAGTATAAGGACAAGGTTGTTTTTAATCTTTCTTACTCGATCCCATTTTAATGAATATTATGAGTAAATTTATAATTAAAAAGACCAAAATACCAATAGTGCCCCTATGATGACCATAGCGAAATCATCCTACGACCCATCTCCAATCCGACGTAAACCCTTCCCCAATCGACGTAAACCCTACGGTACGAAAAACCCGCTTCATCCTTTCTTCATCGTCGGCACCATCATCTCGCCATCTCCGGCCATCGTTACACGTCCTCGTCGCCCTACGCTACGACATTGCAGACTCGAACGCGTAAAGCCTATAAAAGCTCACGTTCCAGACTCGAACTTACTCCAGATTCAGACTCCAACTCTCCAAGGTACGATTCTCTGCTGAATCAGTTCGATATTACTACATTTTAAGGAGTTTTAGTATCCATATCTACAAATCAATACTAATTTCTACTCTTACAATGCAAGTTATATGAAATCCCTAATATGAATTCTTCCGGTTGTGTTTATAAACCGAAGTTGGATCAATTGGCTTTTCCATTTGGGTTTCCTGTAAACATATAATGACTTTAAACATTAATTTAAGATTAACTTTTCTAGGGCTTAATGCAAGAAATAGCAATGTACTATAGTAAACCAATAAGTGAAAGTACATTTCTATTTCTAACTGAGTGAAGAGATCACCCACAAGAAGCATAGAGTCTAACTTCTGTATAGATAGACATGTTTGGTTCAATACACACATACATCATTCAGTATCCTTTCTGTTTATATAAGTGTTTCAATGAATATTTGGTTTCTAGTTGACTTCTCTTAATTCAATTGTTGGATGAACGGTACTTCTAGGCTGTTTTACAAGATTTAACAAACTACCACCATGAGCAATAAGTCCTTGGTGTTGACCAAGTCAAGGTCACTCACTTCAGTTCCCATGGAAATCACAGCCGCCTCTTTTAGTTTTGTTTCAACTTCTTTTTGTAGTATCTGTTTAATAGGTGGACTATAAGATCATCCTCCCAATGTTCTGTGTATTACTTAGATCAAGAGCTGCATCAACCTGGTCAATAAAAGTCAAACACATTAAGAGAAATTTATATTATATATGTATAATATATAATAATACCTCATCCAATATATAAAGTGGGGCTGGTTTAAAGAGAAGCAATGCAAGGATCTTTGTCCACCACTACGCTCTAATAATGACCAGAAATGTCCCTCCCTCTGGTGGTTCTAGCTTTGCCATTGTCCCCCGGTAACAAAGTGGAAAATATAGATCCAAAATCACTGAAAATAGTGGTCACGAGTTTTTTTATTTGAACTACTGAACCAAATGTATTATTATTAGATTTTATCCAAGAAAATCACCTGTTCACTTTCACCCATGTGACTTTCAATGTCTCTTTTTTCTTCTCGTCAAGCTCTTCAATCACTAGCTTAATCTTTGACATATAAGTGAAAAAAAAAGGTTTTGGTGGCAAATATTCATAAAAAATTAAGCATGTTACAGTTTTGGTCCCTCAGTTTACCGGTACTTGCAATTTTGGTCCCAAAAGGTTTTTCTTGATTCCACAATATATTTGGTCGCATATGGATATCATTGTATATTTTTATCCTACCTCGTAAAATGACATAAATAGCAATCCACTTTCATGGATTTAGTTGATGTTTATAAAAATGTTCAGAAACATAATGTATTTGATAAGAATTAAGAAATAACTAGTGACATTTAGTTGGGAAAGTTACAAAAAAAACCCTTGTATTTCACCATTTTATCGATTTAGCCCCTTATTTTATTTTGTTCACACAGAGAAGAAATCGAGAAACAGAGGGCTCATGAAAGGTACATGAAGTTGCAAGAACAGGGGAAAACAGAACAAGCAAGGAAAGATTTAGGTAAAATCAATTTTGTATAAATTGTTAAGTTATTGCTCTCAAGGCTTTTTTTTAAATTAATTTGACAAAGTGCTGTTTCTTTTGACTCAATAGCAACTTAATTGTCAAAATTCATATTTTCAATATCTATTAAGGCTCTTAAACAGAGAAAAAAGATGTTTTATCCCAATTCATACCTTCTTTTTCACATTGCCACCTGGAAGTTTCTTTACTGGTTCTGTTTTGGTGCTGAAGAGCATGAAGAGATTTGTTTTAAAAGATTGATTCCTGGATAAATGATGTTTATAAAAATGTTTTTAGAAAGAACAAAAAACTTATGGAAAAATAGATGAGTGGACATTTGTAAAAAAGTTATGACTTAATGGGGAAAGCCTTATTTTCCTGACTTTCTCTGTTAAGCTTTTTTTTCTGCATTAAGTCAAAAAGAAACACTCATATGTAGCATTATACCATCCTATCTTCCTTTCTTTTTATTAACATTATTTTCAAGGCGTTGTACTTTCACAAAATCTACCTAATTATAGCATTATACCTTCATAATTTTTCTTATCAAAACATTACAATTTAAAAAGTCTAGCCAATTATAGCAATGAAAATTACTTATATTCTGATGACATTACTTATATATGTTACACTTTGCCTCTCCCATCTCTCTAATATCTCTCACTCTCTGACTTCCAACTCCAATCGCAATTCTCTCAACTCAAGTCCCCAATCACAATTCTCAGGAAGTTTTCTTTTACTATAACGTATGGACAAGTCTTGGATGAACATAGTTCATAGGACAAAGGACCCGACATATGAGTTAGGTGTCAATGAATTCCTTAAGTTTGCATACCGCAATCAAGAAGCGACGTCAAAAATTCCATGCCCTTGCAAAATATGCAACAATTTTCGACATCATAATAGAACAACTGTATTCTCACATTTGATGCAAATGGGAATTTCTGCTAGTTATGATAGGTGGATATATCATGGTGAGTCATATGATGTGTCAGATGATGATATGCCAGTTGATGAAGTTGATGGCGCTAGCGATGATTTAAATGATGATGATGACCTTGATGAGATGTTAAATAACATAGGTCAAAGTAAGTGGGGTGATAATTGGCAAGCTGGTGGTGAATCTTCATGTACCTTTGACAAGGATTTAGAAACACTCCAAAAATTAATGGATGAATCGCGCCAAGAACTTTATGAAGGATGTGAAAGTTATTCAAAATTTTCATTTATCGTTACGATTTTACATTTAAAGACAACAAGTGGTTGGTCCATCAAATCATTTGATGCTTTGCTTGATATATTCAGAAAAGCCTTGCCAACTCCATCATTAGTCCCAAAGAACTTTTATGAAGCAAAAAAATACATACGTGATTTGGGTTTTCATGGTTCATCTTCTGATTCATTTGCCATATGAAGCCAAGATCGCAGGTCCACCTCAATACCGATGGATGTTCCCTTTTGAGAGGTAACAAAAATAATAAATCTTTGATACATTTTCTAATTGTGATGAGACTAAACACTTAACATTCTTATAGGAAAATGCATACTTTAAAAGGATTTGTTAAGAACAAAGCTCGTCCAGAAGGATGTATTACTGAGAGATACATAGACAAAGAATGCTTGACTTTTTGTTCTATGTATTTGAATGACGTTGACACACTTTTTAATAAGGTTGAGCGCAACAATGAAATGTTGGACAACGGTGGTGAAAGTTCTGTTTTCTCATGCAAAGGGCGCCTATTAGGTAGTCCAAAATCATGTGTTCTGAGTGAAAATGAATTGGAGAAGATTCATACATACATTTTAAACAATTGCAATGAACTAGAAGAACTAATAAAGTAAGTGATTCTTTTCATATAATGATATTTTTCAATTTTTGTTTCTTTTCCTTACGCTAACATTTACTAGTTTTTAACTTTTTAGTTCACACAAAGTTGAATTAGAGGAAGAAAACTATAACAATGTAAATGAACATCATGACAAACGATTTGCATCATGGATTCGATAACGTGTAAGAACGACATTTTATGTTTATTGTTTTCAAAATTTGATATAGGAGTTTTAAACACTTGTTAACCAATATATCATATGTTTTTATATTTAGGTTAATTCTTGTCCACAATCATTTGAATACGAAACTCGTATATTATCGCATGGGTCATCACGTTCTATCAACAAATATAGTGGATGTATGGTTAACGGGTATGTGGTTCAAAGTAGTACCCCTCGTGCATTGTATGATGTTCATGTACAGATGGAGGAAGTACATCAAGAACAAGAGCCACATTTAAACCTAACTGTTGATTTGAATATAGATCAACTATCCCTAACAAGAGGTAGTGTCCCATTGGATATGGTCGATGGCTTAACTGTTGCATTACATGATATAACTCAAAAAGCATGTACAAATGAGAGTACATCAAGAACAAGGATCCATTCTTAGTAGAGGTAATTATTTTTATGATAAAATTGATGATGAATTAATTATCCAACAAAATAAGGTTTTAAATTAATTTGATAACAGGTGCAATGGAAGACAAATAAAATGGTAACAAAAGAATAAAAGTTCAGCCTTTCTACTCTTCTTCAAGTTCAGAATAAAAGTTGAAAATAAAAGACTTGATTACTAGTCAGTGACATATTTGGTTCAGAGTTCATTAATAATAACATCCCGTAAGCATTACATAGTTTATGTTATTGAATGGTGCTTTTAAAGTTATAATTTTTATGTAATGGATATTTTGCTTATTTCACTGTCTTTATGAAACATGATTTTTGTTAAAAATATGTTAAGTTTTTTTATGATTAAACTAAACAATCTATTTCGTGATTTGAATTTTTCTAATACTGGATTTGCATTGCAGACAGTATGGTTCAAGGGAAAGTAAAGAAGTTACATTGGAAGGGAGAGTTCAGTTTGATTTACTTTAGGTAATTTCTCATATAAAATGTTTTGGAACAAATTAGTGAATGTATTTGGATAAAAAACAGGTTTTGATTCCTTGTTTTATATTTGCAGGCTATGCAAAGGGATTATAAATTAAGTTCCTACTCAATGAATTCCGTTTCAGCACACTTTCTTAACGAGAAGGTATTCTTTTATGTTATGTTTGGCTAATATATTGGGTTAAATGCAAGAAATAGCAATCTACTTCCATTAATATGTTTATCATAGCATTTTACTTTCATTTCTTTCTATTGCAGCATTCTACCTTGAAAAATCAATGTCATCCAAATACAAAGTTATAATTGGGTAGATTTTCAAAGTATAACGTCTTGATAAGAAATAAATTTGAAGTGCATAATGCTTTCTTTCGGGAAGACTAAAGAATTAAGACTATCAAATGAAGAAGGCAAAGACGTTACCCAATATTGTCAAGAAACAAAACAAGTTTTCTCATTCTCAAATTGGGATGAAAAACACACGACATTCTATTCATGATCAATTGCCAAGTTCATCTATTTCAGCTTCTCATAAGAAACAAAAGATATACTCTGTAAGTCCATAATCATTCAAATTGTATATTATTTTGGATTTCCATTTTCCATAATACGTTGCTATTTTAGCTATTGTTTTAACATCGTCTTTTGTAATGTTATTGTCAAGGTCTGATGGGTGGAGGATCTTCTTTGAAAATTGGTAACCGTGTCACTTCTACTTCTGGTCCACTTGAAAACGAGTTTGTTGTTATAAAAGATTACAACCGCATTGAGGTAATTTATTTTTTTAAGCCAGCCTTACATCAATTTTTTTAAATTCTTGAATATGGTTTTCAGGGTCAACATGTAATGGAGAAGCCAACTCAACAAAAGTTTAAGAATACTAACTTTTCAAATATGGTATTTTGTCTAACAATATACATGGAATTATATATTTATGCAACTATCTTTTAATCACCATTAAAAGTTTGTTATTTTTACTTAGATGGTTGGTCCCGGAAAAGGGTTATTGAAGAGGTCCGACCTTCAGAAGTCGAGTAGCACGAGCAGCAGTCATGATGCTCTGCATCCTAAGATTCATAAGGGGCCTACTAATTTTAGGTTGCAAGATGAAGTGTTACCTACTGATGAAACAATGAAATCACTCTCGCAAAATGAAGATGAGGAAGAGCATGAAGAAGATTACGAAGAAGGACATGAAGGAGATTATGAAGAAGAAGAGCATGAAGTTGATTCTGTTCGAGAAGAGAACATTGGCTCAACTTCTCATGGTACGTTGCTTCAAAGTAAAATAGTATGTCATTATATAATTTATCAAATTTTGTGTTAAATAAATATATGTAGGCGTTTCTGTTACTCGGAAAGAATCTAGAGCTTTGAATGAAGCTAAAAAGAGGCGCTCGAACAAGGAAACTTTAGTTTTTGAAGTTGATGAATGTGCTGGTCGTATAATTGGGGAAAATAGTCAACATTTCATCACTAAGGGTGGGTGTGTAGTGAGAGATCATGCAAAATTTGATGG
The DNA here is from genome assembly GCA_023525715.1 of Cichorium intybus. Classification (NCBI taxonomy): domain Eukaryota; kingdom Viridiplantae; phylum Streptophyta; class Magnoliopsida; order Asterales; family Asteraceae; genus Cichorium; species Cichorium intybus. The sequence goes on from CM042011.1 coordinate 111,310,912, forward strand.
AACCACTTGGAGAAATCAAACAGATTTGTTGAAGTATGACATTATCACCAAATGCATGGTAAAGTGTTATCAAATCTCTCTTTTAACAAATAGAGTGTTTCCTAGTACTATAAATTGTCCTAAATGATTATATTATATTTGTAGGAAAATTCAACTTATGATCCAAGTTGTCGACCGATGGTGCGTGCTATACATACACAGCTGGCTAACCAACATAAAAACAGGCAATATAGGTTACACCTTCATTTCAAAAAGTTCCCAACAAAAGAAGAAGCAATAAATAATCCTCCAAATGGAGTAACCAACACTGACTGGGTAAAACTATGCCAAAGATTTTCAAGTGAGGAATTTCAGGTTTCTACTTCTTTGCCAAATTGCATACTTCCTTACATTTATTGGAAAATGATAAAATCATAGAATTGGTTATGCAAAACATACAAAAATTACAAAAACTAATTCTTTCCACTTCTTTAATTTTGCAGAACGTTAGCAATAGAAATAAGAAAAACAGACCACTCAACCAAGTTCCACCTGCGGTTGGCAGAGTTTCCATCGCAAGGATTGTTGATATGGTGACAACATTTTTAAAACTTAAATATTTTGATGCTTGTTTTATATATATATATATATATATATATATATATATATATATATATATATATATATATATATATATATATATATATATATATATATATATATATGTGTGTGTGTGTGTGTATGTGTATGTGTTTGTGTGTGTGCGCGCTGATCCGTGATTTTTATATGAAACAGAAAAGGCGAGAAGGAGAAGAAGTATCGGCGATTGACCATTACAAGATTGGACATTTTTCAAAAAATAAAAATAAAATGGTCAATGACAAGGCTGATGAAATTTGGGTATTCTCAATATATCTTGACACACTTATGAATAGTCGGTTTATTTGACTTTTAATCTACATGTTTTTGTTATGCAGAATGAATTGCAAAATGAAGAAGCTGCTTCTTCTTATTCGCCCGCTGAAATTTGCATGAAAAAGCTACGTCGTATACCGGAATATGCAAAAGGGCGTTCCATATCAACAAAACAAGTTTTAGCCACAGAAAAATTACAAATGGAACTGGAATTGGAAAAGGAAAAATCAAAAGCTTTAGAGGAGCAAATTCAGTTGCTTAAAGAAGAACAGTTGCAATTTCAATAAGAGAAAAATAAATATAAAGAGGAGCAGATCAAATTTCAAGAGGAGCAAAAGGATAAAATGGAATTTATGATGAACGAGTTATCACGTTTAGCTCGGTTACAATTTCAAAAACTCGTAAGTATATTGATTTAAATTTAAGTTAACATCATTTATATTTTTAATGAATTGGATTTTCTTCTGGTTTTGTAGTGATGTGCATCATGGGGCATATGGTTAGAGATACACATCTTTTGGTACTTATTACATATAAAAATTGTTATGTATTGGTATGATATGTTTCATTTAAGTAATTGCAATTTTGAATGCTATGTCAGCAAATATGTTATGTTATTATTGGTTTTATGGTTAAGCTTTACTTATAAATTGTTAATATAATATAGTTAATTTGGGTTTTTATGTATTGTTTCCCAATTCAAATCTTATTGTGTTTGGAAAACAATCGCAATCGGTATCAAAATCGGAATCGGAATCGGTATCAAAATCGGAATTGGGACCGGGACCGGGACCGGGACCGGAATCGGTATCAAAATCGGAATCGGAATCGGAATCGGAATCGGAAATGGGACCGGGACCGGAATCGGAAATGGGACCGGAACCGGAATCGGTATCAAAATCAAAATCGTAATCGGTATCAAAACCGGGACCGGGACCGGGACCGGGACCGGGACCGGGACCGGAATCGGAACCGGAAGAGGCAACCCAAATGTTTATTTTTTTTTTGTAATACCATAATTAGTGACTACTTTTTTTAGTCACTAACAATAAAATGATTAGTGACTACTTTTTCTTGGTCTCTAAAAATAACTAATTAGTGACGATAAATTTGGCCACTAAATGAAAAAAAGTGTGACGATTTTCAACTATTAATGACTATATTAGTGACAAGCTAAGTCGTCATAGATATAGTGACTACTATATTTGGTCACTATTTAGTGACAACTTACCAATTTTGGTCTCTAAACTAATTTAGTGACGGACCTATATGACGAAAAGTGACGACTGGAATATTGGTCACTAATCATTTTAGTGACAAAATGTTCTACTGTTAGTGACCAAATCGTTCTTGTCACTAATTAAGACTTTTCTTGTAGTGATCGTTGACAGCCTAAAAACAGAATCAAGCGTTATTATCTTTAGGGTGTGAAACCGTACTTGGATAGTCCAATGTCTAAAGTTGGAACCTTAGAAAGCTTATTTATATGATTGAAGAAAATGAATTCCAATTCCGACTCCAAACAGTGTATGTTGTTTAGACGAACTAATGATGTTCATTTACCCATTTTAACAAATAGTTGGCGATTTATAAGATTACCTAGTGGTTCTGTCAAAGCCCGAGTTGTTCGGAAGTAGAATCAAGAGCAGGCAAAATATCATCTTGCACACTTCAACCAACAACCAAGAAACCCAAATAAAAAAAATGAGAAATAAAGAACCTGTAATCAACTTTTCAATTCGTGATATACTCTGATTATCTTGGTTCGTTATGATGGTATAAAACTCCTCGAAATTTTGAGAAAAAAAGAGTCAGACTATCACTTATTACCTAATAGCCATTGTTAGTAACCACTAATGTTCTTTAAGCAAAAGGCTTAATCTTTGAAATAGGTGCGTGCTATTAAGGTTGCTGGAAGTGGAAAATTAACATGTTAATGGGGATTCTCGACTGTCTTTCTCTCTTTTCATTTCTTGATTTCAAATTATCCTTTAGTGTGTGTGTTTATGTATATTTCCACAAATTGAAACTTGATGATCGGATGAAAAATAAAATTTATCTTAACTGACAGCATCAGAACCCTTCATGATCTTCATCCTCTTGCATGAAGCAATAAACATACTTTAACAACAACAATATTAAAAACCAATTCATTAATGTAAAATACAAAGAGGGTTCAATGACACATTACCAATTTCATGAAATGAACTCCTATGATGCAAGATCTCCAATTATTGAAGGGCAACAAGAGTTGTGAGATTTTTAGCGATTTCAATTTGATTTTATGTTATGTTAAATTGTAAGAAACGTATTCTCCACTGCTTCATATATAGATTTGTATAGGGAAAATACCTTCACACATAGAAAACAAAACGACAACAAAAAAGACCTTATAAAGGAAAGCATGAAACTTTGAAGCATCATAATCAATAAGATTATGTTTTCAACATCAGTTGTTGATACAGACGCCATTAACCGGAAAAGAATTCGCAGCAATACCAGCAATACCAACTCGAAACTTTGAATCAATAGGTTGACACCAAAAACAAAATTAGAGTTTACAATATATCGCGGACTGATTTATAGCTAAGGGTTTTTTTCTCTTTGGATAAAAACAAGATTGCTACTCGTATTAATCTCTGTTCCAAAAAGAGTCTGGACTCTGGACACAAAATCAATTGTGCCGGATTTCAATTTTTGAAGCAATTACCAAAACATTACGGAAATCCACATAGGTTTTTGTAACATCCCAAAATTTTAGGGTAAATTTAAAAATTTTTAAACGAAAACTTCAATATAAGAAAAGCCACTTAATTAATTTTCATAAAATTCCATAACTTATAAGTTTAATGAAAACACCCCAGGATTAACAGAAGTTAACGAAATCTCAATATAGCGGAATATTAATTCAAAAACAGTCCTCCAACGGAGCTTAGTGAGTTCCTCAAAATACCATATGATCCATCACATAACATACAACACACAATAACCATTCATATGTCTGTGAGACTCACGGGCTATCCCTGTTCTGCCTGAAGACTCACGGGCAGTTTCCGTTCTGTCTTATCGCTCGCAGGCTTTTCCCGTTCCGTCTAATGACTCGCAGGCTATTCCCGTTCCGCCTATTGGCTCGCGGGCTATCCCGTTCCGTCCACAAACAATCATTATCATAGCAATAATTCATACAATTATCATAACATGTAAGATCACCTTAGTCTAACATATCTTCCTTCCTACGCATGCAATATCACCTATAGTATAGTGAGAAGACTCACCTGATTGTAGTTGACTATATCGTTTATCTTTCTCTCCTTTGTATTTCCTTTCAACTTTAACTGTTAACATAATAATAAATCTATCATTTCTTAATCCTTAACTATATTATAGTCGCATCATTAAACCCTTCAATAATTCCAATATGATACTCCATGATTTATCAAGTAAAGAACGGCCAGGTAGAAGATTAGATGGGGTGGCAGGATCCTTTCAGCATTTTAGCCTTTCAGAAAATCCAACAACCAGATCCCAAGTAATCGGCCTAGGCACCGTCCTCGTAAGTAAATCAATCAGTATTATTTTCAGAATTACGAATTGTTATAACGACGTTTTTAAGGTTTTTATTTACTATTGTTGGAAATGAATATGTTATACTTATTACATATTCTACTTCTTAATACAAAAATTATTTTACAATACCTAATTAAGCCATAGAAAGGTTTGTAGTTACCTTATGACCATTCGTCGGAATCTATAACTCCTTCGTTAGGCTTTCGAGCTTCTTCCGCTCACTTGCTTACTCTCTAGTGCTTAGAAACCTCTATATATTGGATTGAGATTTGTTGGTGTGGTTTATGAGATGTTTTGGGGGGTATTTATACTTGAATTCTTGAATAAAAAATGGCATGACACTTTTGACAAAAGATTTTAATAATATAATTTTGTTGAAATTAAAGGCCTTCTAGAATCACTCTGTTCAAGACTGGTTTAGCCGATCTTAAACCCATTAAATTCACGTTTTTATTTGATATTCAGAAAATTCATCTCAATACCTTTCCAGGGATGTATGGTATGTATTTATACGATTTTTCTATGATTTATTATGATTTTTTGAAAACAGACTATCTAATCTGTCAATTCCGAACTAATTAGTAAAGATTGCATTTTTTACCATCGATAATGTCATTTTCAAGCTTACTATTATGTTTGGTAATTGTACTAGACTCAATTTGTAAACTTTTTGCACTGGTTTGAGGTCCAAACGATTTTTCTAGAATTAATTATGATTTTTCTAAAAACGACACAAAATGCTGATTTTCATATGAAATTGTAACTAAAGTTTTTCTTAGCTTTATAATTACCAATGACCATATAATTCCTAACACTCTTATTTTAAGTATATGTTATAATCAGGATACGGGTCTTACAAGTCTCCCCCACTTATTTGGATTTCGTCCCGAAATCCGCATTCTCTAACTCCTCTATGTATTTCCCATCGAGTCCTTATGTCCTTCAAAAATCCTCCTCGTCTTATTGTCGAACCTTTACAAGATTTAATTATCTTTCCCTTTCAACATTCACATACCTCTGTAATAATGCTTAAGGTCCTATTATTCTCATTCACTCCATACTTCTTTTCTTCTAATTACTCTAGATGTACAAAAAAAACTCTAACTGTTTCTCACAGTCCCACACATCGACTTGACCGGCTACTATCTACAGTACATATTTAGTACTTTCTAATCTACCTATATACATAGTTAACCTAGTTAACTTGCAACCCCTAATTTTTAACACTATTTTGTATTTATATGAATTCGTCATATTTCAACACACATTTGCCTCAATTCAACATTTCTTTTAAATACTTTTTGGCTAAATAAGTCTATTTTTGTAGAATCTCCAAATTTTTGTGTTCCACCGAAATATAAAATTTACATCATCTTTTGTAAGTTTGTTTTTTTTTGTTTTTTTTTTGTTTTTTTTTTTGAGTACTGAACACTCTTTAAACTATTTCCATTATATGGAGACATAAAATTTTATTTTATTTCAAAAGTCTCTTTATTATCTCGTTCTCATCAGAGTCAAGCAGAGAATTTTGAAAAAATGTCACTTGGGGTAGTGAAAAGTCGCATCTACTGTAGTTAGTTTGAATTTCAGTAATTAAAACGTGAGGTGTCCTTTCAGTTCCGTGTGTCCTTTCGGTTCCAGCTGCAAGATACTATATATACAGGTATATAGTATCATTCATTTTCAGTCTCATCCTCTCTTATCACTAGTTTGTTCGTGAACGAACTCATATTTAAAGTCGAGTCATGGAAAACAGATCTTCAATGGGCGATCTGTCGAACCCTGGACCTGGTTTTCCGCAAGGAGAGGGTACTTCAAACCAAGAATTCTTAATAGAGTTCGGTGACTCTAACATTCTAGACATCTATCATCCATACTTCGATTACCTTTCTAATGTTTTGTTTGATTTTGAATTATGGTACAGTCTTCCAGATATACTACCAATAGAGCATCTCCACGATGAGCCGAAAATTTTTCCCGAGTTGAACATTAACTCAGATGATCCGGTGCATGCATCTGACTTTGCACTTGATCAGACTCCATGCCTTCTACCAGGTTAAATTCTTTTGAATGATCCATTTATAAGTATTATATTTTGTTTTATCATTTGACATGTGTTATTTGTAGACCCATTTGTGGATGGTCTAACTGAGTACAATCCATTCATCGACGTACCCTCAATGAGCAGTGAGATCATCCCCATGAATCAAGGATTCATGGCTGACATTCAAAATGACAATCAATTACAGACGATTGATAACATCAATATTGATATGAATCCCGAGTTTGGGGTTGGTTTTCAATACCAAAATCACCTTCAGGTGATTCAAAGGAACCTAGAAGGATTTCAAAATCCTGGTATTTTAGTTGAAAACCAACAATTATTACTGATAGAGGCCACTAATTTTGATGAATCAATGTCCATCTTTGGGTCAAAAAATCAGGATCATGTTCAAATGATCCAGAATGATAACAATACAATTGGATTTGAACCTTCTAGTTCAGAAAACATAGCAGGTGGCAGTGGAAGAGGTTTCAGACATTTATTAAGTAGGGAAATAATAGCTGAACACTTTAACGAACCATTTGAGAAAGCTGCGAAGGAACTCAACATTGGAACGACACAATTAAAAAAACGCTGTAAAGAATTAGGTATCAATCATTGGCCCCAACGACAACTTACGAGTTTGCAAACCCTTATTGATCGTGCTGAGGTAAAGAACTACATTTTTTTTATTTCCTTTATATCATAAGGTTGAAATTACTAAAGTTATTTGTGCCACAGGAATTTGGTAATGAATTTATTGAGGCAACAGATTTATCGGGAGATTTAATACCCAACCTAAAAAAAGAAAAAGAAGCGATAATTGAAGGGTCACAATCGGGTCTAACAGACGGCACAAAGAAACTAATACAAGCTGCTCATAAGGTTGTATTTAGGAGAAGAAAAATTCAGGAAAAGGGGGAAACTTCATCAAGAACTCATACACAGCAGCAATCTCCGCCATCTAATTCTGGTATGAGTAGTATTAACCCTGGTTTACTCGAGTCTTCGAGTGAGGAGAATTTTTGAGGCTTTGTAGGTGACCTAGCCTGGTTTCCTCCTTCTTATAGCTACCCCCAACTGGTTCCGAATTAGAGCCCTTCCTCATCACTGCCCTACTTACACACACCCCAAATGAGTCAATATTTAGCCCCTAATCACGGGGTTACGGGTTCCAACCCTATTGAGACCCCATACCTTGGAGCTCCTCCTCCAATAACTGAAAGCATACCACTTCCAAATCCTCGAGAAGGAGCAAGTCAACCTAATGATGACAAAGATTGGAGTGTAGAAGATCTTTTCTCGCTTCTTTCTGATTCTCCGGTTTAGGTTAGTAGTACGGTAAACTTTTCTTAATGTATTAATAAAAAGTTGTAGTAATGAATTAAATATATTGACGTGTTAATATAATTTTAATAATTTCATCGATTCAATATGATATTCATGTTGTTCCCTTAATTTTGTATTCCTCCCCCACTTGGACTAAAGTCCAAGTCTGTTTATTCGATTTATAATTTTTTTACGAGCCCTTACTCTCAAACAAAAACCAAGCCCACTCTGCTCAGCCAACAACTTGCATCAGGGGCAAACACCATCTCAATAAACATGTTTCGATAATGTAAAGACGTTTACATCAACCACCATATGTTACTCATCCGCTTGCGACCCTAGTCAACACCTCTATCGTCAGTTACCTCAATCACGAGTAAGTGATCCAGACTCTCAACCCACACGACCTGATCAATCACTCAAGCAAGATCAATACAAGGGTAGGTAGCCCCACTATTACACAGCACTAGGCATGTACAGAGTCGACTCAAAAATACCCGCTATCATCTCAGGCGCCGCTTGCACCTCTTTGACCGTGAGTTGGAAAACTCACCCTTGCATCCTCTAGTCCCTGTCTGACTTGTGCGCCCATTAGTTGCATGAAAAATAGCTACCACAATAGCACTTTGACATTCTCCCTTTCAACAGTGTTTAAGCTCAGTAATCAACTTAAGCATGATCGGTCCAACCAAACTGGTATGATCACATCTTAATTGTTCCTACTGAACCTCACAATCAACATTCAACAATCGAATGGATAAAGGTTTACCACATTACACTAGCATTTAAGTCAACTATGCTAGACACTCACATACTCAGCTCCTTGGATCCTTCGTGACGAACTCCCGACTCAAACGCAGATCCTGTGCTTTCGATAGTAGGAGCTCTACTACTACCTTCCACACCTATCCATGTTCGTTCCAAGACCCGTCTCGAAATATCCAATTCGCTTCTCACCGATAATTTTAACACATATGCCCTTACAAGGCATATGTCAACCCTTCTAGGAATACTTGGAATCCCACCCCCACCCTGCTATTCTAACTAAGACGGAACTTCCTCCAGTGATGACAGATTGTTTCGCGAACGTAGTTGTATACAATATCGAACTAAACAGTCTTTCAAATAAGCGAATCTTCCCTAAGGCAACAACCAAACAAGGAACATGCAATAAGGTCAACTCACACATTCTATGACTATTCAGTCCATATTGTATACAACTTAGTGGAAATCTCTAAGCAACCTATCGGCACTAGCATACAGTTCTATTAGCAAATAGCAGATAATAATACAACAATGTGTGATCTCTACCAGGCATTTCAGCAAACATATACCATATGTTTTTTTTAACATCCACAATATAAAATACTTAACCCTTTTCTCATACTGGCGTTGGCTGGCGGTACACACTGTGTCTTCAGTTCACCCTTCATAAAACATCTTTCTTTAGTAAAAATGTTTTAAGAAAACTCTTAAGCCTCAACTTGAGTCCAGAACTCACTAAGTGAGCCTGATTCTCTCAAGCTGTGCTCTGATACCAACTTGTAACATCCCAAAATTTTAGGGTAAATTTAAAAAATTTTAAACGAAAACTTCAATATAAGAAAAGCCACTTAATTAATTTTCATAAAATTCCATAACTTATAAGTTTAATGAAAACACCCCAGGATTAACAGAAGTTAACGAAATCTCAATATAGCGGAATATTAATTCAAAAACAGTCCTCCAACGGAGCTTAGTGAGTTCCTCAAAATACCATACGATCCATCACATAACATACAACACACAATAACCATTCATATGTCTGTGAGACTCACGGGCTATCCCTGTTCTGCCTGAAGACTCACGGGCAGTTTCCGTTCTGTCTTATCGCTCGCAGGCTTTTCCCGTTCCGTCTAATGACTCGCAGGCTATTCCCGTTCCGCCTATTGGCTCGCGGGCTATCCCGTTCCGTCCACAAACAATCATTATCATAGCAATAATTCATACAATTATCATAACATGTAAGATCACCTTAGTCTAACATATCTTCCTTCCTACGCATGCAATATCACCTATAGTATAGTGAGAAGACTCACCTGATTGTAGTTGACTATATCGTTTATCTTTCTCTCCTTTGTATTTCCTTTCAACTTTAACTGTTAACATAATAATAAATCTATCATTTCTTAATCCTTAACTATATTATAGTCGCATCATTAAACCCTTCAATAATTCCAATATGATACTCCATGATTTATCAAGTAAAGAACGGCCAGGTAGAAGATTAGATGGGGTGGCAGGATCCTTTCAGCATTTTAGCCTTTCGGAAAATCCAACAACCAGATCCCAAGTAATCGGCCTAGGCACCGTCCTCGTAAGTAAATCAATCAGTATTATTTTCAGAATTACGAATTGTTATAACGACGTTTTTAAGGTTTTTATTTACTATTGTTGGAAATGAATATGTTATACTTATTACATATTCTACTTCTTAATACAAAAATTATTTTACAATACCTAATTAAGCCATAGAAAGGTTTGTAGTTACCTTATGACCATTCGTCGGAATCTATAACTCCTTCGTTAGGCTTTCGAGCTTCTTCCGCTCACTTGCTTACTCTCTAGTGCTTAGAAACCTCTATATATTGGATTGAGATTTGTTGGTGTGGTTTATGAGATGTTTTGGGGGGTATTTATACTTGAATTCTTGAATAAAAAATGGCATGACACTTTTGACAAAAGATTTTAATAATATAATTTTGTTGAAGTTAAAGGCCTTCTAGAATCAGTCTGTTCAAGACTGGTTTAGCCGATCTTAAACCCATTAAATTCACGTTTTTATTTGATATTCAGAAAATTCATCTCAATACCTTTCCAGGGATGTATGGTATGTATTTATACGATTTTTCTATGATTTATTATGATTTTTTGAAAACAGACTATCTAATCTGTCAATTCCGAACTAATCAGTAAAGATTGCATTTTTTACCATCGATAATGTCATTTTCAAGCTTACTATTATTTTTGGTAATTGTACTAGACTCAATTTGTAAACTTTTTGCACTGGTTTGAGGTCCAAACGATTTTTCTAGAATTAATTATGATTTTTCTAAAAACGACACAAAATGCTGATTTTCATATGAAATTGTAACTAAAGTTTTTCTTAGCTTTATAATTACCAATGACCATATAATTCCTAACACTCTTATTTTAAGTATATGTTATAATCAGGATACGGGTCTTACAGTTTTCAACTCAAAACAGTATGTGCGATCTCAAGAATCGAAGTGTAGAAAGGGGAGTACGGAACTTAAACATAATTATGAGATAAGATGAACCATATCTAAACAAATATAGTTGGTATAAATTTCTGTTCCATAGCTTGATAATCCACCTCAAGTAATCGATAATAGTCCTAAAATTAGTCAAACAACATATAATTTAACAAAAGATCAAGGGACCTGATAGAATGAAGCGGAATTAAATAACGAATAAAATAAAAGGGCAATTGCAGAAATAATGAAGAAAATTTTACCTTGTGCTTAGAAATTAAATAAAAGATAGCTACGTACCTGCAACAGATGATGGAAACGGAGAAATCGACATCATTTTCCTATTTGTTTTGTACCTCAAGTATTCAATAATAGTCATAAAATTAGTCAAACAACATATAATTTAACAAATGATCAAGAGACCTGATAGAATGAAGCGGAATTTCATAACCAATAAATTAAAAAGGGCGAAAATTGCAGAAATAATGAAGAAAAGTTTACCTTGGGCTTAGAAATTAAATAAAAGATAGCTATGCACCTGCAGATGATGGAAACAGAGAAATCGATGGAGACCAAGGTGTCCTCGCTAGCATGGGAAGAACATGGTAGGGAGGAGGTTGAACGGGTCAAACGATTTCTAAAATTAATGAAACAAATCTAAAGCAGACCACTCAAAAGGTTCAATCGAAAATGGAAGCAAGAAAGAAGTGAGCAAAATTTACCTGGATGGTTGATGGAGGCGGTTTAATGGAGGTGGTAGAGATATGTTGACAATGATGAAATTAAACGAAACCTGATGGGAAAATTTCCAATGAAACCAACAAATAAATATCAGCAATTGTAACGAAATTCAAACTTGGGAAACCTAATCGACCGACCAAAAAACAAAAGAGGGAAGAAAAGAATAGCAAAATTGGTACGGACATCGACCGATTAGGTTTTGAATGATTGATCAATGCAGAAGTTTTTGAAATCCATATAAAAAGACCTTGAAAATCACATCAGAAGGTGGCGCGATGAGGACAAAGAGACGGTGACTCACCCAAGCAAAGCAGGTAGGGAAAATGGTGAAGCAGGCAGTGAAACACCAAGAACTCGAAAAATGGCGGCAGATGCTATTGGTCGATCATGAGGCAAAACGAAGTGCAAATTGCTGGGTTTTCGGCCTTGCTCATTTACGTATAGGTAAATGATATATATATATATATATATATATATATATATATATATATATATATATATATATATATATATATATATATATATATATATATATATATATATATATATATATATATAGGGTTTGGATCATGGAGGAACCTCTAAAATGCTGAGAATCTAAGAACCCATTAAAAAAGCCCACTAAACTCAAACACGCGTCCAACACCCGGAAGTCCAGATCATTAAAGACGCAAGGTTAAAATCGTCATTTCAATTTCATATCCGGAACGCTAGGGTTTATACACGTTGATGATCAGTGGCGAAAAAGACGACACGAATCCTCTGAAATTTCAATTCATACTCAAATATTTGATTCGATTCCCTGATCTATTCCCTAACTTTTTTCTCTCAAACACAAGCTTTTTCTACGCTTAAAATCTCCGATATTGTCTAAATCTTCAAAGAAACGTTGAGTTTACGATTTTTGGTGTCTGTCAACATAAGAAATTGGCGAAATCTTTGTTCGAATTCAACACACTTAGCACAGATTCTTCAAATCGAGGTATATTTCTGTACTATAATCCTTTTATTTACATAATATTTTTAAACATTCATACAAAACTTTGATTTTACGATTTTTGGTGTCTGTCAACATAAGATTTTGGGGTTTTCAGTAACTGTTTTACATACGTGATATACTCAAATGTTGGAATTCTTAATGAGTTGTTATATTAGCTTTACGTGATATACTCAAATGAACAGATCTAGCTTTTTCTCCGCTTAAAATCTTCGATTCTCTCTAATTCTTCAAAGAAACGTTTAGTTTCAAAGAAACCCTAACTATTTCTCATATAAATTGTCTAAATCCTTGTTCGAATTCAAGAGACTTAGCACAGATCCTTCAAATAGATGTATATTTTTGTACTATAATCTCCGATTCTAGGATTTTTGGTGTCTGTCAACATATGATTTTGGGGTTAATGATTTGTTATATTAGCTTTTAGCCACCGATTATTTGAGAGTTTATTTTTCAGTTACAGTAAAATATGAATGGTATGTATAAAAACTTAAATGAACAGATTTCCCAAAAACATATGAACACAGGTTACAAAATATGACATGTTTATTAATAACTGTTATTTCGATTGTTACAGGTTACATAAAGTTTCTTTTTTCAAAAAATGACGAGAAAAAAAAGTGAAAGGCTTCTGAAAAAAAGCTTAAGGAGGTTCAAAAACGATAAAGATGATCCGGTCTTAGTAGAAGATGATGATACTTCTGATACACAAGAAGAAGAAACTCAGAAAAGCCATGAGAACAAAGATACACCAGAAACTGAAGACTCTGAACCCAAAACACAAGAATGTAAGGACCAAAACTGTAATTCACTTGAAAAATATCTAATCAGAAGGACCAAAACATATACATATAAATATGCATATGCATATTTATATGCATATATTTGATTGTCTTTACACATATTCATTGATCTATTTTTTTCCTTTATACAAGATTTTTAAAAATAGGATATGCATATGAAATACAAAAATCAATCTTTACAACATGCATATGCATATCAATATAAATATTCTTTGTACTGACATTGCTATGTATATCAACATACAGATACTCCCAACATGCTTATGCATAATACATATAAAATATTGAAAAATATTTAAATTACAGTTTTCATCCATGTGTTTTAAATTTAGATTAAATCACAAGGACCAAAACTGTAATTAACTTGAAATAAATTTGTATCAACATGTATATTTTTTTTTAATTTAAAAATATGTAATCAGAAGGACCAAAACTCTAATTTACTTTAAAAATAGAGTAAACTACAGTTTTGATCCTTGTGTTTTACATTAACTTACATTTTTTCTCCTTTATACAAGATTTTTTTACTTTGAAAAATATGTAAGCACAAGGACGGAAACTGTAATTTACTTTAAAAATATGTAATTACAAGGACCGAAACATATGCATATAAATATGCATATGCATATGCATAAATATGCATACACATATTTATATGCATATATTTCATTATCTATACATATATTCAGTTGTGGTCCTGTAGACCTTCTTGTTTAAATTAATTTACAATTTTGGTCCTAATCTTATAAACTATAATTTGTGATCACTGTGTTTATATTAATTTACATTTATTCTCCTTTTTACAATATTTTTTTCTTTAAAAATATTTAATCACAAGGACTGCAACTCTAATTAATTTAAAAATATGTGATCACAGGGACTAAAATATATGCATATAAATATGCATATGAATATGCATAAATATGCATATGCATATTTAAATGCATATATATTTGTTTATATATACACATATTCACTTGTGCTCTTTGTGGTCCTTGTGGTTAAAATTAATTTACAATTTTGGTCCTAATGTGATATTTTTAAAAACAGTCATTTAATCTATAAAATATTTATCTATGTATAAGTATTCTGATATATGTTTTGAAAATATATTGTAGGGTCCAAAACAACAAAGACAACTATTATATCAAAAGAAAAAAACAAGAAAATCAAAAAGAAAAATAGATTCGAAGAAACAGAAGATTGTTTTAGAAGAAACTAAACAAAGACTTGAAAAAAAATCAGATGACATTATTCATACAAGGACAACACCAACACAATTTTTAAGTGTAATTGAAAAATTAAACAAAAAACAAAAAGAAATAGTAACAATTATAGGTTTTGGTTCTCTATTAGATATGAAACTGGATGTTATACCATCAAAACTAGGGTATAATCTAGTTGATATTTTTGATGATGAAAAACTTTTGCTTAAAACATCCGAGGGTGTCATAAAAATTAGTATAGATTTAATATACGATTTATTGAGAATTCCAAAAGGAGATGTAAATTTAGAAGATTTGGAAGAACACCCTGATGCACATCCAGTACTTCAAAAGTTCCAGAAACAATTCAAAGATTTCAAAAAAATAAGCAAAAAGATGTTGCAGAGAAGATAATGAGCACAGGAGATCATGGAATTTTATTCAAATTAAATTTTATTGTTTTATTCACAAATAGTCTTTGAAAATCTCAAAAAAGCGGGATTTGCCTAACAAAAGTTGTTAACAAATTAGTTGGAAAAGTTGACATTTCAAAAGTCAACTGGTGCAAATTTGTTTTGGAGCCTTTGAGAGGGTCGAAAAAGTATTGGAAGAGAAAAAATGATAACAGTTTTTATGCTGGACCGGTAGCAGTTTTACTTGTAAGTATTTTTAAATCTATTAAACTGTTTTAATCTATTGAAAATAATTAAAAAAAATTATTTTGGTGCAGCTTGCTTATATTCAAACAGTAACATCAGCACACGATGGATCTAACAAAACAAATCTGAAAAAAAGTTCCAGCAATAAACTTCTGGAACAAAGATGAGATGAAAAGAAAAAAAATTTATGAACCAGTAAACGTGAAGAAAGTGGAGAGAAGGTAAATTGGAAGAAGAAGAGATTCCTTCAACAAAAAAACATAAATTGGAACCAACTGTTGAGATATATTTATATTCATATACATACAGCTTTACAAATTTTAAAATTTATTTTAATATATGTTTTTTTCTTTCAAAGGTGAAGAAAGGAAAAGAAGATAATTTGGAAGAACAAGAGATCCCAACAAAAAAGCGTAAATTAGAACCTACAATTGAGGTATATATGTATATTCATATTAATATGCATATTTTACTGTACAGATTAAAAAATATGTATATTTAATAAGTATATGGAAACATATTTTTATTTATATGCATATTGTTATTTATATGCATATGCACATGCATTTTATTAACATATATATATATATATATATATATATATATATATATATATATATATATATATATATATATATATATATATATATATATATATATATATATATATGCATATATAAATGCATATAAATTTATACATTTGCATTTTCTATAAATCGAAAATGGGGTTATACATCTCTTATAATCAATATTTGTTGGGTTTCAAAGATTGAGCTAAATTTTAATATTTATTTTAATATATCTTTTTTTCATGCAATAATGATATGTTTTAATATTTCATGACTAAGTGTTATTTGAGTGGGCTACAATTTGTATGAAAACCTATGTTGGAATGAATATATCTTATTTAAAAATTAAAGTGATATCTGAATGCAGGAAATTTATGATTGTTTTTTATGATGACATATTAATTTGAATAAAAAGGAAGCAAACTTCATGATGTGATTAAGAAGCCCAAAACCAAAAGGCATGTTATTTTGTTAGGAAATCTTAAAAGTATTGTTTTATCATTTATACTTATATATTATGATGCCTTTTGGTTTTGAGTTTCTTAAACATGTTATGATATTTGTTTCCTTTTTATTATTATTATGTCCGTAGAAAACAATTATATAATAATCTAATTCAGATGTCTCTTCATAAATTTTTAAATATTTTTGATGTATCTAATTCAACTAGGTTTTCATACAAGTTGTAACTCACTCACATATCACTTACATCATGAGTGTTTAGATATATTATTTAAGCATGGTATGAAAAATATATTAAAAGAAATGTTAAAATTGCATCTTTTATTTGAAAACTGATAGGTATTGATTTAAACAAATGATAACCCCATTTTCTATTTATCAGAATGTAAATACCAAGTAGATTCTTCTGTCTACAAATACATCTATACATATATACTCTTTAACAAAAATATTTACAACATGCATATGTATAAAAATATGCATATGTATATAGATGGTCTTTTGTACAGATCTTGTTATATATATCAACATTCATGTGCATATCTACATAAATATGCATATAACAAATTATGTACATATAACTTGTATACCCATATGGATATGTATATGTATATGATCTGTATATGCATACATATATGCATATAAATATGCATATTTATATACATATGTATATGCATACATGTATATATATAATTAGCCTGTGCATTTTGACAAATAGTTATTAAAAATTAATATATACATTTGCATTTTCCATATAGATATGTATATGTATATGATCTGTATATGCATACATATATGCATATAAATTTATATATATGAATATTTACATGCATATGTATGTGCATATAAATATGCATATTTATATACATATGTATATGCATACATGTATATATATAATTATTTGTATGCATATATTTGATTATAGATATGCATTTAAATGTATATCTATATAATATTTTTAAAAACTGTAATTTATTATACAGATGCACATTCAAATACATATATGAATAACTTTCTTTTATGTACAAAACATTTATAGTAAAAAATTGAAGGCATTAGCATAAAGATTTCAAGAATACGCGAATGGAAAACAGATGTAGGAATTATGCTAAGTTACTGTTTGGAAAACCACCCAAACAGAAACGAATTCAATAATCTCAAAAAGGAATTTGATGAATTATTTGAAGTTAAGAAAAAAACTGGTGATGTTAAAGAATTTGAAAAAGAAGACATTGAAGAAAAACAAGATGAAGTGGATGAAGAAAAAGAAAAAGATAAAGTTGATGAAGAAAAAGAAAAAGAAAAAGAAGGTGAAAAAGAAGGTGTTGAAGTAGATGAAGAATTTCAAAATTTTGAAGAAGATGAAGTACTTGAAGAACGTGAGCACATTGCTGAAAAAGATGAAAGAAATGTTCCTGAAGTTGAAGACAATATTGAACAAAATGCTGAAAAAAATGTTGAAGAGAGTATTGAAGAAATTGAAAAAAAATTTGAAGTTGAAGAAGTTGAAGAAACATTGAAAGACCCTGCATCAGAAGTTGATTTTCAAACACCTAAAAAGCAAATCATTGAGTTTGAAGAAACTTCACCAATATCTCCGTACTTGTTGCAGGTAATACAAGATATTGAAAACACCTATTTACATAGTGACAACGATAACAAAAAAACAATTGATCATGATATTCCTAATTTTGATCTGGGAATATCCCAGGAATTTCCGACTTTTGTTGTTCAAAAACAACATACTAAAGAGAAAGGTGATGCTATTGATCCAATGCCGTTGTCTATATCAATTGAAGATCCACACAAAAGACAACCAAAAGCATCAGCGTACCTCTGCTCACCATACAAAAAACGAGAAGTTGTAATTGGTGAAGAATACTCAACAATTGAAATTAAAGTGACGGATCGTGTATTTGCTCTTTTTGGGGATACAAAGTAAGATTATCTGTATAAGAAAAATACTATTATACAAATTTAAATTTCTAATGAATATTTAATTTTTCAGGTTTCCCATTTTCAAAACCGAAAATGGGAACTTTACTACTAGAACTGTTCTGGAGAGTTTCATACCTGAAACTTGGGTTGCAGCAGATTGTATTAATGCTTGGGCAATGGTATTGAATTATGGAGAAAAATGGAAAGCACCAAGCTCACCATCAAGATTTTTCTTTAATATTAGAATATTTGTAAGAAAACATATATCTATACATCTATATAATTATTTGTTCATCAATATATTCATACATATATATATATATATATATATATATATATATATATATATATATATATATATATATATATATATATATATATATATATATATATATATATATATATATATATATATATATATATATATATGTGAATATGTAGATCTAAAATGTGATATACATCTATATCAATATTTGGTAATCAATATATTCTTATATATACATATGCATTTCTAAAATATTGATATTCATATTTTCTGTATTTGCATTTGTATATGTATATGATATGTATATGCATATACATATGCATTTCTAAAAGCTGGATATGAATATTTTGTGTATACGCATATGTATATACATATGATATGCATACGCATATCCATATGCATATGTCTATCCATATTTGCTAACTGGTATAGTCATATGAATATGTATAGGCATATGATCTGTATATGCATATGTATATGCATATGATATACATATGAATAATCATATGCATATGTCTATGCATATTAACTTGTGTACTTATATGAATATGTATATGCATATAAATTTTTTTATTTTTCTGTTTTGTCTCGTTTCTGTGAACTGATCTACAGCAATGTATTTAATTTGTGTTTTTCATTTATTATTCTTTTCAATATGTGACTTAGTTTAATCTTTTAATTTATATATTTTCTACAAATTAAAAGATTCAGCTGGTTTACAAATTGAACAGAATGACCAATGAAAAACATAAAGGAAGTAGGTTGCTCCAGGTTGGTTGACAAAAGAGAAACAGAAAACAAAATAATTATTTAATAATGTGTATATTCATATGCATATGTATATAAACATTCATATGTATATGCGTACGTGTATATACCTACATATATATAGATTTTATTTTTTTATTTTTTATCTTTTATGTCAATTGAGGTATCACTCTTATTTACAGTAGATATAGATCGCTCACCTTTAATCTATTCAATGATCTTGAGTTTCATGATATTTCCTACATAGTTTGTAGAAAATCATGTTTCTGTATGATAGCATACACTGTTTACTATCTTCAAAATATTTAGCGAATATTTATGGAATTCAAGATAAATAATATGATGAAGGCGAGTAATCTATATCTACTGAAAATAAGAGTAATATTTCAAATGATTTTCTATGTTTTCTACCAATGAAAAATTATATGTATATATGCATATTTTTATGAACATGAATATATGCATATCCATATTTATTTATATGTATGATACTTACATTAATAAAAATTTTGTTTGCATTTTATTTATATTTAGACCGAGCAAATGTTGAAATCAAATGCCGAAAATGTTGATCTTTATCTAGAGTTCACAAGTAACTTACATGAATATGTCAGTAACACAGATGCTGGAAATTTAAGATACATTGATTTGGTATGTACTTTCCTTTTGAATTACTTAGTGTTTTTTTATACACATTACCTAATTTTTGAAATATATGAACAGGTATTTTTTTCCTGTGCTTAGAAATAACCACTACTATGTAGTGGTTATTGATACCACAATTCCATCTATAGTAGTTTTGGATAACATGAAGGACCATCCTGAAGAATTCTATGATGATGTACCAAAAAAAATTGTAAGATTTTCATAATTATTACTTTTTATTAAATTTATAACATTTTATTTATATAATAAAATTTAAATTTAATTTCTTTATTGCAGGCTTGTTTTTACTATCGTTATTTGTTCGACATTCTACATCCAAAAGCGTCTAAGTTGAAGAAAAAAGAACCCAAATATGTGAAGATGAAATGCCAGACAAATCTTAATGAGAATGACTGTGCAATTTTTGTTATGAGACATATGGAAACATTCATGGGTGGACAGCCTTCCAAATACAATTGTAATCTATCATATGAGTCTGATGCACAGCAAAAAGAATTGTGGGAGCTACGGAAGAAGTATTTAGCAAAAATACTACTTTGTGATTTGAATGTCAACAAACATGTGGTTATACAAGAAGCTAATGAATTTTCAAAGTTGCCTAAAGAAAGAAGAGAACATATCAAATATGAAGCTTGGCTTAGAAGAGAAGATAGGATGAAAGAGATGTGAAAGTCTTGAATTTTATGTTTGAAAATGTGAACATTATATTGGTCTTGTAAACTTACATATTCAGCCAACGTTTTACTGACACTATGTATGGTAGATGTGAAAGTCTTGAATATTATGATTGAATCTAATTGGATGCCATCTGTTATTCTATGATAAATTACCTGTATGTCCATATGCATATGCATATGCATATATGAATGTATATGCAAATTTGTAAAGTTAGTCAAAATGTTGTCTGTGTATGTAAATTTTTAAGAATGAAGTAAAATTATTTCCTGGTGAAGGAGGGAATAGAAGTGCGGTCACCAACTTTTTGCTAATTTTGAGTTTTTTTTAATAAAAAACATGGTGAGTGAATTGGTCAAAGGTGCACATGTGATGCTTTAACTTTTTCTCTGAAGCCATAAATTTTTTGAGATGCGTTCACGAACTTTTTGATAATTTTGGTTCTTTTTAACATTCTTTTTTATCGCATTATTTGTTTCACATTCTACATCCACACCTCTTTTCAAATCGTGAGTGGATCAGTCAAACTAGCATGTGCGCATGCTTCCACTTTTCTCTCTGAAGCATAACTTTTTTTGTGATGGGGTAACTTTTTCTTTGAAGCCTTGACTTTTTCATCTATAAAATCTTTCATTCTCTCAAATTTTTCAAAGAAACAAATTCAAATAAACCTTAACTTTCTCTTGCATAAATTGTCAAATCTTTGTTCGATTCATACAAATCCTTAAAATCAAGGTATATTTCTTATTTACAAAATATGTTAAACATTCATACAAATTTTTTATTCTACAATTTTTGGGTTTTGGGAAACTGTTTTACATATGAATATGTTCTTCAAAAGCGATTCATCAAAAACTCTTTCTATTTTTTTAAGGATTAATAAATTTAACAGAAATCTTTGATTTTCCAAAAAAACTACAACAACAAAAGTTTTATTATTTAATGGTTAGATTTTGTAGGGCCTGATTGACATTTTTTTCCAATATAGTGTTCCTAAATATTTGATGCTTTTGCAGGAGTAAATGGCAGACAATGTTCAGAAAGGTGCTAAGGTGGAGGTTATGGGTGTAGATCCTGGTTTTGAAAACTCTTACTACACAGCTAAATGCCTTGAAATTTATGAAGAGTCATGCCAGGTTAGATATGAAACTCTTTATGATAATGAAAACAAAAAATTGATTGAGCAGGTACCTTTGTCAAGGGTTCGTCCGTTTCCTCCACATTATAAGTTCGGTGAATTTTTTGAGCAAGATATTGTAGATGCGTATGCACGTGGAGGTTGGTGGAAAGGCAGGGTCATACGAAAAAATAACAGAGGCCATTACATTGTCAAATTTGATAATGAAGAAGAACTTACCTTACCAAAGGCGCTTATTAGGGTTCATCAAACCTGGAATCCTTTTAGTAATGAAACATGGTAGTACCATAAAATCATGGATTATGGTTGGCCATATGCAAGCAGAGATGGTGGTAGTGGTTCAAGCAGTCGTGGAGCAGGTGGTACTTAAGCACATGCAGCGGGCGTTAGTGGTATAGGAATTAAGGAAAATTGGTTTGAAGGGTCATATTTTTGTTAACTGTTTGTCTTTTGAATCTATGTTTAAAATTTTCATGTTTCGGATTTTATAGCTGTTTATGTTTAAACTATGACTACTTTGTGATTTTATTAACAGTTTGTAAATCCTTAAAAATTTAAGTACTAATTTCTGAAAAGTAAGAACAAAATTAACATGAACTACATATGCATATGTATATGAATATACATATGCATATGCATATGCATATGCATATGCATATGCATATATGAATGTATATGCATATTTATATACAAACAACATTTTGACTAATTTGTGATTTTATTAATAATTCGTAAATCCTTAAAAATTTTAGTTCTAATTCATTAATAGTAAGACGAAATGAATTACATTAACATGAACTGTTACATATTTATATGCATATGCATATTTATAAGAAAAACCTGCGATTATACAATACTCTGATTAACATAATGTGAAAACTCATTTTATTAACAGATGGAAATACACAATTGTTATTTTCAAATATTATAAAAAATAAAAAAACATCTATTTAAGAATGAACAAATCAACTGCTATTTTTTTGTAACAATGTTTCTTCTTTTTCTGTTTTTTTCTTCAACGCTTCTGCTTCCAACTTCTTTTTATTCAACGCTTCTGCTTCCAACTTCTTTTTTAAAGGACAATTCCTTGCATCATGTTTCTCTGATGGTAAAATCTTCTTTTTGCAGAAATTACAAAATATTGGCTCCTTTTCAACATTCTGCATCGCAATCTCCTTTTGTACCTTCAATCTTTTATTTGACCCACAACCTTTATTTTTTACATTTTCGGGGTTCAAAATCTCGATTACATCTGGTTTTTTGATGCCAAACAATGACTCAAATTGTTGACTTTTAGATCGTAAATCTTTATTTGGTGGATTGGCAACTATTTTATTCCTTATATCTCTAATTAGAAGAGACAATGATTTAACTGCTTCAGGATCATGTGCTGTCAAGCTTATACATTCTCCAAGCATGGAATATATTTCTTGGACATTCTTCTCGCACCCACTTGAACTTTCTCCAGATGAATAACTTCTTTTCAAATCTTCAGGATTGATAATATCTTTTTGCCATCTTCTTATTAAATACTTTCCGGGAATTTCTTCAATGAATCTTGACCTTAAAATGCATAATATATGCCTGCATAATAATCCAAAATGCTCGAAGACCATACAACTACACATGAACATTTCTTCTTTTTGATTTATTTATACCTGAAATAAATAGCCAAAACTAATTTAAAAAAAATAAAATAAGAGATATGATACTCCAGAAACTATATTCATATTTATATGTATATCCCAGTAAATATGCATATACATATTTATATGTATATTGGTTTAAAAATGCTTATATGCATATGCATATGTATATTTATATACATATGTATAATATTATGTGTCCCAGTAAATATGCATATACATATTTATATGCATATTGCTGTAAAATGCTTATATGCATATCAATATTACAATGTAGACATATGCATATATGTACATAAATGTATATAAAACAAATAAACCATACCTGATATTTAAATTTTTTATTTGTAATGGAATTGTCATTGTTTGCTCGCCGAAATACAAAAGACCTTCGCCCTTTTGTTATTTCACCAAACGGATTTTCAATCACAGTACATATTTCATTTCCATTTGTTGTGATAATAACACCAGGAGCAGGTGCACAAGTCCACACCGAATCGTATATTTCATCTTGGAGAACTTTGAAAACATTCAATGTGTAATGCTTAGATGCTTGCAGTTCAAATCATACAGGAGTTAATGCTTTGACTGTAGTTGACAGATTTGCCACTACTGAATTGTAATCATTTGTAACTTGTCTGTTTCTTTGTTTGTCCATAGCAGCATCAAATTTCATCACCAATACCATTAATGTTGATTTCTTATTTAAAAATTTCTGGAAGAAAACATTTTGGCTTTCTGATAAAGATGTTGTCCTCATTATGTTGGATTAGGTGTCTAAGCCATGACTAATAATTTGTATTTACCTAATTAATAGAAGAAAAGTCCATTTGGGTTGCCCTCATAGCTGGAGGTTTGGTAGAAATTTCGGTAGAGAGAAAGGTTGGTTTATTTTTATGGATTAATAAATCAATAGAAATAAAAGATATGATTTGTTAATATATTAAAGTGATAATATATTAATTAGAAACTATATTGATTGATTAATAATTAATCAGAAATTAATTGGATTGATTTCTGTGGCATTAATTAGATTAATCAGGAAGTCAGGGATTAAAGTCGTACAAATTCAATAGTTGAATTGCGGCGCGCGGCGCGCAAATGTAAAGGCCGCGACGCGCGTACGTATAATCCGGAAAATGGCTGACGGCTAGGGTTTCTTGTTTCCCTATAAATAGGGACCCCTAGACCTCATTATTTTGTGCTCATTCTATTATTCTCTCTGGAATTTTCATGACCTTCCTCTGGCTCCCTGGGTGTGAGCTCATTTGAGGCAGGACACTTGTGCTGCTTAGCTTCAAGATTAAAACTAAAGGTTAGTTTTTCTGATTTATTCTTTTAGTTAATTTTTGTTTGGCCTTTAGGAATTAGTTACATGTTCAAAGTAAGAAAACATAGATCTTTTCTAGGTTGCATGTGAACTTAGGTTATTTAGTTCATGGTTGCGGAAAACCTTTCACATTAATCCTGAAAGATTAACACCTTTGAAAAACGCAGGAATCCATCTATCACGTATTCTAAACATCTCTTTAAGCCATTTATTTTCCCCAAGATTAAATTCTTCAATAAGACGAATCCATTTCTCTTCAAAAACATCATAATCAATACACGGATTCCATACTAGATTTTGCAGCCTCTGTCTGAAATCAGTACCAAAAAATATATTTGGACAAACCTGCAATAAACAACAAAAAATACCTTTTAAATATAAATATGCATACAACTATGCATAAAGATATTATTCATATACAGATTTAGAAATACTAATAGCAACTCATATGTTTATCCATATACATACAAATATGCATACAGATCATATTCATATACAGATTTAGAAAATACTAATAGAAATTGATATGCATGTAGATATAAATATGCATATGGATACACATACAATATGCATATGATATGTATCTGTTACACCCCCAAACCACGATGGCAGAAACGTCAAAGGGTGGATGACTTCATGAACAGTATCACAACAACGTTTGTACAATAGTGATCAAAGCAAACACATCCATCATATACATAATTGTAAATGTTACAAGAGTTCAAAAGATTGTATGTTTTAAATACAATTACAATATGATATCAAAATACATAGTATGACGCCATAGCGACCCATCGTCAAAGGTTGTAGTTACCTTATCAATTTCCTGAGAATACAAGTAGTTTGAAAGAGTGTCAACATTACGTTGGTGAGTTCATAAGATTTTTTGTATGAGAAAATCCATAATCCTTTTTCCTTGTAGAAAGATAGTGTTTGAAACCAGAAAATCCAATATTTTCTTATAAATGAGTAGTAGTCTTAAAACCCAAAGACCGAAAATGTATAGGTATTTGTATACTTGAAATTAGTATTACATAGTTTTATTCTTGTATAAAACCGTGTAAATAGGTGTTTACTGGTAGTCGAATCGTAGATTTAATTCCACAAAAGTCGTATGTATAAGTAAACCGTACTTATATTTATATCTTTGATAAAACATAGTTTTAATTCCCATAGAATCAGTGTGTATAAGTAAAACCATACTTATATTTGTAACTTGTTAAAATGTAGTTTTAATACCATAAAACTTGTATGAGGAATCTCTTTCCTTGTAAAATGTAGTATTGTAATCCAAGAAAATCCAATATTTTCTTATGAATGTATCCAAGTCCTTAAAACCCATGGACTAAAATGTATAGCATAGTTTGTAGTATAAAGCCATTGAAAATGTATATTTCCACGTAAACAATTTAATAAGTTGATTTCCCATGCGAGACGTCCTATAACCATACTGTGACCATGTAGGTCTGCTTTGACGTTCTTCAGGCGTCGGACTGTTATGACATTTGTCACCTCAGACCCGTCGGTCTAGCTGTAGCTAGCAGCTCAGGTGCGGGGTTGTCAATCCCGTATAGATCTATACACAAATATCACGTTCTCTTACCGAGACTCTGGTTATAAATTTCAGGACTTATAGTATGTACTTAAATAAGCACTGTGAAGACCCGTCTCACAAAAATGTATGTATCAATCAACTTGTTAAAGTTTGTATATGAAAAACCTTTGTATTTGTCCATTATCATTTTTCCCATGATAATATAGTAATGTATAATAATTATATATTTTATATAATTATTTGTCTTCTTAAAACGTCATAGTAACATTTGTATCAACAAACTATTCCTATAATAGTTTATTTTTAGTATTCCTTTGTGAAAAGCATATATTTACAAATATATGTGAAATAACTTATTTAGATGGTTATAAAGAACTTCTTTTAAGATATATTCTCCACAATAGTGGTGTAATAAATTGGTTATACCCTTTATTAATTCCAATATAATATTTCATGACTATCAAATAAAGAACGGCCAGGTAGAAGATCAAATGGGGAGGCAGGACCCTTTCAGCGTATAAGCCTTTCGGAAATCCAACAACCTAGCCCAAATGATCGGCCTAGACACCGCCCTCGTAAGTAGATCATTCAATATTATTTTTGGAATTTTAATTGAATTGCTTAATGATATTTACAAAATTCGCATTTCGTTTATTATTGTTATAAATGAGTATAAATAACTATTTTTATAGTATAACTTGTATTCTCCCCCTTAAAAACTTGATTAAATATAAAAAGAAGGGGTATGAACTCACCTCAATGTCGACTATGATCTTATCGCCAACTGTTGTTAGATCGCCCGACTCTTCGTGCTTCTAACTCGAACTCACTATATTTATAACTGAAATAGCTACTTCTAACGCTCATTCTTCGTATATTTCTATATATATCAAAGAATCTTCTAACAATACTATCTAATGATATAGAGATCGAGATATGAGTTTTGAAAAATGAGAGGATTTGAGCCTCTATTTATAGTAGGTTTATTTTCGTATTGCGGCCCTCAAGATACAGATATATGACTTTTATGGCTTTTAGAATTTGATTATGACAAAATATACACTTAAAATACTCTTTAAATAGATTAATTAGTTTTTTTTATATAAAACGAATGATTTTTGTTTATAAAACTATAATCTACAAAAATCGTAGTTTAAAAATATCAACTTTTTAAATAAAAGTCTTTAACGAATTAACGAGAGGGTATAAATTGTAAGTTTGATAAAAATATAGGGTTTAAATGTAAATACAATTTCATTTTAATGAAAAAGAAAATATTAAATATAAAACTAATATTAATAATATTGAATTTTGACGTCAGGTTATTCGTACCGACAATATCGTTTTGACCGTAAATTTTTCGTTTTATAAAACGACATAATATTTTTGATAAATTAAATAATACGTATTGAATACGTAAGGGTCGAAACGAAAATACGAGTTCTTTGGGGTAAAATATGTAAAATTGAATAAATAATGAAGTGGGACCCGCTTTATATTATAATAATCATTAAAATCATCAATTTTCAATCTCCACCGATTCGGCGGAGAGATTGTCAAAATATTTATTTATTATATATTTTATAAATATATTATAATAATTAAACGTCGCTTTCAGGTTAAATTATATGTTTTTATCATAACTTTTTATATGTAACATTTGGTAAAAATATAAATATATATTCGGAACCGTCGTATTTTTGTCTACGTTTTGATATAAAATTTGTAATATTCGGACAAGTTTTAAATTTTACCGTTCACTATTCGCGTTGGATACTATTCACGACGTAAAAATTTTTTTTTGTTTTTTTTTATATTAAAAACATCTAGCTCAGTAGGGTTTGTTCGTATAGTTGATTTGAATTAGCATATGTAATATTATAATATCCAATAATACATCTTATAGATTATGAAATTTACATTTCATATATTGACCTAATGTACGCTCTGGTTGACTAGAGTTGACTTTCGTTGACTTAATCTGACAGTTGTCACAGTATCCATATGCATACAAATATGCATACAGATCATATTCATATAGAGATTTAGAAAATACTAATAGCAATTCATATGCATATGCATATTAGATGTATATCCATATGCATACAAATATTCGTACAGATCATATTCATATACAGATTTAGAAATACTAATAGCAATTCATATGCATATGCATATTATATGTATATCAATATGCATACAAATATGCGTATAGATCATATTAATATACAAATTTACAAATACTAATAGCAATTCATATAAATACAGATCATATGCATATTGTATGGATATCCTTATGCATATTTATATCTATATGATATCTATGAATACACAGATTAGCAAAAATAATGTTGTATTTTCAAATAACATATAATGCATGTTCTGATATATTTTTTACAGAAAATACAAAAATAATTAAAATTACCTTATCTGTTAACTTTTTTCCAATATGCCACATACAAAGACGATGAATTGATTCCGTAAATACAGCTTTCATAGCTTTGGCAAGTGCAGCATCTTGGTCTATGACTACAATCTTTGGTTGTTTACCAAATGCACTAAGAAAACATTTCAAAAGCCATATGTATAGATCAGCCGTCTCATTTCCAAGTAAAGCAGCACCAAACGTCACAGATTTCTTATGATTGTCAATCCCGGTGAATGGAACAAAAATCATGTTATATCTGTTAAAAATTAAACAATAAAAGATGAAACATAAGAAGCTTGAAAGATAAATATGCATTAAATATAAAGAAAACATAACAAATAACTTACTTGTTTGTTCGAAAAGTGGCATCAAATGATATAACATCAGAAAATTCCATGTAATTCCTTTTTGCAATTCCATCAGCCCAAAAACATCCAAGAAGATGATTATCTTTACAAATGTACTCGAATGAAAATTGCGGGAGAAATTTTTTACGCTCCATCATCAAATTCATCAACATATTTGCATCACTATTGCCTATAAAACAACTTAAATCTCTTGACCAGTTCTTATAATCCACATATGTAGGTCCTTGATTCTCATATCCACCCTTCAATCCAGTCATTATAGTATGAGTTTTTGATGCACCGATATTATTTATACCCAAGTTGTATAAAGCACTTTGATCATAATAGTCCAACTTTCGTTTATCTTTTGACATGTGCACGGTATCATTTGTGTACAATTCATGATTATGTGTATCAATGAATTTGCTTACAAAAAATCTTCCACTTTGCTCGATTTTCTTAAAACAAATCAATGCTTCGCAATTTGTCCTTTTACTTACTGTCTTCCGATTTTGAACACCATTATCACCATTTAATGTGTCTAATGTACGCTTTGATGTTTGCCCTTCCCTATTACAGTACATATATTTGTATGTTATCACTCCGTTAACTCTTTTAGTAGAACCCAATTTGCAATCAAATCCACCTCTTTTTGCATAAGTTGTATACATATCAATAGCTTTTTCCAATGTGTCAAACTCCATTTTAAGAGAAGGCACCACTGATTCATCAACAATAGGGGTAAAATATGACTTTCCACCAATTTTTCTCTATGTTGCTAAGTGTATACTTTCCTTTTGTATTACCTGATTTAAAACAATAAAAAAACATTAAATTGTTACAATATATTACTTCCACAAAGAATGATATAAGGAAAACAGATAAATATGCATATTCATATGTATATTCATCAAAACAGATTTGAAAAACATACACATATGTATATATATATATATATATATATATATATATATATATATATATATATATATATATATATATATATATATATATATATATATATATATATATATATATATATATATATATATATATATATATATATATATGTCTATCCATATGCATATAAATAATATAAAAACACCATATGATATTAATATTCATATGCATATACATATGCATCCTATGTATATGCATATACATATGCATATGCATATACATATGCATATACATGGAAAATGTTACAATATACAAAGATAATTAACAAATACCTTCCAAATATGTCATATTTTCAAGTACATTATCTTCAGTTATATCACGATAATACACATCATCAACTTCAGTATTATAATTGTAACAATGAAAATCTGCAATAAACCAAAAAACAACATTAACAATAATTAAGTAATAACATATGCATACATACAAAAAAGCTATATTACCAGTAAAATTGCTATCTTCAATTTCAACATCTTCATTCAAAAATTTAGGAAGCATATTTGCACTTTCAGAATCCATTGATTGAACTGATGATTCACCAATCATGGAACTACCTAAAATAGATAATTAACATCAACTTAAACAGATTCAATAATAATAATAACCAAGAACAAAAGAATCTACAAACCTGCATCATTAGGATGATATAACTCCATATCAGGTTAAAAAATAATGTCACTACAGTATATTGATACCAACTTCTGATCAATGGAACCTAAAAAAAAATTCACATTTTAGTATTACTTTCACTAATCAATTAAATACATTTCTGGATGTTAAATTACAATAAATAGACATTATAAAAAAATAGAATCTTAGCAACCTACAAAACTAAATTTGTACAGAGCAACATATAATAAAGAGACATTACATTTATAAATTTGAAGAAAACAAATTTAGACATCTGTAAGCTAAAAACATTCACATATTGGCTGATGTTTCCAGTTGTAGGAAACAAAACAAAACTTGAATAGCATAATATACGACAGTATAACACTTCATTAACAAATCAATGTTTTTCAGAATTTTTTATTATTCAAGAGATGTGATGAAACTTACTTGCTCATATCACTTGAATAACATAATACCTACCAAAGGCTATTAGGTGTTTATTTCCTCTAAGAGTTTCATCATGCAATCAAAGGAAAACTCACATAATATCACCATTTCAATGTTAAGTCAACACTCAACACAAGTAATAATGCATCAACACATTAGGCCACCTTATTGGATAAATACTAACAGAATGTTGCAACTTGTAAGCTGATGGATTTGTTATAGGTTGTTTGACTTGTTTCACCAAACTATAACATTATACTTTGAAAACATTTCTGTAATCGGATGTTATTGCTATAATTAGGTATATTTTCAAAGAAGGATGCTTCAATAAACAATTTAACGAAAGTACATTGCTATTTATTGCATTCAACCCTAACTCTTTTTGTCTTTCCAGTGGCAAAAAGGACCTCTGTCTTTGACGACCCAACAATGGAGATTCAAGAATTAACAGGTGTCATCAAACAGGACATAACTGCACTTAATGCAGCTATAATCATAAGATACATTGAAGACTAGAATAATAAGATACAGCAATTAAAAGAATTTGAAGATAGGTACCATAATTAGAAGGAACAATTCTCATCAAAATAAGAAAATGTTATTCAGATACATCGTAAAAAGACCAAATCGACAAAATATATGATCAAATCGAAAATACAACAACTTACTGTCAATTCAAGGTGCTGAACAGAAGTCGCGATCCAATGTACCTCAATCAAAAACCCTAAAAATCAACTTGATTGAGATTGCGTACAGATGGAAAACGTAAGAACTAATTCAAGACGCTGAACTGAAGTGACGATTGAATGTCCATCAATCAAAAACCCTAAAAATCAACTTGATTCAGATTGAGTACAGATGGAAAACGGAAGAACTAATTCGAAATCGATGGAAGAAGTAAATCGTAAACAATGGAAGAACTAAAGAAGGAATCTTTACATGAAAGAAGGAAACTTTACAAAGAACATCGTAACTGATTGAATGAAGACGACGGACAGAAGCTAAAATTCCGGAATTACCCTTACTAAGCGCGTCCTCAATTTAAACGGGTTCCTAGGTTCCTACGTTTTTTTGAGTTCTTAATAGAACTTTACCATATATATATATATATATATATATATATATATATATATATATATATATATATATATATATATATATATATATATATATATATATATATATATATATATATATATATATATATATATATATATATATATCTGAATGCATCCTTCGTTAATAAACATGCTTTACACTTGTCAATATGATTTTTGATACTAATATATATGCTTTACAATGTTCATTCGTTTTACATTTGTAAACACCCCTACTTTAGAATGTTGATATATCAAAATGCTAATATGCTTTACACTCGTTGATAAGTTTGATTTTACACTTGATTATTATGCATGTAAACACTTTACAACGATAGAAAAATTACCAAAAAATGCGTTCTTTAGGGTTAAACTCAGAGTACTGTATATCTACCGAAGACGGTGATACCCCTACACAGGAAAAAGAAGGTTAATTTGCTTAGTAAGAACACCATTGTTTGAATCCAAAACGGAAATCAAGAGCAAAATGGCCTGAGACATTGTTTGAATCCAAAGGTTTCAACAGGGTCTTATAGCTTGAATAGTTACCTTGAGTAGTCGCTTCCATCTCTATCTCCTTCTCTTGTTCTGCACGCATATCTTTTAGAACTGGCAATAATAGTAAATTGATCATATATTGAAGATCCTGCAGCTTCTCGTCATCATTGAAGCTTGTGTTTGTCATCTGAAGTTTTAACATTACCGACATTACCACAATACTAAGTAAGGAGAGCACGATGTAACATATGTATCAATTTGGCAATTTGTCATGAGATATTCAGGGGCTCAATAGTAATTTCACAATTTATCAAAATATATTGAAAAATATTTCATTTTCATTGTGCATTGATTCTCATTGATATAGTAAAATGTGTGATTCAGTATCATCCTTTTTTATTGTGCATTAATTCTCATAAGTCATAAAAACTCAAAAAAGAAAGAAAAGAGTAATTACCAAGGGAGATTCATTCTTGGTATTTTGATTCTTCGTTTCCTGGGACCACCCCAAACTTGGTACAGACAAAGGGGAGAGTGGAGTGGGAGATTTAGAAACTGAATCTTGTTTCTTGGACCAACTTTCTGCACACTCATATATGTACTCTTTTTTTTGGTTATGTACTGATTTTAAAACTTTCAAAGATAACTGACACCTTTGCTCCTCCGAGACCCACTGCAATACCAAAAATATATATATATATATATATGTTATATGTCATATTATGCACTGCTATATCCAATGATGTGTTGACCAAACCTCTTCCTTTTGGAATTTATGCACATCATCAGGAAACTCTAGGTAGTAACAAAGATAGATGCCACAATCATTACTGTCTGCCTCCTGCTTTTTTATGTCAGCCACCTTCTTGGTATAACGAGAAAATGAACTTTTTGGCTTCGTATAGCTATCCAGGAAAGTAACCTACAAAACCAAGTATTGTCAAAACTCAAAAGCACAATAATTAGGTGGCCAAAAGCACATTAATCAATCTCTAGCTTATAAGCGTAGTCAAAAACACATTAGGTGGCCAAAAGCACATTAGGCTGTCAAAAACACGTTAATAATTGATCGTTTGTTTGCCAAATGGATACATAAAGTGAAACTTTGGGACCAACAGGAATTGTTCATTACCACATTGCCTAAATATTCGTTGTACTCTGATAGTGGGCCCTTTAAAGTGTCCCAAACTTCCACCTTCTCTTCTGGAATGTTGACCACAATCAAGAAGTAGTGTTCATCCTTGAGAAAAGGAAAGAAAAACTACATATAAGAGTAAACTAGTTAGTTCAAATTGATCCAAAATCGACCCACCAGTTCATAAATTACCAGCTTTATGCTCTGCACATTCTTGCAACATGATGAACGTTTCGTTGCAATTCTTTCCCAAGAATTCCAGTTCTCCTGCATACAAAAGGATGAAAAATCATAATATGATGTTGAATTCATATTTTATAAACTCTTTGAGTAATTAATACTAACCATCGAATTTAGAGCAAAATACCATCTTTCTATATTTCCCTTCTCCAGTTCTTTAGCACACAACATTTCAACAACAAAGTCTACAATAAAATTTGACAGACAAACTTTTGGATTGAGGGTATACATACGTTCCCTCTCAACATATGTATGTATAATCTCCTTTAAGTATTTCAACATTTTTGTTCTTAACTAAAAACCCATTCCAATAATCTCGTGTCTTCAGCAGAAGGAGCATTTTCAGTTCTAACACGGAAAGGACCAACATGCATTGTGTCCCCATTCCAAGTTCCCTTTAACGACAGTAAAGCTTCTGCAAGATCCTCCGTAGAAGGCTCTGCAGCATGAGTTTGCATCTTCTCTTTTATTGCTATATATGTTTCATTTTGTGGACAGCGTTGGGAACAAAGCAGA
Organism: Cichorium intybus; assembly: GCA_023525715.1. Classification (NCBI taxonomy): domain Eukaryota; kingdom Viridiplantae; phylum Streptophyta; class Magnoliopsida; order Asterales; family Asteraceae; genus Cichorium; species Cichorium intybus. The sequence continues at coordinate 111,345,697 of CM042011.1, forward strand.
AACTGTTTTTCAAACATTGAGTATGCTGATTCAAGTAATTTTACCATATCCTGTAGAAAAACAGTAACATAGAGATATCTGTTAGTCTAAGAGCTTGTTTGGTTGTGTGTTTAGAAAGTGCTTATGGGCTTTTTGACTTCTCAAGAAGCTAAAAAGCTGAAAATAGTGTTTGGCAACCAAGAAGCACTTTTTAAATCAGCTTTTTATTACATTGCAAAAAGCTATTTTTAAAAAGCATGGGGAACCTGGCTTTTCAAGGAGAGAAGTGCTTTTTAATTACCAATTGACAATATTACCCCCAACTACCATCTACCCTCATATATAAAAGCTTATCCAAACACTTTTTTTTATCTCCTTATCAACTTTTAGCTTTTCCCACCATATAAGCTTATCCAAACACTTTTTTAAAAACTCCTTTTTGAAAAGCCAAAAGCTCATAAGCACTTTTGCCCAAAAGTGCTTATGAGCTAAATAAGCTTAGCCAAACAGGCTCTAAGTAAACCAGTATTTTTGCATTTATTACTGACTTATATCATACAACCTTTTCTCTAGTTTTTTGTTTCTTAGGTTTATTTTCTCCTTCAACCTCTTCTATAGTTTTTCGTTTCTTGAGTTTCTTTTCTCCTTTAACACCCTTTTCATTCGATTCTTCTCCTTCAACACCCTTTTCTGTAGTTTTTTGTTTCTTGAGTTTCTTTTCTCCTTTAACACCCTTTTCATTCGATTCTTCTCCTTCAACACCCTTTTCAATCAATTCGCTTTCTTTCCTGAGCTCTTTTGTTGTCCATTTTAGTCCTTTCCGACTTTCAGACTTTGAATCCATATAATGTAGCTGCATATATATATATATATATTAGATTCATCAGGATAAATAAACATAATATATTATATGCAGAAGAATATATGACAAAAAGAACACTCGTATAATTTCTATAACTTACAATCAAGATAGACACTGATCCATTGAAGTATTGCATACATCCTGCAAGCCTCGACTGACGAGCTCTATTTAAGCAAGCAAAACTGTACTAGCTGCTTCACTTGATCAATAGCCGTTATATTATGTAAGAATTTTGTATTACAGTCTCCACGTGTGTCCCCTTCTACAAAGCAGGTTGCATATAGCACCAGAAAATTTTGAACAAATAACAATATGTCATCTTTATTACTGCTCAAATCTTTCTTTTGTTTCATTTTTTTTAGCACGGAACGTGGATTGGTGCCGGAGGCGGACTTGGCTTCATATTGTTGTTTCCACTGTTTTACAACTGAATCATTTCTCAGACGTCTTTTTTTAAAATCAATTTCTTTACCTCCATTTGGAACTCCAAGAATGTTATGGATGCGTTCTTTTGTTATGTTGATATTCCCGAAAGTGTACTCGTTGATCACATGGAATGATAATGCTGTTGGTATTTCATCAAAATTGATTTCTAAGATAGTACCAAATCCAATACTTCTAATGATACTTTTTTGTTCCTCTAAAAAATTTCGAATGGCATCAAAAAGACTGCTTGGTGATGTCCTTGAGATAGGTCGTCGATCAGAACTCATTATTTTATTTTTGCCGTGTTGTCTACCTGTTTTAGTAACATTGTATAATCAGTGTTTCATTAGCAAACAAATCGATTAAAGACGCTTAGGCTATTTCAAAACAAATCAATTACAGATTAACTATGTAAATAGATTAAAGAGGCGTATGTATAAAAAAACATTGACAAATCTAAAGCACATTAGAGACAAACAAAATCTTCTGAGAATGAATTAAGTTACATATTTTAAAATCAATTTCTCTAAGAATGGCATAATGTGCTAGACCAAAATACACGTCCATTCTCTGAGAATGAATTAAGTTACATATACCCAAACACTTGAACTGACTACATTTTCTGATAATTTCAACAAATAATTATTATTGGATTATTAAGGTAGTATGTTTGTTACTTGTGGACTGAGAATTGCAACCAATTGTATTCAACTGTTAAAGTTTGACAGTAGTCATTATAGGAGAATGATCAGTCAAACCATGGACTGGTTTTAATCTGTTGTTGGTCACTTAAGAATTTTTGGATGCCTAGCTTAGTTTCACATTAGTACGTTGCCATTTCTTCGTCATTTCTCAATCAGGTGCTAAATGTAAGAAATGACAATGTACTTCCATTTATATATATATATATATATATATATATATATATATATATATATATATATATAGGGTTAGGATCAAATATATCCATACAAGTATTGTGTAACCTTGAAACTCAATCTGGACCACTCATTTAAAACGCATTCTTTTAAGAATGTACAAAATTTAATTCATTCTTTTAAGAATGGTAAGAACTCATTCTGTCAAGAACTTATTCTGTCAAGAATGTGTTTTTTTCATTGTTACGAGAATGAAATCTGATGGCCAGGATTTGGTTATAGGGTAACACAATAATTGTCATTCTTATTATAACCTAGCCCTATATATATATATATATATATATATATATATATATATATATATATATATATATATATATATATAGAGAGAGAGAGAGAGAGAGATGGGTTCAATGCAGAACCAAAAATAAATTACCTAACCACAGAACCATCCTTAAAACCCTTGGATCATTATATCAACGTCTTAGATTAAAAAGGATGCACCATAAAATTATAAACCTTGTGCAGGGGATTATTGCTACGTAAGGGTATATTGGGTTTTTAACCCAATCGATCACCATCTTCACCCATGTTCTCTATCTCTCTCCTCTATGATTTCTCTATGATTTCAGCTTCGTTCCTCCACCACACCTCCCTCTCCAAAGCGACCCGATCATAGATCCATCCACAACAACTACACTTCAGAACGTATTCTTTGCTCCAGTCGTGTATTTCCGCCTCCCGTATTCTTTGCTCCATCTCGTTTTTCAGAAAAAATCAAAGAGGATTTTGGGGTTTCGTTTGCAGTCGCCGTATTCTTCAATTGTTGTTCGTGAATCCGTCTAATCAAAGAGGACTTGGGGTTTCGTTTACAGTCACAAACTGAAGTATCTCGTGCAGTTTGAAGAAATCAACGTTCCGATCATCTCCATTGTGCAGTTCACAGTCCCAATTCCACTGTTCCGATCATCCGCTCAATTCCAATGTTCTTCATTCTAGGGTTTATCTCAGGTATGTTCTCGATTTCTGTTTATTTTCAATTCCTTGGATTGATACAATCGATTGAACTCAAGAGTTCAAATTACATTGTTTCTCTGATTGAATGTGTTTGATTCCGATTTCCAAATAATAATTATTCATTTGTTCCTGCTTTGATGTCGGTAACGTGGTTCATAACCTTTTGGTTTGCAATGTATGTTCATTAATGAACATATGTTCATTAGTGAACATAATGTTCATTAGTGAACATATATTCATTAGTGAACATATATTCCTTTATTGTCATCTGGTTCTTGCACTTTGACCGGAAGCCGTATGACTTGACATATAGGTGGGAGATCACTTGGAACCGTCATATCGCTTATTTTATACTGATAGTAGAATTTGTGGTTTTTGCATCTGTTGTAGCTACTGTAATTAGATTGGCCGAAATAATCATCTGTATATGCGGCATAATCAGGATTGGTTGTGCATTTGTAGAGAGTAATGAAGGGTTGGATGGAAAAGGAATACAAAAGAGGACTTGGAGAAGTGAAATTATCCATAATGTCTTTTCGAGTTCTTCACGCGTTATAGACACTTCAACAGTAATTTTCACAGGTCCTCCAACATTGTTCTTGTAATAGCAATCGGATCAATCGCTCTTCTCACTGGTTGGTTGATCGAGTTCTTCACGCGTTATAGACACTTCTCGTTTTCCACTGAACTTTTTTTGAATATGCTTCATAGGTAAGAGACTCTTTTAAATATTAAAAAAAATTATCGGATTTCAACTTAAAAGTTGAATATCATGGCATTTTGCAAAATGTTACAGGTGGCAGATGATTGAAGGATGGATACATAACCTATTAAAGACATTTCTTAGACGTTTTCGCTGGTTTTTTGTGCTTGTGGGATTTGTTGGATTAGCAATGGCTGCCATAAGCTGAAATCTCGAATCAACTGAAAGTTACTGGTTTTGGCACAGGTAATTTAGTCTCATTGACATTTCTTCTGTTTCTGTTCTGTTATTTTCTGTCGTATTAATGTTATGGTTACTTGTAATGGTTTGCAGTATGTGGCATGTATCGATATACACTTCTTCGTTCTTTTTTCTGTGTTCGAAAGTGACCGTAAAGAATTGTGAGAATCAAGGGTCTACAAACATAGACTATCGGTTGACTAGACAAGATTCTCTTTCAAGAGGTGAAGATCGATCTGCTACTGGCTAGTTCATGGTAGGGGGTTTGTAGGAGGAAAAAGAAAATGTAAATAGAAGGACAGTACACCTTGATTAACCCACATTGCGTGTTATTGCCATTATAAAAACACAAAACCTTGTTGATGTAATTTACATGTGTTCATATATGAACATATATGTTCATCAATGAACATATGTTCATCAATGAACATATGTTCATCAATGAACATATGTTCATCAATGAACATATGTTCATCAATGAACATATGTTGAATTACAGAGTATGAATATACAGAGAGAAGGAGATGAATGTATGTTTATTGAGGAACATTTATTCATTTATGAACATATGTTCATTTATGAACATATGTTCATTTATGAACATATGTAAATTTACAAAGAATGGTATACAGAGAACGAGAAGAATGATATACAGAGAACGTTTATTCATTAATGAACATATGTTCATTGATGAACGTATGTTCATTGATGAACATATGTTCATTGATGAACATAGCAAATTAATTTTTTGACGATCGTACCCTTTTACTTAGATTTTAATCTTACGGTTAACAACATGGTTCTGCAGTTAGGTGATTTAATTTGGTTCTGCATTGAACCCATCCCTATATATATATATCCTAATAAATAAGTAACTTTTGTACACTTGTCATCACCACATTGAAATTGACACATGTCATTTTCAGATAATTTTGATTTTTTTTTAAAATGAAAAAACTAGGTCAGTTACTCAATCACTCATTAATTATCGGTTTCAGGTTTGATTTTATTCCAGGAAATCCGCTTTGTTGATTCATTCTCTCAACACCACCTGTAGCACGACCTTCTCTATGAAAACCCTAACATCTCTTACTTCTCCTCCACTTGCATCGATCAAAACCTCACCACGACACATCCCTCACCCCGGGTTCTCCTTTCTTTATCATATATCTCTATCTCTCTCGATCTAGAAACCCTACTCAAAACCCTAGACCCAACTCTATTTATTACTACCGGCGTCACAATCCGCCACTATCGTTACCGCTATAGCATCTCTCTTCCTCTTCCAATCTCAAAATTCAACTTCTATTTCCTCATTTTGTTCATCCGCAATCAACATATCCTCCGGGTTTTTATCTCATCGTCTCTCGCCACTGGTCGTTTTGATCCTAAACCCTTTGACGACAGGGAAGAAGTCAATCCCTTCGCTGTAAGTTATCAATTCTGCTTCCATGTTGCCTGTAACGTCTCATCTAATGTTCAGTCATGGTCTCATCTAATGTTCAGTCATGGTCTCATCTAATGTTCAGTCATGGTGTTCCCTTTGACTTTTACTTCATCGGCGTTAATATTGTTTCAGGATTGAATTTTGAATTTCTCAAAAAAAATCCATGTTATTAAAGCTTCCGTATCAATTCTTTTAACTGGTCAAAATCTTCGATTTCACGTTTCAGTTTCAAAAATCAAATCACACGCCTTTATATGTCGAAAAAACTAAAAGAACAATATCAGAACCGGCATAATCAAAGGAAACACGTGTATGTGCACATTCAAATGTGTTTTGAGTTTTTAAACTTTGTCAAATAGGGAGGCACTGATTTTAGTCATTGGGATTCATGTTTTTGTGTGTCTTGAAAGGGTGAATGTTTTCTGTACAACAAGATTCATGCTTTTTCACCGTGTCTCACATGCATTGTTTTTTTGGTGTTTTTTTAGTAAACCTTAACAAAAAGGTGTGCCAATGTATTGCTCATGGTGTCCTTCATGATTGTATTGTGGGTGAAAGCTGAAAGAGTTGATTCATGATATTTCTTAACTTAGATCTGATATTTGAAATGGTAGGAGAAAATAAAAGACGGAAAATTTGTTAAAAGTTAAGATTTAATGAGAAATTTCTTTACTTTCTGTGTTATAAGTCAATCGTTTTGCATTAAATAAAAAGGGAAAAATCTATGTTACCATCAAGTAAAAAAGAAAGCATCTTAGGTCAAAAACAAGTATTGTGGCTCCTTTTTCATCTTTAAAATACGCAATTCCTGTTGACATTTGCACTTGGATAACTATTTGGTCTTTTTATTTTGTTTTTTGTAGTATTCAATTTCCTGTACCTTTTGAAATAGTGGTGGGGGATGGTTTGTCAACAGGAAAAACTGTTTTGATACTAAATTTAGATAATACGTTATCCATGATCTTGAAACAAGGAATAGGAATTGGGTAGTACATATGAGATAGAATATGTCATTTATGATTATGATAATCATGGTCCAAATTCAGGGTATAATATTGATTTGGAATTTTGGATATATAGCTTTAGAGAATAAAACCGGAAGGACACTCGTGTTGTGTTATCTGATCTGATTGACCCAAATGAGGTTGGAGAAACAAAGAGGTGTCGTGAACACCCTTTGTGATAATACACAATTTATTTCATTAAAAGTTTTTTAATTAGCAAAAAACCTTTAGCAATTGAACTGACCTTCATATCTTTAGAGAAGCATCAATTCTCTCCTTGTGGTCCAGAACATCAGCACATTTTCTAAGTGAAATGTCTTGAGCGACTGAGCATAATAAAATGGATTGTAATTGTGGTTAAAATTCGACACGGAAAAGTTATGGCGACTTAGACAGAGGATCTGGGATTGATGATATTGATTACCAAGACACGGTAGCATATATGTTTTGGGTCGGAATTTTCATATCTTGATTTTTTTATAATAGTCATATATTTTGTTGATGTCTCTTCCGTAGTTTGAATTCTGAAACTAACATTAACTTTTTCTTTATATCATCCCGTGTAATACACGGGTCTTACAACTAGTATATATATATATATATATATATATATATATATATATATATATATATATATATATATATATATATATATATTGCGGATTTTTTTTCTGTAAGCGCATTCCAAAACTCTCTACAAATCTTGGATTTAAATCGAGTTGGAAAACCAAAATGCTCCATTATTGAATCATTGCATGATGCCGATGAAAGATATGTCAACAAACAAAGTTTTAGATGCTGAGAAGATATTAAGTCAAACTTTCATAGATCTTAAATATGACGCAAGTCTCTCTCTCTCTCTAACTTATTTCTTTGTATTAACAGGATATCCAATGGCGGCATCTGTATAATGAAATTATGTTAGATGACCATATGCAGGTGAACCATCTTTTTTATGTGACCTATCATGCCCCGATGATATACATGTACTTGGTGGCTCATCATTGACCGCTTAATCATCTAAGACAATTTCAGGGGGCATGATGGGTATCTGGACAAATCTGTTCCTTGGACTGCCCCAAGGATTATCCTTAGAAAAAACAATGGCGGTGAAAACCAGAACTTAAGATTTTTTTACAGAAAATGGTTTAAGCTTTGGAAGAAGCTTAAACCCGTTGTTAATTACATTAGAAAGGTTTTGAACGTAGATGTAAACGACACTTCATCTTCCGACACTGAGGACAGTGTGGGTTGATTAATCTGAAAAATGCCACTTTCTGGAATACACTTTTATTCATTTATTTGGTCCAAGAGTCACTTTTTACACACCTTCAGGACATTCTTTGGCTAATGTACTTAAGACATAGTTAATATTGTTTTTATTTGGTTAGTGGTTTACTGTCTTGGGTTAGTTCTCAATGTATTACATCTAAATGGTGACTTGGAGGAAGTCCAAGCACGACACCATAGTGGATTTAACAAAATGAGCTGGAGTATATTATAAATCGTGATTTATAATAAAAGTGGTGTGACAAAAGGAGTTCCTCATTTTTCCGTGACTATAAAGGTAAGGTTAAAGGTAAGTTGTTTTGAAAAAGAACCTATGTCACACACATGTAAGTGGTACTTACTCAGCATTGAAATAACAATTGAAAACTTGCCAAAGTGTTGGAGGTTTGTCAAAATGTTATGACATCAAAGTCAACTAAGTTGTTCTAAGCCATTGACATCAAAATTAAAATGTCATGTAAGCTTTTTAGCTCCATGTAGGATATCAATCTTGATCTGGGTAGAAATCTCAGAATATGTGGACTTTATGTAATTGAAATGACATCAAATTACGAGACTAAGAATGCGGATATTGTGTAACCGAAAGACCAAAATGCCCTTTTGTCTGTAGATCATTCTAAGAGGGTTAGAATTACCAATTTTGAGAAAAAAAGACCAAAATGCCCTTTTGGCCAAAATTACCAAAACTATAGCATACAAAGCAATTTCCACTGTTATAGTTGGATCAATTTCTAAAGTAAAATGCTTCTAATATATTAATCTGATCAAATTGTTTTTGTTTATGTTGAATTCTGTTTTCTATTTTTGCTTTCTACCCATATCAAGTTAACCTTATAACTGGATCAATTTATAAAGTACAAAGCTGCAATTGGGTATTTTTTTCTCCTTGTTCAACATCCAGTCCAATTGACTTGAAATTTGAAACATAAGCTCTAATAACATACTAGAAGGTGTTGGGATTGTTGTTTTTGTCTGTAGATCACACATACATTGAAATTTACATCATTGGAAATTTGGAATTATCATAGAGAGGGTGAAACGGAGGATTCACAACAACACTGATGATTACCATCCCAATTGGGCACTAATGAAGTCAACTTTATGTAATTAAGTTTATTGGGACCAAAACCATATAAGATATCCAAATTTGGACGAATAATGCATATCCGAACCTTTTTGGACCAAAACCACATAGTTTTGACAACCACAAGAACCATTTAGTTGGGCTTTAAATTATCATATTTAGATGTGATTTATACAATTACAAGATATTAATTTTAAACTAATAAAATTGAATCAACTAATTACGCAATTGTTTGCCGTAGCAACAATTGGTCTATACATTTTTATATTTAGATGTGATTTATACAAGATAGTAATTTTAATCTAATAAAATTTAATTAGCTAATTACGCATTGATTGCCGTATGATTTCATTTGATTGTTGTAGATAAGTCATACTCAATACAAGTTAACTTAATTATAAACTATAATTACGTTCTCGAACTACTTAGAAGACCTGGATTATTTTTTAAGGTAAACAACAGGAACTACAACTAGAAGACCATTCATGAGGGTTTTGAGTTATTGAATAAGTTTATTTATAGTAGTACATATGCTTACCTTATGTGTATTTGTTTTCATCTGATCTACGACCATATTGTTGATGGGTTAAACTTTTTGACAGCTTTTTAGCATGAGAATGGTATTTAATGGTTTTGAACTCATGCAATTATCTATTTTACATACTAAAGGGAAAGGAAAGCAGAAAACTTTGATTTAAGGATTTTGTTCAAGTTATTACCTTAGATTTTGTTCTAGTAAATTTTCATTAAATACGTTAGCATCACTCAATCCATTAAAACAATAAACCAACCTCAGCCAAATACAAATCAGAGCATCAAACAGAAAACATACTCCATGGATGGTATACACCTGAATGAAAACTAAAAAAGAGTACAGTAAACCCCAAAAACAACGACATCTGATCCACAGCAGACACTAAGCCTAAAGAAAATATTACCTACGTCCTCCTCCTCCTCAATCTCACGATTATTATCAAAAATTGTTATGTACCAGAAGATTAGTCAAGGATTTTGTATAGTTTCAAGGCTAATTTTAGATCAAAGAAATTCAAAGTATTCAAACTAATTCAAGGGTGATTTTTACTTATAGAAATTCATCATCATACACAGGAGACTGAATTTACTCAAAGAAATCCATAATCGTACACATAATAGATGGGCGTACGCTAACCCTAAATCAAAGTCGAAATCAAATAAGAAATAAAAAACGGAGCAAGCATACGGTACCTGATTAGATATGGCAAGAAGGGAAGAAGGTTGACGATTATAGCATCGTTTCACTGGTGGGACGGCGACGAGCAAGCATACGATACCTGATCTGTTGGCCGCGGTTGAGATGAGCATCGAACGGCGACGGTAACTTGGAGTCGTTGCCGTAAGCGACGACGGTTGCGCTTCGTTGGGATGCGTCGATTTGGGGACGTGTTTCGTGAGAGGGGAAAGAAGAGACGAGGGTATTGTGGAAATAGGGTTGTAACGGCTATAATATAAGAAGATTAAAACGAGAACATTTTAATGTCAAATCATTTTTCTTTCAACCTAACACATTCAAAATTCGACATCAAAACACATACGCTCATATTTTATTATTATTATAACATACTTTTAAAAAATAAATTTTATTATGTTAATTCTCTTTATAAATATTTTCTGAAGAATATTCATTAAAGTTAAAATATTAAAAATATTCAACGATGATTTATGCTTAATGGACGAAAGTATTGTAGAAGTAAGGTACTAAGGGTCTAACGGGTATTAAAATAACCCAATTTTCTAATATTAAATTTGATTAAAGAACAATGGTCAACTATAGTATTAGGAAAAACACTAAAATAACGGTTTCTTAGGCCAAAAATATTTTAACTTCGATCATTATATTAAAAAAATATTAAAATATTAACATTTTATGTCAAACAAGTTTTCACTCCAACCATAAATTAGGCTTCCCGGTATGCTTTTTCCTTCCCACGCGTACATATTAGCATCAACAGAAAATTCATCCACGCCAAGGACGGAATGGTCTCCACTGGCGTCGTTGTGCCCAAGAAGAGAGAGAGAGAACAAGAGAGAGGTTGTCGTTGTTGTGCCACGACCTTCCACGACGGCATGGTCCACGACCAGGGAAGGTGTTCCACGGTTTTGCCAGCTGCTACCTCACCCCACGTCATGCGTCGTGGGTACTATACCGGACAGCCTTATATACTCTTACAATTTTCAACATCCATAGTAACTTTCTTGTTCGTTATATATTTATATTCTTAGAAGATCTACACCAAACTCCAAATAGTACAATGGTTAAGTGTTTGTGTCTAACCCGATGACACATGTTCGATTCTTGGTTTTTTTTCAATGGCTACATTACAAGTTGCAATCTAAATTCCTAATGTTAGTAAACTTCCTGAGTAGTTTCTGAATTACGCCTCGAAAAACAACGTTAAAAATAAACCAACGTGACTAAGGCTCGTGTTTAACAAGGTTCCCTTAAACAGTTTCGCCGTCGGTTCCCATGGTACAACAGTCGAAGTAGATAGTACAACCGGAGATGACACTAGCCTGAAAAGTTTGCCATAAATTCTAGAACAAATTACTGAACTCGTCCCTGTGGTTTGATCAAATTGCGAGTTTGGTCCCTAACTTTTATTTTGCACTCGGATGGGGTCCCAGTGGTATGATTTTGTTGCGCGTTTGGTCCCTGCCAAAAGTAAAAAGACCATATTACCCTTGGCATTTCTTTTTTTTAATTATTTTATTATATATTTATTGTTCTTAATAAATTAATTAATGAATAATCTATTATTTATATTTAAATATAACATGTCTCTGTCTCTCCCTTCACCATTTCTCTTCCTGTTTATCACCACCAGCAACCTAAAACGTCGACACTTATCCCATCGTCGGTCCCTTCTACCTCCACCACCCACTCATCCGCAACCATCCTTTCCACCCCCGGCACTTATTTCATCACAGCCCTTGTCAGAAAACTAAAATCTATCCTTTATGAAACCACCATTACAGCCCTTTAATGTTGTATTTCAGACAAACAATCCGGAAATTAGTATCGCAAACTAATTCCGAATAATGGAAAAACCCAAAGCAGACGGATCGATAAATAATATTGAGAATTATGTACCGATTAGTCGCTAATAATAAATTCAATTATTATTATATTACCCAATTTCGTCCAGAAATCAGATTTGATCCTACGCGATCAGATCTAATTATAGAAAGGTAGAAGGAGACTATCCCGTTATCGGACGAAATGAAATACGAGACAAAATATTAAAACCAACCTGAAGATCGTTGATTAGAGTCCTTGAGACTACACGGATTGACTCCTGTCATTAAAGGTTTTTACGGCGCTCGACGGCTGTAAGCTTTCAGCGTAAAACCCTAGGATTTAATGCAGAATATCGTTTGTTCCAACAGCTATGGAAGAACAGATAAACGTAAAGCGAATACTCGGAAACCACAGAGAGAGAAATCGCAGAGAGAGAGAGAACAGAAAATTAAGGTGTGTATAAATGAGACCCCAGAGGCCCTATTTATAGGGGTCCGAAATTATCAGATAACAACTGATTTGAATTTGAAAAAGATTCAAATTCTAGATAAAATCTAACCAAAAATCGGATCTGATAGACTTTATCCCGATTTTCGGATCTGCTAAGGCGCGCGGCACGGACCTCGTAAAAATAAAAGCTCCTCAGCTCCCAGCGACCGATGCGTCGTGCGAAGTGCAAAGTGCGCCTAATCGCGCCATCTCGCGTCCATGGCCCGACTCGGCGCGCGTGTGGGCTTAGCCCATCCCTTAACCCACTAAAGCCTTTGAAGGCTTAGTAAAGGAATGGGGTTATAAACCCACAAAACTTTCTCTCCCTCACCAATGTGGGATAAAGGAAAGACACCAACTTGTATCTATTCCTTAAAATTCCAACAATCCCTCACCAAGTTGGAGTGTTTCCTTTCATTCAGACAAATGACGTCACCTGGGTGTCACGAAGATTAAACCCAAGTTTATGTGAATAAACAAGAAGAGACCGATCCAATGGTATCCTTATAGGTTTAAACCAAGAACCTTATGACCTCTCCGGTTTACCCCCATACATCACCTGCCATCTTTACGTTCTCACTGAGCGCGAATATGGCCATGTGCTATAGATCCTTTTCATGACCCTCTAGAAGATAAACCACTGATCTACATTTGAGGCGGCACCACCTCTAGGTCGTATAGGCAAAGTTTTACAACATCTTCGTTGCTTAGATGTCTCCAAAACTTTGTTAAGAGCCTTAGCTCAACCTCGTTCTCGACAACGAACGTACTATCCTACCTCACATGGATCTATCATTTTTGATAGTACCTTCTATCGTCAGTGACTTCGTTATTACCCTTTAAACTTGAGAATTAGGAGCACTAATGTCAAGTTGGGTTTCCATCACTGAACAATTCTATAGTGGTTTTAGACCCATGACTCTCGTGGTAGATTGTACCAAATCTCTCGTCAGAGGTTTGGTAAGTGGATCTGCCAAGTTCCTACTCGTCTTGACATAGACAACCTTGATGGTACCATTTTCAATTAGTTGTCTCACAAAATTGTGTCGCAGACCAACGTGTCTTGACCTCGTATTACTAACCGCATTGTATACTTTAGACAGTGTGGCCTCACTGTCACAGTACATGGGTATAGTTGGCATTGGAATATCCCACAATCGGATATCCAAGAGTAGATCTCTAATCCACTCCGTCTCTTTGCCTGCTGCTGCTAAGGCAATAAGCTCAGCTTCCATCGTTGAGTGAGCTATACATGTCTGTTTCTTGCTCGCCCAAGAAATAGCTCCGCCAGCTAGAGTATAAATCCAACCACTTGTGGATTTAAAATAACTGATGTGATCTATCTGTCCCTGGATCGACAGTATACTGACTTAGTTTGCTCACAGCGAAAGCAATGTCAGGTCGAGTGCAATGCATAGCATACATCATACTACCAATCGCACTCACATACTCCAGTTGAGCCACCGCTCTACCAGATTTGACTTTAAGTTTCACACTTGACTCAAAAGAGTGTTGAATTCCTTAATGTTCAAGTGTTGGAACTTTTAAGAACCTTCTCTATATAGTGAGATTGACTTAAAGAAATCTCATTACGAGTTCTTTTCACCTTGATACCAAGAATGGTATCTACTTCTCCTAGGTCTTTCATCTTAAAGTTCGAGGATAGGTATTTCTTCGTCTCAAGAATACCTTCAAGGTGAGTGCCGATGATCAACATATCATCAACATATAGTCATATGATAACTGTGTATATGGCAGTGCATTTATAATAAACACATCTGTCAGCACTATTGTGTTGAAATCCGAACCCAGTCACATTGGTATCAAACCTCTCATGCCACTGGTTTGGGAGCCTATTTTAAATAGATCTCCTCCTTGAGATAACCATTTAGGAAGGCTGTCTTCACATCCGAGAGTTCTAATAGAACTGATTCTAGCAATTGGGGCATAAGTATCGAAATAATCGATCCCTTCTCTTTGCTTGTAGCCTTTTAGCAACTTATCTTGCTTTAGTTATGGCCCTTCGACCAAATAAGAGAGAAAATAATCTCCTAGATTATTTTCTTTTCTAGCCCTTGTACTTCTCCTTGGTTCTTCTACAACATTAGAAGGTCGAATATTTTCTCGAGAAGTACTAGGTGCTATTGTGGGGTTTTTGTTTTCAACATCTGTTGAAAACTTGTCCCCAAAGAATTCCACATCTCTGGATTCAACTACAACACCTTATGCATCATCCAGTAGTCGGTAAGCCTTGCTGTTCTGAGCATATTCAATGAATGTGCTCTTCACAGCTCGAGCTCCCAATTTGGATCTCTTGGGATAAGGTGTTCGATAGTAGGCTCTATACCCCCACACTCTCAAACAATTAGTAATTGATTTCCTTCCCTTCCACAGCTCATAAGGACTCACAGGAATCACACGACTAGTGATCCTGTTGTGCACATAGAAAGTGGTCAATAACACTTCCCCTCACAGATTATGTGGCAAGCCGGATTGGTTCAACATACAGTTGACCATTTCGAATAAGGTTCGGTTCTTTCCCTCAGCCAAACCATTCTATTGGGGAGTGAACGGTGAAGTTCTTTCGTGTTTGATTCCTTTCTCTTCGCAGAAGGCATCAAAATCACGATTAAAGTATTCTCCACCTCTGTCCGAGCGAAGAATCTTTATGTGTTTCTCATATTGATTTTCGACCTCGGCCTTATACAGTTTAAATACGTCAAAGGCTTCGTCCTTAGTTCGCTACAAATAAACATGTAGATAACGGCTCGAGTCATCACAGAACGTTATGAAATGTCTATTGCCTCCTCGCGTGAGAATTCCATTTAGTTCACAGATGTCAGAGTGGATAAGTTCTAGTAATGATGTATCACGTTTAACGCTTGGAAAAGGTTTCTTTGTAAACTTCAATTTTACACAAGTTTCAAATTCTTTATTATCAAATTTTAACATTCCTTTAGATTGCATCTTTTCAAAAGTTTTGTGTGTGCTAAACGTTTGTGCCATAAAGAAATTGAACAAGCGATATAAGCAGAAAAATTAACTTCATTCATTTCAAACCAGTTACATCATCACTACCAGTACAACTACTATCACTAGCAGTACTGCTACTATCACTACCACTATCACTAACTCCATCACTGAAATCAAAATCTAACACAGTCACATCAGGACCCAATCCTTCGCGATCAGCAGCTCCTTCGACCAAGTCAAGCCGATACATTCCACGCGTGTTGATGGCTTGACCAACGAAGAAGTCATTCCTTGTGAATTCCACACGTCCATTTTGAATCACCAGCTTGTACCCATTATTGTCAAACTTATCAGCCGATACGAGTTCCTTCGAGATTCCAGGAACATGCAACACATCCTGGAGAGTGACTATACGACCGTTGCGGAATTTCAACACCACTGTGCCTTTTCCGCGAACTCGTACTCGATGTCCATTAGCACAAACCACTACAGTCCCCTCAGGCACGGGGCCGTAGGTGCGGAAGCTCGACTCGCTTCCACAAACATGTACTGTGGCTCCAGAATCCAAGAACCAACCTCGGGCCGCCACTACCCGTGTGAGAGAGGAAATCATGTTGACCCCTCTGAGACCCACGTTCGCCACAAGGTGGGTAAGTTCCTCAACAGCATTTGCGGAACCATTAGAAGGACCAGATTTTCGTTGGGGGCATTCCCTTGCATAGTGCCCAGTCTCTCCGCAGACGTGGCACTTTCCGGTCTTCTTGGGTTGGTTGTTGTTATGATGCTGACGGTTGGGCTTGAAATCCTTCTTCTTGGGACCAAAGCCTTTCTTGTTCTTAGACCCAAGTTTGCCCTTTTGGCCAGAACCCCCACCAGACACGTGATTCACACTCGATCCGACTATACTTTGTTTGTCCCTGTTGCGAGTTTCCTCCTCAATGCGGAGGTGTTTCAACAGATCATGCAAAGAGTAGTCCTCAGATTTGTGCATCATCCTCTTGGAGAAATCTCTCCAGGAAGGTGGCAATTTTGCAATAATTGCACCTACTTGGAAGAGCTCCGGTAGAGCAATGGAAAGAGTGGTCAACTTGTTGACTAAGACTTGGAGCTCATGCACTTGCTCCATAATCGATCTGTCATCCACCATTTGGTACTCGAGGTACTTTGACACAAGGTACTTGTTAGTACCTTCTTCATGTGCCTTGTACTTGAGTTCCAAAGCTTTCCAAAGTTCTATCGGATCTGTAATCGGCGCATACAGATCATAGAGGCGATCGGAGAGGGTGTTCTTGATATGACCAAGACATAGTTGCTCAAACTCTCTGCGCAGAGCCCTTTGCTTTTCCAGATCAGAAATTGCTTTCAGATCTGGCTGCTTTCCAGCCTCAGGAACCGGATTAGCATGGATCGGGGGCAACTCAGGATCTAGGAGATAACCAAGTTTAAGCACAGCTAGCAAAAACTTGACCTTATCAGCCCATCGAGAATAGTTCTGACCATCGAAGCGGTCGAGTTTGACAAATTCTTGGTTCATCATGTTGAGGTTCATTGAAGGCAATTCAGTAGCCATTTGTTTGAATATTTAAAAACAAAATATAAAAAACCTTTAAGATTGTCGTATTTCAGACAAACAATCCGGAAATTAGTATCGCAAACTAATTCCGAATAATGGAAAAACCCAAAGCAGACGGATCGATAAATAATATTGAGAATTATGTACCGATTAGTCGCTAATAATAAATTCAATTATTATTATATTACCCAATTTCGTCCAGAAATCGGATTTGATCCTACGCGATCAGATCTAATTAAAGAAAGGTAGAAGGAGACTGTCCCGTTATCGGACGAAATAAAATACGAGACAAAATATTAAAACCAACCTGAAGATCGTTGATTAGAGTCCTTGAGACTGCACGGATTGACTCCTGTCATTAAAGGTTTTTACGGCGCTCGACGGCTGTAAGCTTTCAGCGTAAAACCGTAGGATTTAATGCAGAATATCGTTCGTTCCAACAGCTATGGAAGAACAGATAAACGTAAAGCGAATACTCGGAAACCACAGAGAGAGAAATCGCAGAGAGAGAGAGAGAGAGAACAGAAAATTAAGGTGTGTATAAATGAGACCCCAGAGGCCCTATTTATAGGGGTCCGAAATTATCAGATAACAACTGATTTGAATTTGAAAAAGATTCAAATTCTGGATAAAATATAACCAAAAATCGGATCTAATAGACTTTATCCCGATTTTTGGATCTGCTAAGGCGCGCGGCGCGGTTCCTTCCCTTACGCGATGCGCGTACCTCGTTATCCCGATTTTCGAACCAGCCACATAGTGCGGCGCGGTCTGCTACCCTCCGCGGCGCGGACCCGAACCTCGTAAAAATAAAAGCTCCTCAGCTCCCAGCGACCGATGCGTCGTGCGAAGTGCAAAGTACGCCTAATCGCGCCATCTCGCGTCCACGGCCCGGCTCAGCGCGCGTGTGGGCTTAGCCCATCCCTTAACCCACTAAAGCCTTTGAAGGCTTAGTAAAGAAATGGGGTTATAAACCCACAAAACTTTCTCTCCCCCAACAATGTGGGATAAAGGAAAGACACCAACTTGTATCTATTCCTTAAAATTCCAACATTTAACACCACCACCCGACCCATTACAACTCGTATTGAAAAATTGATACTAGAAATCAAAAATGAAAAGAAAATTTCAAAACCCTAAATAACAAGCAAAGTCAAGAATCAAATCAGATAAAACCCCGAAACTGAAATCGAAATTGATTTCTGAAGCTGAAAACTTCCAAAACCAAAATCGAAATTGATTTATGTGTGAGACTAATTGTTGAGGTTGAGAATCCATAGAGAGGAAGAGGGTTTGTATTGTATGCTATTGAGCCTAACTCAAGAAGAAAGCAAGTGTCTAAACCAACCATTCCAAGCAGAACATCAAAACACAGAACCCGCCGGCCATCTTAAATATTACCGCTACATCGTCCTCCCTCACATACGACTTCAACGCCGCCAAGAAATTCGAAGTCGTCATGAAAATCAGAACAGATACAGAACTCAGTCCCTCGATGTGGTGATGATGTGGACCGTCGCCACCATGTGGGTTGCGTACCACCTGACCCTGCAGACACCGCATTGCAGCCTGAGATAACTCCAGCGATGGTGATGATGTGGAGGAGGACAAACAGTCCACCGGCGACGGAGGGCAGAAGGCGGAGGGACCCATTTGCAAGGCGTAGTTGCTTATGAGGAAGAGTTTGTGGATCTTGTAGTGAGATTGAGCATCGGTTGAGAGACCTATTTGCTTGTTAAGTTGTAGATTTTCCGGCGATCAGATCCATAACTCTAGTGTGAGAGTGAGAGAGAGAGAGAGAGACAGACGTGGGATGAAGAGAGACGGTGAGATTCCAGGGTGAGGTAAAGGAACTTTTTTCTTTTTCTTTTTTTAATTCAAAATTGATAAATAAGTAATAGAAAAATAAAAAAGAAATATTTAAGGGTAAAATAGTCCTTTTAAGTCTACCAGGGACCAAGCACGCAACAAAATCAAACCATAGGGACGGTCCGAGTTAAAAAAAAGTTTAGGGACCAAACGCGCAAATTACCTCAAACCACAGGGACTATTCGTGTAATTTACTCTAAATTCTATGTAGAAAAGAGGAGAGAGCTAGGTGTATCGAGAATGAGAGAGAATGACTATTTATATATACTACTTTCTGTAACTATCATAATTAAATGGATTAACTATGCATTAATTACATATAATGCATTAGTTACAAGAACCAAAAATTAGCAAAAACATGGGTTACGCGAGACCGGAATTTCGGAACTGCATTTGTGTCCGTAGGTTGCGCCCACACACAAGTTTCGGCGAATTTAGCCTACGAAATCCAAATTTGCACCCCCCTCCCCCCGTGCGCGTATGTAGGTGTTGGAGTAAAACAATACATAGAAGCTTGTAAGCCTATTACATATTTATGTTTATAAACCCACTAAAAGTTTATTCTTTCTCCTTTGTGGGACACATTCTCACACCCACTTTATTTTAACTTTCTTTCCAAATACCCAACTTTGAGTATCGATATCTCATTCACACATACTCTGTTTTTGACACTATATATATCGTCTCGAAGTTCTCACGGAAAAGAGTACTAACCCGGTAAGAGTTAACAATATACAACACAAAAATGTATTTAAATGTGTCCAAAATTAGGAAAAAACACATAGTTTTTCCAACAATCCCCCACTTGAATGGTGATCGATCTTGCATACGAAAATTCCATACGAAACCTCCAATAGTTTAATCATGCATACGATATGTAGGTGTTACCCTTTGAATCATGCAAATGTTTCCTTTTTATGAATTTCATTTATTCAAGGGCTTTAGTCTCATTCCTCTCTACGAATTATAAACTTATTCTCTACTCAAGCCTTTTTTGTAAGCGGATCTGCGATGTTATATTTTGACTTCACATAGTCAATCGAGATAACTCTCGTAGAGAGTAGTTGTCGTATCGTTTTATGTGTATGTCTAATATGTATTGACTTCCCATTATACATTATGCTTTGAACTTCACCAATTGTCAACTGGTTATCACAATGTATACATATGAACGTTACCGACTTAGGCCATCCGGGAATGTCCTCTACAAAGTGACATAACCATTTCGCCTCTTCACCACATATCCCTAAGGCGATGAATTCAGATTCCATCGTAGATCTAACTATACTTGTTTGCTTGGATGATTTCAACGATATAGTTGCACCTCCAAGTGTAAACACATATCCACTCGTAGATTTGGAATATTTTATATCAGATATCTAGTTCGCATCGTTGTATCCTTCTATATAGCTGGATGTATGTTATAATGCAGTCTGTAATCACGTGTGTATCTCAAGTACATTAACACTCTAGTAACACTTTTCCAATGTTCAAAATTGGGTTTACTAGTATATTTACTTAGCCTGCTCATAGCATATGCTAAGTCAGGTCTGGTACAACTCATTAGATACATCAGACTGCCAATGATTCTTGCATCTTCCACTTCTTCAACAATATCCCCTTTATTTTTGGATACATGCTGACTAGTATCAATAGGAGTTTTAGGTATACTGGTATCTCCCTTATTAAACTTTTCAAGAATCTTATCCACGTAATGTGTTTGACTTAATATCAAACCATTCTGGGTTCCTGTGATCTTGACTCTAAGAATCACATCCTCTAACCACATATCTTTCCTATCGAACTTAGATTTCAACATATCGGACCTTATCATCTTGTCATCACTGCCAATTATATGCAGCATATCACCGACATATAAACATAAGATGACATAACCATGAGTGGTTTTTTCACATAGACACACTTATCACACCCATTTATTTTAAAACCACTTTCTAACATGGCTTGATCAAATTTTTGATGCCATTACTTTGGAACTTGCTTTAAGCCATACAATGACGTAACAAGTTTACAAACTTTATTTTTGTGTCCCTTAGGCAAAAAATCCTTCAGGTTGCTCCATATAGATTTCTTTTTACAAATCTCCATTTAGATAAGCATTTTTAACATCCATTTGGTGAACTTGCAGGTTTCTAATAATTTTAATGGAAAGTACCAATCTAATGGATGTTATTCGCATTACCGACGAATATGTATCAAAGTAATCTAGACCTTCCTTTTTTCTATGCCCTTTGATCACCAATCTTGCCTTCTATTTATCAATACTACCATTAGCTTTCATTTTTATCTTAAAGATCCAATGATAACCAAGTGGCTTGCTACCTGGAGGTAGATCCACTAGCTCCCACACATAGTTTTGTAAGATAGAATCTATCTCACTTTTGATGGCTTCTTTCCATTGAGGTCCTCAGAAGAAGTAATAGCCTCATGATAGGTTTTGGGTTCACTTTCCACCACAAAAGCTGTAAAAATCGAGACCGAGCGATTTTTCAACCCTAGCCCGTTTACTTCTTCTAGGTTCTATCACTTCTTCCTCAGATTGCACTTGTTTATCCTTTCGAACAACTTCCTTATCCGATGAAGATGAGCTTTTACCCTCCTTGTTCAATAAAGGAAACACATTTTCAAAGAATGAAGCATTCCTTGATTCCATTATTGTATTCTTGTGTATCTCAAGATTCTTAGAATCATGTACAAGAAACCGATAAGCACTACTATTTTGTGCTTATCCAATGAATACACAATCCACTGTTTTAGGTCCTAGATTTTGTATTTTAGGTGGTGGTAAAACAACCTTGGCTAGGCACCCCCATACTCGTAAGTACTTATACGATGGCTTTCTTCCCATCCAAAGTTCATAAGGTGTTTCATCTTTTTCCTTGCTGTGTATCTTATTCAAAAGATAGTTAGCTGTCAAAATAGCCTCCGCTACATGTTTTGACTTAAACCAAAACTAATTAGCATGACATTAACCATCTCTTTCAAGGTACGGTTCTTCCTCTTGGCAATACTATTTTGTTGAGGTGAATATGGTGTTGTGAATTCATGACGAATTCCATTTTTAGAACAAACATCAACAAATGGAGAAACATACTCTCCTCCCTACCACTTCTAACCCCTTTGATTTTCTTGTTGATTTGATTCTCAACTTCATTTTTATACAAGATGAACTTGTCCATTGCTTCATCTTTACTCTTAAGTAAATATATGTAGCAATATTTCGTGCTATCATCGATGAACGTGATAAATATTTGTTCCTACCTCTAGTAGGAATTGATTTTAAATCACACACGTCAGTATGAATTAAATTAAGACGCTCGGTGTATCTTTGAACCATTTGGAAAGATAATCTAGTGAGTTTGGCTTCAACACATATGGGGTATTTGTGATTTGAGTCAATATCAAATTTTGGTATGTAATTTAGTTTAATAAAACGACGAATAGAATTGTAGTTTACATGGCCTAAACGACCATGCCAGGCATTTGAAAACTCAAGCATATAAGTAGAACAAGTACTTGCTTTATTCATTTAATTTGTCATCATTACATTCATTTTGAACATACCATTTATGACATATGCTTTTCCAACAGACATACCACTCTTGTACAAAACAAACTTGTCCAGCTCAAACACAAGCTTAAAGCCAAACTTATTCAATAACAACCTTGACACTAGATTCTTATGAAGCTCTAAGATATACAAAACATCCCTAAGCTTCAAATCTTTCCCCGATGTCATTTTCAAAATGACTTCTCCAACACCTTTGATCTCCATGGTGGCTGCATTTCCCATAAATAGCTTTTGACCATTATCAACATCCTTGTAGGTGTTGAAATTGCTCTTGTCATAACACACATGACGGGTAGCTCCGGTGTCAATCCACCATTATCTTGAATTAGTATCCATGAGATTTGAAAGGTTTTCTACAACTATGAACTAAAATTTCTAAGTTCACATGCAACCTATATAGATCTAAGTTTTCTTCTAGTTAAACATATAACAAATCCTAAAAGGCCCAGAAAATATAAACTAAAAGAAGAGATTAAGAAAAACCAACCTTTAGTGAATCTTGGAAGCAAAGCAACAGAAATCTCTTGCCTCAAATGCAGTCACACCCTAGTTGGTAGTCTTGGCCGAAAATCCTTGGGGAGAGAGAGTCAAAAAGTCGCAGGTTTAGGGTTTGTGAGCCTCCCTATTTATAGGCTCCATGTGGTTATCAGATAAACGTTACAGATAAACCTTTTTGAATTCGAATTAAGATAAAACCTTTATTTTAATCATTCAAACCATATTTATCTGTAAATATATATATTTCGAAAATATATATATCTATATATATATATATATATATATATTATCAGCCAACACCACACTCACTTAAAACTGTCACTTACTCAACTATTTAATAATTACAGTTTTAGTCCCTGCACCTTTAATTAATTAATTTAACTGCCAAATTAATTCCAATTAATTCCAGAAAAATTTCTAATTAATTATTATAGTTTCTAATTAATATATTATCACTTAAATATATTAATAAGCTATTTATTTAATTTCTATTGATTTATTAATCACATAATAAATCAATCTTTCTCTCTACCGGACTTTCTACCAATCCTCCAACTATGAGGGCAACCCAAATGGACTATGCTACTATTAATTAGATAAATACTAATTATTAGTCATGGCTTAGACACCTAATCCAACAGTCTCCCACTAGGATAAGTATATGACTAAAATTACCAATTTACCCTTTAATTAATTTAGCAACTGTAGCTTCCTAGAAACCGCTGCCGAACTAGTTCTGTCCAAAGATAAGTGAACAGATGATCCTTCGTCCAACAAGATATTTTTCAGACTCAGGACATGGATTAAGATCAATCCTGGTCTAATTCTCTGTTTCCCGATTTCTGATTTGGATATGATTTTAAGACTACAAATTGATCATATCAATTTAGTCCTGGTTGGCCAACCCTTTCAGTGAACTTCAAAATCATCGAGAGGCCTACAGATATCTGTTTTCCCGACAGGGTCAAGGGACAAATAAGTTTTGACTCATATACTTATGTCCTTTACTAGTCAAATCATTCACAACAACACGTTTTATAATACCGTGTTACCGATGCGTTTTCGCATTGTCAATGAACAACCGCTTGGTAAAACATAACTCATATGTCTCTACTTAAAGATCAAATGATATTATCGCCTCAACATTGCTTATGATGAAATCCATGAAGCAATCTATTGAGCGTGGGTTTATCCAATACTCAAATCCCTATTTTCTAAGTACTCATGAATATTGTAGCAATCTTATTGCTATGTCTAACTCATTAGACAGTCTACAAAACTATTCATGACAGTCTTCATTCATACTTACTCCCTAAATAGTATGAGTGACTGTGGATATTCAAATAATAATTAAATTACTCAAGAAGTAAACATGCAAAATTGAAACACAATAATAAACAATCAACAAATGGTAGTATCAAATACTTATCAACAAAACTATATTATTAATTCACCAAAGTTAATTACATTTATATTGCAACAAGTTTCAAATCCTATCTAATTACAAAAACTAATATCATCTGTTAATCCTATGCGTCGTGCATGCTGATAGTGCTTAACCCTACTCAGAGCCTTTGTCAAGGGATCTGCAGGATTATCTTCTGATGATACCCTCTTCACTATGAGGTGACCTTCTTCTACCTTATGTCTTATGTAGTGGTACTTTCTGTCGATGTGTCTGGACTTTCCATGATCTCTCGGTTCCTTTGTCAAAGCAACCGCTCCTTCGTTATCGCAGAACAGTTCCACAGGCTCCTGAATACTCGGGACTACTCCAAGGTCACCGATGAAGTTCTTCAGCCAAGCCGCTTCGTTTGCCGCTTCACTCACTGCGATGTACTCTGATTCGCACATTGAATCAGCCACCGTCTCTTGCTTGGAACTTTTCCAAGTCACTGCTCCCCCATTCAACAGGAATACCCAGCCCGACTGAGACCGACCATTGTCTCTATCTGTCTGAAAGCTGGCATCAGTATACCCGTCAACTCTCAAGGTATCACTGCCACCAAGGACTAAGACAAAGTTCTTCGTCTTGCGTAGATACTTGAGTATGTTTTTGACCGCTGTCCAATGTGCCCTACCAGGGTTCCCCTAGTATCGACTGACCATGCTCAAGGCAAAGGCCATGTCGGGACGAGTACACATCATGGCGTACATGATCGACCCCACAGCCGAAGCGTAAGGTACCCGACTCATGTCCGCAATTTCCTCGTCTGTACTTGGACTCTGAGTCTTACTCAGCTTAGCATTACTTTGCATTGGTAGCTCTCCCTTCGTGGAATTTTCCATACTAAATCTTTTCAGTACCTTGTCCAAGTATGTACTCTGACTAAGTCCAATTAGTCTCTTCTTCCTATATCTCAATATTCTTATCCCGAGAATATAGGCTGCCTCTCCTAGGTCTTTCATGGCGAAACACTTCCCGAGCCAAGACTTGACATCTTGCAAAGTCGGAATGTCGTTTCCCATGAGCAGTATGTCATCTACATGCAGCACCAGGAACGTGACTATACTCCCACTAGCTTTGACATATACGCAAGAATCATCCTCACTCCTAGAGAAACCAAATTCTTTGACTTTCTCATGGAAACAAAGATTCCAGCTGCGAGAAGCTTGTTTTAATCTATAGATGGATTTCTCAAGCTTACACACTTTGTCAGGATACTTTGCATCAACAAAACCCTCTGGCTGATTCATGTAAACATCCTCAGTCAACTTCCCATTAAGGAAAGTGGTTTTTACGTCCATCTGCCAAATTTCATAGTCATGAAATGCAGCTATGGCCAGCATAATCCTAATTGACTTTATCTTAGCCACTGGTGAGAAGGTCTCGTCATAGTCAATCCCTGGGGTTTGATTAAAGCCCTTCGCAACCAGTCTTGCTTTGAAAGTGTGTACCTTTCCGTCCATGTCGGTCTTCTTCTTGAAGATCCACTTGCACCCGACTGTCTTTCGACCCGTTACATTGTCAACCAAGTTCCAAACTTGATTGTCATACATGGACTTGATCTCGCTGTCCATTGCCTCTTTCCACTTGGCAGACTCAGGGCCCGCCACCGCTTCCCGGTAGTTAGCAGGTTCATCCAAATTTATCAGTGTCCTATCACTGACAAAAGTATCTCCATCCGTAGTAATATGGAATCCATAAAACTCGGGTGGCATGCTAACTCTACTAGAGCGTCTAAGAGGTAAGGATATGTTAGTCGGACCAACAGGAACTTCTTCCTCTTGTTGGTTGCTAGTTTCTCCTAAGGTTGCATTATCGGGTGACTCTTGAATTTCTTCAAGATCAATGGTACTCCCACTGTCCTCTTCGAATATGAGTTCTCTCTCTTGAAAGACTCCCCGTTTCGCTAGAAAGACCACGTCCTCGCTCGGTCTGTAGAATAGGTATCCAAAGGACTGTTTGGGATATCCAATGAAAAAACATTTCTTGCTTCTTTCTGCGAGTTTATCGTGATTCTCTCGTCTAACGAAAGCCTCACAACCCCAGACTTTGATATGTGCTAACGAGGGAACTTTCCCCGTCCACATCTCATGAGGTGTTTTAGCAACCTTCTTAGTAGGGACAAGATTGAAGATGTGGCCGGCAGTCTCTAAGGCATACCCCCAGAAATGAATGGGAAGTGAAGCTCGACTCATCATGGAGCGAACCATGTCTAACAAGGTTCGGTTACATCTCTCGGCAACACCGTTCAACTGTGGTGTCCGAGGAGGCTACAGCTGTGAAACTATTCCACATTCCTTCAGATAGTCTAGGAACTCGATACTAAGATACTCTCCGCCTCTGTCGGACCTGAGCATCTTTATCTTCCTGCCCAATTGATTCTCAACTTCATTTTTGAACTCTTTGAACTTTTCAAAGGTGTCTGACTTGTGTTTGATTAAGTAGATATACCCGTATCTACTAAAATCGTCAGTGAATGTCACGTAGAACCGTATGCCGTCTTTTGTGGTAGATCTGAAGGGACCACACACATCTGTGTGTATGATGTCCAAAAGACCTTCACCTCTTTCAAAGGAACCCTTGAAAGGTGATTTTGTCTTCTTGCCCAAAAGACAAGATTCGCATACATCATCCGATTTGAGGTCGAATGATTCCAACACACCATCCTTTTCGAGTTGGGCGATGCATTTCTTGTTAATGTGCCCAAGATGACAGTGCCACAAGCACGCCTTTTCTACACCGCTAGAAGAATCAATAAAGTTTACACTATGACCTAAATTGTCTACACATTGCACAGTTTCATACACACCATCACAAGGTAAAGCAGTAAATACAGAAATGCCATTTTGAAAAACAGAAATAGAACCATTATTATTATCAAACGAAAATTGTAAACCTTGTTTAAACAATGCATGAAAAGAAATAATATTCCTTGCCATTTCTGGCGAATAGCAACAATTTAAAAGTTTTAAACAAACACCACTACTGAGCACTAAACTATAAGTCCCGATCTTGGTCACAGGCGACGATCTCCTATTCCCCATGATCAGGTTGAGTCTACCGTGCTCCACCTCCCTGCTTTCCCTTAGGCCCTTCAAATCAGAACAAATATGAAAACCACATCCTGTATCAAGGACCCAAGAACTGGAAGATGGTGAGTTTTTAAAGATAGTGTAAATACCTGCTGAAGACGGCTTGACTTTGCCATCCTTCAAATCTTGCAGGTATGTAGAGCAGCTTCTCTTCCAACGGCCTAGCGCTTTGAAATAGAAGCATTCAGCTTCCTTGGGGTTGGCATTGTGAGGAATGCCAGAAGTCTTGGGTTTTGTCCCACTGCCGGATGACCCAACATGGACCTTTTCCCTCCAATTCTGCTTAGGAGGGCCCTTTCTCTTCTTCCACTTTCCACCAGTAATAGCTAGGATGACTTCATTAGCTGCGGGTACACTCTTACCCTTCATTCCGTCCTCAGCGGTGCGGAGCATGCGATGCAGTTCGGCCAGAGTGGCCTGAGAATTGTTCAGATGATACGCCAGCGTGAACTGGTCATATGAACTAGGCAAAGAATTTAGCACTATGTCTACTGCTAAATCCTCATGAACTGGCATCTCAAGCTTCCTAAGCCTTTCCACGTATCCTTGCATCCTTTGCACGTGGTCACAGATAGACTCTCCATCCTTTGGCTTTGCATTGGTGAAAGCTTTGACTACTTCGCGCCTCTCTATGCGCTCCTGCTTGCGGAACTTTTCCACCAGCTCTTTGTGCATTTCATAGGGCCAGTAGTCTTCATATATTCTTTGCAATTTCGGGTTCATTGTGGCTATCATGATGCAAGCCACTTTGGTTGCATCATTAGAATGTTTTGAGTATTGAGCGATTTCTTCGGGAGTTGCAGTATCAGGGTCAATTTCAACTAGCTCGGTTTCCAGAACATACTCTTTATGTTCAAACCTTAGAGCCATCTTGATGTTACGGATCCAGTCATTATAGTTGGTACCGTCCAACGTAACTTTGGAGCATAATGACAAGATAGAGGTAACATTGGAGTTTGATTGGGGGGCGGTTTGATCAGCAGAAGACATCTATAAAAGAAGATAGTTTTAATTAGATATTAATAATAATCCTTATAATAACCCAATAATAATTATAAGGCTAGGATCCTACAATAACAATTTACAATCTCGAAGAGGGATGCCGTAATCAATATTGTAAATTTTATATAAGGTAGGCGAATGACGATTCAGTCAATTCCACCGCGGAAAGATAATCATATTAAAATGGAATTCCTAGATTCTTTGAGATTTATTGAACTGTTCAATAGCATGTTTTAATCTCGGATGTGCCCCACTGTTTGTGACTGGGATACCGAGGATCACAAACCGGGTGTGAATAACCATGTAAATTAGCTTGGTACTCTCAAGGTCAGTTGTCATCTCTAATTGATGTGCCGGTAAACCACACACGCTCCATCAATAATGACAACACCCGAGAAACCCATTGCAACTATTTATGAACCCCAATTGGCGTGCCGGTAAACCACACACGCTCCACCAATGTTTCATAAAGTGCAATGTGCAATTTCATGGGTTAGCACCAATTCACATTTTACCTAAAGTAACTAGATTGGGATTTTATTAAGTGTTCTAGTACTTTGAATCATTATACTTTTAGTGATTATTAGGCGGACCTATCAAACCTGTTCGGCTAACGACCCCCCACTGATCAGGCTAGCAGTGAGCGAGAGTGTTCACCCATTAGACCGCCATTTTATAGGCAGTCTCCTTATACCCACTTTATAGATCAGCTTCGTGAATGAGGCCTACTAATGATTTGACTAACCATTTAATCTCATACATATAAAAATAACTTCCTAGTTATAATATATATAAGATGTAATTTTTTTAAACTTTTAAAAAATTGTTTCTGGTTTATCTTTTAATTTATTGTCGATTTAAGCTATTAAATTTAAAATTAACTTAAACCATTAAAAGCCGATTTAATTATCTTTTAATTAACCAATTAATTAAATTAATTAAATTTGATATTTTAAACCTTTTAAAATATTTCTAGATTTTATCTATTAATTTTCGGAATTTAAAACAATTAAATCGAAATTAATTAAATCCTTTTAATTATCTTTTAATTAAACAATTAATTAAGTTAATTAATTTTGCAGATAGGTGTCACAAAATAATCAAATTAATTTAAACCTATCCTTATCCCCTAATTTTCGTATTTTAGGATAAGAGGTTTAAGGTTTTATCTATTTAAACAATTAAAGTTACCAAAAATAGAAAGCCTTCTAAACCTATCCTAAAATCACGCCAAGCAGGAGGGGAGGGGCCACGGTTTTCGAAACCCTAACCCTAATTTTCGAATTGGCCCCATTAGGGTTTAGAAACAATAAACCCTAATTTACAGGATACAATTATAGCATTTTAACAAGAAAACAAACCAGATAGCTCTGATACCACTGAAAGGTTTTCTGCAACTATGAACTAAAATTCCTAAGTTCACATGCAACCTATATAGATCTAAGTTTTCTTCTAGTTAAACATATAACAAATCCTAAAAGGCCCAGAAAATATAAACTAAAAGAAGAGATTAAGAAAAACCAACCTTTAGTGAATCTTGGAAGCAAAGCAACAAAAATCTCTTGCCTCAAATGCAGTCACACCCTAGTTGGTAGTCTTGGCCGAAAATCCTTGGGGAGAGAGAGTCAAAAAATCGCAGGTTTAGGGTTTGTGAGCCTCCCTATTTATAGGCTCCATGTGGTTATCAGATAAACGTTACAGATAAACCTTTTTGAATTTGAATTAAGATAAAACCTTTATTTTAATCATTCAAACCATATTTATCTGTAAATATATATATTTCGAAAATATATATATCTATATATATATTTTCGGCCAACACCACACTCACTTAAAACTGTCACTTACTCAACTATTGAATAATTACAGTTTTAGTCCCTGCACCTTTAATTAATTAATTTAACTGCCAAATTAATTCCAATTAATTCCAGAAAAATTTCTAATTAATTATTATAGTTTCTAATTAATATATTATCACTTAAATATATTAATAAACTATTTATTTAATTTCTATTGATTTATTAATCACATAATAAATCAATCTTTCTCTCTACCGGACTTTCTACCAATCCTCCAACTGTGAGGGCAACCCAAATGGACTATGCTACTATTAATTAGATAAATACTAATTATTAGTCATGGCTTAGACACCTAATCCAACAAGATTCACCTTCGAGACCATGGCTGTAAGATCATTAATCGTGGCCACCAAATCGATATCATCATTTACCATGTTTGTTTGACGGGCATTTGAAAGGTTTTCTGCAAATCAATGAACTAAAACCCTAAGTTCACATGCAACCTAGATTGGATCTATGTTTTCTAACTTTGAACATATAATAAAATTCCTAAAGCCCAACAGATATCTTGCTAAAGAAATAAATCAGAAAACTAACATTTAGTTTAATTTTGAAGCTAAGCAGCACACGTGTCCTGTCTCAAATGAGATCACACCCAGCAACTACGGTTTCGAAAATTCCAAAGAGAAAGAGAGTATATGGCGTAGACAAATGAGGACCAGGGGTCCCTATTTATAGGCTACAAGTGATAACCATATAACCCGTGGAGATAAACCTCATTTGAGTTCAAACTGAGATAAACCCTATCTCCAGGCTGTTTTCCGGATTACTGTTATGCGCGTCGTGGCCATGCACACGCACGTCGTGCATGTCCAATTCAAGTTTTGAACATTCACAAGTTCAGCCCGTGTACTCTTAATTAATTTAATTAATCTCACACAATTAATCCAATTAATTTCTGATTAATTATTAATTAAACAATACTGTTTCTAATTAACATAGTATCCCCATAATATATTAACAAACTATTTCTATTGATTTATTAATCATATAATAAATCATTCCTTCTTTCTCCTGGCATTTCTGCTAAACCGCTAGTTATGAGGGCAACCCAAATGGACTTTGCTACTACCAATTAGGTAAATACAAATTATTAGTCATTGCTTAGACACCTAATCCAACAGTCTCCCACTTGGATAAGTCTATGAATATAATTACCAATTTATCCTCTAATTGATTAGCAAACTGTAGCTTCCTAGAAACTGCTGCTGAACTCTGACCCAGTCAGTCTGTCCATAGATAAGTGATCAGAAGATCCTCCATCCAACAAGATATTTTTAGACTCAAGACATGGATTAAGATCAATCTCGGTCCGATACTCTGTTTCTCGATTTCTGATTCTGCTTATGACTTTAAGACTACTAATTGAACACGTCAATTTAGTCCTGGTTGGCCAACACTTTTAGTCAACTTCAAAATCATCGAGAGGCCTACAAATATCTGTTTCCCATCAGGGTCAAGGAACGAATAAGCTTCGACTCATATGCTTATATCTTTTACCAGTCAAATCATTCACAACAACACATTTTATAACATCGAGTTACCGATGCGTTTTCGCATTATCAATGAACAACTGTCTTGTAAATTATAACTCATATCTCTTCGCTTCAAGATCATAAGATATTATCATCTCAACATTGCTCGTGATGTAATCCATGAAGCAATATATTGAGTGTGGGTTTATCCAATACTCAAATCTCAATTTCTAAGTACTCATGAACGTTGTAGCAATCTTATTGTTATGTCTAACTCCTTAGACAATTTACAAACCAATTCATGACAGTCTTCGTTCATACTTACTCCCAAAAAGTATGAGCGACTGTGGATATTCGAGTAATCAAATTACTCAGGAAGTAAACATGCAAAATGAAACACAATGATAAACGATTGACAAATAGCTGTAAACAATACTCATTAATAAATCTCTATTATTAAATCACCAAAGTCAATTACATTTACATTGTTACAAGTTTCGGAGACCTATCTAATTACAAAAACTAATATCATCTCTCAGCCCTATGCTCCTAGCATGCTGATTGTGCTTGATCCTACTCAGAGCCTTTTTTAGGGGATCTGCAGGAATCTCTTCTGATGATACCCTCTTTACAAGGAGGTGACCTTCTTCTACTCTATGTCTGATGTAGTGGTACTTTCTATCGATATGCCTGGACTTTCCATGATCTCGCGGTTCCTTTGTCAAGGCAACCGCTCCTTCATTATCGCAGAACAGTTCCATGGGCTCCTGAATACACAGAACTACTCCAAGGTCACCGATAAAGTTCTTCAGCCAAGCCGCTTCCTTCGACGCTTCACTCGCTGCTATGTACTCTGATTCACACGTAGAATCAGCCACCGTCTCTTGCTTGGAACTTTCCAAGTAACTGCTCCTCCATTCAAAAGGAATACCTAGCCCGATTGAGACCGACCGTTGTCCCTATCTGTCTGAAAGCTGGCATCTGTATACCTGTTAACTCTCAAAGTATCACTGCTACCAAGGACTAACACCATGTTCTTTGTCCTTCGCAGATACTTGAGTATATTCTTGACAGCTATCCAATGCGCCCTTCCAGGGTTTCCCTCGTACCGACTGACCATGCTCAAAGCAAAGGCTATGCCAGGTCGAGTACACGTCATAGGGTATATGATCGACCCTACAGCCGAAGCGTAAGGTACCCGACTCATGTCAGCTATCTCCTCGTCTGTACTCGGACTTTGAGTCTTACTCAACTTTGCATTACTCTGGATAGGCAGCTCTCCCTTCTTGGAATTTTTCATACTAAACCTCTTTAGTATATTTTGCAAGTATGTACTTTGACTAAGTCCTATTAGTCCTTTCTTTCTATCTCTCAGAATTCTTATCCCGAGAATATAGGCAGCTTCTCCTAGGTCTTTCATGGCAAAACACTTCCCAAGCCAAGACTTGACATCTTGCAAGGTTGGAATGTCGTTTCCCATGAGTAATATGTCATCAACATACAACACCAAAAAAGTGACTATACTCCCACTAGCCTTGACATATACGCAGGACTCATCCTCGCTCCTAGAGAAACCAAACTCTTTGACTTTCTCATGGAAACAAAGATTCCAGCTGCGAGAAGCTTGTTTCAATCCATAGATTGAGTTCTCAAGCTTACACACCTTATCAAGATACTTTGCATCGACAAAACCCTTTGGCTGATTCATGTAAACATCCTCAGTCAAATTCCCATTAACAAAAAGCGGTTTTGACGTCCATATACCAAATTTCATAGTCATGAAATACGGCTATGGCCAGCATAATCCTAATGGACTTTATCTTGGCCACTGGTGAGAAGGTCTCATCATAGTCAACCCCCGGGGTTGGAGTGAATCCCTTTGCAACCAGTCTTGCCTTAAATGTGTGCACCTTTCCATCCATGTCAGTCTTCTTCTTGAAGATCCACTTGCACCCGACTGTCTTTCGACCCGGTACATTGTCAACCAAGTTCCAAACTTGATTGTCATACATGGACTTCATCTCGCTGTCCATTGCCTCTTTCCACGTAGGGCCCGCCACTGCTTCCTTGTAACTAGCTGGCTCATCCAAATTTATCAGTGTCCTATCACTGACAAACGTGTCCCCATCCGTAGTTATATGAAAACCATAAAAATCGGGTGGCATGCTAACTCTACTGGAGCGCCTAGGAGGCAAGGATATATCTGTCGGACCAACAGGAACTTCTTTCTCTTGTTGGTTGCTAGTTTCTCCTAAGGTTCCATCATCGGGTGACTCCTGAATCTCTTCAAGATCAATGGTACTCCCACTGTCCTCTTGGAATATGAGCTCTCTCTCTCGAAAGACTCCTCGTCTCTACAAGGACCACGTCCTCGCTCGGTCTGTAAAGCAAGTATCCAAAAGACTTTTTGGGGTATCCGATGAAAACACATCTCTCACTTCGAGCCGCGAGTTTATCATGAGTCTCTCGTCTAACGAAAGCTTCACAACCCCAAACTTTGATATGTGCTAACGAGGGAACTTTCCCCGTCCACATCTCGTGAGGTGTTTTGGCAACCTTCTTGGTAGGGGTGAGCAAAAACCGAACTGGATTACCGAATTACCGAAATAACCGCAATTACCGAAACCGATTTACCGAAACCGATATAACAACCGCAACTGTGGTTTTAGAATCTCAAAAACCGAACTTATTCGGTACGGTACAGTTTTAGAGGTCTTTACCGCGCCGAAATTACCGCACCGCATTATTTTACATGTTAATAATTATTATATATAAAATATATATTCTATAATTTGATATAAAGCGGCATTTTGGTCTTGTTTAATTGCTCCTTGAAATCTGACTTTTATGCCCTTTATTGTTAAGACACAGTAGAGGTTTATTCTTTTGGCTTTTAATACACCTGATGGAATTTTGGCATTATTTTACTTGGTTGCTACTTATTCGAATGTTGTATGTTTGTTGCATTTTAATTTGGTTTATTTCCTGTTTGAAAAGTGTTAATTTAATATTTATGGGTTTCAAGAAACCGCACCAATAGTATTATACGGTGATTACCAAAACCGTACCGAATTACCGCATTACCGAACCGCAATAATTGCCGCAGTTTGTAGTTTTACAATTCCAATTACCGCACTTCGCGGTAACGGTAACGGTATTTTACTAAAACCGCACCGTACCGCACCACGCTCACCCCTACTTCTTGGTAGGGACAAGATTGAGGATGTGGGCGGCAATCTCTAAGGCATATCCCCAGAAGTGGATCGGAAGCGAAGCTCGACTCATAATGGAACGAACCATGTCCAACAGGGTTCGGTTACGCCTCTCAGCAACACCGTTCAACTGTGGTGTTCTAGGAGGTGTCAACTGTGAAACTATTCTACATTCCTTCAGATAGTCTAGGAACTCGATACTAAGATACTCACCGCCTCTGTCGGATCTAAGTATCTTTTTTATCTTCCTGCCCAATTGATTCTCAACTTCATTTTTAAACTCTTTGAACTTTTCAAAGGTATCAGACTTATTCTTGATCAAGTAGATATAGCCATATCTACTATAATCGTCAGTAAAGGTCACGTAGAACCGAGTGCCATCCCCTGTGGTTGATCTGAATGGCCCACACACATCTGTGTGTATGATGTCCAACAGACCTTCATCTCTTTCACAAGACCCTGTGAATGGTGACTTGGTCATCTTGCCCAAAAGACAAGATTCGCATACATCATCTGACTTGAGGTCGAATGATTCCAACACTCCATCCTTTCAGAGTTGGGCGATGCGTTTCTTGTTAATGTGCCCAAGACGACAATGCCACAAGCATGCCTTTTCTACACCACTAGAAGAATCAATATTCAATACACTATTTTCTAAATTGTTTACACATGTCACAGTTTCATACACACCAGAACAAGGTAAAGCTTCAAAAATAAA
Source organism: Cichorium intybus (assembly GCA_023525715.1). Lineage (NCBI taxonomy): Eukaryota > Viridiplantae > Streptophyta > Magnoliopsida > Asterales > Asteraceae > Cichorium > Cichorium intybus. The sequence continues at coordinate 111,381,484 of CM042011.1, forward strand.
CATGCCATTCTTAAAAACAGAAATTAAACCATTCAAATTGTCAAAAGAATACTAGAAACCTTGTTTGAACAATGCATGAAATGAAATAATGTTTCTTGGCATATCTGGCGAATAAAAACAATTTAGTAAATCTAAACTAACATCACTACTGAGCACTAAACTATAGACACCGATCTTGGTAACAGGCAACAATCTCCTATTGCCAATGATCAGGTTCAATCTACCGTGCTCCACCTCCCTGCTTTCCTTTAGGCCCTGCAAATAAGAACATATGTGAAAACCACATCTTGTATCAAGGACCCAAGAACTGGAAGATGGTGAGTTTTTAGAGATAGTGTACATACCTGCTGTCGATGGCTTCACTTTTCCATCCTTGACGTCCTGCAAGTATTTCGGGCAGCTCCTCTTCCAATGACATTTCTCTTTGCAATAGAAGCAGTCGGCATCTTTGGGATTCGCGACACGTGGAATGCTGGAAGACTTGGGTCTCGGGTCATTACTAGATGACCCGAGTTGAACCTTTTCCCTCCAATTCTGATTGGGAGGGCCCTTTCGTTTCTTTCCTTTTCCTTGTCCAATTGCTAAGACGGAAGTGCTTGCTGAAGGTACACTTTTACCTTTTAGCCCGTCCTCTGCTGTCTGCAGCATGTTATGCAACTCAGTTAAAGACGTCTGAGTGTTGTTCAAATGATACGCCTGTCTAAACTGGTCATAAGAACTTGGTAGAGAGTTAAGGACAATGTCAATGGCCAACTCCTCATCCACCAGCATACCCAGCTTCTACAGCCTCTCCACATAGCCTTGCATTCTTTACACATGAGTGCAAACGGACTCTCCGTCCTTTGGCTTAGCGGTCATGAGGTCTCGGACCACTTCATAAAAACAACGCAGCAGAAACAGAAATCTAAATCGTATTCAACCAGGATCACAGAATCATGAACACTTTTGTAACTGTAAAATCAAGAGGGTTCAAGACATACCTTTTAAATCTCAGATCTGATTTTGTTAGGATGACGAGAGCCCAAAGTAGAACTCCTCTAATGTAATCGCACCCAAGACAATGATCCAGCACCCGTTGATGTAGTATATACCTTTGCTTGAAGTTTTAGCATGTAATGTAACGCCCCAACTTTTTCAAACCATTTATATTACATAAAAACAAGTTTTACAAAATACGGTTCAACAAAAACCATTGTACTTGTTTAAATACAACAAAAGGGGTGTTACAATTACATATCAAACAACCATAAGTTTAAGGGAAAGGATTTAATCAATACCAATATATGATAGCTGTATCCAGCTCCACTCTTTTACATTCTAGGACTTATTTTACATCTTCAAACTATCTCACAATCTCGCACCTGAACCTGGAATACATGGCATAAAAATAAAATACGTAAGACAAATTGTCTCGTGAGTTACATGAGTTTTGGACTCAAACATTTAATCTCCTTTAATAAAAACTTTATAAAATAAACATTCGCTGAAATTTTATAGTGTTAATATACTATGACTTTTTATCTTTCAAAACCATTTTATATCTTTCAAAACATAGCTTATTTCATACTTTCTTTGACTGGTTTTATAAACTTGCTGGATTTTTATACTTAGGGCTTTAATCACTATGTGTGATACCCCAACTCTCTACAGCTAGAAAGAACGGATCAATCCTCACTGTAGAAGTGCTGAGGCAGTCTACTTCGCGAAGGGGTTATCCCCAGTAGACTCCTTACCTAACCCGGGTAGGTTGGAACATAGTTCCCTTACTAACATTGCTAGCTACATTACCAGTCAATTGTAAAAATACTTTCTAGAAACTAAAACAATACTTGTACACAAAATGGCTAATTGCCAAGCTTTTGACTTTAACAAGCTTTTACCATAAACTAGGCTATTGCCAAATTCATACTTTCAAATATAGCAGTTCACTTTCCATATAAGCTAAGAACATACCATTTTTGCAAATAATTTCACACATAGAAAATGTTATATGAAATCTGAAAAATACTTACTTACTTGCCATGTATCCCAGAATGGGTAAAAATGCTATATGTACTCACCTTATAACTCTTGAAAAGTCGATTAGTTGTCCCTTGGTTCTTTACCCTTTCGATGTCCAATTACTTGGCTTGCACCTATAGTATATGATATATTAATTTACATTCTAATTGACTCTATAACATGTTAGAGTCCTTATTATACCATAAATGGTCAAAACAAGTATATAACTTTTAAATGACCAACTTTAATTAAATTGTATATTATACGTATTTTACTACAATACCCTCGGAGGGTCGTATTTCGATTCTGAAAATTTTCTGTGAAGTTTTGGACTATATTGGACCTATGTTCAAAGTTTGGGATCATTTGAACAAGTATAGGACCAAATCCCAAAAACCAAATTCACTTTACAGAGACTTGAAGCAAAAACTGCATTTTATGCCTTCTGCGTCGCTTCGCGTAGCGACCTGGAGCTGGGGGGTGCTCGCGTCGCGATTGCTGAAGGATAAATGCGGAACTTGCATCGCAGCCTCGCGTCGCGACGGGGTTCTTGGCACTGTTCGCATCGCGAGGGCTGAAGTAAATTGCCTAATTTGACGATTTTTCAATCTGTAGATGCACTATTCACTCCATTATGTTCTTAATACATGTCTTAATCGTCTTAGGGTCTCTTCTAGGCCCTAGAAACAACTTCTTCATGCATTTAAACTACAATTTACCAATTTTATCATCTTTGTTTGAAATTGTTCCCGAAAACTCATTTTTTTCCCAAAAACCATTTTAACTATTTTTTTTGAGAATGGAACTGATTTCTCACTTCATTTATAACATATATGATTTATTAAACTCATGGAAATCAATTTCAGTTCCAAAAACCCATTTCTAGGGTTCTTGAGCTAAAAACCCATTTCCATGGAATTAGCCACTATTCATAGTCATGAATCCATTCCTTGTGTTGATTTGAACTAGATAAGGTATATAGATTCATTAACTTAACCTCATCCTCAAAATCAGAAGTTGGATTTGCAGATTATCCAACCCCTTTGAAGAACTAAGCTAGGGTTTTTGAGTTCTTACCTTAAGAGCTTGGTATAACCAATTCAAATTGTTGTTTTCTTCAATTCCTTGCTTCTCTCTGTGAACTTGAACTCCCGTATCTCCAGCTCTCTAGCTCTTTAGCTCTCTCTCGAACTCTCTTCTGATTTCCGGACATTTATGAGATATTTTTCTCATTTTTTATATTTTCTATATTTACAGTTTTAGTCCCTAAACTTGCATTCCTTGGACTTTTGACACTAACACTGAGTTTGGCCACATGAAACTATAGTTCTTACATTTTTAGTCCTAAATTATAAATAATTTTTTTATAATAATTTCTGCGTATGGTCAAATGACCTTTTTACCCTTTTTATGGTAAAATGACTAAATTACCTTTACAACCATAATTTCTCATAATATTACATATAAAACTTTAAATTACACACATCTTATTTTACATATTTATTATAAATTTTTGGTCGTTTCAACTACCTCCCCCTAATTAGGATTCCGTCCTTGGAATCGCTTCATAATCTGTAAAATTAGGGTATCTTCTTTTCATGCTTTCCAAAGTTTCCCAAGTCAAATCTGAACCCAGTGAATGCTTCCACTTGACCAATACTAGATCAATCTCTTTGTTCCTTAGTTTCTTGGTTTTCACCTCTAACATCGCCTCTGGTTCTTCAACTAGTCTGTTGGGTGTTTCCACCCTTACTTCTGTAGAGGAATGGTTAATTCCTTCTTTCCAAAGTACTTCTTAAGATAACATACATGAAATGTATCATGTATTCCCCTGAGTTCTTGTGGCAACTCCAGCTTGAATGCTTGTAAACCGATTCTTTTCAAAATTTTGAAGGGTCCAATATATCTTGGACTCAACTTCCCTCTCTTGCCAAACCTTATCACCCCCTTCCAAGGTGATACTTTTATCATCACCAAATCGCCTTCTTTTAGATCATAGGGTCTTTTCTTCAAATTTAAGTAGCTTCTTTGGCGGTCTTGCGCGGCTTTCATGTTGGTCTGTATTACGCCAATCTTTTCATTCGTCATTCTTACAATTTCTGGCCCAGTGAGTTTTGTTTCTACAGCTTCTAACCAACACACTGGTGTTCTACACTTTCTACCGTATAACGCTTCAAAAGGCGGCATCTTGATGCTTGAGTGATAACTGTTGTTATACGAGAATTCTACTAATGGTAGGTGCTGGTCGCAATTACCTCCAAAATCAATGGCACACGTTCTCAACATATCCCCCAAGGTCTGAATAGTACGTTCGCTTTGCCCATCTGTCTGAGGATGGTAGGCTGTACTCATCTTGTTTCGAGTTTCTATCTTTTCTTGTAGAGAATCCCAAAAGTTAGACGTGAATCGAGGATCTCTATCTGAGACTATGGACAAAGGTGCTCCATAATGTCTGATCACTTCATCGATGTACAACTGAGCTAATTCCCCAAGTGAGCCAGTTTCTTTAATCGCGAGGAATAGGGCACTTTTAGTTAATCTGTCAACAATGACCCATATACTATCGTGTCCCCTTCGCGTTCTCGGCAGCCCCATGACAAAATCCATGGTCACTTCTTCCCATTTCCCTGCTGGGATCTGCAATGACTGCGCATTACCATATGACACTTGATGTTCTGCTTTTACTTGTGCACAAGTCTCACAGTGGGATATGTACTTTGCTATCCTCTTTTTCATTTCTGGCCACCAGTAATGCTGCTTCAAATCTTGATATGTTTTTGTACTTCCAGGATGTATAGAATACTTGGATTTGTGAGAATCATCCAAGATTATCTTTCTGGTTGTTCCATATTTAGGGACCCAAATACGTCCCTTAAAAGTGCGCAACCCTTGGGTATTCACTTCAAACACCACCCTTTTCCCAAGCTTTTCTTTCTTTATATTCTCTTCGGTTAAGGCACTGTCTTGAGCTTCTTTAATCTTTTGAATTAAAGTTGAGACCACTTCAATTCGCATGGATCTCCCTTTAACAACTTTTTCACGAACCTTTCGGCTTAAAGCATCGGCTACTACATTAGCTTTTCCTTCGTGATAAATTATTTCACAGTCATAATCATTCACGAGCTCAATCCATCTTGTCTGTCTTAAATTCAATTATTTTTGAGTGAAAAGATATTGTAGACTTTTATGATCTGTATATATCTTGCATTTCGTCCCATATAGATAATGCCTCCAAATCTTCAATGCAAACACAATTGCAGCCAATTCCAGATCATGAGTAGTATAACGTGTCTCTGCATCCTTTAGCTGTCTAGAAGCATAGGCGATAACTTTGCCCCGTTGCATAAGTACACAACCAAGACCTCTATTAGACGCATCGCTGTATACTACAAACTCTTCCGTGCCTTCTGGTAAAGATAATACTGGAGCTTCACATAACTTCTTCTTTAATATTTCAAAGGCTTCTTGCTGTTTTTCTCCCCAGCCAAACTTCACTTCTTTCCGAGTTAACTGAGTCAGTGGCACTGCTATTTTAGAAAAATCTTGGATAAACCGTCGGTAATAACCGGCTAACCCAAGGAAACTCCTAACTTCTGTAGGTGTCTTTGGTGGCTCCCATTTCATTACCGCTTCTATTTTTGCTGGATCCACTTTAATACCTTCAGCTGAAACAACATGACCCAGAAACTGAACTTCCCGCAACCAAAAGTCACACTTTGACAACTTCGCGTATAACTGTTCCTTCTTCAAGGTACGCAACACTTCACTTAAGTGCACTTCATGCTCCGCTTCACTTTTCGAATAGACCAGAATGTCATCGATGAAAACGATAACAAATTTGTCAAGAAAAGGTTTACAGACCCTATTCATGAGATCCATAAACACAGCTGGGGCATTAGTGAGTCCGAATGGCATCACTAAAAATTCATAGTGACCATATCGAGTTCGGAATGCAGTCTGACATATGTCTTCATCCTTCACCCGTACTTGATGATATCCGGAACGAAGATCAATTTTAGAGAAGTAACTAGCTCCCTGTAACTGATCGAATAAATCATCAATTCGTGGCAAAGGGTATCGATTCTTGATTGTCACCTTATTGAGCTCGCGATAATCTATACACATACGCATAGTACCGTCCTTCTTCTTGACAAACAACACTGGAGCTCCCCAAGGAGAAGAGCTGGGACGAATAAACCCCTTGTCAAGAAGTTCTTGCAACTGAGACATAAGTTCTCTCATCTCTGTAGGAGCAAGACGGTACGGCGCACGAGCAATGAGAATTGCTCCAGGAACAAGGTCAATGCGAAACTCGACTTGCCTAATGGGTGGTAACCCAGGTAAGTCATCAGGAAAAACTTCAGGGAATTCATTGACTACTTTTATATCCTCCATCTTCTGCTTCTCTTTCTTCCCATTCCTCACATAAGCGATAAACGATTCACACCCTTTATGGATGCATTTACGGGCCTTAATAGCAGTAATGAGACTTTGCATGTTCTTCCGACGTTCACCATATATGTAAACTTTGCTACCATCAGGCAATTTGATCGATACCATTCGTTTTCCGCAAAGAATTTTAGCATTATGAGTTCCGAGCCAATCCATTCCAATAACAATATCAAATCCTTTAATCCCGATGGGTAACAAGTCAGCCTTTAAGATTCGTCTATTAATTTCAATCGGACATTTCTCATACACATGACGTACCGTAACTAGCTCTCCGTTCGCGACATCTATTACACAGGTATCATCTAATGGTTTCATTGGTATGTTCAGACGCTTACGAAATTCATGGGACACAAAAGAGAAATGTGCTCCAGAATCAAAAAGAACATAAGCAGGTTGTGAGTTTACAATGAGTGTACCTGCCACCACGTCTTGATCCTCTTTGGCCTCTTCAAGGGTCATCTGAAACGCTCTCCCTTTCGTCTTTGCCGGCTCTGTCTTCTTATTACTTACAGTGGAAACTAACGTCTCATTCTTCTTCTTGGGACAATTGGTGCTGTAATGACCCTTTTCATGGCAATTATAACATTCCACTTCGTTAACATCTTTCACTTTACAATCCTTGGCTTGGTGACCCGAAAGACCACATTTGTAGCACCCACTAGTGCCCTTCTTGCATTCCCCACTATGCCTCTTTCCACACTTCTTACATTCTTTAACCTCACTTTGCTTAGAAAATCCCGATGAAAAACGACTCTTCTTGTTTGCTCTAGAGATTCCTGAAGACTTTCGCTTCTCCCCAAAAGCTTGTCTTTCTTTGGCCTTTTTCTCTATCATACTCTCAACTCTAGCTGTAGATTCAATGGCTTCATCAAGAGTAGTAGCTTTGCTAACTTCCAATGAGTAGTCCCCCGGCAACCCATTAACATAACGGTTTATCCTTCCTGCCTCAGTCGGTAATGTATCTTCCAGAAACGGCAACATTTCACAAAATTTCTTAGTATACTCGTCAACTGTCTGTTTTTCCTTTGTAAGTGCAAAGAATTCATTGATCAAGTTCTCCCGGTGCTGCGCTGAACAGAACTTGCTTTTCAACCGCTGAATAAAACTCCTCCCAGGACAACGCATCAACAAACTCACTTCCTTTGGTTCGACGGAGAGTATTCCACCAACTAAGAGCTTCCGCCTTTAGCATCTGAGAAGCAAACCCTACCTTCATATCCTCTTCGCAACGGCAAATACGAAGAACTTGTTCCATTTCAGTCACCCACCGAATAGTTATTCGCGGGTCCATCTCCCCGTTGAACTCCTTTGGCCGACAGGACATAAAGTCCTTAAAAGTACACGTCCCTTTAGTCTTGAACTGTGGCTGCGATTTAGAAGAAGAATCTCCCTGAGAAGAATTCTGTGCTGGATTAGTACCCTCAGGAGCCACACTTTTCTCACTATCTTCATTTTGTGATTTGGATCTTTCGCATAATCGTTCATCTAGAAGGCGAGTCATTTCTTGTCTAGTTTGAAATTGAGAGTCGTGTAATAACTTCTGGATTGCCTCCAAGGTCAATGGAGGTGGATTAGCCTCACCCCTAAAATTGCCATCATCAAGGGCTTGGGGCGGTCGAGGAGGCATGGAGGCCTTGCATTATGATCTGGGTTTTCAGCATACGATCCTTGACCACTTCTAGTTCGCATTTTGCTATAAAATTTCAAGTACTTTAGTATTTCATAATATATCATAATGTAAATTTACTACTTTTCCACCAGTTTCCCAGTATTCTCTCGCGGTTACAATAGGCTCAATACGCGTCCTGTGATTATGATAATACGGGCATATATTACCATAATCACCTACACATGTTGTTCCCAATGTTCCGCTTGGTTCCACTGTCCACTAGTATCAGTTAGCTACTTTTAACTCATAAATATACTCATATAATTCTTTTAACAAATAATGTCTTAATTTCTTAAGACACAAAAATTATGTAACTCACTCTAACTGACTATTTCATAAGTCTAAGCCTAGGAGTGGAATGATCAAATCCTAATTCGCATAAACTATGGCTCTGATACCAACTTGTAACGCCCCAACTTTTTCAAACCATTTATATTACATAAAAACAAGTTTTACAAAATACGGTTCAACAAAAACCATTGTACTTGTTTAAATACAACAAAAGGGGTGTTACAATTACATATCAAACAACCATAAGTTTAAGGGAAAGGATTTAATCAATACCAATATATGATAGCTGTATCCAGCTCCACTCTTTTACATTCTAGGACTTATTTTACATCTTCAAACTATCTCACAATCTCGCACCTGAACCTGGAATACATGGCATAAAAATAAAATACGTAAGACAAATTGTCTCGTGAGTTACATGAGTTTTGGACTCAAACATTTAATCTCCTTTAATAAAAACTTTATAAAATAAACATTCGCTGAAATTTTATAGTGTTAATATACTATGACTTTTTATCTTTCAAAACCATTTTATATCTTTCAAAACATAGCTTATTTCATACTTTCTTTGACTGGTTTTATAAACTTGCTGGATTTTTATACTTAAGGCTTTAATCACTATGTGTGATACCCCAACTCTCTACAGCTAGAAAGAACGGATCAATCCTCACTGTAGAAGTGCTGAGGCAGTCTATTTCGCGAAGGGTTATCCCCAGTAGACTCCTTACCTAACCCGGGTAGGTTGGAACATAGTTCCCTTACTAACATTGCTAGCTACATTACCAGTCAATTGTAAAAATACTTTCTGGAAACTAAAACAATACTTGTACACAAAATGGCTAATTGCCAAGCTTTTGACTTTAACAAGCTTTTACCATAAACTAGGCTATTGCCAAATTCATACTTTCAAATATAGCAGTTCACTTTCCATATAAGCTAAGAACATACCATTTTTGCAAATAATTTCACACATAGAAAATGTTATATGAAATCTGAAAAATACTTACTTACTTGCCATGTATCCCAGAATGGGAAAAAATGCTACATGTACTCACCTTATAACTCTTGAAAAGTCGATTAGTTGTCCCTTGGTTCTTTACCCTTTCGATGTCCAATTACTTGGCTTGCACCTATAGTATATGATATATTAATTTACATTCTAATTGACTCTATAACATGTTAGAGTCCTTATTATACCATAAATGGTCAAAACAAGTATATAACTTTTAAATGACCAACTTTAATTAAATTGTATATTATACGTATTTTACTACAGTACCTCGGAGGGTCGTATTTCGATTCTGAAAATTTTCTATGAAGTTTTGGACTATATTGGACCTATGTTCAAAGTTTGGGGTCATTTGAACAAGTATAGGACCAAATCCCAAAAACCAAATTCACTTGACAGAGACTTGAAGCAAAAACTGCATTTTATGCCTTCTGCGTCGCTTCGCGTCGCGACCTGGAGCTGGGGGGTGCTCGCGTCGCGATTGCTGAAGGATAAATGCGGAACTTGCATCGCAGCCTCGCGTCGCGACGGGGTTCTTGGCACTGTTCGCGTCGCGAGGGCTGAAGTAAATTGCCTAATTTGACGATTTTTCAATCTGTAGATGCACTATTCACTCCATTATGTTCTTAATACATGTCTTAATCGTCTTAGGGTCTCTTCTAGGCCCTAGAAACAACTTCTTCATGCATTTAAACTACAATTTACTAATTTTATCATCTTTGTTTGAAATTGTTCCCGAAAACTCATTTTTTTCCCAAAAACCATTTTAACTATTTTTTTGAGAATGGAACTGATTTCTCACTTCATTTATAACATATATGATTTATTAAACTCATGGAAATCAATTTCAGTTCCAAAAACCCATTTCTAGGGTTCTTGAGCTAAAAACTCATTTCCATGGAATTAGCCACTATTCATAGTCATGAATCCATTCCTTGTGTTGATTTGAACTAGATAAGGTATATAGATTCATTAACTTAACCTCATCCTCAAAATCAGAAGTTGGATTTGCAGATTATCCAACCCCTTTGAAGAACTAAGCTAGGGTTTTTGAGTTCTTACCTTAAGAGCTTGGTATAACCAATTCAAATTGTTGTTTTCTTCAATTCCTTGCTTCTCTCTGTGAACTTGAACTCCCGTATCTCCAGCTCTCTAGCTCTCTAGCTCTCTCTCGAACTCTCTTCTGATTTCTGGACATTTATGAGATATTTTTCTCATTTTTTATATTTTCTATATTTACAGTTTTAGTCCCTAAACTTGCATTCCTTGGACTTTTGACACTAACACTGAGTTTGGCCACATGAAACTATAGTTCTTACATTTTTAGTCCTAAATTATAAATAATTTTTTTATAATAATTTCTGCATATGGTCAAATGACCATTTTACCCTTTTTATGGTAAAATGACTAAATTACCCTTACAACCATAATTTCTCATAATATTACATATAAAACTTTAAATTACACACATCTTATTTTACATATTTATTATAAATTTTTGGTCGTTTCACGTAATACTTAGGGTTTTGAAAGAAATCGGCCGTATACCGAGGGGTGGGAGGAGGGTGACGAAAATTAGGGTTTTGGCAGCCCCTACAACTTAGATCTAGGGTTGTATTTATAGTGCTCCTCATCCTTATCCCCTCCCTTGTGGATATTTCACTTTGGTCCTTTATCCTTATTAAGTTTCTAATTAATATACCTTTACTTTGGTATATTAATAAACTTGACCATTAAGTTTCTAATTAATATACCTTTACTTTGGTATATTAATAAACTTAACCCCTCAAGTTTATTTTCGATCTCTTTTAGCTAAATCGTCTCTTGCGTGTAACCCAAAAGGACCCTACTATTTATAATAATATTACCAACTTGTTATAACGATGGGCATATAACCAACAGTCTCCCACTTGCACTTGTTATAACAACTGTATGGTCTAATATTCATTAACCTAGTAAGGTGTATGTCATCCTAGACAAATGCCGTGTTCATCTAATGAAACAGCCCTTAGGCAAGTGATCAAATATTCCTTTGTTCTACAAGATATCCATATGAACGTCTGACATGGAATTCTGTCAGTCTCAAACATTCAAGATTATGTTTCCCGATAGAGATTTGTGATGACCACAACAAACTGCACTTATTGATTCTATATCAATTCAGTTTGAGTACGGCCGTACATTTGCTGTCAACACCAAATCATCGAGGGGCCCACGGATATCGCTTCTCCTATTAGGGCAGAAGGAACAAATAAACTTTGACTACACGGATCTCGCCCACTCATCATGTCATATCTGGACATTCCCTGTATGGCTGCCAGTTACGGACAACGTTGGAGAAAACCAAGACATAACAGACTGCAGGACTAAGAATCAATGCATCTCCGCTTGAAGAATATAAGATATTACCATCTTAGAATTACTCGTGACACATTCCATGAAGTAATCTCTAAGTATAGGTTACTCCAATACTTAATCCTAATTAAGTACACATGAGAGTTAGCGCATCTCTATGCTATGTCCATCTCTATGGACAATTTACTAATTCCTCATGTCAGTCTTGAATCAATACTTACTCCCAAAAGTATGACCGACTGTGGACGTTTTGAATAATAAAATAATTATTCAGGAAGTCAATAAAACATGCAAAATTGGAACACAATGATAAACTAATGAAATGACTGCCTTCATGCATATATTAAGTTCTCCACATAATAATCTTCAAAACAAATAGAGTTTCACATTGCTTGAGTTCCAAACACAAATCAAACTAAATTAAATATACTTAAACCAACTCATTTGCAAATCTAATGCCCATCGACCTAGTATGAGAATCATGCTTGGCCTGAGATTGCGGTTTAGTGAATGGATCAGCAAGATTATCTTCTGATGTAACTCTACTAATCATGATGTCTCCTTCTTCAACGAGCCTCCGGATATAATGGTACTTCCGGTGTATATGCCTTGTGCGCTTGTGAGCTCTGGGTTCTTTCGCCAAGGCGACTGCACCCTCATTGTCACAGAAGATCTCAACTGGACCATCAATGCTAGGAACAACACCGAGATCCCTGATGAACTTCTTCATCCACATGGCTTCCTTTGCAGCTTCATTAACTGCAATATACTCAGCCTCCGTTGTCGAATCAGCTACTGTTTCTTGCTTGGTACTCTTCCAAGTTACTGCCCCACCATTCAGTAAGAACACGAATCCTGACTGCGAACAGGAGTCGTCTCTGTTGGTTTGGAAGCTAGCATAACTGTAACCACTTACAGTGAGTTCTTCCATGCCCCTATAGACCAAGAACACTTCCTTCGTCCTCCGAAGATACTTAAGAATGTTCTTGACTGCGGTCCAATGATTTTCACCAGGATTGGCCTGATAACGACTCGTCATACTCAAGGCACAAGAGACGTCAGGCCTTGTACATAACATGGCATACATGATCGATCCCATTGCTAAAGCATATGGGATTCGACTCATTCTTTCTCGTTCATCACTAGAACTAGGACATTGGTCTCTACTCAATGTCATACCACGTTGCATAGGCACGAATCCTTTCTTGGAATCTTGCATCTTGAATCTTTTCAAGATTTTGTCTATGTATGTACTCTGGCTTAAACCAATGAGTCGCCTAGATCTATCTCTATAGATCTTTATACCAAGTATGTATGCCGCTTCTCCCAAGTCTTTCATAGCAAAACAATCCCCAAGCCAAGTTTTAACACTTTGCAACATTGGGACATTGTTTCCTATGAGTAGTATATCATCAACATACAGCACAAGGAAGACAACAGCACTCCCACTAGCTCTGACATATACACATGGCTCATCTTCACTTCTCGAAAATCCAAACTCTTTGATTTTCTCATCGAAGCAGAGATTACAGCTGCGAGATGCTTGTTTGAGTCCATAAATCGACTTCACAAGTTTACACACTCTATCATATACACATCTTCTGAAAGTTTTCCGTTAAGGAAAGCGGTTTTTACATCCATTTGCCATATTTCGTAGTCATAAAAGGCTGCGATGGCAAACAATATTCTGATAGATTTAATCATTGCCACTGGTGAAAAAGTTTTCTCATAATCAATCCCTTGGGTTTGAGTATAACCCTTTGCCACCAGTCTGGCTTTATATGTGTGTACCTTTCCATCCATGTCTGTCTTCTTCTTGAAGACCCATTTACACCCAACTGTTTTAAGGCCAGGTGTTTGATCAACCAAGTTCCAAACTTGGTTATCATACATGGATTTCATCTCACTCTCCATAGCCTCCTTCCATTTGGCAGCATCTGGGCCTCCAATTGCTTCCTGATAGTTGGTAGGTTCATCGTCATCTACCATTGACTCATCACCTTCAGTAATATGTAAACCATAAAATTCAGGTGCATGACGTACTCTATCAGATCTCCGGACAGGAGGTGGAGGTATGTCAGATTCCCCAGCTGTACTTGGCTGAGGCTCAACAGGTTTTTCAACCTCTGATTGAGAGCTAGTGCCAACATCAAGTCCTTTATTGGTTGGTTCTTGAATCTCCTCAAGATCAATTTGGCTCCCACTGGCCTCTTGGTGTATCAGCTCCCTCTCTCGGAAGATTGCCCTTCGTGCAACAATCACCTTGTTTTCAGAAGGTTTGTAAAACAAATACCCAAAAGAACTAGCAGGATAACCAATAAAGTAACACCTCTCTGATCTGGGTTCTACTTTGTCGATGGCTTCACGACGGACGTAAGCCTCACAACCCCAGACTTTCAAATGCGCCAATGAGGGTTTAGTCCCATTCCATATTTCAGAGGGTGTCTTGCTGACCTTCTTAGTTGGTACAAGTTTCAGGACTTTTGCTGTAGTCTTCAAGGCATAGCCCCAGAAACTGATTGGAAGCGTAACACGACTCATCATGGACCGAACCATATCAAGTAATGTTCGGTTCCTCCTCTCAGCTACACCATTATGTTGTGGTGTTCCAGGAGGAGTCAACTGTGAAACAATTCCACAGTTCCCCAGATGATCGTAGAATTCTTGACTAAGATATTCTCCACCCCTGTCGGATCGGAGGATCTTAATCCTTTTGCCCCGTTGATTCTCTACTTCGTTCTGAAACCTTTTGAACACCTCGAAGGTTTCAGACTTATGTTTAATCAAATAAACATACCTATATCTGCTGAAGTCATCAGTAAATGTGACGAAGTACCTTTCTCCATGTCTTGTGGCTGATCTGAACAGTCCACACACATCAGTGTGTATGAGGTCCAACAGATCCTTGCCTCTTTCAAAGTTCCCTGTGAATGGCGCTTTTGTCATCTTGCCTAATAAACAAGACTCACATACATCATCAGACTTGAGGTCAAATGATTCCAAAATCCCATCCTCTTGGAGTTTGGCGATGCGTTTCTTGTTTATATGGCCAAGTCGACAATGCCATAGACATGATTTATCCAATACACTTTTGGATGTATCTGAATCAACATTTAAGATTAAGCTATTATTTCTTCTAATGCTCACGATAGTTTCATAAATACCATTTGTAGGACATGCTTTAAAGTAAAGACAATCATTTTTGAAAACTAAAATATTTCCATTATCAAAACCAAAATCAAAACCGTCTCGATACAAAGCACTAAAAGAAATAATGTTTCTAGCCATTTCTGGCGAATAGCAACAATCTAATAAATTAATAGAAAATCCAGTAGAAAGCACGAGCTCGTAATCCCCAATCCTCTTGACAGCAGCCGTATGTCTGTTGCCCATGATCAGGTCAAGCTCCCCATTCCTTAACTTCTTACTTCTTCTTAGTCCCTGCACATCAGAGCAAATATGAGTACCACATCTTGTGTCTAGGACCCATGAATTAGTAGTAGAAGTATTATGGAGTTCTTGATCTCCTCCAGGTATTTAGGGCAGGTTCGCTTCCAGTGTCGGCACTATCATAGAACCAGCCTTGCCCTTGTTGCTAGGGTTGGAGTTGGGGTTACCAACTTGACCCTTCCCTTTGCCTTTAGGCTTCTTGGCTTTCCTTTTCTTGATTGCCCCTTCCCTGATTGCCAATACCGGAGCCGTGGAGCTAGAGTTCTTAGACTTAGACATATTTGCCTGGGCAGTTTTTAGCATGCTGTGTAACTCTATTATGGTCTTTTCCAATCCATTCATATTAAAATTCAGTGTGAACTGACTGAATGCACTGCTCAGCGAGTGGAGGATGATATCCGTAACCAATTGCTGAGCGATCAGAAATCCAAGTCGCTCCAATCTGTCAACGTACGCTTTCATCTTAAGCACGTGTGAACTGACAGCGGTTCCCTCCTGCTGCTTGCAATCTAGTAGGGAGATCATAGTGTCATATCGTTCCTGTCTAGCCTGCTCTTGGAACATTTCCTTAAGCTGGTCGGCCATATCGAACGCCCCAGCGGTCTCGAAACTCTTTTGGAGTTCCGGAACCATGGTCGCCAACATGAGACAAGCAACCTCATCCGACTGATCTTTATGCTTTTGCCGAGCATCCCTAACAGCTCTAGTTGCATCATCAGCTGGAGCCTCAAGAAGAGCTGTGTCCAGGATCCATTCTTTCTTATCATACCGGAGGGCGATCCGAAGGGAACGCATCCAGTCCAAGTAGTTTGATCCGGTCAGCTTATCCTTAGAGAGGAGTTGCATTAGTGAGATATTTGTAGCCGAATTTGAATTTCCATTTGTGTTTGGAGCCATCTATATGAAAAGTAGATTTAATTAGTTTGATTAATCCTTAGAAAATTAATTACCCAAAACAATAATTTTACTTAAGGCTAGAATCCATATTTCACTTCTGGTGGTGAAGAGGTATGCCGTAGTCACCCCCAAAAGTTATTTAGGTAGGCAATACTCTTTGCCAACTTCAATCTCTATGAAGCTTCTAGATCTTTTGGGATTCATTGAATCTGATCAATGGCATGTTTAATCCCATCATGCTCACCCTCTCTCTCGTGACGGGTATGCCGCGAATCACGAGTTTGGATGGTAAATCGACCACGAAGGACCCACGTGACATCCGGCCCATGATTCATGAGTTATCGCGAGTATCACATCATTTTGGCCGAGTCCAATCCGACGCGTTGGCTATGGCACTTCCCACGCCGGAAGGGCCCGGTTAAATGTGTGGTTCTTTGTGGGTAGCATGAGATTTACATTTTCATAAAACGGGATTTTGTTTCGTTTTTGTTAAAACATTTCAACCTTTTAATTGGCATAAGGGTCAATTTGAACTTTTAAAACCGGTTTGAAATTGCCAATTTGACTTTTGAAAAATTCTATTAACTTTTAACAAATTTTTCTTACTTGTGTATTTTCAGTAATACTTTTATCTTGAAACACTGTTCTATCAAACCCTTTCGGTAACTCCACTCAATTAAATGTGACAGGCGGTGAGGGTGGTAAGCAATGAATGCTATTTAAAAACCGACCTCATTAGGAATCAAAGAGACCTCCTTCAACCTTCTACACATTTAGAGTAGGTGAGCCTAGTCACGGTCTGACCAATGTTTTTATTTTAAGTTATACATATAGATACAATTCTAATATATATATCATTTAAAATTTTAAGTATTCTTTGAAAATTATGTTTAACTATTAATTCTATTAAACACGCAAGGATGCAATGTTAATAATTAATTTAAACAATCATCCATTAAATTTTGAAGCATTTTAAACTTTGTGTTTAGCTATTAATCCTATTGAGCATGTAAGTATTCTATGTCAATGATTAATCTAAACAATCATACAATACTAAAATCACCATTTTATAACAAGAAATCTGACTTCAGAAAAATAAAACATCACGACCGCCGCGACGCGTAACACGAGAAAACGCGACGCGGTAATCAAAAGAAACCGATCATGACAAGAACGACGCGGCGCGGAACACTAGGAAGCGCGACGCGGCAAAACCTAATGATCGTAACTTTAGAAAAACCCGCGACGCGATATTTCTAGTACCGCGGCGCGGACGTCGACAGATTCGATAATTCAATGAAAAAAAACGATTTTTTAACAATTTTAATCGAATCAAAACAGTACAAAATCATGATAAAGTGGCTCTGATACCACTGTTGGAATACGATAGCATAAAAACAACACAGCGGAAACAAAAATCTAAATCGTAATCAACCAGGATCACAGAATCATGCACACTTTTGTAACTGTAAAATCAAGAGGGTTCAAGACATACCTTTTAAATCTCAGATCTGATTTTGTTAGGATGACGAGAGCCCAAAGTAGAACTCCTCTAATGTAATCGCACCCAAGACAACGATCCAGCACCCGTTGATGTAGTATATACCTTTTCTTGAAGTTTTAGCACGTAATACTTAGGGTTTTGAAAGAAATCGGCCGTATACCGAGGGGTGGGAGGAGGGTGACGAAAATTAGGGTTTTGGCAGCCCCTACAACTCAGATATAGGGTTGTATTTATAGTGCTCCTCATCCTTATCCCCTCCCTTGTGGATATTTCACTTTGGTCCTTTATCCTTATTAAGTTTCTAATTAATATACCTTTACTTTGGTATATTAATAAACTTAACCATTAAGTTTCTAATTAATATACCTTTACTTTGGTATATTAATAAACTTAACCCCTCAAGTTTATTTTCGATCTCTTTTAGCTAAATCGTCTCTTGCGTGTAACCCAAAAGGACCCTACTATTTATAATAATATTACCAACTTGTTATAACGATGGGCATATAACCAACACCTTGTGCATCTCGTAAGGCCAGTAGTCCTCGTAGAATCTTTGCAATTTGGGGTTCATGGTAGCAATCATGATGCAGGCCACTTTGGTCGCATCATCAAGGTGTTTCTTATACGAGGCAGATTCCTCAGGAGTAGCTGTGTCGGGGTCAACTTCAATGAGCTCAGTTTCAAGAACATACTCTTTGTTCTCAAACCTCAGAGCCATCTTTATGTTTCTCATCCAGTCGTTGTAGTTCTTGCCATCCAATGTCACTTTAGAACATAACGAGAGGATTGAAGTGACGTTACCGTTGTTAGAGTGGGGAGCGGAAGACATCTATAAAAGAAGGTAGTTTTTAATTAGATACATATAATCCTTAATATTAACCCAAGAATAATAATAAGGCTAGGACCCAACTATAATAATTCACAACTTAGAAGAGGGATGCTGTAATCTAATTGTAAATTTTATAAAGGTAGGTGAATGACGATTCACCAATTCCACCGCGGAAGATAATCATATTATAATGCAATTCGTAGATCTTTGAGATTTATTGAACTGTTCAATAGCATGTTTAATCTCGGATATGCTCCACTGTTTGTGACTGGGATGCCGACGATCACAAACTGGATGTGAATAACCATGCAAATTAGCTTGGCAACCTCAAAGTCAATTATCATCTCTAATTGATGTACCGGTAAACCACACACGCTCCATCAACAATGATAAGATTGAGATACCCATTGCCACTCTTTATGAACCCCTATTGGTGTGCCGGTAAACCACACATGCTCCACCAATGTTTCATGAAGTGCAATACGCAATTTCATGGATTAGCATCATTTCACATTTTTCCTAAAGTAACTAGATTGGGAGTTTATAAAGATTATTCTAGTACTTTGATTAATAACATTATACTTTTAATGAGATTAATTGGTCCTATCAAACCCGTTCGGCTAACGACCCTCCACTGATCAAGAGAGCGGTGGGTGAGATTGGACACCCATTTGACCGCCATTTTATAGGCAGTCTCCTTATACCCTCCTTATAGATCAGCTTCGTGAATGAGGCCTACTATTGATTTGAATAACCAATTTATCTTATACATATAATATTAACTTTTAATTATAATATATATATATATATATATATATATATATATATATATATATATATATATATATATATATATATATATATATATATATATATATATATATATATATATATATATAAGATGCATTTTAAACTTTTAAAATATTTTTGGTTTATCTATTTAATTTTCGAAAAATTAACTATTAATTTTAAAATTAAATTTAAACCTTTAAATGATTTAATTTATCTTTTAATTAAACAATTAATTAAATTAATTAAATCCAAATAGGTATCACAAATTAATCAAATTAATTTAAACCTATCTTAAACCCCCTAAATATCGAAAATTAGCAAGCAATGGGTTTAAGGTTATCCATTTATTAAATAATCACAATTACCCAAAAAATAGAAAAAAAACCTTCTAAAACCCTAATTGCATAAAATCGAAAATACAAGGGGGAGGGGGTTAGGATTTCTAAAACCCTAACCCTAAAATCAAAAATGGCCAAATTAGGGTTTAGAAACTTTAAACCTTAAATTTTAGGAAAACAGTTATAACAATTTAATTAGAAAACAATCAAATAGCTCTGATACCACTGAAAGGTTTTCTGCAAATCAATGAACTAAAACCCTAAGTTCACATGCAACCTAGATTTGATCTATGTTTTCTAACTTTGAACATATAATAAAATTCCTAAAGGCCAAGCGATATCTTGCTAAAGAAATAAATCAGAAAACTAACATTTAGTTTAATTTTGAAGCTAAGCAGCACACGTGTCCTGCCTCAAATGAGATCACACCCAGCAACTAGGGTTTCGAAAATTCCAGAGAGAAAGAGAGTATATGGCGCAGACAAATGAGGACCAGTGTCTCTATTTATAGGCTACAAGTGATAACCAGATAACCCTTGGAGATAAACTTCATTTGAGTTCAAACTGAGATAAACCCTATCTCCAGGCTGTTTTCTGGATTACTGATACGCGCGTCGCGGCCCATGCACACGCGCGACGCGCGTGTCCAATTCAACTTTTGAACATTCACAAGTTCAGCCCCTATACTCTTAATTAATCTAATTAATATCACAAAATTAATCTAATTAATTTCTGATTAATTATTAATTAAACAATACTGTTTCTAATTAACATATTATCCACATAATATATTAACAAAATATTTCTATTGATTTATTAATCATAAAATAAATCAATCCTTCTCTCTCCTAGCATTTATGCTAAAGCGCTAGTTATGAGGGCAACCCAAATGGACTTTGCTACTATCATTTAGGTAAATACAAATTATTAGTCATGGCTTTGACACCTAATCCAACATTATTATCATGTTTAAGCTGCGGGCACTTAGAAGCTTTGTGACCCGTTTGGTCACAATTATAGCATTTAAACGTCTTGAAACTTTTAGCTTTAGGGCCTAGGTTTTTAACGTTTCCTTTCCATTTGTAAGCTCCTTTGCCATTGTTATTGGAAGTTTTACCAACTTCCAGCACAATAACCTTTGAAGATTCAACACCACTACCTTTCTTCAAAGCCAATTGATCGTATTCTTAAATGCGAAGACACACCACAAGCTCATCCACAAACATCTCTTTTTTGCTTATGCTTAAAGTACTTCTTGAAATCTGCCCAACTAGGAGGAAGCTTTTCAATCATTGCTTCAACTTGGAAGATCATGTTGAGAACCATTCCTTCTGCAATCATATCATGTATAATGACCTGAAAATATTGGACCTGACTCATCACAATTTTTGAGTCAATTTTTTTGAACTCCAAGATTTTTGCAACAATATGCTTATTGGTTCTCGCATTTTTGGTCTTATACTTCCGATCCAAAGAATCCCAGATTTCCTTAGCCATTGCAATCTTACAAGATACATTGTAGAGCGTGTCGGCTGGCCCACTCAACACATAGTTGCAACACAGAAATTCAGAGTGTTTCCAAGCATCCACCACGCTCACAAATTGAGCGTCGGCCTGTCCCTCAACAAGTTGGGGAGCAGTTTCTGTAAGGAATTGAGCCAAATTCAAAGTGGTCAAGTAGAAGAACATCTTCAGCTGCCATCTTTTGAAATTCATACCAAAATATTTTTTCAGTCTTTCAGCATGATTAGCCATGGTGTTTGGCACAAGTGTAGTAGTAGTAGTGCTCCCATTGTTTCCAGTTGGATTCTATTTCTCAAAAATTTAAACCATTCTGTAAAGTTCAAGTGAAAAATAAGAACGACAATAAAAAATTGTTTACAAAAAACCAAAATCTTTTTACACAAAACAGATGAACAAAAGAAAAACTCAACTCAGAAAGATTATTAAAACGAAAATAGAATTTGTTTTGTTAGTAATCTTCCCGAATAGTTTCTGAATTACGCCTGGATAAACAATGTTAGAAATAAACGGATGTGACTAAGACTCGTGTTTAACACAATTCCTTTAAATAGATTCACCGTCTATTCCCAGGGTACCACAATCGAAGCAGAGAGTATTGTCGGAGACGACCCTTTCCTGAAAAATTCGCCAGAAATTGTATGTAGAGAAGAGGAGAGAGTTGAGGTGTATCGAGAATGAGAGCCAAGGATTGTTTATATACTAGTTTTTGTAACTATCGTAATTAAATGAATTAACTATGCATTAATCACATTAATGCATCAGTTAAAAGTCCTTAAAGCCAAACCAAAACTTAGCAAAAATGTGGGTTACGCGAGCCTGAAATTTTGGAGCTGCATTCGTGTCCGCAGGTCTCACCCACATGCAAGTTCGGCAAATTTAGCCTATGAAATCCAAATTTACACCCCCTGGTGCGCGTATGTAGGTGGTGGACTAAAATAATACATAGAAGCTTGTAAGCGTATTATATATCAATGCTTATAAACCCACTAAGATTTTACTCTTTCTTTTATGTGGGACACATTCCCGCACCCACTTTATTTTGCTAACTTTCTTTCCAAATACCCAACTTTGAGTATCGATATCTCATTCACACATACTCTACTTTTGACACATTATATATCGTCTCGAAGTTCTCACGGAAGAGAGTGCTAACCCACTAAGAGTTAACATTATATATAATAGAGAAAATTGCAAAATTGGTCCTTGTGGTTTGCCAAAATGGCCAGGTTTGGTCCAAAATGGGTTTTACTAGCACCAGAGGTCCAAAATTGTTGTATTTGTTGCGAGTTTCGTCCAACTTTTTAAAAAAAATACATACAATAACTATTTTACCCTTAATATTTTCTTTTTCTTTTTCTTTCCATTTATTTAATGAATTTTTAATTTAAAAAAAAACAAAAATAAAAAACCCCACCCCTTTAAGCTTTAACCCGTACCCCATGTCTCTCTCTCCTCTCTCTTTCTCTCTCGTACAGAACAAAAATGGTGGAGGACTTCTTCGTCCCACCCATGACTTTCAGTTTTGCCTGAGGTGGTGGCGCTCTTGCGTGGCGGTGGTGCTCCGGCAGTCTATGAAGAGAGAGAGAGAGAGATCAGAAACACCAACAGCAGTCATGGGCCTGTTTCTTCCTACCAACCCACCCCCTTCCCCTCTCTCCGGTCAACACTACCACCACCTCTGGCATCTGTAAAAAAGAAACCTGAAATTGATTACAAAAATTGAAAAAACCACAAATTGAAATCCCCAAACATCATAAAATCAGAAATCAGACACAAACCCTCTGGTCTGTCCCTTTTATAAGCCACCGGAAAATCAAATTGAGTAACAGAGGTAAAAATCAAGAGGTGCAGGTCTTCGTTTAGCATTCCACCTGCAACACCTGTCCCTTCTATAAGCCACCGGAAAATCAAATTGAGAATCAAATTGAGAAACAGAGCTAGAAATCAGACACAAACCCTCTGGTCTTTCTCTCTCATGTA
This sequence comes from Cichorium intybus, assembly GCA_023525715.1. Lineage (NCBI taxonomy): Eukaryota > Viridiplantae > Streptophyta > Magnoliopsida > Asterales > Asteraceae > Cichorium > Cichorium intybus. The sequence goes on from CM042011.1 coordinate 111,404,575, forward strand.
CGATTGAATTTGTTACCAGTCTCTACTTTTAGCATTCCACCTGCAACACCTCTCCTCTATCCTCAAACTCTTCCAATTCGATTTCAGGAAGTAAAAAGAGACGGGGGAGTAGCTACACTGGTTAAGGTGTTGACCGGTGGTGGGAGCAGTTATATTTCGTCTCCTTTTCTGTACAAGATCTCCGCAACTGCGCCTCCCTACCGCCGTCGTCTTCTGCTCTTCAGCTCGTTACAGCTCCCACATCCCCATCGCCACTACCACCGCCGCTTGAAATCCAACACATATGAAGCTTTGACTGAGACTCTGGGAAGCTTAAACCCGTTGCAGTTACAGAGCCTCCGAAATACGACTATTTGTACTGTGGCTTCTTCGATGTGGATGAATTCATCTTCGTTCCCAAGAAACGCACCATTAAAACTGTTATGGATTCGTTGTCGAAGTACACCCAGTTCACCATCGAACAAAGAACAATGTCCAACAAGCTGTGCTACCTCGATGATCACGCAGGAGAGGGGATGAATCGGTCCAAGAATACCGATTAGAAGAGAGAGAGAGAGAGAGAGAGAGAGAGAAGAGAGAAAGAGATAGTGTGTGAGAGACAAAGAAAAGGAAAGGGGACGGGTGGGGGTGGGGTGGGGATGGGTTTTTTATTTCTTTTTTATTTTTTTTAAATCAAATATTATAAATTAAATAAAAAAGTAAAGGAAAAAATAAAATAATAAGGGCAAAACAGTCATTCTATATTTTTTTTAAAAGTTGGACCAAACTCGCAATAAATACAACAATTTTGGACCTTTGGTGCTAGTAAAACCCATTTTGGACCAAACCTGACCATTTTGGCAAACCACAGGGACCAAATTTGCAATTTTCTCTATATAACACATAAATGTGTTTAAATGTGTCCAAAATTAGGAAAAACATTTATTTTTTCCAACACCTAATTCATCTATTCCACCTATTGTGTAATGAGATTTGAACCCAAAACCTCAAAGAGACCGCCCAAACACCTATACCTCTAGACCATAAGGTTTTAGGAGATGTTCGATTCTTGGAAACTCCATTTTTTTCCAATCCACGTCACCCAAAGTGTTGGAATACGATAGCATAAAACAAATGCAGCGGAAACGTAAATCTATAATCGTACTCAACCAGGATCACAAAATCATACACATTTTGTAACTGTAAATTCAAGAGGGTTCAAGAAATACCTTTTAGATCTCAGATCACATCTTGCTAGGATGCCGAGAGCCCAAAGCAGAACTCCTCTAATGAAATCGCACCCAAGACGACGATCCAATACCCGTTGATAAAGTATATACCTTTGCTTGAAGTTTTAGCACGTAATAATTAGGGTTTATGAAGAAATTGGCCGTATACAGAGGTTGGGAAGGAAAGTGACGAAAGTTAGGGTTCTTATATAATCTACAACCCAGATCTAGGGTTATATTTATAGTGATACTCATCCTCATCTCCTCCCTTATGGATAATGACTATTTGAAATTCAAACTGTTGATAATTTCACTTTAGTCCTTTATCCTTTTTAGTTTCTAATTAATATACATTTACTTTGGTATATTAATAAACTTAACCCCTCAAGTTATTTTTAGATCTCTTTTGGCTAAATCGTCTCTTGCGTGTAACCCAAAATGACCCTAATATTTATAGTAATATTAGCAACTTGTTATAATGATGGGCATATAACCAACAGACTCCCACTTGCACTTGTTATAACAACTGTATGGTATAATATTCCATAACCTAGTAAGGTGTATGCCATCCTAGACAAGTGTCGTGTTCATCTAATGAAACAGCCCTTAGGCAAGTGATCAAATATTTTTTTGTTCTACAAGATATCCATATGAACGTCTGACATGGAATATGTCAGTCTCAAACATTCAAGATTATGTTTCCCGATAGAGATTTGTGATGAACACAACAAACTGCACTTATTGATTCTATATCAATTCAGTTCGAGTACGGCCGTACATTTGTTTTTAACACCAAATCATCAAGGGGCCCACGGATATCGCTTCTCCTGTTAGGGTAGAAAGAACAAATAAAATTTTACTACACGGATCTCGCCCACTCAACATGTCATATTTGGACATTCCCTATATGGCTGCCAGTTACGGACAATGTTGGAGAAAACCAAGGCATAACAGACTGCAGGACTAAGAATCAATGCATCTCCGCTTGAAGAATATAAGATATTACCATCTTAGAATTACTCGTGACAGATTCCATGAAGTAATCTCTAAGTACATGTTACTGCAATACTTAATCCCTATTAAGTACACATGAGAATTAGCGCATCTCTATGCTATGTCCATCTCTATCTCTATGATATGTCCATCTCTATGGACAATCTACTAATTCCTCATGTCAACCTTGAATCAATACTTACTTCAAAAGTATGACCCACTATGGACGTTTTGAATAATAAATTAATTATTCAAGAAGTCAATAAAACATGCAAAATTGGAACACAACGATAAACTAATGAAATGACTGCCTTCATGCATATATATTCAGTTCTCCACATAATAATCTTCAAAACAGATAGAGTTTTACATTGCTTAAGTTTCCAACACAAATCAAAATAAATTAATACACTTAAACCAACTCATTTGCAAATCTAATGCCTATCGACCTAGTATGATAATCATGCTTGGCTTGAGATAATGGTTTAGTGAATGGATCAGCAAGATTGTCATGATATAACTCTACTAATCATAATGTCTTCATCTTCAACGAGCCTCCAGATAAAATGGTACTTCCGGTGTATATGCCTTGTGTGCTTGTGAGCTCTGGGTTCTTTCACCAAGGCGATTGCACCCTTATTGTCATAGAATATCTCAATAGGACCATCAATGCTAGGAGCAACACCGAGATCCCTGATGAACTTCTTCATCCACATGGCTTCATTTGCAGCTTCATTAACTGCAATATACTCAGCCTCTATTGTCGAATCAGCTACTGTTCTTGCTTGGTACTCCTCCAAGTTACTACCCCACCATTCAGTATGAACACGAATCCTAACTGCGAACAGGAGTCGTCTCTGTTGGTTTGGAAGCTAGCATAACTGTAACCACTTACAGTGAGTTTTTCCATGCCCCTATAGACCAAGAACACTTCCTTCATCCTCTGAAGATACTTAAGAATGTTCTTGACTGCGGTCCAATGATTTTCACCAGGATTGGCCTGATAAACGACTCGTCATACTCAAGGCACAATAGACGCCAGGCCTTGTACATAACATGGCATACATGATGGATCCTACTGCTGAAGCATATCGGACTCGACTCATTCTTTCTCGTTCATCACTAGAACTAGGACATTGGTCTATACTCAATGCCATACCACATTGCATAGGCATGAATCCTTTCTTGGAATCCTGCATCTTGAATCTTTTCAAGATTTTGTCTATGTATGTACTCTGGCTTAAACCAATGAGTCGCCTAGATCCATCTCTATAGATCTTTATACCAAGTATGTATTGACAACGCCTAGTGATATTACATATTTTAGTCGTTGTTGAGCCCTATTCTTAGTGAAATTATATCATATATTTCATGGTATTCTCACTTTTCGTGCCAGTACTTGTTTGGAAGAAAATAATGAAAACAGGGACCAAAAGCGTGCAAATTGGAGAAGTTTGGAAAAGAAGATAAAATCAGGAAAACACGTACGCGCGCCGCGGAATCAATAAGACTCGACGCGGAGTCAAGGCCGTGAACCAAATTCAAAGGCCGAAGAAAACGGGAGAAGATAAGTATGCGCACCGCGGTTCACTTAAATGCGCAGCGCGGCTGCGGGAAATTTCAACTATAAATAGAGGCATTTACAGCCGAAACCCTGAGCAAAACCCTGGTGAAAAATCGACCGTAGAGGCTCTTTGACTCCAAGAATTCGTTTTCAGCAACTACCTTTTGGCATTTCAGGTTTTTATGTTTAATTTCTTTTAGTTTAATAGTTAGCATTAGTGGCTAAGGTCTTTGGGAGTGACAACCACTGACCTTGAGCATTCTAGTTACTGTTTTTGGATCTTTTTTACTGTATTGGATGGTTGGAATTCAGTTTGAGTTTATAATAATCATTTGGTTACAAGTAACATTGGTTTTTCGGTGTTTGATGCTTGTGTTGGTTTTTGAATGCTTGGATTGTGTTTGTTTGTGTTTGGATGCTTGAATGACCTTGATTGGACTGACTTCCCTTGCTGATTTCAGTAGCCAACTAGGTTAGCTCTTAGGTTTGAACTTTAAGCCAGTGACTGTCCTATTGGACTTTAATTATTGGTTCAGTTCATACCTTGATTTGGTTTATGTTGGAATTGTTGAATGCCTTTGTTTACTTTTGAATTAGAGATGCACTTCTGATTTCAGAAAGTAGCTAGGTTTGGGTTAAAGCTTAGCTTAGTCTATGCTTGTTTTGGAATTGTTTAGTTTAGAGTTCATGATTTTTAGTGACAAGGGTTTGGAAACTAAAGTCCTCCGACTGTAGCGTGACACTATAGTTGGTAATCTGTCATCTGGTCTAACCACGTAGCTCCTGCGGATCGACCCTGACTACCACTGTGCTAGTGTGTGTGTTAGGTTTTTCTTATTTTTGACCGCAGGACGACCTAGGCGTGTCAAATTTTGGCGCCGTTGCCGAGGAGCTGTGAGCTTAGATTAGGTGATTAGTAGGAACTTTTTGTTTCTTGATTTTCTTTGAGTTTCATTTGGTTAGTTTTTGATTTTTGGTTTTTGCGGGCGTGTTGCATTAGTGCATGCGTACCCGCAGGGGTGAGCAATTATCCCCATTACATTTTGACTCAGAGATTGAGCGAACTGCGCGCAAAATCCGTGCCCGTAGGCGTTTGAATATCATGAGTTTCAGTCAAGTTAGTAGTAGTACAATAGGTGTTGCCTAGGAACCATCAGGTGAGGCAACGGGGATGTCTTTTATTCCCCCAGTTTTAGAGTTTCAATTCGGGAGCACGAGTGCTTCTAGTGGTGCAGTTTCAGCCCCTGTACCTATACCATCATGCACTCCGCCATTGATTCCACCATTTCCACCAGTATCACAACCACAATCCACCAATCCATTCACCTCTGCAATGTCTTGGGGAGAGCCGACCCGTGAGGGCACCCCAGTTTCTAGACAATAGACATCTACCTCTCAACCATTTTCTCAACCACAACCAGTATTTTTCAAACCTCAACTTACTCAACCACAACAATACCAACAACCTCCTCAACCACAGTACCAGCATCCAGAGGAAGATGAGAGATATGATGAGGAAGACGAAGGATGGGTGCCACCAGCACCTCAGCAACCAAGGAACCGAGGTCGAGGACCTCTAAGAAGAGCACCACAGTATCAACCACCACAAGGTCAACATAACTATAACGATCATCTTTACGGTAATCCTGCTCAACCTTTGTATTTTGCACAACCGAGAAGGCAATCGGTTGCATCACATTTCCAGCCACGGGAATATGATGATTCTTCGCCAATTTATATTCCTGACAATATTGAATCTCAAGTAGAAATAAGGCCTCAGTTGTTAGGAATATTGCCAGAGTTTAGGGGGTACAAGCAGGATGACCCGTACAATCACTTATATGAATTTATAGCGATTGCCAATGCTAATACCCCCAGGAATGTCAATAGGAACATCTTTAGGCTTAGGTTATTCCCATTCACTCTTAAAGACAAAGCCAAATATTGGTTTACGTCTTTACCATCAAACAGCATTACCACATGGGATCAGCTCAAGGCCAAGTTCCTACAAGAATTCTATCCGGCAAGCAAAACAACAGAGATCAGGAGGGTCATTCAGGACTTCCAGCAAAAACCAGGAGAAGCTTTCCACGAAGCTTTTGATAGGTTGAAGGAGTTGTTACGATCCTGCCCGCATCATGAGATTCCTAAATGGCAGTTAGTGAAGTTGTTCTTTAAAGGAGTCAGTGAAACACATCAGGCTATGATAAATGCCTCGTCAAGCGGGACATTTATGTGGCAAGATCCAGAGGAAGCTTGGCAGTTCTTGGAGCAGTTAAGCAATGGCTCCAAAGCAAACTTTTCTACGAGAAAGACTGTAGGCACAGCAGCAGCAGTGGGAGCTGATGCTGATTGGAAGAAAGAAGTAAAAAAGGAAATAAGTGACTTAAATAAGAAGTTTGACAGGCTCATGTCAATGCTGCAGAATGGACCGCAGGGTCAAACACAAGGAGGTCAAGGAGGACCGAAAGTTCAGGAGGCAAACCAAGTTCATGGATAGGGTCAAGGTCAGTACAACAATGGACGAACCTATAGACCATATAATCAAGGGCAGCAGCAGAATTTCAACAACCAGAGGCAAAATAATTACCAAGGTCAATCATCTAATCAGCCTAGGTCATACCAGCCTGCAAACAATAATGGAAATGTGAATGGGAGTGGTAATAATAATAGGGGGCCCAACTATGCTATCAACAATGCCCCAGGAACTCAAGAAGAGATGATTGCAAAAATGTATGAAATGTTCAGTGCTACTCAGCAGCAGTCCCGGGCCAATGCAAAATCTATCGCAAACATGGAAATAAAAATTGGACAAATGGCCGAGGATCATCAAAAAAGGGACAATGGGAAGTTGCCAAGTACTACGGAGGTTAATCCGACCCATAATTAGCGAGCCGGGAAAGAGCACGTGAATACTGTTGAAGCTGAATGGAGAAAAGTTACTTTAGAGGACTTATTAGATTCAGGAAGTAAGGCAGAATTTGAAAAAGGAGAAACAGTCCAGGAGAAGGAGGAGACTAAGGAGATTAAAGAGGAAGGTAAGGAAAAAGAAATTCCTGTTGAGGAAGGAACTCAACTAGAGGAGAACACGGAGGTTCAGGAAGAAGAGCAGTCGACGGTAGCAGGAATCAAGCAGAAGAAGAAAGATAAGAAAGGGAAGAAGAAACAAGAAGCACCCAAACCAAGAGGGCCTTTGATAAACCAACCGCTGTGGGATGAACTTAAGGATGCTTCTGAGGATACAAGAATTCTTTAGGAGATGTGTGAAAGAAATGAAAAAGTAAGATTCCCACACCAGACACTGTTAGATTGACGATTAAGGCCAGTGAGGCACTGTTGGGAACACTGCCCAAAAAGGAGAGGGATCTTGGATCGCCACTGATCACTACTACTGTAGGGGATGTGGTCATTCGGAACACCTTGCTGGACTTGGGAGCAAGTGTAAATGTGCTGCCAGGATACTTGTATGATAAGTACAAGAATGAAGAAATAGAGCCAGCAAAAGTTGTAGTAGAGCTGGCTGACCAGTCAACAAAGGTATCCCAGGGAAAATTGACCAATGTCATCGTCAAGGTTGGAGACTTCTTCTATCCTGTAGATTTATTAGTCATGGAGTATGAAAGCTTGGACGACGCGCCTGCGCTCATTTTAGGACGCCCATTTTTAGCTACGGCTGGCGCAGTGATTGACTGCAAGACGGGGGATGTGGACATCTCCTTTGGGACGTGAAAGAGAAGGCTGAATGTGTTCGGAAATCCTGTATCTTTACCTTCAGAGAATGATAGCAAACAACTGGACAAAAGTGTGTTAATGGAGCCAGGGAGTAGGAGCAAAGAAAAAATCTGGACGCGAACGGGGGAAGGAGGAAAGGAAGAGATTTTGAAGGAAACAAGGAACCACCCGTTAGCCACTATTGATAAGGAGCAGTTGCTGGATATGATGGAGATGCTAGAAGCGAGACACCAGCAATATGAGAAAGAATCAAGAGAAAGAGAAGCAATAGTCTTCAAGCTGCTGGAATCGCAACAGCAATTGATTAGTGGAGTGAGCGATAGAATGACTCAGCTCACATCCCTAATGTCGATGATGGCCCATAATTTCATACCTGGGTTTAAGCAGATGCCATCAGAAGTTCCAGCAGAGGAAGAATAGAAGGAGGAGTTCTACGTCTGGCTGAAGACGTTAAACTTAGCGCTTGTTGGGAGGCAACCCATCGTGTCATAGGTTAGGTTCTGTATTTCTTAGAAATAATTAGGAAAAATCTTATCATTAATTGCAGGTACCAGTGGTCTATGGCAAGTGTGGGGTCGTGTGACGAATTTGAAATTTTAATGACCGCGCCGCGGTTTTCTTACTTGCGCGACGCGGGTTCGTATACCAACCCGATGCGCAGGGGTTGTTTTGGTGACACACGCGCCGCGGGTCTTGCAATTGCGCGACGCGGGAATCGATCGGTCGGTTTTCTCCTATATTAAGGTAAGCCGCGACACAATTCACACACACCACGACTCGGAGCTCTGATCACCAAAAATTCTCGCATTTTTTCTTGCTCATTTCCTTGCCACTACTACGGTATGTCATTCTAACTAGCTATTACTCGTTTAAACTAGTGATTAGGTAGTTAATTTGAGTGATTTGTTCAAAAAGTTCAAAACTTAGAAATCGCCAATGCTGACTCATAGGGTGTTTGTTTCGCCAAATAGATACTCTAGATGAGTTAGTTTGCACTTAGGCTACCTTGTGGTGTATTTGGATTGAGTTTAAACAGGTTAAAACTCGATTTGGGGGTTAATTTTGGAAACAGCCCCTCACCGCGTCGCGCCTTACTCTTGGGCCGCGCCGCGGTGCGGTGGAGAAGATAAAGGACTTATTTTGCAAAAAATTTTCGTTTGTGCAGATAATGTTCAGACTAAACCATGACTTCCTTCAGTTTCCAGAGGGGCCAGGGGCCTCTACTGAGTACCGATCACGGAGAGATGCTTTGACGAGTCGCCGGGTTCTTGAGGCGACCGTTCTTGATAGGGCCATCCTCGGGGAGGCCAGGTTATGGGGCGAGATAGAGCCATTTCTACACCGCACCTGGACCCATGGGGATGCTTCCTTCACATGTCGGGGCTGGGACAGGATCATGGCTACCGACGAGGATGTCGTGTACACGGAGCTCCTCCTGGAGTTCCTTTCCACCATTGAGTATGCGCCGAGGGCGACAGACCCGCGGGCGAGGTTGATTAGATTCAGGTTGGGAGGTGTGCACCGGGAGTGCAGCCTTCGGGAGTTCGCCAGACGCACGGGGATATATGTGGAGGCGGATTTCCAGCACCGCCGTTTTCCCCAGTTCTTCGAGGCATGTATTTAGGGGCAGCCAGAGCGGGCTGCCAATATGGAGGTTTGGGCAGCGTTGTCCAACGTCATCTACGAGGCAGAGACCTCTCGGGAGAGCCACCTCCGCGACCCACTCCACCGCCTCATGCACCGCATCGTCTCCACCTCCATCATGCAGCGGGAGGGGGGCGAGAAGGTGTCTGGGGAGGACATGACGTTTTTCTGGGTTCTCCTCGACCCCTCCAGGTTCATCCACCTTCCCTACGCCCTAGCAGTCGCCCTATCCACCCGTGCGATGGGTGCCTCCGCCAGCAGTCCTCTGGGCCGGGGATACTTCATCACCCGCCTGGCCCGATCATACCGGATCCTCACTGCCAGGATTGTTGCCACCTTGACCGCTTTACCTCCATCTCGTACTACTGCGCGAGCTCCGGAGAAGATGGGGCTGATTGAGCAGCAGCGCCCGGGACAGTTTGTGCGGGCACCGACAGAGCCACCCCAGGCACCCCAGCCAGCGTACGCCCAGCCTGGGAGGAGACGCCGGAGAGCACCAGAGCCAGCGCAGTAGAGCCACAGCCGCAGGAGGACTCAGCGGCCATCCACCGACTGGAGGCTAGAGTCACCAGGATGGAGGACCAGCTCGAGTGGATTGGGGAGGTACTTCTAGATCTAGCTGCCCGGCAGGGTCAGCGTCCCCGACCATTCCCAGCCAGTGCCCACGATCACGAGACTGGATCTTCCAGGCCACCAGGTGGCAGTTGATGTATTTTTTTCTTTTCTTTATTTTTGGGATATATATACTGAATCTATGACACACTTTTATATTTTGTCTATTTATACTTTATTTGTTATGTTTGCTTTTAATGTTTTGTTGAGTCATGCATGATATACCAAAATGGGAAGGAGTTGTCTCAGACAAGTGTGGGGTTACCGTGCCCCCTCAACTTGTCTTGACCACCGGCGTGTTCACTGTTGCGCCACAACTCCAGAATGTGAAATCAAGAATTCTATTTGTTCGAATTTGTACTTGTGATACCGAGTACCAACCAAGCAGTCTACCGTCCAAAGGGGTAACTCTTTCTCCCTTGTTCTAAATATTATTTTTCTGTACAACGGGGACGTTGTACGGTTTTAAGTGTGGGGTGTGGACGGTCGAAAGAGTTTATTTTTTTGAAATTTTTGCAGAAATGACCAATTTTCAAATTTTTAGCAACTTTTTCAAAAATTTTACTAAATTGTAATTTTGAAACGAATGGTTTGTGATTGTGATAGCACTGGTATTTTTCAAGAGATACTGTTTATTTGTGATCATGCTATTAGTTAGTCAAACAAGTTGAGTTTTAGGAGTTAGACGATTGGAATGTTTTAGGATTGGAATTTAGGAAGGAAATGTCAATCTGTGGCCTTTGTTGTTCGAGCCGGTAGGTCCGAAAAGGGTGGCCTCGAAGAGGCATTTATGCACCTTACCACCTAAGATCGTCCGGTCTGGGATGGTATTTTCGAAAGCTCGTTACACGGACAACATCGAAAGTCATGGACAATTCCTTAATCGCCTTTAGAATCTGAATGAGTAAATACACTTTATTGTGGACAGAAAGTTTGTAATCAAGGGTTCTCTAGAAAGCCATGAATTCCAAAGAACATTCTGATTAGGTTCTCACGAACTATTTCACTCTAACTCTTGGGGCAATAAGCTTTGAAACTAAACACAGTCAAAAATTGTTTGAGTCTTAGTTAGAATTTATTAAAAACTCTCTTCCTTGGGGACAAGCAAGGCACAAGTGTGGGGTGTTTGACAACGCCTAGTGATATTACATATTTTAGTCGTTGTTGAGCCCTATTCTTAGTGAAATTATATCATATATTTCGTGGTATTCTCACTTTTCGTGTCAGTACTTGTTTGGAAGAAAATAATGAAAACAGGGACCAAAAGCGTGCAAATTGGAGAAGTTTGGAAAAGAAGATAAAATCAGGAAAACAAGTACGCGCGCCGCGGAATCAATAAGACGCGACGCGGAGTCAAGGCGGTGAACCAAATTCAAAGGCCGAAGAAAACGGGAGAAGATAAGTACGCGCGCCGCGGTTCACTTAAATGCGCGGTGCAGCTGCGGGAAATTTCAACTATAAATAGAGGCATTTACAGCCGAAACCCTGAGCAAAACCCTGGTGAAAAATCGACCGTAGAGGCTCTTTGACTCCAAGAATTCGTTTTCAGCAACTACCTTTTGGCATTTCAGGTTTTTATGTTTAATTTCTTTTAGTTTAATAGTTAGCATTAGTGGCTAAGGTCTTTGGGAGTGACAACCACTGACCTTGAGCATTCTAGTTACTGTTTTTGGATCTTTTTTACTGTATTGGATGGTTGGAATTCAGTTTGAGTTTATAATAATCATTTGGTTACAAGTAACATTGGTTTTTCGGTGTTTGATGCTTGTGTTGGTTTTTGAATGCTTGGATTGTGTTTGTTTGTGTTTGGATGCTTGAATGACCTTGATTGGACTGACTTCCATTGCTGATTTCAGTAGCCAACTAGGTTAGCTCTTAGGTTTGAACTTTAAGCCAGTGACTGTCCCATTGGACTTTAATTATTGGTTCAGTTCATACCTTGATTTGGTTTATGTTGGAATTGTTGAATGCCTTTGTTTACTTTTGAATTAGAGATGCACTTCTGATTTCAGAAAGTAAATAGGTTTGGGTTAAAGCTTAGCTTAGTCTATGCTTGTTTTGGAATTGTTTAGTTTAGAGTTCATGATTTTTAGTGACAAGGGTTTGGAAACTAAAGTCCTCCGACTGTAGCGTGACACTATAGTTGGTAATCTGTGATCTGGTCTAACCACGTAGCTCCTGTGGATCGACCCTGACTACCACTGTGCTAGTGTGTGTGTTAGGTTTTTCTTATTTTTGACCGCACGACGACCTAGGCGTGTCATGTATGCCGCTTCTCCTAAGTCTTTCATAGAGAAACAATCCCCAAGCCATGTTTTAACACTTTGCAACATTGGGATATTGTTTCCTATAAGTAGTATGTCATCAACATACAACACAAGGAAGACAACAACACTCCTACTAGCTCTGACATATACACATGGCTCATATTCACTACTTGAAAATCTAAACTCTTTGACTTTCTCATCGAAGCAGAGATTCCAGCTGCGAGATGCTTGTTTGAGTCCAAAAATTGACTTCACAAATTTACACACTCTATTGGGATATTTGGACTGTACAAAACCCTCCAGTTGTGTAATACACACATTCTCTAAAAGTTTTCTGTTAAGGAAAGCGGTTTTTACATCCATTTGCCATATTTCGTAGTCATAAAATGCTGCGATGGCAAACAATACGCTGATAGATTTAATCATCGCCACTGGTGAAAAGGTTTCCTCATAGTCAATCCCTTGGGTTTGAGTATAACCCTTTGCCACCATTCTGGCTTTGTATGTGTGTACTTTTCCATCCATGTCTGTTTTCTTCTTGAAGACCAATTTACACCGAACTGTTTTAAGGCCGAGTGTTTGATCAACCAAGTTCCAAACTTGGTTATCATATATGGATTTTATCTCGCTCTCCATAGCCTCCTTCCATTTAACAGCTTCTGGGCCTACCATTGCTTCCTGATAGTTTGTAGGTTCATCGTCATCTACCATTGACTCATCACCTTAAGTAATATGTAAACCATAAAACTCAGGTGCATGACGTACTCTATCAAATCTCTAAACAGGAGGTGGAGGTGTGTCAGATTCCTCAACTGTACTTGGCTGAGGCTCAACAGGTTTTTCAACCTTTGATTGAGAACTAGTGCCAACGTCAGGTACTTTATTGGTTTGCTCTTGAATCTTATCAAGATCAATTTGGCTCCCACTGGCCTATTGGTGTATCATCACCCTCTCTCGGAAGACTGCCCTTCGTGCAACAATCACCTAGTTTTTAGAAGGTTTGTAAAACAAATACCTAAAAGAACTAGCAGGATAACCAATAAAGTAACACCTCCCTGATCTGGGTTCTAGTTTGTCGATGGCTTCACGACGGACGTAAACCTCACAACCCCAGACTTTCAAATGCGCTAATGAAGGTTTAGTCAAATTCCATATTTCAGAGGGTGTCTTGCTGACCTTCTTAGTTGGTACAAGGTTCAGGACTCTTGCTTGAGTCTCTAAGGCATAGCCCCAGAAACTGATTGGAAGTGTCGTACGACTCATCATGGACTGAACCATATCAAGTAATGTTCGGTTCCTCCTCTCGGCCACCACATTATGTTGTGGTGTTCTCGGAGGAGTCAGCTGTGAAACAATTCCACAGTTCCTTAGATGATCGTAGAATTATTGACTAAGATATTCTCCACCCCTATCGGATCGGAGGATCTTAATCCTTTTGCCCCGTTGATTCTCCACTTCATTTTGAAACATTTTGAACACCTCGAAGGTTTCAGACTTATGTTTAATCAAATAAACATACCTATATCTACTGAAATCATCAGTAAATGTGACAAAGTACCTTTCTCCATGTCTTGTAGCTGATCTGAACGGTCCATACACATTAGTGTGTATGAGGTCCAACAGATGCTTGCCTCTTTCACAGTTTCCTGTAAATGGCATTTTGTCATCTTGCCTAATAAACAAGACTCACATGCATCATAAGACTTGAGATCGAATGATTCCAAAATCCCATCCGCTTGGAGTTTGGCAATGCGTTTCTTGTTTATATGGCCAAGTCGACAATGTCATAGACATAATTTTCCAATACACTTTTGGATGCATTTGAATCAACATTTAATATTAAGCTATCATTTCTTCTAATGCTCACGATAGTTTCATAAATTCCATTTTGTAGGACATGCTTTAAAGTAAAGAGAATCATTTTAGAAAATTAAAATATTTCCATTATCAAAACCATAATCAAAACAGTCTCGATACAAAGCACTAAAAGAAATAATGTTTCTTGCCATTTCTGGTGAATAGCAACAATCTAATAAACTAATAGAAAATCCAGTAGAAAGCATGAGCTCATAATCCCCAATCCTCTTGAGAGCAACCGTATGTCTGTTACCCATGATAAGGTCAAGCTCTCCATGCCTCAGCTTCCTACTTCTTCTTAGTCCCTGCATATCTGAGCAAATGTGAGTACCACATCCTATGTCTAGGACCCATTAAATAGTAGAAGAAGTATTATGGAGTTCTATCATGTATATACCTGAGGTGCCAGACACTTTAGGCTTGATCTTCTTAATCTCCTACAGTACCCCATCTCTACAGTGGAAACAAATGGCCATCAGGATTTGGTGTCGACACTATCATAGAACCAGCCTTGCCCTTGTCGCTAGGGTTAGAGTTGGGGTTACCAACTTGAGCCTTCCCTTTTCTTTTGGGTTTCTTGGTCTTCCTTTTATTGATTTCCCCTTCCCTGATTGCCAGTACCGGAGCCGTGGAGTTGGAATTCTTATATTTAGATATATTTGCGTCAGCGGTTTTTAGCATGTCATGTAACTCCATTATGGTCTTTTCCCAATCTATTCATGTTAAAATTCAGTGTGAACTGACTGAATGTACTGTTCAGCGAGTGGAGGATGATATCTATAACCAGCTGCTGAGCGATTCGAAATCCGAGTCACTCCAATCTATTAACATACACTTTCATCTTAAGCATGTGTGCGCTGATAGCGGTTCCCTCCTGTTGCTTGAAATCTAGTAGGGCGCTCATGGTGTTGTATCGTTCCTGTCTAGCCTGCTCTTGGAACATCTCCTTGAGCTATTTAGCCATGTCGAATGCCCCAACGGTCTCGAAACTCTTTTAAGGCTCCGGAACCATGGTTGCCAACATGAGACAAGCAACCTCATCCAACTTATCTTTATGCTTTTGCCAAGCATCCATAGCTGCGCTACTTGCATCGTAAACGGGAGCCTCAGGAAGAGCTGTATCTAGGACCCATTCTTTCTTATCATACCGGAGGGCGATCCGAAGGGAACACATCCAATCCAAGTAGTTTGGTCCTGTCAGCTTATCTTTAGAGAGGATTTGCATTAGTGAGATATTTGTAGCAGAATTTGAATTTGTATTTCGAGCCATCTATATGAAAAGTAGATTTTAGTTAGTTTGATTAATCCTTAAAAAATTAATTACCTAAAGAATAATTTTACTTAAGGCTAGAATTCATATTTCACTTCTGATGGTGAAGAGGTATGTCGTAGTCATCGCCAAAAGTTATTTAGGTAGGCAATACTCTTTGCCAACTTCAATTCCTCTGAAGCTTCTAGATCTTTTGGGATTCATTGAATCTAATTAATGACATGTTTAATCCCATCATGCTCATCCTCTCTCCCGTTATGGGTATGCCACGGATCACGAGTTAGGATGGTAAATCAAACCACGAAGGACCCACGTGACACCCGGCCCATGATTCATGAGTTATCGCGAGTATCACTTCATTTTGGCCGAGTCCAATCCGATGCATTGGCTATAGCACTTCCCATGCCGGAAGGGTTCGGTTAAATGTGTGGTTCTTTGTGGGTAACATGAGATTTACATTTTATAAAACGGGATTTTTTTCGTTTAGTTAAAACATTTTAACCTTTAAATTGGCATAAGGTTCAATTTAAACTTTTAAAACCGGTTTGAAACGCTAATTTTATTTTTGAAAAATTCTATTAACTTTTAACAATTTTTACTTTTGTATTTTCAGTAATACTTTTATCCTGAAACATTGTCCTATCAAACCCTTTCGGTAACCCTACTCAATAAAATGCGGCAGGCGGTGAGGGTGGTAAACAATGAATGTTATTTAAAAACCGACCTCATTAGGAATCGAAGAGACCTCCTTAAACCTTCTAAACACATTTAGAGTGGGTGAGCCTAGTCATGGTCTGACCAATATTTTTAATTTAATTTAAGTTATACATATAGATACAATTCTAATATAAACATCATTTAAACTTTTTAAGCATTTTAAATTTTCTGTTTAACTATTAATTCTATTAAACACGCAAGGATGCAGTGTTAATAATTAATTTAAACAGTTTTCAATTAAATTTTGAAACATTTTAAACTTTATGTTTAACTATTAATCATATTGAGTATGCAAGCATTCAATGTCAATCATTAATCTAAACAATCATATAATACTAAAATTCACCATTTTGCATATCAAGAAACATGATTTCAGGAAGACGTTACGACCGTCGCGACGCAGTAAGCAAATGGCAACGTCGCGAAGCATCCAACAAAACACGATCATGACGGGCACGACGCGGCACGAAACTCTAGGAATCACGACGTGGCAAAACCCTAATATTCATAAATTTCATGAAGATTGCGGCATGTCTGTTAAAAGACCGCGGTGCAGACGTCGAACAGATTCGATAATTTAAAGAAAAAAAATGATTTTTAACATATCTAATCGAATCTAAACAGTACAAAATCATGATAAAGTGGCTCTGATACCACTATTGGAATACGATAGCATAAAATAAACGCAGCAGAAACTTAAATCTACAATCGTACGCAACCAAGATCATAGAATCATGCACATTTTTTTAAAACATAATGTTCATAGAAATTCTGAGATTTTCAGTCGATATATATATATATATATATATATATATATATATATATATATATATATATATATATATATATATATATATATATATATATATATATATATATATATATATATATATATATATATATATATATATATATATATGCTTAGGTTCAAATGAAAATTATCTTTTTTGTGAAAAATTGAGAACTAAATATGGCTTTTGATCAAGGTTAATCTTATGGTCACCATAAATGACTAATAAAAATTCAAAAGGGTATTTCCGGAATTTTAACATAATAATTAATTTCGTAATTAAAATAGAATCCTATAATTATGGTAATGTTTAACTTCCTAGATTTATGAATTTTCAAAATTCGAATTAATTTAAATTCTTATACTAATCTGAATTTTGAATCATTTTTTTACTAATTTGAATTTTGAATTAATTTTCTTCAATATTCATTATTCTTGATGTTTTTTCACATATTGATCATTTTTATATAAATATAATCTAATATAGTATATTTTATTCTGATATAAATTATTAATAAAAAAATGTATTACAAAAAAACACAATTCTATAATGAACAATGTATATTCTAATAGGAACATTTATATTCGAATATGAAGTATTTATTAAAAAAATGTATTCCAATATGAACACGATACATTCTAAGATGAATATAGTATATTCTACAATGATTTAAAAATATTCTAACATTACACGATCTATTGTAATTTGAACATATTCTAATCTAAAAACATAAAAACTTCAACAAATGGATTCTTTTGATGTTCTTGATGATAGATACTTCACCATGCTACTATCATCCATCTTTAATTCTGCAGTCACTTCTTTAGCTTCATGTGCTTTCAATCTTGCAACAAAACACAAACATCATTCTACAATGAATTCAATATATTCTAATACTACACAAATAAAAATTCATTATGAACGCTTTCAATTCTAAAAGCAGAAAAACTTCAACAAAAGGTCTTCTTTGTATGTTCTTGATAGAAAAACTTCAACAAAAGGTCTTCTTTTGTATGTTCTTGATAGAAAAACTTCAACAAAAGGTCTTCTTTGTATGTTCTTGATAGAAACTAAAAGCATAATGCTTAATAGAAAGATAAGAAAGCAATAAAACATAATACGTGAGCAGGAAGAAGAGATATAATCTAATTAAACCATCAAATTGAATAAAATCATGTTGCAGGCTAAAGTAATCTCAGTAACTACAAAAAAAAAAACTCAGAATAAGAAAAATAGCGTGCACAAAGCAGGTATCCGAACGTGCCAATTCATCGAACAATAAAAGTCATAATTAAGTGTATAATTACCTTGCAAACCACTAATGTGTTATTAAGCAATCATGTGTAGTACCTCTCTTATTGTGATAAGAGATGTTTCCATCAAAATATTAACCACACTTCTTGTTGACAATTCATCGAACACCTTTAGGGCACTCCAAAACCTCAAGTGAAAGCCTGGAATGTAAACAATAACTTAAACTCTCAGTGATTACCAACAATTTCTTGGGTAAATTATTAGATTTCGGCATATCAAAAGCATACAGATTTGGCCTTAAAATGAGACATGTTGATTGTATTAAAAGAAAGGTTAAAGTTGAAACCTGCTGCAGCAAAACACCTTCTAATGAATGATGAATGCAATTGTAGACTGTGAATTATATTGTTTAATATCGCAAGATAGAATTTCAGAATCTATGAAATTTTTACTGCCAAGAATATACAGAACCAGAACAAACACATGAAAACATTAACAACGCAAAACATGAACACATAACAAGATTTCATTGATAACAATTTTTGGTTCTATGGAATTAATTTTAAAAGAGACAATTTGAGAAAATGAGGAGTCTTTAAATCTAGAATTCGTGAATGAATTAGACTATACAGAATCAAACAGATACTATAACACGATGGAAACAATATGTTCTTTTAACACATAACAAAAACCTGAAATATACACCATTGCTAACGCGGTGTAAGGTGTTAACATGACAACCACAATGTATTCGTGGAACACCAACATACAATTTCATTTTAGTCTAATACAATCACGAAGTCCCTGTTCTTCAACAGTTCACCGAACTTGAATTCACAACTAAACTAAACAAGACACAAACAATCAAACTAATATAAGCAATTCCACAGGTTGATATTACACGGGCATAAAGATCACAAAAAGAAATTTATTGGCAAATTCACACATCAAAAAAGAAACGAAGAAAAGAAAGAATTTACGTACGGGGCGAACGTGTAGAGTTCGAGTATCGATGAAGTCGGTGATGTTTCCATTGTGAAAGCAGAGCGACTCCATTCCTGATTGAAAAGTACACAATCAAATCATATAAAACTGACGGATACAAACCCTAATTTCTTGGTAAAATAAATTGGTGTTTTGGCGTTGAGGTTCTGACACAATTATTCTGGAGAGATTGAGAGAATCGGTGTGAGTGCGTTTTCACAATATAAGATCAAGGGTGGTGTGTCATCTGTTGAACGACGCAAATGGAGAAACGAACAACGCAAGGCCAGATCTCCATTACCAATCCAACCCAACCTATTTTTTTTATTAAAAAATTAATTTCTTACTACACCATCTATATAATCTAACTCAACTCAATTTTTCACACTCATTAGCAGTCCAATCCAAACCACTATTTTTTTAAAATTTTACTATAAACATAATAATAAAAAGTATATTAATATTGATCTTATTTTGTGAAGAAAAATAAATTATGTAATTTGATATATTTTATTTATTTATTTGGTTAATATAACACTTAAATATTTGTAAATAAAGATTTATTGAAAAAATAAATTAAAACCTAGTGAGTTTGGAAAGCCAATCCAAGGTCGTCCATGCAACCCTCCCGATCGACCTAATTCTTTTAATTTTTCTTTTCTTTTAAAACTTTTATTTTTGTCTTTTATGGATATTGGGTCACAAAAAATTGTCAATGGGGATGGTCTAAGATTTCATTGACAAAGTGCGGTTTTTTATTCAAAAAGTTATCTAGACGAGATTTACGACAAATAGAGAAACGAATATGGGATTAAACGAAGGAGATAGGAGAGATGAGAAAGAAAACATATTTACAGTTAACGAGGAAGAGAGATACGGGAAAGAGAGAATCAGTTTTCAAAAATAATCGAAATTTTCTAAAAAAAACTAAATCAAGTTTTACCAAATTATCCTTTAGATTATTAAATACGAATTTATAATTTAAAAAAATTAAAAACTCTATTTTAATCATAACCATCGATTTATCTTGATCAAAGGCTATATTTAGTTATCATATTCTCCCAAAATATTTAGTTCTTACGTGATATATATATATATATATATATATATATATATATATATATATATATATATATATATATATATATATATATATATATATATATATATATATATATATAATGCTACCAAACACATGCACATGTGAAAATATGCATACGCACAAAATGCATATACATATATGCACATACTTATATGAACACATGCATATGCACAAAAAAGTACATTGCTAATTTTGATAGAACAATAAATTTTTGTAGTAATTCTCACGTATGCTACAGTAGGTAAAGTTTATAGGATTTACTTGGGTCAATAATCCAACACCTGTTGTTGCAAACCATTTAAAAACAACCAAAAATTAAATTATCACATAAAGTTAGTTAACCATTGATCTTGGATGATGACGTCTAATATGTATTACACCAACAGCCATCTCAGATAAGGAAATTCAATAACACGAAGTATAAAGAAGAACATGGAAATACAAAAAAGAATTCTAACCTTAATGAATTTCTTGAACCTACAAAGACTTGGAGAAAACGAGCCAAGTTAGAGAAAACGAGCCAAGTTAGCTTTAAAACCCAAAAGAAAAAAAAAAAGAAAAGTTGTTCATGGTCTGAATTAGAGAAAACGTAACTCAACTTTACACATCCCGAAAGTGTGCAATACCAAACTGCACGAAAATGGACATCGGGTGGAGTGTGGGAAGAGATCGACGGTAAGAATGAATTAGAGAAAACGTAACTCACCTTTCAATCGGATGGAGATAGAAGATGGCAATTTTTTAAGTCGTATCACATTGCAATCGAATTTAGGAATTTCAATTCATTCAAATACAAAGCTGCTGACGGCTGACGAGGTTTGTGGCTGTGCAATTCAATGTTGGATAGTGGAGGTCGCCTGAGAAGGAATGATTGCCCTCGTATCCCTTTTTTTCCCCGCACCTCTTATTCGATTCGGAAGGACCGAGAGAAATGGCGAGGGGTGGTATCGTTTTGTAAATACGACTACCTTCTCCATTGATAGACCCTAAATCCAAATATAAAGCAAATCTATTGAGAGGATGGAGGGATAGAGACGATGGATAACCTGGGCTGGACATGGTGGCGAGGGCTGAGGTTGCGATCGTGAGAGCAGGATCGGGTCGAAGGTGGAGAAGAAGAATTAGGGCACCGAGTTTTCTTCTGTAGAACACAAACGAGAGAAAGAGAAACTGGGAAACAAATCAACGATGGAAGAATATGAGAGTGGAAAGAGAAAGGAGGGATTATTTTCTTTTTTATGGCATTTAATTTATCTGATTTTTAAGATGGTTAATTTTGGTGACATATTTACCCTTTGAATCATTAAAAAAACCTAATATACCATTGAATTTACTTATAATTACAGAAACGTCGTCAATCATCACAGCCATTCAAAATTTTGATCTAAAGGCCAAGATTTGGTTATTGGGTTCTCCGGAAAATATTGGTTCTTATTAGATCTTTATATATATATATATATATATATATATATATATATATATATATATATATATATATATATATATATATATATATATATATATATATATATATATATATATATATATATATATATATAGACTTAGCATCTTTTGAGAACCACAAGTCCCCCGAGAACTCCCAACTCCTTTTGGATCAATCCTATATCTCCCAAACCGATTTTTTTTTCAAAAAAATCGACCCCATAGGCCTCTTAGACGCTCAAAATAGGCCCGGGTCGCTGAAAATTTTTTCCGAAAAAACGAATTTTTTTTTTTGAAAAAAATTTGCACATGTGCAAAAAAAATTTTTTTGCACATGTGCAAACTTTTTTATATGTACACATTTTTTCTAAGTTTTTTTTATGGATATCTTTCTAACGTATATTTAAGAGTTCTGTAAAAAATGTACGTCTAAAAAAGTTTGCACATGTGCAATTTTTTTTCAAAAAAAAAAATTGTTTTTTTTCGGATTTTTTTTTCGAAAATACTTAAATATGTGCGTTTTAGAGGCCTATGTGGTCGGTTTTTTGAAAAAAAAATATCGGTTTGGGAGTTCTCGGGTTCTCGGAGGACTTGTAGTTCTCAAAAAATCCTAACTCTATATATATATATATATATATATATATATATATATATATATATATATATATATATATATATATATATATATATATATATATATATATATATATATATATATATATACTAGGTTAGAAACCCGTGTAATACACGGGATGATTAAAAAAATATATAAAATAATATCAAAAATATCAATATTGCAGATGATAAAATTGTCATTTGTGAATTTTGTTTATTTTGATATTTTATATGATATATGATAAATTTTGTTGGGTTTAGTTAGGAATTACGAATGCTATGTTCAAATAAAATATGATTAAAATGAAGAATAATTACCAAAAGTAATAAAAGAATAATACCGAAAATGAAAGACGTAATGATAATTCAAAATGCTCGAAATACTTCTTTGTATACAACATTTGATGTCTTATTTGTAATTTTACGCTCTTTATCTAAAATCAGTTGTTTAAGTCCTTGTTTTTACGTATTTCGTTTATTTTTTTAACAACTTTAGCACAATATTATTTTATTTTTTCAAATATGGTCTACAACTTTTTAATATTTTTCTAAACTTAATTCTTTTATAGTTTTCTCCATATCATTTTGCTATATTTTTCTTTAATGTGTTAAAACATATTTTTAGACCTTTTTGTTTGGTTGTTTGTTTTTCAATTTTAGTGTCCCCAACTTTTTAATTATTTTTATAATTTTCTCTAAATAATTTTACAACATTGTTCTTTATTTTTTTAACATACTTTTTAGTCCTTTTGTTCTGTTATTTTTTTTACTTTTCGTTTTTACTAACGTAATTGTAATTTTGTGCATAATACGACTATTGCTAAAGAGTTATTTTAATGGAGTTGGAAATCCAGGTTACATACGAGAAAGATATGGCAAGATTCATATGTTTGATCATTCTACTTGTGATAAAACAAAAAAAGTCCAAAATAATTTTGATGTTTTAATTATTTTTTTGATCGGCCAATACCTGTGAAGGTATGCTTCGGCTCTAGTATCTGAGTTATCTCTAGCTTTCAACAAAGAAATGTACATACATGAAATTTTAAGAAAGAAAATGAAATATTTTTTTAAAAATCTTTAACCTTCTTTTCATACTCGCATACCTGTTCATACATAATTTCTCCACTTGTTTGAGTAATCCAATGCATCAATGGAATCTAAAAATGAACTACTTGTTGGATGATTATTGTAAACTTTAATGAGTTTGGTTGTCTCACGTTGGTTCACCAAGAGTTTAATCAAAGAAAGAAATGATTATTAGGTTACTTAAGAATTATTATGAAAACACAAATGGAACAGAGGCTCAATAAAACTCTTGCCATTACCTCAATTATAATACCAATAATCATTAAGTGTTGTAAAAGACGAGTTCAATCAAAATAAAAAGGAAGGAGCCGGTAAACAAAAACAGGAACAGAGGAGAAAGGTAAGAAACAACAATCACTTGATTACCACCATGCTCCTGAGAATATGAACAAAAAGTGAGGTTAATTCCAACTTAAATCCAACAAAACATGAAGCAAAATGCATACAAAGGCATGAATCCGCAATCAAGCAAATGCAAAATTTGACAATTTCAAGCTAATCTGTAGTGTTGAACTTTTTGATGCCACACAATACGACTTAAATCCTAACATTTTAAAAGTTTACACTTATTTGCTTTTTGCTCCAATTTCTTCAAATGATTGTATTTTTTGAAATAATTTTTATACATCATTGGTAGTTTGGTACTACTTACACTGTTTGGAGGTTTGTCAAGTTACTGATGCTTGGAGAAAGGAAACCGGAAAGATTTTGGCTCGGACTTCCACTATAATTTCATTCAAAAGAAATCAATTTTCGTCAACTGAAAATATCATTAATTCATCAATGGCGAAACACCCAGAAACATGAAGATCAAGATTACAGTCCAATGATGAATTTATCTGAAGAACAAGTGACCATCATCCAACTGCATGGATCAACAACATATGCATCCCAGTTTAAGACACTATATGGATCGGCCAAACCATTATTGATGTACATCAAAGCTTGCACTGCAAATCCATTAAACGATTCGGTTCTTTATTCATGTCATAAAGATCGTTGAACACGTCCATGAAACTGCTGACAATCATCGTGAGAGCTTCAAATTTATGATGATGGTATAATAATTCGACGTACCTTCAAAGTTGACACCTTTGGGAGAAAGAAAAGCATTTGTAGAAGTTAAAAGCAAAACCATCACAAGAAAAGAGCTTGAAGGTCCATTGTTGTTTTAGATAGCGAGAATGTGAAAGCAATTTACATGAGGACTTCAAAACGTGTGATAGACTGATTTAGGAGTATAATGATCGATCAATTGTTTAAAAATGAAACAAAAACTATTTGGTTTTGAATTTGGGAACCCATACCCGTCTCCTCAAAACCTGAATCGTGCCTTATGATCATTTGTATCAAAATTCACAGTAGGATTGACGAATTGTGGTTTGCTTGTATGTTTTTCTAGGGCACAAACAACGTCCTCAAGTTGTTGGAAAACATGAATCTGAAAGTTGCAGAAGAGTATAAAGGATTCGGGGATGGTGCCTCTGGTTTGACGGTTTTTGTGGAACGATTGAAGGCCAAAAGTGAGAACTTCGATGATATGTTCAGCAAATTGATGCTTGAGAACAGCAAGTCATTGATCTTGAAGTTGTAATATCTATGCTAGATAAATATGCTTCTTTGTTAGAATCAAAGGTTCAATCTGTCTAGAAGATGATTATGGGTGATGGATGATTTTTTGGCGAGACGACGCTGATTTGAGGTGTTAGGGTTTTGGTAGGATTAATAGGAGAGCGAGAGGTGAGGTAAGCTCCAAGATTTATGGAGGACTATCAGGGATTTCAAACTGAAACCGATTAAAGAATTGAAACAGAAAATGGATTTCTACAAATCAGAATAAAAGAGAAAATGACATATGGGCAAATCAATGTGGTGATGACAAGTGACAAAAGTTATTTTTATTTATTAAGTATAGTAGATAAGTAAATGAGATACGCTAGGAACCCAGCAATTTACGCTTACTTTTGCCTCAGTTCTCTCCAATAGCATCATTGTTCCTCTTCTTCGTGTTTTCCTGCCTGCTTCCGTTTGCTTAGTCACTGCCTCTTTGCCCCTTGCCTTGCCACCTCCTGTTGTGATTTTCAATAAGAACCCACTCACCGTCTTTTCCAATTTGACCGATTACGCTTCGCTTACTGCCTCCTTTTTTATGGCGGCTGGAGGGTTATCCGTCCCAATATTTTGCGTCGTTGTTTCTCCTGTTCCTTTTTCTATTTCTATAACACGATTCGCTTTCCTTCTTGTTTATTGTTGATGATTTGCTATTTACGAAAGTAGGTCTTCAAATTAAGATAGCATCATCTGGTTTCAATGAGTTGTCGATGAATTGGGGTATTTGACACTCAATAATACAGGTACATATAATTATATACTCTTTGATACGCTTACATTTTCATCGACTATTTTTGAAAGGGTTAACCAATCGCTGCTACCATATGTTCAATTATCGCTGCTGTCACATGTTCAATTATGTCTTCAAATTAGGGCTTTAATAATAGAAATCGGTAAGTATATCTCTTCGATGCTTTTATAAATTTGATCTTTTGTGCTTGTCCTTTTGATCAAACTTTATTTTATGTTTTGTTGTACAAAAATTATTGAAAATTTTTGATATGACATTCACGATTTCTCAATTTCTTCATCCTCTGTCTCTACTGCTTCCCGCGACCACCCAGCACTTCCTCTCCGATGTGTTCCGGTACACATTAGAGATCCCTTCTCAATATTTCCTCCTGGTTCAGGAATTAGCTTTTTCTCTTTCTATCCTTTGCAGTTCAGTTTCGTTTGAACGCGGAATAGACTTAGGGCTCATCTATGATTTACAACATAATCAAAAGGTATGTTCGACCACCCTTGCCCGTCTTCCTTGCTTTTTTATTTTAATTTGTCGACTTTTTCTGTCTTTGACAAACCTTGAAGGGATTGTTTTTGGATCTAATCACATGCGCTTGTAGTATAGACTTTTCGATCATTTGTAATATGAATTACTATTATTGGTTTTTGTAGATATCTGGCTTTGTTTGAAAGCATGGAAGTCTTTTCATTCAGATGCTGGAAGTGGCTCCAATTGAATTTATTTAAATAGATACTATATACGAATGAAATTTCTTGTCATTTTAAAGCGTCGTCTAACTGCGATTCACTTGATTTGCATATATGGTCTGTCATTTTGGATTTGTTTCATTTTTTTCATTGGGTTTTATGTTTCGGGTTTCCATTTCCACTTGAATCCTGAATTGATGTGGGTTTGTTATCTGATTGATTTCTTGATACGGGCATTCATCATTTTCGGGTTATTTTTTGGTTTATGATCATGAATTTCATGTTCTTGGTTATAGCTGAAATTGAAATCAAGTGAACCAAGTTTTTAAATCATGTCCGAATTTTACTTTGAATGTTAATGTGAGCAATCCGTTCCCATGTAAGTGGTCTGGTAAAAAGGTAGTTATTGTTTTCTTTATTAATCTGGGTGTTTTCTTAAAATTACGTATATGCATTACCTTTTAGTTAACCATATTCAAAAAACTTTACTTTCTCAAGCTTATCTAAAGAATGACAATTGGAGGTTTGAGTTTTAAAAATACTACTTTTATTGTTTTAATTTTTCCATTTCAATCTATTTTCTAATGCTTATATTCCACTAGATATGAAAGTTGTTATTCTTGCTAATGAAACAACTTTACAAAAGGCTTTGAGCTTTTCTCCAGAAGCAAGAGCGCATGCTAACCTAAAATTTACATGCATTATCGTAGGCTAAATTTATGGAAAGCGGAAACAAGAATTCATGAGCTTAATAAAGATTAGAGGAATGAAGATCATGTTATGCTTGTTCTTTCCATGTCTCAGCAACATGTACCTTAACTCGATCTTCAAATGGTAAGAACTACCCTTATGAAACTGACATCTAACTTTTGTGTAATTAGTAACTTATTTTTTGACATATATTTTTCTATCTTGCAGGTAATGGCAAGCATTAGTGCAGGTTCTACAACACTAACTGGAAATAGAATAACTATGTACATTCGTCTTTTTGAGATGGAACTTCATGACCGAAGATAACAAAGCAAAAGTCACATTTTGAAGAGCTTCCTAACACGGAATTAGAAGAAAGATGACAATTAAGCAACCACAACCATTAGGGTTTTTAATCTTACTGGATTTTGTTTGAATGATTTATCAAAAATAATATTGATCTTAATAAATATTAATAGTAATGAGTGCAAGTGTTTAATTTATTTCTATACTAGCCTTGTGCTTCCAATTTTTTTCTTATTGTAGCATTGTACTTTAAAAAATTTGTCCAATTATAACATTGTACTCTTATTTTAAATATCTTCTTGGGTCGTGCTTAACACGGCCCTTAAAACCGCCTAGTATATATATATACTAGGCGAGTACCCGCGCGTTGCGCAGGAATAAATTATGCTATTTTATCACTTTAAATATTGAACTGACTTACTAAAACCTAATTTGATAAAATAAAAAATAAAAATATCATATATTTTTTAAGTTTTTGTAATCTAGTACGTTGTTGAATGTTAGTTATCAATATAATTGTTAAGCATTTTTATTTATATTTTTATATAGACGTAATTATATACCATTTGATAAAATTATTATTTAACTAAAAGTTTAACAACTCGACTATTACTAAAAGGGAAGCTTAAGAAACCTTTTGTATATTTACAATATTTTATAGTTCTTATTTAAAATATGTAATTTTCATTGAACCTAACTAAAATAACATTTATTCTGGTACATATATTCGGTATGAAATAACTTATAAAATGATGTTCTAATGTTTTGTTGATGTAAAAAAACTCACTGGTTTAATCAATTTAATTAGTGAAAATTAGTTAATTGTACTAAACAGCATATTTAATAAAAATTGGTTAATTACATTAAAAGTTCACTTTAGCATCAAAACTCTCTAACTTCCAATCAATGCTATTTATTTTAAAACCACTACAACTCAAGAGGTTTTAAGTTATGATACTTCGTTTACACTTATGTTAATCGAATAAAATATATATTTGAATTAAGTTGTCATGTATAACCAAAATATTTTTCTTTTTCTTGAAAAGGTATGCATGACTCGTATTTGTCTCCTCCTGGAAATCGAACATGATTATTCCCGTTAAAACATGAACAACAAATTTTTTTGAACTTTAATATATATTTTATTAATTTCTTTAGTTTAATAAGACATTTGTGAAATACGATGATCTTACTTTCTTTTTTTAGAAGCTCTTATGTATTATATTATTGTGATTATAAATATAAGTATGAATGTAGAGTCTGAAATTCTAAGTGTCAGTGTTATTCTAAAACTTTTTTTTATAATTATAGATAATAAATAATACACAAACTCAATAGGTTTAAGTTATGTTATTTATTTTAAAACCACTACAACTCAAGAGGTTTTAAGTTATGATACTTCGTTTACATTTATGTTAATCAAATAAAATTAAATATTTGAATTAAGTTGAGTCATGTATAAACAAAATATTTTATTCTTCTTGAAAAGGTAGGCATGACTCGTATTTATCTCATTCCGGAAATCGAGCATGATTATTCCTGTTAAAACATGAACAACAAAATTGTTTGAACTCTAATATATATTTTATTAATTTTTTTAGTTTAATAAGATGTTTGTGAAATACGATGATTTTAGTTTCTTGTTTTAGAAGCTCTTATGTATTATATTATTGTGATTATAAATATAAATATGAAGGTTGAGTTTGAAATTCTAAGTGTTAATCTTATTCTAAACCTTTTTTTTTTATAATTTATAGATAATAAATAATACACAAACTCAAGAGGTTTAAGTTATGTTATTTATTTTAAAACCACTACAACTCAAGAGGTTTTAAGTTATGATACTTCGTTTACACTTATGTTAATCGAATAAAATTAAATATTTGAATTAAGTTGAGTCATGTATAAAAAAATATTTTTCTTCTTCTTCAAAAGGTAGGCATGACTCGTATTTATCTCCTCCCGAAAATCGAACATGATTATTTCCGTTAAAACATGAACAACAAAATTGTTTGAACTCTAATATATATTACAATTTATTTATAATAAATCAACCATTTTATAAATATAATATTTTTTATAATAAGCATATTATTAAAATATTACGTCAAAAACCTCAAAACTCACTATTAAGAACTTAATTATAATAATCTAATATTGTTTATATTATTTAGATAAAATTAATTATATACGACTATGTGTTATTATATCAAATCTAATTATTTATATTTGTATTAGTAAGATTACTAAAACTCTTCAAATTCTAACTAATGGTTATTTATAATTCAATAATGCAACTCAAGAGGCTTTCTTACTTATGATAGTTAATGGATATTTATGACTTAATTAAGTATGATTAAAATATTCAAATTGTAATTAGTTAACTATATAAATAATATGATAATCTAATTCTAACATTATATTACATTGGAATTTTGTATGGCAATAAAATCAATAATATGATATCTTTAATTTTTGGAATTTACAACACAACTTACTGTTTTAATAAATAAACAACCTTTTATACATTTCCTGAACTGTTTTTATCATTCATTTCTTTTTTATCATTCCCTCATGTTATTATTTTGTATTGTAATTACTATATACTATTCACATCAAATTGAAACTACAAATTTTAAATGAAAATACATATAAAATATAATAAAGAAATGGTTATTAATTTGTTTTGTAATTATTATTTATTGCACAATACAACATTTCAACATGAATATTTTGTTTGTGTTTCTACTCCATAAAATAAAAATGTTGATTGTATTGTAATATATTTTATTAAAAAAAAATACAAAATCCTACCGGCCAAGTTATTATTGTATAATAAAAACATGAAATAAAACTTATCAATATTCAAAACATAAATATATATGCTCAAAGTCATACAAATTTTCTTGAAATTAAAGAAAGTAAAAAAGAATAAAGATGTATAAAGAATGAAGTTAAAGCGCTTACTTCAATTTTATCATAGATATACATGTGGAATCCTCCTAGAGCTCGTTTGATTTCTTTCTCCAATTGGCTTCCAAATGCCATGCAACCCAACCGGTGAATCTTTATGCATGTTTAAACAAAATCTAATGATTGTCATTGAGTTTGATTCTTTGCGAGATCTATAATGGGATCCTCCATATGAACATGTGGGTAACAATAAGAACTTGATAGCTTCGACTAATTATAGTTCTTGAAATGTTATCACTCATATTATACACATGTCATACATCTAACATGCTTGAAAGAGAATAAAATAAGGTTTGATTAACCAAGTGTGTAAATAGTGTTCTTATATAGGCACAAAAATAATATTATATATTTTTAAATAAAAACTTTTTAACAGATAAAATTTAATACATATATATGAATATGCTTCTATTAGACTTATTATTTAAAACATATTTTTCAATCACTTTTAATCCCTTATTCACTTTATTTATAAAAAAAATACTTCTATTAGAAAGTTTTATCTTTTTATTTCTTCCTTTAGTAAACTTTTCTCATAAAAACTTTGAAACCCTAAATGTTTAGATATACATTGAACTGAATAATAATAATGAATTAAAATTTGTCATATTTATTTTTTCTTGTTTTATAGTTTTAAAATTCGAATATATATATAATAACTAAAATAATCATACAATAAAAACAAATAATATAAGATAAAGTAAAATGGTTTTATGTATTTTTCTAAAAAGAAAAAAGAAATCATTTAAAGAGTAAGGAGTCAAATAAAAACAATATGAATTTGGAATCTGAAATATGAGGCGAATCTATCAAAAAGTTAAATATTGTCATAACTTTTAGTTTCATTTGATTAAAAAAGTAAACACTGATTGCTTCTGGTCTACTTATCAGTCTGTTATATTATTTTTAGAAAATATATTACTATATAGTAATCAAGTTTTACGTTTGTTAATCTTATTATCTAAATATTTTAAGATTGTTTACCACGAAGTTTCATTTTTGTTGTATTTATAAGTAAAATCTAAAATTTTAAATCTTTAACAACCGACTTGATAACAACCTCACAAATTTAGATTATTTTTCTTATCAAATAATGTTAATCTCAAAAGTACGAATATGATGGGGTAGAACTAAGCATGCAACAGGTCTATTGTCTTGCGACTTGTAATTTCTTTTAGTTTATTTATCTTCGTCTTTTCTAGTTTAATATAAATAGATAGTCGTCTCTAAAGTAAATATTGTGTGTTATCGAGTCATGTTTTCCTCCATCTTATTTTCCAAACTACAGCAACATAAGCTACCTATGTGAACTATATATATCTTTATATTAACCAATGTGTCATAAGTAGCAATTAAGTACCATAAGATAAAAAACTTTTAGGTTGTAGTTTTTAGTTAGTTGAGAGATGAAGAGATTTATTATTAAAATCCTATCCTAATAAATAAGTAACTTAAAGCCACATGTCATCTCCTCATTGATTTTGACACATGTCATTTTCTCATAATTTTGAATTTCTTAAAAAAATTGTTTGAATTGAATGTATTTAATTCCAATAATTTATAACTTAAGCAATAAATTAGGAACCTAGCAATTTAATTAATGGATTCTAACAATATAATTATCACTTAAATGAAATGACAAGAGAATGCATCATATTGTCATTTTCTTCTCATCGATGATACATATGTCAATAATTTCGGAAAGGTAGCATGATGATTAATGGATTTTTTTCGAATGCCATAGATCTTTAATGCAGATCCAAAAACAAACATAAAACTACATTTACGTTTAAAAATTTTATTATACTAATTTTATAATTAATATATCTTATATAGTTTACTAAGTTTGGATAACCTTTGATTTATTATGTCTATTAAAAATATAATAACTAATTTCCATAATAGAATTAAAATATTTAACATAATAATAAAAAAACACGGCACACATGCACCAGGGTCGGCCTTAAAGGTATTCAAAATGCATGAACGTAAAAAATTTACGTTTAATATATTAGTGATGGAAAATCCATCGGTAAACCTTTACAAATTCCGTCGTTAAAAAGTTTTATTGATGGCTCATTTTTTACTATTCACTATTATTGATCAGTTTCGTATAAATATATATTCTAAAATGAAACATGTTATATTCATAAATGAATACAAAAATTCTAAAATATTTTATGAAACGATATATTATAATAAGTACACAATATATTCTAATTGAAAACTACATACTTTAATTTTAATTGAAAACATCAACATACTAATGTCGTCGTCGCATTGCGCGAGTACACACCTAGCAGTGAAGCAATATTATTAGGTAATCGTGTTATAGAAATAGAGATTATATCTTGAAATAATATTGGAAATCATATGTTTATTCCAAAAATGTCTTTGACGCCTTCAGATAGAAGAATTTCTTTCAAATTTCAAAGAAAACAATTTCCATTGACTGTATGTTTTGCAATGACAATAAATAATAGTCAACGGTAATCGCTATCAAAGGTGTGTTTGTTTATGAGACAACCAGTCTTCACACACGACAAGTTGTATGTTATATTTTCTAGAGTTAAAAGTAAAGATAGATTAAAAATGTTAATTTTAGACGACGGTAAACTTAGCAATAGAACAACAAATGTTGTATTCAAAGAAGTCTTTCAAAATTTGTAATTTGTTATAATTGTTCCAAGTTTATCAACATTATGTTGTAGTGTTTAATTTAATAATGTATATATCCAAAAATTTCATTATATATTGTCGAGAATTTGTTATACATAATTATTAGTGTTTAGGTTTTTTATTTAATAATTATTTTGTATCATCCCGTGTAATACACGGGTCTTACAACTAGTAAATTAATGGAGTGACTAATATTAAGAAGATGAAGAGTTGAAACTTTCAAATACATATGGTTCGATATAGATATTATATCTTGAAATTAATGTAATAAAAACTTGTTAATTGTATTGAAGGATATATTAATACTGTAACTCTTAAAATTCTTAGCAATTGTTATATAACATTAAACAACAACCCAAAAGTCTTTTTAGTTATGGTACTTAATTGATATTTATGGAATCAATTAAAAATGATTGAAATATTTAAAGTTTTTTTTTAACTAACTGAATAATGTGTATATGAAATTTTATGTCAACCATGTCCAAACACTTGAAACACATGAATGTAATAAAAATTAGTTAATTGCATTAAAGTTTTATTTAAACACTATAACTCTTCAAATTCCATGTAAGAGTTATATATCATTATACCATAAGTAAATTCTTTTAATTGAAATAGCACTTGTAATTGATACAAAATATTTACACTTTCGTCAATATCTAATTTGTCACACTCTTTTTTTTAGACGATTTATTTTATACGTTAACATTAAAAATTCATTTAATAAAGACGTACACATTCTAACTTTAAAAAATTATATCAAGTGAGACTGAAAATAATAACGGATACATATGGTTTCGTTTAAACAATTTTTTAAGTCTGTTTAATAAAAATATAATATTATTTAAATTGTGTGAAAATAAATTCAATAAAAAAACTAAAAATATTTACTTCTTTATTTGTTTCCTTCTTCATCTTCATAATTATTCTCATAGATGTTCTAAATCTATAATTTAATTTATATTATAAATAACGAATGGTTATTTTTGGAAATTAAAAAAAATGATAGTTCGTTGTACGACGTCTAATTTAACATTTGTTATTATCATTTTTGTAATGATATAAATCTCTATTGTTTTGAGTTCCATCTTCTTAAAAAAATTATTAACGCCATAAAACCTGAAACAATCAAAAGCAAACTTCACTTTTAAGCAATTGATACTTATACTAAGAAATATTAGAAACTTTAGCGATTTATCTAAAAATAATTATAAAAAAATGACAAAACTTACAATATTAATAAAAAATTATGTGATCAATTGTGATGATATCTTAATGAAGAAATAATACAACGAAAATCAATTAACTTGTAATGCAAAACATCAACGTATTTTACATCAAACGAATAATTTTATCGTTTAAATATTTGATAGAGCTGGAGATCGTATCCCGCTACATATTTCATAATACTTTTTTCTTTTATGCATCACATGACTACAAACTCCTATATTTTCACCCACTTTACATGAAAATTGGAAAGATAATAAAAACAAATGAGACTAACCAAACATGGAAAATAAGATTCTCTAAACATATTAACTTGCTTTCTTTCATCAATGCAAATTCTTCAAAAGTGGCAGTGAGACATTTGTAGAGACGCATCACTATGTTTTAAACCAATCAAACAATTCGATCATTCAAATCTTTGAATATAGCCAAAGAACAACATATCTCTTGACATATTTCATCGTTGAACTTTTTCTTTTACACATGAGATGACTAAGACCTTATACTAAATTTTCATGTACTCTACAAAAAGAAATTGGAAAGTGAATAAAAATAATTAAGAATAACCAAGCATGGAAAATGATGTTCTTATATAGCCACAACATTTCATTTAATCAAACCATTAAGTAGAATAAGTTGAAGAGTCTTGGGGGTTTCAAATGAATATGGTGGAAGTATTTGAGTTATCTTGATCCACATTCATGAATGGCCTCTATTATAAGAGTTATATATATATATATATATATATATATATATATATATATATATATATATATATATATATATATATATATATATATATATATATATATATATATATATATATATATATATATATATATATATATATATATATATATATATATAGATGTAGGTTCAAGTGCGGATGCTAATTATTGTGCGATCGTAGGTCTTAATCACGTTCCTTCATTCTTCAAGGTTACGATCGGTAATTTAACGAGACAAGAAATTTTGAAATTAAATAAAATTAACTACAATTAATATGTTACGTGTAAATTGTAACCGCTTATGAGATTGTAATCAATTCGAAATTGATAACAGAATCAATTCTAAAACAATCGAATCCTTATCAAAATTGATTTGAGAATCGAATCCTTCGTTGATAAATATCGATGTTGTGGTTATCGTCAAAATCGATCATAAATTCACAGTGATTGGTCAAGTTTTCGTAGAGATTGAATTGGAATTCGACACAGGTAATATTTTTGTTAACGATGTTCGTGATTTCGACAATTATGTTGTGCGAATGTTATAATTGAGTGAATTTCGATTATGCGAATGATATAATTGAGCTAATTATGTTCGATTGTATGTGATTACTGTTAATTCTGATGCGATCTATATATTTTCCTGAATTGTGTTTCTACGTTATTTGATATTTAGATCATTCTTTGAGAATGGTGTTAATTTTGGTTAGTTAAAGTCTATTCTAAGAGAATGTGCTTCTATATTTGTTAATTGTGTTTGTACGCCAGGGGATATGTACATCATTCTAGGAGAATGGTGTTACTTTTTGTTAGTTAAAGTGTATTCTAAGAGAATGTGCTATTTGTTTACTAGTTTTTTGATATTCTAAGAGAGTTAACTAATTTTTTAATTAATCAAATGTTGTTTTTCAGGAGAATATGTCTATTTGGATAGGTGTATGCGTTTTGATGATTGTAAGATTGGAACTGTCAAGGGAATTTTTTTTGATGATGATGTTTACAAGATGGAAGACTTTAGCAGTTATAATAAGAGATTTTGTAAAATATATAATAAGTTAGCTGATCATGATAGTAGAAATTGCCCTTTTAGATCCTTTTAGTTTCATAACTTTTGGTTAAGAATAACAGATATTGAAAAAAAATGTAATAAGGAGAATGATGGTTCGATTTGTATTTCTAATTGGTTGTGGGGGTTTATAGTTTTTTTTTCAGAATTGTGTTCACTTTTATGTTTCTTTAACCTTAGAGATTTTTTGCAAATCTTAATTGATGTTACTCCATTCTCAGAGAATTCATTGTATTTTTTTCGTTTTACAGATTACTGTAATCTGTTGTGTTGTATTTAGGCATTGTTATAGTATGTGGGTTTAAGCCATTCTCAGAGAATTGATAGCATTTATTTTCGTTTGATGTTATTATCAGGGAATGATATAAAGTTGTTTTGTTTTTACATATTCATGTTAACTGTTATCTTGGTTTTACCCATTCTTAGAGAATGTGGGTTTAAACAAGTTTAATTTAAAGATAACCAACCATTTGTATATATAATCCATTTATTTGTTTAGATATTTTGGTTTAGATAACCAAAACCAAAAACCATAGTTTCACAGATTTGGATTTTTAGAATTCGATGAATATATTCATCTTCATCTAGAGCATTTGGTTTGGGTTTGATTTTGATCTTCAAAGACTCCATGACAGAGACATATACATGTACAGTAAAATCGAAACATTTGCATTTCTTTTAAGTATATGATAATAATAAAATAATAACAGAGAAATAATAACAAAATCAAAAACAAATTATTTTACGAATAAAATAGTTATTTTAGATTAAACCCATAATCGAAACACAGGGATCAAATTCAAAATAGCTGCCCACTTTTTAGGACGAAATGATTAGAGAAAAATAAAGTTAGATATGGAGTGCAACTTTTAACAACTACATGAACCATTTTTGTAGTTTAGTCTAACAAATAGTAACAATAATAATAAATATTTTACTTGGAAGAAATAAAATATTCTTTATTACTTTGGGAGTGACAATATCGTGATCAACTTGTGTGTTGAGAAGGTCACATGGAGGGCACGTGATGGAAACATATTATTTATTTGGAATGTACATTTCGTTTTACAGATTACTGTAATCTGTTGTGTTGTATTTAGGCATTGTTATAGTATATGGGTTTAAGTCATTCTCAGAGAATTGATATCATTTATTTTCGTTTGATGTTATTCTCAGGGAATGATATAAAGTTGTTCTGTTTTTACATATTCATGTTAACTGTTATCTTGGTTTTACCCATTCTTAGAGAATGTGGGTTTAGGACATTCTTAGAGAATGTACATTTAAATGGTTCCACGAAATCATCCAAGTTATCCACTGTAATTGGGTTAACGGCTGTGTTCTTGAATTGGGTTTTATCTCTTTGTCGCGAGCTGCTTCTTCTTTGTTCCATAATTTCCTCTCCGATTATCGTCTTCAATTAGGTTTTCAATTAGGGTTTTTCGTATGCGAATGGTGGGTTTTCTGCTGCTGGATTCTAGGTTTTCTCGATATGTTATGATTCTCTGAACATATAACCGTCTACATGATGTAGAACCGTGTCGCGTGATAGTAGCAATATTCAGTTCTGTTTCCTAATTCAATTTGACCGATTTGCCCTTTGTCGTTTGAATCTCATTAAACATGCGTACGCTGTTTATCTTTCTTACAAAAATGTCATTCTGATCACAGCCTTTGATTTTTTCAATTTGATGGTCCAGATTAAGTCTTACATTTGCACAATATATAATAATTTCATTTAATACTAACTCTCTCTCTCTCTCTCTCTCTATATATATATATATATATATATATATATATATATATATATATATATCATTTACTTATACGTAAATGAGGAGGGCTTAAAACCCTTCAAATTGCTCTTGGTTTTGCCTTAGGTTCGTCCAATAGGATCTGCCTCCCTTTTCCCCCTTTGGTGGTGTTTGCCCGCCTGCTTCACCAGCACCTTTGCCACCTCCTGCTTCCTTTTTCTGCGGAGTCATCCTGCCTTTCTCTGTCTGTCTTAACAAAGAAGGTGGTCGTTTCTCTTTTTTTCCACCGGTTTGTTTCTCTATCTGTATTGCCATTGATTTGGGTTTGTTTTCGCGCATTCAGTTCCATTCATGGTTCAAGAGGCTTTTTTTTCTCGATCGCGTATTCCGTTCGGCATAGGGTTCTCAGGCCGCCATGTGGTTATCCTGTGTACGACGCAACTTAATTTACACCACTTCGTCTTCAACTCTCTGAATCCCTTATGGATATTTCCGATCACAACATCCATAA
Source organism: Cichorium intybus (assembly GCA_023525715.1). NCBI lineage: Eukaryota > Viridiplantae > Streptophyta > Magnoliopsida > Asterales > Asteraceae > Cichorium > Cichorium intybus. Next base: position 111,442,693 of record CM042011.1, read on the forward strand.
AGTGATGAGGGCGCTTTTACTTTTCTTTGAACGACGCTTAATATAATACCTTCGGTGCCATCTCTCCCCCATATTCCCATCTTTCTCTTTTTTTTTTGCTTTCACATTCAAACGATGTCCTCTGTTATTCATTCTCGCTCACACTCTCTTTAGGGTACTCTTTCTCTCACATTTCAGTTTCGTTCATCGTACCCTATCGCGGATCAAAAGTGGATCGATAAAGATTGTGCAATCGTATGGAGATGTTTGGGTTTCAAATTGGTCTTCAAATTCATATTACGGGATGGAGATTGCTTCGGAAAAACCCAGTTGGTTTTTTAAATTCGACCTGCAGAATCATCGGTTCGACGACTCGTTGTTTCCGGGTAAAAATTTTGGTCGAAATTAAGGATCCACTTAATGAAATTGATCATACGGTCTCCAGAATTCTTACGGTGTTTGATTTTATTTGTTTTGTATTGCAGACTGAAGAACAAAGAAAGAGGTTACCGATTGGCCGGTTTCTCATCATGTAATTGCCATCTCTTTGATTCAAATATTAGGTTTTTTGGGTTTCGTTCTCACTTACAACACATCATTGTTATCTTTTTTCTCTTCCTGTGCTTGCGTTTGCTTCCATATTAGTTTTTACAATTTTAATTTAGTTGAAAATCATCTTAATATGGTTGGATGATGAGCGTTGGACAAATGATATCAATTATGTGACGTAGATTCATCCCAAACCATACAACTTTACTAAAAAAATGTTTCAGATGTTCTATTTCATTTTCATTTATCATTTAAATCACATATGTGAGACAAAAGAGAGTGCAATCAAAACGATTTATAGTATTGCTTTGATTTGTGTGTTCTTTTATCTTGAAATTAATTTTTCAATAATCTTGATTCTTTTCTTCATATATGTGCTTATAAGATAAAAGGTTAGCATAATTGTTTTCGTATTTCTTGTTAATTACATAGAATGTAAAGACTTTTTGCTTAAATTTCTTGATTGTGTGTATATAAATACAAATTTTATGGGTAAGAAAGTGGTTACGGCGTTTTAATTCTAAACATTTGTGTGATATGTAAAGGCAAATATATTCTTAATTCATATTTCAATTCATACTTAATTTATAGATTTGTTAAAATTGGCTTCTTGTTATCACTTTGTTTGGTTTTTAATGCAGGTACCACATTGAATTAGTGAAAAAGCTTTAATGGAGGACATTATAGTGCATCTAGAAAGAGCGATGGTGTATGGTCTATTGTGGACATCTACTTCCACATCCTCTACAAACAGGTTAGAAATTGCGTTTTTTATGCCGTATTTTATAATGAGAAAACGATGATAATTTTTAAACCTTTATATCATGATTTTGTGCGTATATGCATTTACGACCATATCGCCAAACCTTGTATCAGAGTGCTACATGGCCAAAGGAAGATGAGCAACTTGCAACATATGGGAAGCCAGTGGTATTTGTTGACATTCAAATATGTACAATACCTATTTGTTTGTATGAAAATTAGAATTGATTTTGTTTTTCAGTCATGTTAAATGTTACAGGTTAACTGCAACAGATAACTAAGCTCTTTAATTTTTTGTCACATTCTTGGTAAACAATTTCTTTCTTGAATTTTATAGGGAGAATCGGGTAAATGATCCTTCAAGAGTAAATAAAATGATGGTTAGTACTAAGGGTACATGTTTCCATTGCTTATGAAAGAGCAACTTGATTACTACCTAAATCACCAGAAGCGAAGATTCGTTAGGCGACTTTTTAGTGTGTGGGTTTCATCCCATCTTGATACTATTAAAATTAGCTCCTTACATTCAAGATATCTTCAATATCACATCAAAAGATCAAAAGCTGTAAAAAAGATGAAGAGCCTGTAGCTTTAATAGCCATTGAATGTCGCGAGTTCAGTTGTCATGAAGAGATGGAAAGACTATCAGTAATTACTTCTTTGTTCTTACATTATTGGAAAATTGCAGGGAATTGCAACGTATTTTATTTTTGCTATCCACAGTAGTAACACACTTGTATATTTTACCGATTATAGCAACATATTTTTGTTTCTTTACTAATAATAGCAATATACTATTTTCTTATCTATAGTAGCAACATACTTAAGATTTTTTATCCATACTAGCAATGTAATCAAGTTCTGCCACCAATAAGATCCATTTCAGTTCTATACAATTATGAAAATGGCAATGTTTTATCGATTGCATCATAAATCGTAAACTTATTGTTTTTTTTGTTAATTGTTGATATGGTTTCAATGATTAGTTTTAGTATTTATTATTTATATTAGTATTTATTATTTATATAGTTGTGATATTCACTTTTGAGTCTGTAATTTGATTCATGATGAAATGTTGGGTTTTTAGGCTATTTTTCCCGGTAATTCTAAAATTTAATTTGATGTTTGGATGTACATATTTCACCGATGTTATATGTTACTCTCCATGATTGCACAAAGTGATATACTTGGATATTTGATTTCTATCTTGTATTACTTGACTTTGATTCTAAGGTACACCTTCGTGGATAAATGGTGACATAAGAGCAACCACAGGCAACGTTAATATCCATGGAGTATTTATAATGGAGTATGGACCTTACAGAACAAGCCAAATGATGGGCAGCCAAAAGGGCCCTTTAAGTTCTTCATGCATTTCCACATTGCTACTATTTCCTAATAGCATCTGTTTGAAGTTAAACCCTATAAAACCCGATTATAGCATTTCATTGTCAATGTTCTTCTATTAAAGCTAAACAGTTGAACATTAGATGAAATCAATATTGGACATGATAGAATAATCCTAGGGGCATGTATACGTTTTGTGAATTTTTCATGAAGGAATGGATCTTAGTTTTGCATACTAAAAGTCGAATTGTTACTATCATCATATAGGTACCAAGTTTACTGCTATCTCTTTCGGTCTCGGATTAATTATGCTCATTTGTAACCGCTACCAATACCATAAGTGCTACAACAACTTCATCTTAATATTGTGTTTTTACATAATACATGACGACATTGGGCCGTGCTAAGCACGGCCTTTAGACTTCCTAGTATATATATATATATATATATAGACACCGAGTTATAGTATGGTACTTTTTTTTCTTGTTAGGGCCTTATGCTTAGAAATTTGACCTAACTGTATAAGTTATATTCATTTAATTATTTATTGACAATGATTGGAAGGAGATACAGGAAAATTCCATTACACATTTGACCCGAGTATGTTTTATTGCTTATGCTATAATCTATGGCTTCCCACTTCTATAGTATAGATTCATTACCCTCGGCCTCTTCTTGGAATGATTCCAAATTTTCCAAGAGGCAAACGATTCATAATCATCTTATGACATCTTTTAGGTATATGAATTAACAATTCATAAATCCAGTTAGTTGAAGGGCTGTACCTCTTCAATCAAACATCAAATATAGTTCACACTTTTCTATGATTAAAGAGATTGGTAATAAGAAAGATACACATGAGATTAATGTATATAGATTTTTTTTAATGGCACCTAATCGATCATAATAATCTATCCCTAAACTACACCTAATGTCTCTACGAGATTAGAACCATCAACCCCTTAAGGGAGGAACACATTTATCACAGTCTGATACGTTAAGCTACAAGCCTTTTGGTTAATGTACGAATAACAATAAAAAGAGAAAGAAAGACATGTTATGTTTCTCCTGTTTATGTTATTGTTTTCAGTGGACTTCATATTCCTACTTCATTCAACTTCATAATATGATGATATTTAGCAACAATTAACAGCGATATTTCCCATATAAAAAATTAAATGTAATGGCCAGATATATTACCAATATAAAATTTTAAATGTAGTTGCCTCTTTTGACACTTTTATAGTTTGATGGTATGTTTCTTATTAAAGTTTTTTACAAAATCAAATGGCTGGCTTTTATATTACGACTATAGAACTTTTACCTGTTTTGTTTTATTTTTTGCCATTAAAAAGCCATTCCATGCCATGGATACTTTAACTATTTATTTGGATTATTTTTTTAATTAAGCTTAAACAAATAACTTGGTAAAATGAAACTACAATTATCAAGTGATCAGTTCAACATTCTTATGGTAAAAAGAAAAAGAAACAAATGCTCCATGATAAGATGTAAATCGGTCAAAAATATTAGTTATCTATAAACATTATTATGTTTGAAACATAACTCTTATTAGTTGCTCGATCTAAGCCTCAAATAAAGAAAAATTGATAAGTAGACAAATAAGATGTAAATTGGTCAAAAGTATGATTGATGATTTGTCAAAATCATGTTTTTTATGGATTAATGTCCTCAAAAACCGACAAATTATTCAAAATGTTAATTTCAATCTCTTACATTTTTTATTCATAAAGTCTTTTACATTTATTTTCCATAATCCGAACAACCAATATGACTCGAGTTGGACATACTCTATCTTACTCAATAAATCTTCTCTTCCTATTCCAATAAATCTTCTCTTCCTATTCTAATAAAAGAGTAAAAATTGTGCCACGTGGCATCTTCTCAATCTATCACTATATAGAAGGCCATGTGTCCCTTTCTTATTAAGTCTCATTCTTCTTTTCCCGCTCAAAGCCTACATCACGTTAGGCGTTTTCAATGTTCCTGATTTTTTGCTATTCATTTCAATTAGGTTCATCTATTTCAAGCAACAAGGCAATCATTCCTTCTATACTACAAGGAATCGGCAATTAAACTATTCATGTAATATTCTAATAGATTCATTCATATATGTATTACCTCTCCTTTCCATCGACTCCACTTTCTCAATCATTTAAATTATTGCTCAAGAAATCAGCAATTTTCGACTTTAATTTGTCGAATAGATTCCTCATATATCATTCTTCTTAAAATGCTCCTATTTTCTATTCGATTCCTAGATATATGTGTGAATAATTGACTTCAAAAGCAAAAAGGAAAGCAAATGAATTATTTTCATGTGGGCCCCACATGAATAGTAATCAACTTCATATTCAATTTGAATTTGTGCACGTTGTTTATTCAAAATGACGATTCTTCTCCAATTACTGCATACGGCGCCCAAAATTCATTTTCAACGATTGCGGCAATTTCTTCGGCTATTCATCCCTATATATAGGGATGATCATATTGCAAACATGTCGTCCAAACATTCATTTAATATTGAGTGTTATATATACATAGATATATTGTGAGGTTCTATGTATTAAAAAGAAAAGAGAGAGATATATATATATTTTCAGTTCCAAATCTTGTAACCTCCTCATTTTTCTCATATAGTGATTATCATCGGTTGTGCCCGTGGTTTTTTCCCGTAAGGGTTTTTCCACGTTAAATTCTTGTGTCCACATTTATTTTCTTTATCGTATTATTTTTATTTATTGTCGATATTATTATACATAACAAGTGGTATCAGAGCCATGTTGTTTTCTATACTCATTCTCAATTTATTGAGTATTATATCGACATAGCTACTTTGAAATACGATATTCCATTGTTGGATCGAGATACAAGATTTTCATTATGGCAAGTAAAAATGCGAGCTGTATTGGCTCAGTTGGACCTTGATGATGCTTTGTTAGGCCGAGACAAAATGCCTGCGTCTTGGTCAGATGAAGAAAAGGATCGTAAAGATCGTAAGGCTCTCTCTCATATCCATCTTCATTTATCTAACAATATTTTGTAGGAAGTTATGAAAGAAAGTACTGCCGCCGCTTTATGGCTAAAATTGGAACAATTTTGTATGACCAAAGATCTCACAAGTAAGATGCACCTTAAACAAAAATTATTTTCACTTAAGATGCAAGAAGGTGGATCGTTGCTGGATCATCTTTCGACATTTAAAGAGATCATCACTGATCTTGAAGCTATGGAGGTAAAATATGATGAAGAGGATTTAGGTTTAATTCTTTTATGTTCTTTGCCTAGTTCTTATTCAAACTTTAGAGATACCATATTATATAGTCGTGATACTTTAACACTTCACGAAGTTTATGAAGCTTTGCATGCAAAAGAAAAGATGAAAGATATGGTATCCACTGAAGGTTCAAGTTCTAAAGGAGAAAGTCTGGCAGTTCGTGGCAGACCAACAGATAAGAATGATTCCAAAGGCAAAAACAAAAGAAATTCCAGAAGCAAATCTAGATCCAGACGTTCCAAGTCATGCAACTATTGCAAAAAGGAAGGACATGATATCTCTGAATGTTACAAGTTGAAGAACAAGGAGAAAAGAGCTGCTAATCAAAACCCCAAACCAAATCAAGATGATGAAGGAAAAGCTACTTATGCTGCTGAAAATAATTCTAATGGAGATGTTCTTGTAGCTTTTGCAGGAATCCTAAAAACCAATGATGAATGGATTCTTGACTCAGCTTGTACTTTTCACATGAGTCCAAACAGAAGCTGGTTTACAAATTATCAACCTATAGAAGGTGGCTCCGTATTGATGGGTGATAATGCACCATATAAAGTCACTGGAATCGGTTCAATTCAAATCAAGATGTTTGATGGTGTTGTCAGAACTTTGTCTGATGTTCGACACGTTCCAGGTTTGAAAAGAAACCTTATTTCTTTAAGTACTCTTGACCTTAAAGGGTACAAATATTCCGGTGAAGGTGGGGTTTTAAAGGTTTCAAAAGGCGCTATGATTGTCATGAAAGCCGATATCAAATCAGCAAACCTGTATCATCTTCGGGATACAACAGTAATAGGTAATTCAAATGTTACTTCAAATTCATCTTCTATTTCTGATACTACTAATCTATGGCATATGCGTCTTGGGCATATGAGTGAACTTGGTTTAACAGCATTAAGCAAAAGAGGATTGCTTGATGGCCAATGCGTTGGCAAACTGGAATTCTGTGAACATTGTATTTTTGGCAAGCACAAGAGGGTAAAATTTAACACCTCAGTACATACTATAAAAGGCATTTTGGAGTATGTACATGCTGATTTATGGGGACCATCTCAAGAAGCATCACTAGGAGGTGCTCGTTATATGTTGACAATTATTGATGATTATTCAAGAAGAGTTTGGCCATATTTCTTGAAGCTTAAATCTAAAGCATTCTCTGCATTCAAAGAATGGAAAGTCATGGTGGAAAACCAGACTGGTAAGAAGATCAAAAAGCTTCGCACAGATAATGGTATGGAGTTTTGTTCAAATGAATTTAATTCATATTGTAAACTAGAAGGAACTGTTAGACACTACACCGTTTCTCACACACCTCAACAAAATGGTGTAGCTGAACATATGAACAGAACCATTATTTCAAAAGCCCGTTGTATGTTATCTAATGCAGGATTATCTAAGCGTTTTTGGGTAGAAGCTGCTTCTACTACATGTTATTTAATTAACATGTCACCTTCTATTCCACTTGATAAGAAGACTCCTATTGAGGTATGGTCTGGCTCCCCAGCAAATTATTCAGATTTAAGAATTTTTGGTTGCCCTGCTTATGCTCATATTAATAATGGAAAATTAGAGCCCAGGGCAATTAAATGTATCTTTCTTGGTTACAAGTCTGGTGTGAAAGGATATAAGTTATGGTGTCCTGAAACTAAAAAGGTCGTGATTAGTAGAAATGTAGTATTTAATGAATCAGCTATGCTACATAAAGATTCTCCTACTAATATTCCTGTTGAGAGTCAACAAAAGACAAGTGTACAGGTGGAGCAATCTGTTGACTTAGAACATACACCAGAAAAAGAAAACTCTAATGATCAAAATCAATCAGTTGAGCAAGAGTCTTCTACTCCTACTCCTACTCACCAACCACAACGTTCTATAGCAACTGATAGACCTAGGAGGGTCATTCATCCTCCCAAGAGACTAATAGAAGAAGCAAATATTGTTGCTTATGCTTTAAACGTTGCTGAAGAAATTGAAGGTATCAAAGAACCTTCAACTTATACGGAAGCCATTACTTCACAACATTGCAACAAATGGATAACTGCCATGCATGATGAAATGGAATCTCTTGAAAAGAATGGCACTTGGGAGTTGGTGAAATTACCAAAAGAAAAGAAGCCTATCCGCTGCAAATGGATTTTCAAAAGAAAAGAAGGTATTACTCCTAATGAGGAAGCAAGATTTAAAGCAAGGTTAGTTGCTAAAGGCTATAGCCAAATTCCAGGCATTGATTTTACTGATGTTTTCTCTCCTGTTGTTAAGCATAGCTCAATTCGTACTTTACTTAGTATTGTTGCCATGCATAACTATGAGCTTGAGCAGTTAGATGTCAAAACTACATTTTTACATGGTGAATTGGAGGAAGATATTTATATGGAGCAACCTGAAGGCTTCATTATCCCTGGAAAAGAGAACTTGGTATGTAGATTGAAGAAATCTCTTTATGGGTTAAAGCAATCCCCAATGCAATGATATAAGAGGTTTGACTCTTTTATGCTATCTCAGAATTTTAAAAGATCATATTATGATAGTTGTGTTTATTTTAAGTCAGTCAATGGTTCATCAATATATCTGCTTCTTTATGTTGATGATATGTTGATTGCTGCAAAAGATAAACTAGAGATAGCAAAACTGAAAACACAACTAAGCAAAGAGTTTGAAATGACGGACTTAGGTCCAGCCAAGAAAATTCTTGGTATGGAAATTACTCGTAACAGACAGCATGGAAAACTATACCTAAGTCAAAAGAGGTATATTGAGAAAGTTCTTCAAAGATTCAACATGCATAAAGCCAAGCCAGTGAGTACTCCGTTAGCTGCACATTTCAAACTGTCTTCAGCATATTGTCCAAAGACAGATGATGAAATTAATAACATGGCGAAAGTCCCGTATTCTAGTGCAGTTGGTTCTCTAATGTATGTCATGGTATGTTCTTGCCCTGATTTATCTCACGCTTTAAGTGTTGTTAGCAGATATATGGCTAACCTAGGAAAAGAGCATTGGAAAGCTGTTCAATGGATTCTTAGATATTTATGCGGTACTTCCAATGCATGTTTACAATTTGGAAGTTCTGGTGAAGGACTGGTGGGCTATGTAGATTCTGATTATGCTGGAGATTTAGATAAAAGAAGATCTTTGACATGTTATGTCTTTACCATTGGTGGATGTGCTGTGAGTTGGAAGGCAAGTCTACAGACCACTGTTGCCTTATCCACAACTGAAGCAGAATATATGGCAATTTCTAAAGCTTGTAAGGAAGCTATTTGGTTAAGAAATTTATTCGGTGAACTTTGTGGAGACACATCTCCTACAAAGATTTTTTGTGATAGTCAAAGTGCTATTTATCTTACAAAAGATCAAATGTTTCATGAGAGAACGAAACATATTGATGTACGTTATCACTTTATTCGAGATGTTATTTCCAAAGGTGATATTCAAGTTCAAAAGATTAGCACTCATGACAATCCGGCAGATATGATGACGAAGCCGGTTCCAGCAACTAAGTTTGAGCTTTGCTCAAGCGTGGTTGGTATGACAATCTAATTTCAAGGATTGTCGGCACACGATGATTTTATAATGATGAGTTCTACAAGTGGAAATTCGTCACAAGGTGGAGTTGTTTGATTACTTATTGTTTTTAAAGTCAAGGTGGAGATTGTGAATAATTGACTTCAAAAGCAAAAAGGAAAGCAAATGAATTATTTTCATGTGGGCCCCACATGAATAGTAATCAACTTCATATTCAATTTGAATTTGTGCACGTTGTTTATTCAAAATGACGATTCTTCTCCAATTACTGCATACGGCGCCCACAATTCATTTTCAACGATTGCGGCAATTTCTTCGGCTATTCATCCCTATATATAGGGATGATCATATTGCAAACATGTCGTCCAAACATTCATTTAATATTGAGTGTTATATATACATAGATATATTGTGAGGCTCTATTTATTAAAAAGAAAATAGAGATATATATATATTTTCAGTTCCAAATCTTGTAACCTCCTCATTTTTCTCATATAGTGATTATCATCGGTTGTGCCCGTGGTTTTTTCCCGTAAGGGTTTTTCCACATTAAATCCTTGTGTCCACATTTATTTTTTTTATCGTATTATTTTTATTTATTGTCGATATTATTATACATAACAATATGTATCATTCTTGTTCCTACACCTCTACGTATCCTAATAAATCAAGGCATATCTTCTCCGAAATTGAATTGGTATGTTTTCTGCAAAGTTCTCTCTGTCTCTCTCTGAAAAGCTTATTCTCTCAACTTTCTCACAAAACCCCTAATCTCACCAAAGAGACCACCGTTCGTTGTCAGTACCACAGACAATGAGAATTAGATTGATGGTGTCTTTGTCGACGCATCTCTGACCTCTCAATGAATAACATGACTAAAGAAATCCAAATATGTAATGTATATTTGTTTTTGTTTCAGGTGCAAGCCGATATTTTGCAAATCAAATCATATGAGGTGGTATATGCGATAAAACAAGAAACTTTATAAAGCGATATGAACAAGCTTATAGTTCCACCGTGTCTCAAGGTTCTTCAGTCTTTCTGAACATTGCATTTGAATTTTATTTTTCTGTCTTTAATATGATATCCAGATGCCCTCTTCATACTTGGTTTGATTTTTGGGGTTTCTTGGAAGGAGACGACAAAAATGCAGAAAACAAAAGAAACTTTGTTTTGTTTATATGATTGCTTCTCTGATTCTATCAAGTTTGAATACTTTACAGTTGTTGTATCTCTCCATTTCCCATATATCTGACCCTATCACTATATCTCCCACCATTTGGGGAGATTAGGTTTTTGCGATCGATTGAAGTTGAAATCGGCATGGAGTAAAAGTGACTGTTTTGATAGGTGATTATCATTCGATTAGTTCCAGTTGCCTACCCAAAATTTTCAAAACTATACAGGTATTGCCTCTTTCTCTTTTGGGTTTTTATTTTTATTTCTTTTTTTCCTTATTTTTTTTTTATTTTATCATGCTTTTATTTGTTGTCGGAAATTGAATGACCATACACACCAAGTGTTTGTGGTTGTTGAGAGGTATTATTTGAGTATACTATTGTTTTCTATTTGAACTTTCCTTATTGACAGTTCAAATTTTTAAGGGTTTACTTCAGTGTTGGAGAAAGTAACAAACCGGATCATAAAAAAATCATGCTTTTGGTAGCTTTAGAGGGTTTCGTTAAACTAGAGTCTGCAAAAACCCAGATCTGTTGGAGCTTGGAATGGAAGGAAAACCCATATTTGTATCCTTATTTACCTTTCTATTGTTGATGGGTTCTGGATTTTCAGCTAGAAGTTGTATTAATTTTTTTGACATTAGATATTGACTTGATTTGTGGTTGTTTACATGCAGGTATGTCATGAAAGTTCTTATCAATAGATTGAAAGTTCAAGGTATAACTAATTATGTTTTTGATTTTGTTGTTCTTATTCACGAATCCAGTTTATTCTGTATAATTCTTGTATAAAAAGTTTACAATGATTTTGACTTAGTGGTCTTTATTTCTAATTGTGTAATCCTCTTGGATGCAAGTTTATCAATCTTTAATTATGTAGTTTAGTTTATATGGAAAGGCATATAAACTGGCATATGGAATCGTCATGTTTGATTTAGATCATTCGAGTATATATCAAACACTTGTTATGTTTTGGAATTTATTTGGACTTGTTACGAAGCCATCACAATAAAACAGGACCTATCAAGTAAATTTTTTTTTGTAATTTGATAGAGCAGGAATAACAGAAGCTACATTTTACCTGGAACATGCACTTTTCACTTTTACAGAAGCCATTACAGATAAAAAAAACTTACATTTTATCTGGATATCTAAGAAGAGCGTATAGTGCACAAATAGATATTTAAACAGTACCATGTTGTTTCCTTATTTATTCTACTAATAAATATCATAACTTTGTTAACAAAGAACCATGTTTTTGCATACGAAGTTATATTAATAAATAGCCTAACTTTTTTAACAGAGGGCCATGGTTTTGCATATGAAGATCAACATTCATATTATGCTAAATTTAAGTGTCATAATAATGGGTGGTTCTTTATATGCGATTATAATGTCCCATTAAACTACAAATGTCAACACCCATATTAAATTTAAGTGGAAAGTCCCTTTTTACCATGCTTCATCTTGAAGCTTTTTTAGTTTGAAGTAAAACGTATTGATATATTTATTATAAATTAAAAGGTTGAAGTTGTTGACCACAAGTATGATTTGTGTTCTTAAGTTTTTAGATCGAATGAAGTATTTATGAAATTAAAAAACCAATAACACGTTCTGCACATTTTAGAATTTACAACTTTAGTGCTCTGGACATATATAGATCTTGTGTCCATCTCATTTTTCCATCTCAATTCCAATAAGTCAAGCGTACATGATATCTTTACATCGATCGACCTCGACGGACCGTGCAGGCTGTCTGATAATAGCCCATTTTGCTTTTAGAACGCAAAAGGCTCGTTCAACGTCCTTTATTGCCGCTTCTTGGGCCGCCTTGAAACGCTTCTTTTTGGGGGTAATAGAGTGTGAAAATGATTTCACAAATGTTGCCCAGGGTATATCCCATCAGCAAGATAGTACCCATGCTTGTATTCTTCCCCCTCCAAAACAAATGAACATGATGGTGCTGTACCAAGAATGGTATCATTGAATAACGGTGATTGGTACAACACATTTAGATCGTTGTTGCCCCCGGCAACACCAAAATATGAATGTCATATCCACAAATCATATGATGCTACTGCTTCAAGTATAATTGTAGGATACCTGTGATCACCTCTCATGTAATGGCCTCGTAGATACGTTGGACAACTCTGCCAATCCCAATGTGTACAGTCAATGCTACCCAACATACCAGGAAAGCCATGTTTGGCTTCGTGTGCAGCATACAATAGTTGAATGTCACTGGATGTTGGTCTACGCATGTATTCTGCACCATATAACTGAACAACACCAGAGCAAAAGTTGTAGAGGCTTTCACGGGAAGTTCGTTTTGACATATTCAAGTATTCATCAAGTAAATCGGGGGTGCTACCGCCCCCCAAATTGGCGGATCGCCGATGTGCATTTCTGCAATCCAGTGAACCCTTTAACTCCGCCGGCATTATAAGTTGTCTGGAAAATTGGATAATTCATTTCCAAGTCTTCAGCAATCCGCACAAACAGACGTCTACTCATCCGGAACCTATTTCTGAAAATAACATCCCCAAACTTTGAATTGGGGACAAAGTAATCTGCCATAAGCTGCTGCTCAGCAGTTTGTCGATCTCTGTGGAGAAAAGTTCTATGACGAGGAATGCTAGAACTTGCAGTATTTTGGAACATGAAATGTGCAGCTTCAGCAATAACCGCGATCGTATTCACATCGGTATCGTCATCAGACGATGACGATACCAACGTCATAGGTTCATCCAGTAGTTTGCTGTGAACATACGGACCGGAAGAACCGGAAGAATCAGAAGAATTGGAAGAACTCATTTCAATTTAAAATAAAATTGGAATGAGTGTTTTTTTTTTTGGAAAGGGGAAAATAGAGTTAATGTTGAGAGGAAGAAAGAAGGGTAAAGGTGTGAGTTTTGAAGGAGTAAAGAGGTGGTATTTATAGAGTTGAAGGAGGATAATATTTGGAAGATTAATTTTTTTTTTAAATAATAGGTGGGATCATCGGCTTCACCAACCCAAGCCTCACCCCTCCACAACCGAAACCGCTCAACCCGAAGGAGAAGGGGCAGCGGTACCGGAGGTACGGGCGGTACCGCACCCAACTTTTCCGATCCCGCATCGAGCCCGAACAACTACACCGTCCACCCTAAGGGGTAATGTTTTACATCAGCTGACTCAACATAAAATTGAATTTTAGTTGCATCAAAACGATTTCAAATGTATATATCTTAAGAATTACTAAAAAATTATATTGTAAAATTTCTCCAAAATAGATCACAAATGTATACATACATTATAGATATATTTTAATAATAACTGATATTTGCCGATACATCATATATCTTTAAAATGTAAAATATTTCCAAAAGAAATCTAAATTCCAAAAAGAAACTATTATTCGAAAATAGCAACGTACAAAAAATGAACAAAATGAACATGTTACTGAAAAATAAATAGTCGTTAAAAATAAACTCAAACCGTAAACCAAATTCAAAATTCGTTTGGTCTGAAACCAAACAAAAACCCAAATTTCAAATTAGCTTTGCTCCAAATTCGGTTTGATTTGGTTTTCGATTTTTGGGGTTCTAAACCAAATAATTCTCACCCCTACATGCTCGCCCCTATCAATTTGTGTCCCACAACATTACGCGGGTACACAACTAGTACCTTGTTAAGAGAAAACCAGTGGGACAAAAATTCTAAACAAAGGATAATAGAGTGTATAAGGGTGGGGGGAGTAATCAAATTTGAACCCACTCACCCCACTTGCCACATCAGGTTTTCTCTCTCCTCTCACTTCCATCTTTCCCCATCCCACTCCATCCCAAACCAATGGAAGCAGTTCCCACCGAACCCACTGAACCTGCGATGCCACATCATATTTTTTTATTATAAAATTAATTAATTAATTACACAATTTAATTTAACATTAAATTTAATATTAAAATGCAATAAAAGATTAAAAAAACCAAATAACATGAAATTTAAAAGCACACGGTTACAATATTTAAAAAAACATAAATATAAAAAAACAACCTAAATACGAAAATAAATCCAAAAGAGCGTTCACAAACAACCTAAAATTCCCAACCGTACTTCTGTGTTATTTGCTGTTTTTTCTTCCAAGAACCAATGCTAGTTGAGGTCCGGTCAAATGGTCATGGGGGCGAAGAAAGAATTTTAAATCCTTTTGTTCACGTGCCCATTTAAGCGCTTCTATCTCTTGCTCAATGAGGGCTGATTTCCTCGTCAATTCTTCCTCCTGTTTAGCCAGAATAGCCATTTTCTTTGCACGAAGGGTATCCTTCTTCTGCGCTTTAGCCTCAGTAGTCTTCGCCAGTTCGGATATCTTATCCACGATGGTCTTCGCCAGTTCGGATATCTTATCCACGATGGTCTGATATCTCTCAAGCATTGATGAAGATCCAGCCATATTTTTCCCTTTTCTTTGCCGGGAATGTGTTGACGGTTGTGGGGAAACTTCATTTCCGGCCACAACATCGACCGGATGAGGTGAACAGTGTGCATCGGAATCGGAGTTCGTAAAGTGGTTAGAGTCGGACGTCTTGCTTCGTTTGGAGGAATTCATTTCCATTTCCTCGCCTCCAAGCCATTTCGATTTTTCTTTCAATATTTCCCATGCTGCCATATGTGGGGGCTTGTTTCCGGTGATTCTCTGGTACTCACTAAGTGTGGCACGGTTGTTGCAATTTGCATTGAAAATGCAATTGAACTTCCTCACCTTTCCTTTCATGTCCTTCCACATGGAGTATAATTGAGAGTATGTCATATCCGTCCCTCCAACAAGCGCATCAAAATGTACCAACATGTGGTCCCAAAATGACTCCACCACAATTCCTCGTTCTGCATCCTCAGAAAGACTAATAAAAGCCTTCACCAAGGCGACCTCCTCGTTCTCCTTCCACTGACGACGTTTCACACGATTGGTGTAAGATCGTTTCTGGGAGGTCTTGGGAGGGGGTTGTTGTGTTTCGGGAACTACCTCCTCCTCCTCCAGTTCCACCTCGTCCTCCTGTTCATCCTCCACTTCCTCCTCCTCCTCCTCCTGTTCATCCTCCACTTCCACTTCCACCTCATCCTCAGAGATCGGTTGTGTTTCGTCACTTGACTCATCCTCTTGTCTACGAAAATGAGAAGTGTCAGGGACGTAATATTGGGAGTTGGGCAATTGGCTGGGACTTTGTTGGAACTGGGATAATTAGGTTGGACTTGGGAATAATTAGGTTGGACGCGGGGATAATTAGGTTGGAATGGGCCGAAATCAAGGTGGAACTGGGTATAAGTTTGGAATTGGGGAAATTGGTTGATGTTATAATAATTTGGGGATGGGGTCGGAGGGACATCCTCACGGTTTTTATTTTTGGAAGAACCGCTTTTTTTAGAGTTGCTTTGGCTAGAACTCATTTTATAAAAAGAGGGGTTTTTTAATAATAGGAAAGGGTTTTGAGAGATGTTTAGAGAAAGAAAGAATGATGAAGGTGTGAATTTTTTAATGGGTATGGAGGTGGTATTTATAGGGAAAGGAGGATGGTGATTTTTAAATGATTAATTTTTTTTATATAAACATTGGTTTCAGCTAGATGATGAACCCACACCAACCCGATGCCACGCGAACCCAACCAACACGGTGCAATGACCATTTTGGTACCATGGCGGTACCGTTGGTACCATTGGTACTAACCCTCTATTTTGTTGAACCCGCTCAAACCCGTGAGCTACTCCGTGCACCCTAATGGTTAAAGAGTATTCAACTAGATACTCCCCTGATTTCAAATATTCTTAATGAGAATGGGATACACCTAGTGTCTCATTAAAATACACAACTTTGCCAAGGTACACCGCATGGGACAAAATGCTTGAACTGATGAAAAAAAAGAGTACACAAGCATTTGTCAAGATGCTCACTCTCACATGCACTCAATAAGGGGCTACATTCATTACCCGACAAGGTTCGTGATATTTTGAGTATCATTCGGGTTAGATCCACTCAATGACGTGTAGGGATAGAATAAACCCATATATGTAATACCTTAAAGGTAATGGAAGATATCAAGGAAGACAGTTCACAGCAAACGAGATGTCCTGACTAGTACATTGGCCCAAGTATAATAATGTGTCTATTACACCCATATATGAACACTCATGGCTCAATATCTCCTTATCGTCCTCCTTTGAACGAAATGGGTCCTTTTTAATGTCTCGAGAACGAACAACCACGAGAGTAGATGAAGGCTTTTATGTGTGTTGAATAAGGAATACATATAGTATGTGTGTGTGTGTGTGTGTGATACGGGGTGGTGTGGGTGTTATGGGCCCTTTTCCTATTGTTTAGTTATTAAAATAAGAGTAAATTATACTTTTGGTCCCTGTGGTTTGCACGAAAATAAAATTGTTTTACAACTATTGAAAAATTGATATGATTGGTCTCCTTGGTTTCTAAATCTTGCACCGGAGGTCCCTGAGGCTGTTGCCATCTATAATGCTCCGATAAATTCTTGTTAAATGATGAAATTTCCCTTGTAATTATCTTTTTCTTTATTAATTATTTTCCTTATATTTTTAATACTTAAAAAAAGACCACTCACCACTATGAACCACCACCATCACTAATACAAACACCATCACTCACCTTACCACCACCACTACATCCACCAATCATTTTCATCAGTGAGCCAAAATGTACTTAACCAATCAACATTATTGAAGAGAATCAAGAATTTGGGGGGTTTTTGAAAGGAATGAAGATGCCAATTCAAATGAATTTGAGGTGGATTTTGAGTCAGAATTAAGGTTTTATGTAGAAATCATGATAATCCTAATGGTGTGGATGATGACTATTCTGAGTTTACCATTCCTAATACAGGGTATGAGTTCTTTGTATCTTGACAAACAAGTGTCTGTCAAGCCATTCATCCATTGATTCAAGTGCTCCATAAATGATCATGGATAGATTGACGGTGACTGGTATAGTTTATGATTCCTTCGAAACCTCTGAGGTGGAGAATGGTCCCACCATGGATAGAGTTTGTGATAACGAAACTAGCCTTCACCTTTTCTGGAATGCTTTCTATGAAGAAGTTGATAACATAATACCATAACCAAACAACAACGATGGAGATTTTGATTACAAGGAAGTGGATGAATGTATTGATGAAAGGGATTTGAGCATGTTTTTCAGTGCATAAAGAGAGAGAGAGAGAGAGAGAGGATGTAGATGTGGTGGCCGGTGTTGGGAAGAAGATATGGTTTGATAGAAATGGTGGCAGAGATGGTTGCGTTTTACAGAGGAGGAGAAGGTGTTGATTATGATAGATGGAAGTGTAGCAGCAGTATGGGATGAACAAAGGCTAGGGCTTTTATCTAAGTAATCTAAGTTACACAATTTTCAAGTACAATCCTTTCCTATGTTCTTTTGTTTTTGGTACAATGGTAAAGAAGTCTTTTTACATTAACTTAATAGAAAATTCTAAGGGTGTTAGCCATTAGAATTGGTGTTGGGAATAAGATATGGTTCATATATATATATATATATATATATATATATATATATATATATATATATATATATATATATATATATATATATATATATATATATATATATATGTATATATATATATATATATATGTATATATATATATATATATATATATATATATATATATATAAAGAGATCGAGAAAGAGAGAGAGAGAGAGAGAGAGAGAGAGAGAGAAAAGGAGGAGGAGGAGGAGGTGTTGGTAGATGTGGTGGTGGGTGTTGGGAAGAAGATATGGTTTGCTAGAAACGGTGGTAGAGATGGTTGCATTTACAGAGGTAAAGAAGGTACTGACTGTGATAGATGGAAGCGTAGCTACATTATGGGATGACCAAAGGCTACGGCTTTTATCTAAGTAATCTAAGTTTCACAATTTTTAGGTATAGTCCTTTGATATGTTCTTTTGTTTTGGTACACGGGTAGAGAAATCTTTTTACATTAAACTTAATAGAAAATTCTAATGGTGTTAGTTTTCGGGACCTCTGATGCAAGATTTGGAAACCACAATGACCAATCCGCAGGAACAAAAAGTGTAATATACTCTTAAAATAACAAAGTAAACGTTTAAAAAGTAAAAAACAAATTGAAAAAAGAAAAATAATATTTTTCAAGTTTGGGAGGGACTAAATCGACACCCATACCTGCTGATGCTGAATCTGTACTTTTGAAACTTGTAAGCCAACTCCAAAGAAAATAACAAACCACAAGGATGAATCCTATAACTTTGTCAAAATAATAGTAATAATAATGATAATGATAACGATAATAATTACACCACACAAAAAAACATATCAAATATGTTCAACCATTATTTTTTAGTCGAAACACATTTTAAAGCTGATCATCATTCATTATCAATGTAGAGATTATGGTCGGTTTACACCACGCGATTCAATACTATCTCTATACTAATAAAAGACTAGTGAGAATTCCAATTGACACTCTCTTATTCCCCCTCAAGCTTCTTTTCCCATTCAATTGATCATTCAATACAATATAATTAGGAAAGTTAATTAAATATCATAAATGAAAATCAATGAAATATCGGTTACAATTGAATCACTACAAAAAATACATACCGGCGACGCAGGGTATTAGCGGCGAAAGCAAACATGTGCGTTTTATGTTGTATGTCATGGCTGATGTCTTGGCCCGAGGCCATGGAGATGATGGAGCAGAGGATCCCCCACATCCCGTTGGTAGAGGGGGAGGACAACACGAGGCGGATTGTAAGATTTATTAAAACTTTTTCTTATTATAATATATTCAATTACTATATTTATTCATATGTTATAAATATCATGACTAATATTTTGTTAATGATAATTGTAGTTGTTCAAAGGAGGAAGACTAAGGGAAAAGGTAGGGGGTTTTGAAACTAACGTTTGACACACTTGCTACATTTACCTGAGTTGGTGAGCTTAGTTAGTGTTTCGTTCGTGAGGTGGGAATATATATGTGGGCATCGATCCATTTTGACAAAGGTAATTGGGACAAAGTATCCCCCGCCATGAGAGCCGCTTTGCTAGAGCATCTCAGGGTAAATGATCTATATAATTATATTTGTATGTTCTTTGCAAATTAGTCTTTTTACTTGACTAACTTTTTTTTTTGCTATGCAAGGCACACTTTGATATTGCTGAGGTTGAGAGGGATCCCAAGTTGATGGAGAGCATTACTTCAGAATTTCAAAAGCGGTATAGGGACCGCAAAGCTGATGCAAATTTTTTTTCTTAAAGTGGGAGGGTATGATGATGTTGCAAAAGCTTTGGACAAGCCTCCCTTGGGTATGGGTCGTGCAAATTGGAAAAAAGTTATAGAATTCCACACGGATGAACATCGAAAGCGATCACCAAGTAATCAAGAAGTTCGTGCAAAACAACAAATCACAAACCGTGGGGGATACGCAAGTATAATAGTGCTTGTTTTAAAGAAGTAATGTTTAATATATATACCTATAAAGAAGTAATGATTTATATATAAGACTTTATTTAATGTATAATCTAATTTTTTATGTCAAACAGAAAAAACCAGAGTTGAGGCCTTCCGTGATGGTCATACGGACAAGGATGGGAAATTTGACAGCCCAGTAATCGAGCGATCGAGCAACAACATGTAAGTGTTTATTTTAAGTATAAATCTATTAAGTATATATAAATATATATATATATATATATATATATATATATATATGCATTTAACATAAATGATTTAATAGATTTATGTGTGTGTGTGTGTGTCTATAAGTATAAATCTATTAAGTATATATATATATATATATATATATATATATATATATATATATATATATATATATATATATATATATATATATATATATATATATATATATATATATATATATATATATATATATATACTTAATAGATTTATACTTATAGACACACACACACACACACACATAAATCTATTAAATCATTTCTGTTAAATGCAGCGTGATTTACAACGAGCATATAAAGAATGTACTCAAACACCACCGAATCATAACGAGATATTCGAAAAAGTGGTGGGTGCCCGTCGCGGTCACGTTAAAGGGGTCGAACGAAAACCTTCTTTGAAAGGGCCGCATTGCTTTGAAGAGGGACAATCATCACACACACAAACTCAATCTAAACAGGTAGACTAGCTTAAATTCTTTTAAAGTCTTATATAAAGATTATTGAATGCATTTTAAGTACATTGCTAGTTTGGTTAATGTTTGATACTTGTAATGTATGTTTGATACTTATAAACTATCTTAAAGTCTTTTAAAGTCTTATATAAATAATATTGAATGCATTTTAAGTACATTGTAAATGTTTGATACTTGTAGAATAGTCAATTTGAGAAGATGCTTGATGACCCGGTATTTAGAGCTAGACTCGTAAAGATGATGGAGGAATCGTATAATGCCGAACAAGATGATGGAGGAAACAACGAGGACGAGGATAATGGTGAAGAGTAAGTTTGGTTTACCCGGTTTTGGACATTTTGGATGAATTAGACGTATTGTGTAAACGTAATATTTGGTACTATTTGTTGTTTTTAGACATTTTAAACGTATTTGTATAACCGTAATATTTGGTACTAGCTAGTTTTTATGTCCTTAGACAAACTTTTGTAGTGTGTATGTTTTATTTTGTTGGTGTATATATAGGACATGATTTTGGCTATTAAAAACAGTAAATTGTGAAAAAAAAACACTATTAGCGGCGACACATTTTAGCGACGACGACTATTACCGACGACATTTGGGTGACCGTTGGACGCTTTTACTGGCGTCACTATTACAAGCGACATAGAGTATTATCGGCAACATATAAGCAATAGCGACGAGGCTTATCGGCGACGCATTACCGGTGACAGGCTGCGCTATTACTATTACCAGCGACATTTGGTACTTTTAGCGGCGACATCCGTCGCCACTATTGATGCTCTTTCTTGTGGTGAATATTTAAGTGTCACAATTAATTGTTAACTAGTGAGAGCTCGTGCTCCGCACGGGTCGAGGATTGTTTTTGCGGGTGTTTGTTGTGTGTATTTAATTTGGTTCTTTTTGTTCGAGGTTGAATAGGGACAAAATGTGAGAAATGTTTGAATACTTAACATTTTGGAAGGTGCAATGCTGTAGTAGTAAAAATATGAAAGTAGGATGCTAACATACGCAAAAAAATGAAAGTACATTGCTATTTCTTGCAAACTAATATGTAACATTATGCCACTGTGTCAAATTGAAGAACAGAAATAGACCGGTAACGTAGCCAAAGGTGTAAAATGCGCATGGCCATCCATGTTGATGCTAAAACCGCACAACACCAAGTGTAGACTACAATAAGTTTATAAAGTTAAATCACAATTCAAAGGTTAAAACTTAAAATGCAAGAAACAGCAACGTACTTTTATTGATTTGTTCTTTAGCCTGTGTGAAATTGTTTGAACACCATGTGTATGCCCATTAGGATTAAAATTTATATACAAACCCAGTCCTTGGACTTGTAATACCGGTTGACACCTTTCCATCTACATATGATATACACAGGTTTATAAATTATAAGTTTAAGTCAGCAACAACTTTGACCGCAGTAAGTCAGAATATTGGAATACTTACAGTTCAGGATGGACACGTTCTGGAGGGATGAGTTGTACTTGCAAAAAATGCTCATATAACAGGTAAGTGTGCATTGTTTTAGCAACGATCTTTGCCACCTGTATTTTTTTATAAATAATAAGTTATTAAGTCTTTTGATAACTAACTAAAAACTTTAGTTAAGAGGTGAATCAGAATATTTTTAACCTAACTTATTCACATGGATTGAGGTGGTAAAAGTGGGGTGCAGCCTCTCTTAACCATGAAGGATCAATGTAAATGACATTACGTATGTCTTGGCGATCAGTTGACACCAATGAGTGATAAATAACCCATTTTGGGTTCACCTTGCACAAGGGCAAAATGGTGAATTCACTTCTTTGTTTACTAAAACATGGGATCGGTACACTGTATGCAGTAAATGGTCAAAACATGAGGTATTGTCGAAAAAATTAACTTTTCAGGGATAAACATGACTTACTTGACAGTACAAGGGCCAAAAATAAAAGTTATGAATTTGGATGGGATTACCTGAATAATACGGATGATGGATGAATACGGATGATGGATGTATGTATACTTCTTGAGAACCCCTGAGGGTTTTGCACGTTCCGTTATCACTGTATGGCTTCAGAAATTAATTATAAAATAAATTTGTCATTAACATGAAAAGTCAAATAAATGTTTACGAATTATTTAGTTTTAGATATTTCGTTTTTGCCCAATTTATGCAAAAAGGTGTTTTTTTAACTTTTTATAGAAGATGGTTGAATAATTTTTGTCGGTTATGTTAATTGGTAAGAAGTGAAACATTGTTGCATAAATTATTAAGAAAAAAGTGAAACATCGTTAGTATAAATGTGCATTAATCCTAAAGAATATAATTATTTAAATCTGGTAACTCACCTCTAAACGACATGCATTAGCAAAAAATCCAGCTGTCACTGCTTTTCTTAGTACCTTAAAAAACCAAGAACCAATGTAAATTTTGTATGAATATTTTATATTTTTTGAACCTTTTAAAATAAAATATATTTCCCAGCTAGCCGGTTTTGACTTTTAACACTAAAGCAAAATACGTTGTTTCACCATTTTATGGATTTAGTCACCGAATTATTATATTTATAGATTTAGCCACCAAACTATATTAATATTTATAATACTCAAATAAAAAAATATGAGAAGAATTGTAATGAAAAAAAAACATGTATATCATTTTGGCATGATTTTAAGGCTAACCCTAGTCTTTGTGATACTCTTCTCAACTGCTCTCTAACTTCCATTACTTTTTTATGCAAAAAATACAAAATTAAATAAAACTTAAAAGTATTTCAAAGCCATTAAGAGCTTACAATTGCATGGTAATTAATAAAGTGTTTGTGAGACCATTTTGATGATTTATTAGACTGTAGAAATCCTCTATATACATTGAGGAAGGTCACATGATCACCCTTCAATAATCAAAAGAAAAAGAAAAAAGAAATATAAATCAGTATTAGTGGCAAGTGAGGATATGAAAAAGAAAAAAGATAATTTAATCTAGCAACCAATAATATCAACGTACTTCCATTGATTTGTTTATTACAGCATCCTACTTTCATTTCTTTATGAAAATAGGATACTATAATACAAAGATAATCGAAAGTAGATTCCAATTTCTTGAACAAACCTCTGACGCAGCAAATCTCAATTTGGCATCATCCAGCTCCCTCTGTTCTTTGACGGAAATCCATATTGACTGAGAAAGCTGTATTCTTTTTATTAGATTATAATTTGTAAATAATCCTAATCTAAATTTATAGTAATATGGTTGGATAATTTTATTAAATTTAAACAAAATAAAAACAAATAAAAAATACCTGAACTCAGAGGATAGCAGAAACAGTGATGATTTCTTCAGAACATCCAAGTTGGTCTGATGCTATAATCATTTTTGAGATCATTGGATCCTAAAAACAATAATGTAAATGTGAGAAATTAGAAATAGCAATGTACTTTCATTGATTTGTTTTGTTACAACATTCTACTTTAATTTCTTCCTATTAGCACTTAAAAATCAGGGTTTTCAAAGTGTAATGTTGTAATAAGAAAATAAATGAAAGTAGAATGCTTTAATGGGGTAGGTTTTTCAAACTACAATGAAAGTAGGATGTTGTAATAGCATGGATATATGAAAGTAGGTTGCTATTTCTGAAAAACATACCAATGGTAGTTCTGCAATTTGGAAACCAACTGGTGATGTGACTTTTGCATCATCATCAAGAACTCCAAATGAATATCTGCATAGCTCGATTGGAAATTACAGGTTGGGGTAGGGGTAGATTTCGTATTTCCTGCCTCATGCACATGTTCATTGAACTTTTGCTGTCGTTGCATGTTAATAGCACGAGGTTCAGTAAGGGCAATTGTGGGGGTTGAGAGATTAACAATTGTTTTCTGTTTTCTTGGTATTGGGTCAACTGGACTGCCTATGTTTGGTAGAAAACTCGCAACCACCACCTGAAATAAAAACATACAATAAATAGCAACTTACTTTCAGGTATTTATTTATCATAACATCATACTTGTATCTGTATTTCAAAGAATCCATCTTGTATTAGCAATCATCCAAAAATAATTTCAAGTTAAAATAAATTTAAAACGCCAAAAATAATTAAAGAATTTGAAAATATAAGTCACCAACTTACTGAATCCTCTCGGCCTTTCTTTAAGGATTGACATTGCTCCACAAGTTCGAAATGCCTATTTTTGCTATAAATATATATATATATATATATATATATATATATATATATATATATATATATATATATATATATATATATATATATATATATATATATATATATATATATATATATATATATATATATTATGTAGATTTTACTTTGACTTTAGTCCAACTTATGTTGGATGTGGTCTTATTTGCCCAATCTATTGTTATATTGAATTGAAATTGATATATGACCGGAGTTTTATTGCTCAAGGGAAGATAAAAGCGAAAATGCAAGAAATAAAAATTTCATGACGATGTTGTCAAAAGTCAAAACTAAGCGAGTCTTATAAACAATTAAACGCAACTCACGAAATTTCATGACGATGTTGTTCGGTCAATTCCAAGCACAGCTCCTTTTTAAGATCCTGCATTCAACCAATAATAAAAATTCAAAAGAGACATGCTCATTATTATTTCTTTATTACTCTTGGTGAAATAAAAACGTAGGATTTCATTTGGCTCTTAATTTATGACAAATAAAGGACTTCTTTACCATTATATTACAAAGTATATTATTTGGGTTCTTGTAAGAATAGTAATTTTCAAATTTGAAAAAATAAACATTTTTTAGGATAATGATACCTTCGGATCATCTTCAATGCATGACTGGAAGTGAGAAACACTAGTGAGTGGACCAACCACGTCTGCAATGTATATAGGACCACCACGAGGAATCGAAACAAACACATCTTCAAAAACACAAGAATCTTCCAAGGGCTTGAGATTCATTGAATTTTCAATACCACCGACTTCACAGATTGTGAAAATGTAAATGCAAAATAATTTACCCTAATTTTTTTCTCCAAAACCGCTTATTTTTTGCTTGTGTAGTATGTTACTTTTTTCTTGTTATATCTTTGATCATCTCTATCAGCAGGTAGTACTATTCTTAATCTTCCTCCTGACTGAGCTTCTTATTACAGTTGCATAAAAATACATATATCATGAATTCATATAATCCTTCACATGCTGCAAAATGGTAAAGAAGAAAACACATAATAATTTTTCAATAGCAAAATCTCCTTTGTGGATTGCAAATCATTAATGAAGGGCAGTGATCTATAAACATAACACATACAGAAAATGGTGAAAGATTACCATCATAGATGTTCTGTTTAAGGTTTTTAATGAAATTTGGAAATCTTTGAACAATTGTTTTCCAAATCGGTTATCTTGCATAAAAGCAAGCACTAAATGCTCGACAGACAGACAGAAAAGAGTCACCATATTCTTTCTTGTAATCTCTAGCTCTCTGCATTAGGGCTTCTAAATCCCGGCCTAACATTGAGCCACCTGATTGACCAATAACCTGTCATTATGCAAGTATACAACATAGTGTGCTTATGAGAAAAGGTAGGATTAAATACAGGGTAAATCATATATGAGGGGATTCAAATCTGAGTAGAAAAAATAAGAATGTATTACCTTTGGTTGGCGTTGAATGTAGTTATCAGTGGCTTCAAGTAGGCGGGTATTATCCACACCAGCCTTGGAGAAGATTCGCCTGGCTAGCCCATTCTTCTGTTCCAACAGGTCTTTCATCAACTGTACTTTTCGCTCCTCTCCTGCTTGGAAGCTCGCTCTTCGATCTTATGCTTGGTGAATAATAAAGAGATTAGGGTTAGGAGTCGACTGAAATTAAAGGAAAGAACCCTAGATGATTTGGAAGAACTAACCTGTTTTCGCTCCCTAGACGTCGCACCCGATTCTCTGTTGTTGATCATCCTCCTCTGTTTCTGTTGCATTGCCTTGACGACCGACGGACCTTCCACCACAACATTCCTCTTACCCGTCTCACCGCCGCTGGTTCCCGCAATTGTACCAATCGAAATCCCAAATTGCATGTGCTACTGATGCATGAGTTGAAACGAACCTCAAGCACCGACATGGAAACATATAATCGGATCGATTGGAAGAGAAAAATGGAGAGAGTGAAAAGAAGACGAACAATCGGAGGACACAACGGCGTTGTGGGAGCAGAGGGAGAAGAAGCGGCAATCTATGAGCACCTGGAACCGGAAGCGGTGGGGCGGCGATGTCAATGGAAAAGACGCAAATTCCAGACTGTGGTAATATAAAAGACCCAACATCGAGACACATCCGAATGAAGCAAACCGGATCCACATGACCCGGAGGAAGATCCGCGTGTCACATTCCGGAAAAAAAAAAACGTACACCACATGACCAAAATTCACGCAAATTGATTTAGATAAATATTATAATTTCAAAATTTTGAGCGTGTACATGTTGAGGTTATTAAACTAGTATATAATTGAAGCACATAGCCAACTATACCAAGTACGAGAAAATGAGTTGTACCTTACTAAGAGGAGACTTGTATTCGCGGTGTGCTCTCCACTTTCTCTTTAAAACTCGGGATTCAAAAATTGAATCACACCATGCTATCCCTAAGTTCTCGGCACTAATTTTCATTTATATTTTTATCCAATAAAAAAGGTTATCACGGTTTCCGGTTTATTTGATCACTGAATCCCACTTTTCTCGGCCACCTTGCGTTAAATTTCATCATCATTCATCATCAATGTAGAATATTTAATGACGTCTGGGGTCTAGCTAAACGGCAAGTTCATGTACCTTGTTTCCCATCATTCCACATTTTTCTGTCGATTGTTTATTTCTAAGGTTTTGCTAATTGTGTTACTAAACCAGTTTTACAGCAACATGGTTTCATGTTCGTGAATCTCGACGTAACTTCTTTTGGAAGTAAACCAATAATTTCCTAATATTGTATTATTCTTGAATGTTTGTGATATGTTTGATTTGGGGTTTAAGGTTAGTCGTTTTTTTACAGGCTTTATGCACAAGAAGACGTACAGACTACATGGGAAATGGTGTTTCAAAGGTTAGCCAATTGTCTGGATTGATGCGTTTGTCTAAATTTGGCACCCCGATTCCTTATTTAGGGATACTTCATAATTTTTCTCCATTGAGGATTTGTAAAAAGATGTCGCATAAAAAAAGGGTTCGTGGGAGATCCAGTGTTGGAGGATAGCCAACCATATTGATCTTTCCAAGCATCCATCTGGAGTTGTTCTTACTCTACGGTAAGTCTAATTTTCATTCATATGTTTTTTTTTTTCTTAATTATCGAGAATGAGTGAAAGTAATGAGACATCGTATCCTATGGTCTTTGAAATCTTGGAAGGTCTAACTTGCAAGATGCATGAAATTAGTGGGGATTTTGGGAACCGATATCTTCTCCTCATGATCCCCTAACTCCATGTTTTGGCTCTCTTAACTTTAACACCCCCCCCCCCCCCCCCCCCCCCACTCCCGTTTCTTCACAGAGTTCATAATCTGTTTCTTTCTATAGTCTTTTCAATTCCGTTTCCACTGCATTCAAAGATATGTTCAATTGTTTTGCGTTTTGTGATTTTTACCCACATTTAAAATGCCGGAAACCGGCGTTGACGCAACTTTTGACGGGGATTTGATTTCATTCAAACTATTTGTGGGTAGCGTAGGCCGATAGGCATAGTCGTTTATTGCATGATCAATAACTACATAAATTTTGATAAGTAATTCATGATCCAAATGGAGTGTCCACTTATAATAAAAACTTATATAAAAAATTAGTCGTTGAACATAGTAAAAAGATGACAAAACTGCAAAATTGGTCCTGTGGTTTGTCAAAAACTGTGAATTGGGTCCAAAAAATTTCCAACTTGAATGGATGGTCCAAAATCATGTATTTTTCGTGGGGTTGGTCCCTGAATGACTCGAAAAGACTGCATTACCCTTTTAATTTCTTTTTTCATTTTTCAATACTTTGTTATTAATTTTTTTTAAAAAATTTAAAAAACTCACCACACACACACACACACACACACACACACTCTCTCTCTCTCTCTCTCTCTCTCTCTCTCTCTCTCTATATATATATATATATATATATATATATATATATATCTTCTAACCTTACATCATATGGAATAAAAAGTTGTACGACGAGAGTCGTGCAGTCCAACTCGATCACCTAGATGATCTTGACATTGTAGTAAGAGATGAACAAGACGTAAGGCGAGTCAAAGGCATCATTGAGGTTCCATTTTATCTTTTGATTAAATTGGTAAGTAATTACAAATAATTCTATAATCAGTTCATGATTTTTATTTTAATTCTACAATTAAATTTCAAGGACAATCAGCGATTTGGGCATGAGTAGACTAGAATTCGCTGATTGCCTTTGACATCTAATTATAAAAGTAAAATAAAAATCGTGAACTGATTTCAGAATTATTTGTAATCAATTACTGATTGAATCAAGATAGAACGAAACCTGAATGATGCCTTTGACTCGCTATACGCCTTGTTCATCTCTTACTACAACGTCAAGATCATCTGGATGATCGAGTTGGACTGCTCGTCTCACATCGTACAACTTCTTATTCCATATGATGTAAGGTTAGAAGAGAGACAGAGTGTGGTGGGTTTTCTATTTTTAATAAAAATTAATAAAAGTAGTATTAAAAAATTAAAAAAATAAATTAAAAGCGTAATTCAGTCTTTTTAATCCGGTCAGGGACCAAAACCACGAAAAATACTTCATTTTGGACCCACTCCACAATTTTTAATTTCATTTTTCATTTTTAATACTTCTTTTAGTAAGTTTTTATTAACATTAAAAAAAAACCAACCACACACACTCTCTCTCTCTCTTTTAACCTTATATCATATCGAATAATAAGCTGTACGACGTGAGTCGAGTAGTCCAACTCGATCACCTAGATGATCTTGACGTTGTAGTAAGAGATTAACAAGGCGTAAGGCGAGTCAAAGGCATCATTCAAGTTCCATTTTATCTTTGATTAAATCGGTAATTAATTACAAATAATTCTGCAATCAGTTCATGGTTTTTATTTTACTTCTACAATTAGATTTTGAAGGGCAATCAGCGATTTGGACATGAAGAGACTAGAATTCGCTGATTGCCTTTGACATCTAATTATAGATATAAAATGAAAATCATGAACTGATTGTAGAATTATTTGTAATTAATCATTGATTGAATCAAGATAGAATGGAACCTGAATGATGCCTTTGACTCGCCATACGCCTTGTTCATCTCTCACAACAACGTCAAGATCATCTGGATGATCGAGTTGGACTACTCGTCTGACGTCGTACAACTTCTTATTTCATATGATGTAAGGTTAAAAGAGGGAGTGGTGAGTTTTTTTTAATTTTTAATAAAAAATTAATAAAAGTAGTATAAAAAAATAAACAAGAAATTAAAAGGGTAATTCAGTCTTTTCAAGTCAGTCAAGGACTAAAACCACGAAAAATACTTGATTTTGGACCTTCCATCCAAGTTGGAAACTTTTTGGACCCAATCCACAGTTTTTAGTTTCATTTTTCATTTTTTAATACTTCTTTTAATAATTTTTTATTAAAAATTAAAAAAAACCCACCACACACACACACACTCTCTCTTTTAACCTTACATCATATCGAATAAGAAGCTGTACGACGTGACTTGAGCAGTCCAACTCGATCACCTAGATGATCTTGACGTTGTAGTAAGAGATTAACAAGGCGTAAGGCGAGTCAAAGGCATCATTCAAGTTCCATTTGATCTTTAATTAAATCAGTAATTAATTACAAATAATTCTACAATCAGTTCATGATTTTTATTTTACTTCTATAATTAGATTTTTAAAGGCAATACGCGATTTAGACATGAAGAGACTAGAATTCGCTGATTGCCTTTGACATCTAATTATAGAAATAAATGAAAATCATGAACTGATTGTAGAATTATTTGTAATTAATCACTAATTGAATCAAAATAGAATGGAACCTGAATGAAGAATAAGTTGTAATTAATCACTAATTGAATCAAAATAGAATGGAACCTGAATGATGCCTTTGACTCGCCGTACACCTTGTTCATCTCTTACAACAACGTCAAGATCATCTGGATGATCGAGTTGGACTGCTCGTCTCACGTTGTACAACTTCTTATTCCATATGATGTATAGTTAGAAGAAGGAGTGGTGAGTTTTTTTTAGACTGTAGAAATCCTCTATATACATTGAGGAAGGTCACATGATCACCCTTCAATAATCAAAAGAAAAAGAAAAAAGAAATATAAATCAGTATTAGTGGCAAGTGAGGATATGAAAAAGAAAAAAAGAAAATTTAATCTTGCAACCAATAATATCAACGTACTTCCATTGATTTGTTTATTACAGCATCCTACTTTCATTTCTTTATGAAAATAGGATACTATAATACAAAGATAATCGAAAGTAGATTCCTATTTCTTGAACAAACCTCTGATGCAGCAAATCTCAATTTGGCATCATCCAGCTCCCTCTGTGCTTTGACGGAAATCCATATTGACTGAGAAAGCTGTATTCTTTTTATTAGATTATAATTTGTAAATAATCCTAATCTAAATTTATAGTAATATGGCTGGATAATTTTATTAAATTTAAACAAAATAAAAACAAATAAAAAATACCTGAACTCAGAGGATAGCAGAAACAGTGATGATTTCTTCAGAACATCCAAGTTGGTCTGATGCTATAATCATTTTTGAGATCATTGGATCCTAAAAACAACAATGTAAATGTGAGAAATTAGAAATAGCAATGTACTTTCATTGATTTGGTTTGTTACAACATTCTACTTTAATTTCTTCCTATTAGCACTTAAAAATCAAGGTTTTCAAAGTGTAATGTTGTAATAAGAAAATAAATGAAAGTAGAATGCTTTAATGGGGTAGGTTTTTCAAACTACAATGAAAGTAGGATGTTGTAATAGCATGGATATATGAAAGTAGGTTGCTATTTCTGAAAAACATACCAATGGTAGTTCTGCAATTTGGAAACCAACTGGTGATGTGACTTTTGCATCATCATCAAGAACTCCAAATGAATATCTGCATTGCTCGATTGGAAATTACAGATTGGGGTAGGGGTAGATTTCGTATTTCCTGCCTCATGCACATGTTCATTGAACTTTTGCTGTCGTTGCATGTTAATAGCACGAGGTTCAGTAGGGGAATTGTGGGGGTTGAGAGATTAACAATTGTTTTCTATTTTCTTGGTCTTGGGTCAACTGGACTGCCTATGTTTGGTAGAAAACTCGCAACCACCACCTGAAATAAAAACATACAATAAATAGCAACTTACTTTCAGTTATTTATTTATCATAACATCATACTTGTATCTGTATTTGAAGGAATCCATCTTATATTAGCAATCATCCAAAAATAATTTCAAGTTAAAATAAATTTAAATCGCCAAAAATAATTAAAGAATTTGAAAATATAAGTCACCAACTTACTGAATCCTCTCGGCCTTTCTTTAAGGATTGACATTGCTCTACAAGTTCGAAATGCCTGTTTTTGCTATAAATAAATAAATAAATAAATAAATAAATAAATATATATATATATATATATATATATATATATATATATATATATATATATATATATATATATATATATATATATATATATATATAGATTTTACTTTGACTTTAGTCCAACTTAAGTTGGATGTGGTCTTATTTGCCCAATCTATTGTTATATTGAATTGAAATTGATATATGACCGGAGTTTTATTGCTCAAGGGAAGATAAAAGCGAAAATGCAAGAAATAAAAATTTCATGACGATGTTGTCAAAAGTCAAAACTAAGCGAGTCTTATAAATAATTAAACGCAACTCACGAAATTTCATGACGATGTTGTTTGGTCAATTCCAAGCACAGCTCCTTTTTAACATCCTGCATTCAACCAATAATAAAAATTCAAAAGAGACATGCTCATTATTATTGCTTTATTACTCTTGGTGAAATAAAAACGTAGGATTTCATTTGGCTCTTAATTTATGACAAATAAAGGACTTCTTTACCATTATATCACAAAATATATTATTTGGGTTCTTGTAAGAATAGTAATTTTCAAATTTGAAAAAATAAACATTTTTTAGGATCATGATACCTTCAGATCATCTTCAATGCATGACTGGAAGTGAGAAACACTAGTGAGTGGACCAACCACGTCTGCAATGTATATAGGACCACCACGAGGAATCGAAACAAACACATCTTCAAAAACACAAGAATCTTCCAAGGGCTTGAGATTCATTGAATTTTCAATATCACCGACTTCACAGGTTGTGAAAATGTAAATGCAAAATAATTTACCCTAATTTTTTTTCTCCAAAACCGCTTATTTTTTGCTTGTGTAGTATGTTACTTTTTTCTTGTTATATCTTTGATCATCTCTATCAGCAGGTAGTACCATTCTTAATCTTCTTCCTGACAGAGCTTCTTATTACAGCTGCATAAAAATACATATATCATGAATTCATATAATCCTTCACATGCTGCAAAATGGTGAAAGGTTTTCCGCAACCATGAACTAAATAACCTAAGTTCACATGCAACCTAGAAAAGATCTATGTTTTCTTACTTTGAACATGTAACTAATTCCTAAAGGCCAAACAAAAATAACTAAAAGAATAAATCAGAAAAACTAACCTTTGGTTTTAATCTTGAAGCTAAGCAGCACAAGTGTCCTGCCTCAAATGAGATCACACCCAGGGAGCCAGAGGAAAGGACCGAAAATTCCAGAGAGAATAATAGAATGAGCAACTGATAATGAGGTCTAGGGTTCCCTATTTATAGGGAACCAAGTGGCAAAGCTAGAAACCTTAGCCGCAGCCCATTTTCCGGATTATCTGTACGCGCGCCGCGGCCAGATCGTTTGTGCGCCGCGCGCCGCAATTCAACTATTGAATTCGTACGAATATGTACGCGCGTCGCGGCCTTTACATTGGCGCGCCGCGCGCCGCAATTTAACTATTGAATTTGTACGACTTTAATCCCTGACCTCCTGATTAATCTAATTAATGCCACAGAAATCAATCCAATTAATTTCTGATTAATTATTAATCAATCAATATAGTTTCTAATTAATATATTATCACTTTAATATATTAACAAACCATATCTTTTATTTCTATTGATTTATTAATCCCATAATAAATCAACCTTTCTCTCTACCGAACTTTCTACCAAACCTCCAGCTATGAGGGCAACCCAAATGGACTTTGCTTCTATTAATTAGGTAAATACAAATTATTAGTCATGGCTTAGACACCTAATCCAACAGTCTCCCACTTGGATAAGTCTATGACTATAATCACCAATTTAACCTCTGATTAATCAGCAACCTGCAGCTTCCTAGAAACTGCTGCCGAACTCTGACCTAGTCAGTTCTGTCCATAGATAAGTGATCAGATGATCCTCCGTCCAACAAGATATTTTCAGACATGAGACATGGATTGAGATCAATCTCTGTCTGACACACTGTTTCCCGATTTCCGATTTTTGCTTATGACTTTTAGACTTCTAATTGAACGAATCAATTCAGTCCTGGCTGGCCAGCGCTTCAGTCAACTTCAAAATCATCGAGTGGCCAACAGATATCTGTTTCCCGTCTGGGTCAAGGGAGGAATAAGCTTCGACTAATATGTTATATCTTTTACCCGACAAATCACTCAAAACAGCACGTTTTATAACACCGAGTTACCGATGCGGTTTCGTACTATCAATGAACAACCGCCTTGCAAATTATAACCCATATCTCTCCACTTTAAGACCATAAGATATTATCGTCTCAACATTGCTCGTGATATAATCCATGAAGCAATCCATTGAGCGCGGGTTTATCCAATACTCAAATCTCCATTTCCAAGTACTCATGAACGTTGCAGCAATCTTATTGCTATGTCTAACTCCTTAGACAATCTACAAACCAATTCATGACAGTCTTCCTTCATACTTACTCCCTAAGAGTATGAACGACTGTGGATATTTGAATAATCCAATTATTCAGGAAGTAAACATGCAAAAGTGAAACATAAAATCTGACTGGCAGCTACTCCTGCTAATTACCAAGTCTCCACGAGGTAATCACCAAGTCGGATTTATCATAACTATTATCGGTTTCTTATTCTCTTTTAAACTTTCAATTCAAGCCTTTTATATCTATGTCTATGACATTTTCACTCTTTCTATGTATCCAAGTGTC
The DNA here is from genome assembly GCA_023525715.1 of Cichorium intybus. NCBI lineage: Eukaryota > Viridiplantae > Streptophyta > Magnoliopsida > Asterales > Asteraceae > Cichorium > Cichorium intybus. Next base: position 111,477,822 of record CM042011.1, read on the forward strand.
TAACACTTATACACTTTATTGCAGATGATCCTATCGGATACTCTTCCGATGATATCTCAATATGTCATTTGTCATTCTCTCTCACAACTCCATTCCGGTGATGTGTACCGTGACTGCCCATGGTTCTCGGGTCTTTAGTCCACATGACTACACCCTAAGACAATTTCGAGGTGTCATGATGTGCCGGTGACCCACACGCGCTCCATCAGAAACCAACGAAATTCTTTAACCATGAAGTCCTACAGCACCACGTTCTGGTGTAAACAATTACCGATTTGAAAACCCTTTCAAATCAATCACCCTAATCATTTCCCAATGATTTCTCACGTCTGTTCAAAAATCCATTCAGTATTCTCAGCCAGGCAATATCCTGAATCCAACTTACAATGCTCTAAGCATTAAGTCATCAGGATATGTTCATAACACTTCTGATTTGTCCAAGAGGCTCGAGGAACCTGATGTAATCTCATTCCAAGCACTTTTGGAATCCTAAGATTACCAATAATCCTTGTGTCATGATTTCCGAAAACCATTTCCTTTCAGGAACTCTTTCTTATGCATCTTGAATCCCATCAAGATCATATTCTCAACGGCTAAGTCAATACTGTCAGTCTCATCTATCTGATAGATGTCTATGAACTACGTGAGCATGCTACACCTTCTTTGTTTCTTTCATGCCAATTCATTACACTTTGCAATGACAGGAAACTCCATTCCTGGGGTTATGCATCTTGAATCTCATCAAGATCATATTGGCAGAGTTCTGATCTATCTAATAGATGTTCACAACCACCTGAGTATGTTGTATCTCTTAAAGTCTTTCATAGCAAACCGTTTCTTAACACCAAGTCATTACACTTTGTAATGATAAGAGACGTTTCCTAGAACCAGTATGTAACCCACATACAATGATAGCAGATAACAACGATACTCCCACTGGCTTTGACACCGTTATATGACTCTTTCGGACTATTCACAAAATCCAGAACTTATGGCACATTTTGCGAAACCGAAATCCAAACCTTTCCGACATATTAAAGGAAATCTTTCAGGCTATTCACAAAATCCAAACCTTTTGGCCTATTTTGAGAATCTGAATATCCTTTCTTGCGAGATGCCCATGATACGAATCCCAGGGCCATGTACCTTTTTGTAATGGCATGCTCTATGTGAGTCCATATTAGTGTGCCGGTAAACCACACACGCTCCACTAACGACTCACACTATGCCACGCAGAATCCTCTCGGATTACATCTTCTATTGAGAGTGCATCTCTCAGAATCAATTGCTTGACTCCAAGTGATGACTCATTCAACCAGATGTTCTGTAAGTACATTTCTATGTTCCCTTCTTTTGATGATTCAATTACTCCCACTGGTACCTAGACCAGTTGTAAAGATCAATCAAACTGTCACATAGACTGTGTCTCGCGGTAAGGTTCTCTTATTTGGCAGCAACTGGGCTCACCAATGCTTCCAGCAGTCGGATTACTTATCCGTACCATCTTTAGTGTTTTACCACTACCCGGTATATCACCCAAATCATAACTCCTTATGACAGTGACAATAACTACTGGTCAAGCGAAGAGAGGGTATGTCAGGTTTAACAGGAATCTAATTCCTGGTCAAGTCCCAGTGGTGACTAAAGGTTCTTTCATTTGGCTAATTCCTGAACTCGTTCAGAATTATTCTTACTCCCACTGTTTCCTTAGAACTTGAGTTCTTTCTAAAAGTACTCTTCTTTCAAAGGATAACCGGAGTGGCCAATGAAACGACATTGCTGATCAGTTTCAGGCTTGTCATGAGATTCAGACGAATGCTACATGACCCTGGACTTTCTATGTACTAGTGGGACGATCCCAGCTTTACATTTCAGACAGTGTCAACGTAACCTACTTAGTCTAAGATTGGGTCGGAATATGGCTTCTGCGGTCTGACTGGTTGAATATTCAATTCATTGAAATATTAGTCGGAAATGTATCTAGTGTATCTTATACACCGAGGATCAAAACTATTTCGATCAATGCTCCATCATCTTCCCTAAGACACATTATAACCATTAGTGTTCTTGAAAGAGTATAAACTGTGAAACATTTTCTCAGTCTATGTTGTTACTCAGGTTCTGTTGATCTTATGCTTCCTTTGAAATCTTTGAACACTTCAAGGTTCCAATCAATCGCTTATTCCGATAAACGACACCATATTTGTCAAACCATTTGGAAAATATCATGAAGCATAATTAATCGTGTTCTGTTCGAAGATTCGAGCAATACACAGTAACTTATGTGTCTGTTGCTCAAAATCTTAATACCTTTACAGTTCCATGTAAATTTATGACTTTGTTAATATTGTTCAAGACATGCAATCATCATCTGACTCCAAGTCAACTGATTCCAAAATCCTATCCATTGGATCTTTGGGTGATTCCTTTCTTGCCACAATTAATTTTATTAAGCACTCAATTCATCACGTGACTCTAAGTCAAATGATTCCAAAGTCCTGTCCAACTGGACCTTTGGTTGAAGTGATTCTCATAAAATTCACTTTAACAATCATAAAGAACACAATATATAAGTCCAATCCCATTGGATGTATCAACATTCAAGTTATTACCATTTACGTCATCAACACATTCACACAACATTTCGAGGACAATTAAAACAACCATTTTTAAAAAAAAAAATCATTAAACCAGAATTATCCTCAGAACAATGTACAATGCGAATCTATGTTAAATGTATCTATAAACCAATAACAAGAACAAATATCTAGCTTAACTCCAAAAATGCACGAGCTCCATATCCAATCTGAATATGCTCCTGTGCGACAACACCCCGCATCCTACAGAGTCCGTGCATACAGAGCAAATGTGAGAAACACATCCTGTATCAAGGAAATGAGGATCAGGTATTCTGAGTTTTAAGATATTACTGAGTCTGCCAAACAGTTTGGCTTTAGAGCATTTTTCCAATCTTTCTGTGACTGTGTCCCACCTTATGGATTCCCAGTTTGAAACATCGAACAATCGGTCCAGACGATCTGGATCATTTCTTGATGCACCTTAATACTGGACTCAATCCTGAAGTAGCTGAATTAATGGAACTATGCTTCTCCATGAACGACTCATTTAGAGTCGACATTGAATGCATTTCCATGATTATCTTATCCGGTTACCCTTCCTGTTCATCTGGATGAACGGATCAGCGAGTCGAGCTAATGCTTAACTCCTGATCACAAGGGGAAACCAGTTTTATACTGTTCGCCTATGTATCCCTCAGTCTCGGGAACACGCAAACTGGTGCTACTTCTTTCTAGCTTGCAACTTCAAGCTCTTTGAAGATCCTAGTTCGTTCCCTTTATTCAACCAGTTCACGGAACCTTTCCTGAACTAGCTGTGCTAACTTATCAGACCCCAAGAATTCTAAATCCCTGCGGAACTCGGGGTTAATGATCAATAGCATAAGGCAACAAACTTCCTTAGACTCAATAGTCAAGGAGTCATGCTCATCACAAGCTGCTGTGTGATGTCATGTATAGGAGCGGACACTCAGTCGGATATGGTTTGCCAGCAAAACTAAGAACTATTCTCTAATTGCAAAACCATATCACATAGTTCAGGCCAGTCAGCCTTACCATACTAAACAGGTGCTTTCTGAAGCTCTCAGAAATGGGTGAAGGAGGAGAAGGAGGAGAATGACACTTTCTTCAGACATATATAAAATTTGAATTTATTCGTTTAATTCATCCTTTTAAATAATTACCCAATATATATTATTTAACAAGGCTAGGATCCAAAATACCCCAACCATGCTGTGAAGAGGGATGCCGTAGTCACAACACAGTGGTCATTAAGGTAGATAACTTTTATCAATTTCAGTCTTATGAAATTCCTAGATCTGTGAGATTCATTGAACTGTTCAATGGCATGTTTAATCTCGGATATGCCCCACCGTTTGTGACTGGGATGCCGAGGATCACAAACCGGGTGTGAATAACCATGCAAATTAGCTTGGTACTCTCGGGGTCCATTATCATCTCAAATTGATGTGCCGGTTAACCACACACGCTCCATCAACAATGATAACACCTGAGAAACCCATTGCCACTCTTTATGAACCCCCATTGGTGTGCCGGTAACCCACACACGCTCCACCAACGTTTCATAAAGTGCAATGTGCAATTTCATGGGTTAGCATCAAATTCACATTTTTTCTAAAGTAACTAGATTGAGAATTCTTGTACGGGTTCTAGTACTTTGATCATTATACTTTTAATGATTAAGCGGTCCTATCAAAACTGTTCGGCTAACGACCCTCCACTGATCAGGCGAGCGGTGGGTGAGAATGAACACCCATTAGACCGCCATTTTATAAGCAGTCTCCTTATACCCACTTTATAGACCAGCTTCGTGAATGAGGCCTACTAATGATTTGACTAACCAATTTATCTTATACATATAGTATTAACTTTTAATAATATATATAAGATGTATTTTAAACCTTTTAAAATATTCCTGGTTTATCTTTTAATTTCCTGAAATTTAACTATTAAACTTCAAATTAAATTAAACCTTTAATTTGATTTAATTTATCTTTTAATTAAACTATTAATTAAATTAATTAAATCTTGATATTTTAATCCTTTTAAAATATTTTAGGATTTATCCTTTAATTCTCGAAATTTAACCATTAAATCAAAATTAAATTAAATCCCTTGAATTATCTTTTAATTAAACAATTAATTAAATTAATTCAAATGTAGATAGGTTTTTCCAAATTAATCAAATCAATTTAAACCTATCTTAAACCCCTAATTATCGAATTCAAACAAACCGGGTTTAAGGTTATCCATTGCATTAACCAATTAAAGTTACCAAAAATAGAAAACCTTCCAAAACCCTAAGCAGAAAATTGAAAAAGAAGGGGAAGCGCTAGGGTTTTAAAAACCCTAAACCCAAAAATCGAAAAATAGGCCAAAAAGGATTTATAAACTTTAAACCCTAATTAGGAAAACTATTACAGCCATTCAATAAGAAAACAACCTGGCTCTGATACCACTGAAAGGTTTTCCACAACCATGAACTAAATAACCTAAGTTCACATGCAACCTAGAAAAGATCTATGTTTTCTTACTTTGAACATGTAACTAATTCCTAAAGGCCAAACTAAAATAACTAAAAGAATAAATCAGAAAAACTAACCTTTAGTTTTAATCTTGAAGCTAAGCAGCACAAGTGTCCTGCCTCAAATAAGATCACACCCAGGGAGCCAGAGGAAAGGACCGAAAATTCCAGAGAGAATAATAGAATGAGCAACTGATAATGAGGTCTAGGGTTCCCTATTTATAGGGAACCAAGTGGCAAAGCTAGAAACCTTAGCCGCAGCCCATTTTCCGGATTATCTGTACGCGCGCCGCGGCCAGATCGTTTGCGCGCCGCGCGCCGCAATTCAACTATGGAATTCGTACGAATATGTACGCGCGTCGCGGCCTTTACATTGGCGCGCCGCGCGCCGCAATTTAACTATTGAATTTGTACGACTTTAATCCCTGACCTCCTGATTAATCTAATTAATGCCACAGAAATCAATCCAATTAATTTCTGATTAATTATTAATCAATCAATATAGTTTCTAATTAATATATTATCACTTTAATATATTAACAAACCATATCTTTTATTTCTATTGATTTATTAATCACATAATAAATCAACATTTCTCTCTACCGAACTTTCTACCAAACCTCCAGCTATGAGGGCAACCCAAATGGACTTTGCTTCTATTAATTAGGTAAATACAAATTATTAGTCATGGCTTAGACACCTAATCCAACAAATGGTAAAGAAGAAAACACATAATAATTTTTCAATAGCAAAATCTCCTTTGTGGATTGCAAATCATTAATGAAGGGCAGTGATCTATAAACATAACACATACAGAAAATGGTGAAAGATTACCATCATAGATGTTCTGTTTAAGGTTTTTAATGAAATTTGGAAATCTTTGAACAATTGTTTTCCAAATCGGTTATCTTGCATAAAAGCAAGCACTAAATGCTCGACAGACAGACAGAAAAGAGTCACCATATTCTTTTTTGTAATCTCTAGCTCTCTGCATTAGGGCTTCTAAATCTCGGCCTAACATTGAGCCACCTGATTGACTAATAACCTGTCATTATGCAAGTATACAACATAGTGTGCTTATGAGAAAAGGTAGTATTAAATACAGGGTAAATCATATATGAGGGGATTCAAATCTGAGTAGAAAAAATAAGAATGTATTACCTTTGGTTGGCGTTGAATGTAGTTATTAGTGGCTTCAAGTAGGCGGGTATTATCCACACCAGCCTTGGAGAAGATTCGCCTGGCTAGCCCATTCTTCTGTTCCAACAGGTCTTTCATCAACTGTACTTTTCGCTCCTCTCCTGCTTGGAAGCTCGCTCTTCGATCTTATGCTTGGTGAATAATAAAGAGATTAGGGTTAGGTGTCGACTGAAATTAAAGGAAAGAACCCTAGATGATTTGGAAGAACTAACCTGTTTTCGCTCCCTAGACGTCGCACCCGATTCTCTGTTGTTGATCATCCTCCTCTGTTTCTGTTGCGTTGCCTTGACGACCGACGGACTTTCCACCACAACATTCCTCTTACCCCTCTCACCGCTGCTGGTTCCCGCAGTTGTACCAATCGAAATCCCAAATTGCATGTGCTACTGATGCATGAGTTGAAACGAACCTCAAGCACCGACATGGAAACATATAATCGGATCGATTGGAAGAGAAAAATGGAGAGAGTGAAAAGAAGACGAACAATCGGAGGACACAACGGCGTTGTAGGAGCAGAGGGAGAAGAAGCGGCAATCTATGAGCACCTGGAACCGGAAGCGGTGGGGCGGCGATGTCAATGGAAAAGACGCAAATTCCAGACAGTGGTAATATAAAAGACCCAACATCGAGACACATCCGAATGAAGCAAACCGGATCCACATGACCCGGAGGAAGATCCGCGTGTCACATTCCGGAAAAAAAAAACGTACACCACATTACCAAAATTCACGCAAATTGATTAATAGATAAATATTATAATTTCAAAATTTTGAGCGTGTACATGTTGAGGTTATTAAACTAGTATATAATTGAAGCACATAGCCAACTATACCAAGTACCAGACCATGAGTTGTACCTTACTAAGAGGAGACTTGTATTCGCGGTGTGCTCTCCACTTTCTCTTTAAAACTCGGGATTCAAAAATTGAATCACACCATGCTATCCCTAAGTTCTCGGCACTAATTTTCATTTATATTTTTATCCAATAAAAAAGGTTATCACGGTTTCCGGCTTATTTGATCACTGAATCCCACTTTTCTCGGCCACCTTGCGTTAAATTTCATCATCATTCATCATCAATGTAGAATATTTAATGACGTCTGGGGTCTAGCTAAACGGCAAGTTCACGTACCTTGTTTCCCATCATTCCACATTTTTCTGTCGATTGTTTATTTCTAAGGTTTTGCTAATTGTGTTACTAAACCAGTTTTACAGCAACATGGTTTCATGTTCGTGAATCTCGACGTAACTTCTTTTGGAAGTAAACCAATAATTTCCTAATATTGTATTATTCTTGAATGTTTGTGATATGTTTGATTTGGGGTTTAAGGTTAGTCGTTTTTTTACAGGCTTTATGCACAAGAAGACGTACAGACTACATGGGAAATGGTGTTTCAAAGGTTAGCCAATTGTCTGGATTGATGCGTTTGTCTAAATTTGGCACCCCGATTCCTTATTTAGGGATACTTCATAATTTTTCTCCATTGAGGATTTGTAAAAAGATGTCGCATAAAAAAAGGGTTCGTGGGAGATCCAGTGTTGGAGGATAGCCAACCATATTGATCTTTCCAAGCATCCATCTGGAGTTGTTCTTACTCTACGGTAAGTCTAATTTTCATTCATATGTTTTTTTTTTTCTTAATTATCGAGAATGAGTGAAAGTAATGAGACATCGTATCCTATGGTCTTTGAAATCTTGGAAGGTCTAACTTGCAAGATGCATGAAATTAGTGGGGATTTTGGGAACCGATATCTTCTCCTCATGATCCCCTAACTCCATGTTTTGGCTCTCTTAACTTTAACACCCCCCCCCCCCCCCCCCCCCACTCCCGTTTCTTCACAGAGTTCATAATCTGTTTCTTTCTATAGTCTTTTCAATTCCGTTTCCACTGCATTCAAAGATATGTTCAATTGTTTTGCGTTTTGTGATTTTTACCCACATTTAAAATGCCGGAAACCGGCGTTGACGCAACTTTTGACGGGGATTTGATTTCATTCAAACTATTTGTGGGTAGCGTAGGCCGATAGGCATAGTCGTTTATTGCATGATCAATAACTACATAAATTTTGATAAGTAATTCATGATCCAAATGGAGTGTCCCCTTATAATAAAAACTTATATAAAAAATTAGTCGTTGAACATAGTAAAAAGATGACAAAACTGCAAAATTGGTCCTGTGGTTTGTCAAAAACTGTGAATTGGGTCCAAAAAATTTCCAACTTGAATGGATGGTCCAAAATCAGGTATTTTTCGTGGGGTTGGTCCCTGAATGACTCGAAAAGACTGCATTACCCTTTTAATTTCTTTTTTCATTTTTCAATACTTTTTTATTAATTTTTTTATTAAAAATTAAAAAAACTCACCACACACACACACACACTCTCTCTCTCTCTCTCTCTATCTCTCTCTCTCTATCTCTCTCTCTCTCTCTCTCTCTCTTCTAACCTTTTATCTATGGAATAAAAAGTTGTACGACGTGAGTCGTGCAGTCCAACTCGATCACCTAGATGATCTTGGCGTTGTAGTAAGAGATGAACAAGGCGTATAGCGAGTCAAAGGCATCAGATGCCTTTGACTCGCTATACGCCTTGTTCATCTCTTACTACAACGTCAAGATCATCTGGATGATCGAGTTGGACCGCTCGTCTCACGTCGTACAACTTCTTATTCCATATGATGTAAGGTTAGAAGAGAGACAGAGTGTGGTGGGTTTTTTTATTTTTAATAAAAATTAATAAAAGTAGTATTAAAAAAATTAAAAAATAAAATAAAAGCGTAATTCAGTCTTTTTAATCCAGTCAGGGACCATAACCACGAAAAATACTTCATTTTGGACCCACTCCACAATTTTTAATTACATGTTTCATTTTTTAATACTTCTTTTAGTAAGTTTTTATTAAAATTTTAAAAAAAAACTAACCACACACACACACTCTCTCTTTTAACCTTATATCATATCGAATAATAAGCTGTACGACGTGAGTCGAGCAGTCCAACTCGATCACCTAGATGATCTTGAGGTTGTAGTAAGAGATTAACAAGGCGTAAGGCGAGTCAAAGGCATCATTCAAGTTCCATTTTATCTTTGATTAAATCGGTAATTAATTACAAATAATTCTGCAATCAGTTCATGGTTTTTATTTTACTTCTACAATTAGATTTTGAAGGGCAATCAGCGATTTGGACATGAAGAGACTAGAATTCGCTGATTGCCTTTGACATCTAATTATAGATATAAAATGAAAATCATGAACTGATTGTAGAATTATTTGTAATTAATTACTGATTGAATCAAGATAGAATGGAACCTGAATGATGCCTTTGACTCGCCATACGCCTTGTCATCTCTCACAACAATGTCAAGATCATCTGGATGATCGAGTTGGACTACTCGTCTGACGTCGTACAACTTCTTATTCCATATGATGTAAGGTTAAAAGAGGGAGTGGTGAGTTTTTTTAATTTTTAATAAAAAATTAATAAAAGTAGTATAAAAAAATAAACAAGAAATTAAAAGGGTAATTCAGTCTTTTCAAGTCAGTCAAGGACTAAAACCACGAAAAATACTTGATTTTGGACCTTCCATCCAAGTTGGAAACATTTTGGACCCAATCCACAGTTTTTAGTTTCATTTTTCATTTTTTAATACTTCTTTTAATAATTTTTTATTAAAAATTAAAAAACCCACCACACACACACTCTCTCTCTCTTTTAACCTTACATCATATCGAATAAGAAGCTGTACGACGTGAGTCGAGCAGTCCAACTCGATCACCTAGATGATCTTGACGTTGTAGTAAGAGATTAACAAGGCGTAAGGCGAGTCAAAGGCATCATTGAAGTTCCATTTGATCTTTGATTAAATCGGTAATTAATTACAAATAATTCTACAATCAGTTCATGATATTTATTTTACTTCTATAATTAGATATTTAAGGGCAATACGCGATTTGTACATGAAGAGACTAGAATTCGCTGATTGCCTTTGACATCTAATTATAGAAATAAAATGAAAATCATGAACTGATTGTAGAATTATTTGTAATTAATCACTAATTGAATCAAAATAGAATGGAACCTGAATGAAGAATAAGTTGTAATTAGTCACTAATTGAATCAAAATAGAATGGAACCTGAATGATGCCTTTGACTCGCCGTACACCTTGTTCATCTCTTACAACAACGTTAAGATCATCTCGATGATCGAGTTGGACTACTCGTCTCACGTCGTACAACTTCTTATTCCATATGATGTATAGTTAGAAGAGGGAGTGATGACTTTTTTTTTATTTTTTAATAAAAAACTAATAAAAGAAATATAAAAAAATTAAAAAAGAAATTAAAAGGGTAATTCAGTCTTTTCAAATCAGTCAACGACTAAAACCACGAAAAATACTTGATTTTGGACCTTCCATCCAAGTACAAACTTTTTGGACCCAATCCACAGTTTTTAATTTCATTTTTCATTTTTTAATACTTGTTTTAATAATTTTTTATTAAAAATAAAAAAACCCACCATACACACACTCTCTCTCTCTCTTTTAACCTTACATCATATGGAATAGGAAGCTGTACGACGTGAGTCGAGCAATCCAACTCGATCACCTAGATGATCTTGACGTTGTAGTAACAGATTAACAAGGCATAAGGCGAGTCAAAAGCATCATTCAAGTTCCATTTTATCTTTGATTAAATCAGTAATTAATTACAAATAATTTTATAATCAGTTCATGATTTTTATTTTACTTCTACAATTAGATTTTTAGGGCAATCCGCGATTTGGACGTGAAGAGACTAGAATTCGCTGATTACCTTTGACATCTAATTATAGAAATAAAATGAAAATCATGAACTGATTGTAGAATTATTTGTAATTAATCACAAATTGGATCAAAATAGAATGGAACCTGAATGATGCCTTTGACTCGCCATACACCTTGTTCATCTCTTACAACAACGTTAAGATCATCTGGATGATCGAGTTGGACTGCTCGTCTCACGTCGTACAACTTCTTACTCCATACGATGTAAGGTTAGACGAAGGGGTGGTGGGTTTTTTAATTTTTTAATAAAAATTTAATAAAAGTGCTATTATAAAAATTAAAAAAGAAATTAAGAGGGTAATTCAGTCTTTTCAAGTCAGTCACGGACCAAAACCACGAAAAATACTTGATTTTGGACCTTCCATGCAAGTTGCAAACTTTTTAATACTTCTTTTAATAATTTTTTATTAAAAATTAAAAAAACTCACCACACACACACACTCTCTCTCTTTTACCCTGACATCATATCGAATAAGAAGTTGTACGACGTGAGTCGAGCAGTCCAACTCGATCACCTACATGATCTTGACATTGTAGTAAGAGATTAACAAGGCGTAAGGCGAGTCAAAGGCATCATTCAAGTTCCATTTTATCTTTGATTAAATCGGTAATTAATTACAAATAATTCAACAATCAGTTCATGATTTTTATATTACTTCTACAATTAGATTTTGAAGGGCAATCAACAATTTGGACATGAAGATACTAGAATTCGATGATTGCCTTTGACATCTAATTATAGAAATAAAATAAAAATCATGAATTGATTGTAGAATTATTTGTAATTAATCACTGATTAAATCAAGATAGAATGGATCACTTAATGATGCCTTTGACTCGCCATACGCCTTGTTCATCTCTTACAACAACGTCAAGATCATCTGGATGATCGAGTTGGACAGCTCGTCTCACGTCGTACAACTTATTATTCCATATGATGTAAGGTTAGAAGAGGGAGTGGTGAGTTTTTTTTAATTTTTAATAGATATTAATAAAAGTACTATAAAAAAATTAAAAAAGAAATTAAAAGGGTCATTCAGTATTTTCAAGTCAGTTAGGACTAAAACCACGAAAAATACTTGATTTTGGACCTTCGATACAAGTTGCAAACTTTTTGGACCTAATCCACAGTTTTTAATTTCATTTTTATTTTTTTAATACTTCTTTTAATAATTTTTTATTAAAATTTAAAAAACCCACCACACACACACACACACACACACACACACACACACTCTCTCTCTCTCTCTCTCTCTCTCTCTCTCTTAACCTTACATCAGATGGAATAAGAAGCGATACGACATGAGTCGAGCAGTCCAACTCGATCACCTAGATGATCTTGACGTTGTAGTAAGAGATTAACAAGGCGTAAGGCGAGTCAAAGGCATCATTCAAGTTCCATTTTATCTTTGATTAAATCGGTAATTAATTACAAATAATTTTACAATCGGTTCATGATTTTTATTTTACTTCTACAATAAGATTTTTAAAGGCAATCCGCGATTTGGACATGAAGAGACTAGAATTCGCTGATTGCCTTTGACATCTAATTATAGAAATAAAATGAAAATCATGAACTGATTGTAGAATTATTTGTAATTAATCACCAACTGAATCAAAATAGAATGGAACCTGAATGATGCCTTTGACTCGCCATACGCCTTGTTCATCTCTTACAACAACGTCAAGATCATATGGATGATCGAGTTGGAGTGCTTGTCTCACGTCGTACAATTTCGTATTCCATATGATGTAAGGCTAGAAGAGGGAGTGGTGGGGTTTTTTTTAATTTTTTATAAAAAATTAATAAAAGTAGTATTAAAAAATTAAAAAAGAAATTAAAAGGGTTATTCAGTCTTTTCAAGTCAGTCAGGTACCAAAACCACGAAAAATACTTGATTTTGGACCTATCATGCAAGTTGCAAACTTTTTGGACTGTAAGTCCCAAACACTCACTAGATCAACAAGTATCAATCACAAACACGTTTGGTGCGGAATCCCAAACGTGTTATCATTCAAAAAACAAAGAACAAAGAATATTAAACCTTCAATGCACACCTTTTGATTAATCTAAGGTCAGGTACATAAGATCTCTTGATTGCTTGATTAAAGGAAATTTCTCTCTAGCTAGCACAAGTTCCAAGGCAATCAATCTTTACAAATGACGGCTACATAGCCTTTTATACACTACACCTAAACCTAGCAAACCCTAAGCCCACATCAGCAAGCCCACCGAAAACATAGGTCAGGCCCACCGAAATCCCCTTGGATTTCGGTCAACACAACCTAAAACCCAAGGGTTTTCGGTCCCTGGCCAAAAACCACAAGCAGCCCTTAAATCTTGATATAAACCTCTTTAATGCCAAGCATAAACATAAATTTTAGGTCTTAAAAACTCCCCCTTGGTTTATTGCTTGCATTGATCTTCATGCTTTTCTTTATCTTGACATTCAGTTGAACACTGCAACAACATTTTAACAATTTCCCTCTATACGAGTAACGGGTGAAGATCTAAATAGCTTTCAGCATGTTGCAGAGACAACTTCATCTTTGGATTGGAACTGTCTTCAAATTTAACTTTGAACGCGCATTGGGTGTACAGGCTTCAACATAGGTCTCGAATCAGCACATCTAGTTTTTGATTTGACTTTGACTGCATGCATGGAGTATGACTATTCACATCTTCACTTCTAATCACTTAAGGTGTAAATGTAGAAACGAACTGATTGAGGAGGAATTCAATGCAGCTTGTCACATGGAGTTATGCTTCACCTTTTCTTCGGGGATAAGATGTTGTTGAAACTCTCGAACTTCACTTTTGCTGGCGCTTCAAGATAAGGACGATGACCGCAAATCCTATGGGTCACGGAGTCGTAAAACTCTCACCACAGTTGTTCAAGGACCCAGCCTTGGCTCGGGAAAATACTTCTCGCAGTATCGTTGTGAACCTGGAGGAACGCACTGCGATTGTTTGAGTATTGGAGAACTACTCGTGGAGATTTTGATTTTGGCCCATGCATATCCTTGATCAAAGATCTCAAAGTAGTTATCAAGTCAATAAGTTGATTTGGCTCTTGGCGAGACATTCAATGGTATCCAAACTCTGCGGAGTGTACCATCCTAGTGCCAATTTTGGTTCCGGTGAAGTGTTGGGGTCTGACAGCTATTGAGGTAGACAACAGCGATCACTGACCCAGAGTTTTGATGTTTCATCAATGCGAGGTAAAATCACATTGAGTCACAAACATCTTAATTAGAAGAAAATTAGGGTCAAGAATGGTATGAGCGTGTAACATATATTGGTTCGAGATATACCCATCGACTAGACTTTCGAATTGTCATCAATGTATGGTTTATTACACTGAATCATTCAACTCTTAGATTAGAAGATTTGTAGGTAAGAATGGTTGTTAATGCCTCACATCTACTACCGGTGTTGTAGCAGAGATCACTGACATAGAGTCTCAAAATATCATCTTATTTGGTTTTAAATGATAGATCGTCTATTTCTTGCAACAGAAAGATAGAGAGGTTAAGAATGGATTGGTGCGTGTGATAGATTACAGTATGCAATCTAACCATCGGCACAAAATTTTAACTCTCGACTTTGAGTGGCTTTACTCAAAGTGTCAAGAAGTTTGTGTTGCAGAAAAAAACTTTAGATTGGTTTGAGAGAAAAGTTGTTAGTGCTTCAAACTCATCGTGGTGTACCAATGAGAATCATCGGCACAAGTATTTTGTCTCATCAGTGAGTGGTATAACTCAGTGCGTCGTCGACAGTGCATCGTCGACAGGTAAGGAATGTCTTAGTGAATCACGGTAATAGTGAAACACATATTTGACATGAGATTTTGATCTGTATTCCCGATTGGTATTGATCAGGAACATTGACGATCGTGCAAATTGTGTAAAAGAAAAATATTTTTAATTTTTTAATTTTTTTTGAAGAATAGAGACATAAAAGGAAAAACAACTTTTTGGATTTTTTAATTTTCTAAAAAGTAAAGACTTAAAAAAATATTTTTGTATTTTTAAATTTTTAAATTTTGTTGTTGTTTTCAATTCTCCCCCTTAAATTTGTGCATGGAAGAGAATTAGTAAAAGTAAAACATGAACAAATTTAACTAGAAAAAATATTGTACAAAATTTACAAAAATTTAATTTTTCAGTCATAGAAGCAAAGTTTAGAATTTCAACATACCGTTAGATACGATCACCACGTGATCTTTCCCTTCTTCCCTCCCGCAACGGACACATACACTCCATCAATGATTTGAATGTTGTGCAGTTGAGAGATGTCTCCTGTCATGTGCATGGAATAGCCACTATCAACAAACCAGGGTCTGCTAATATTCCTCCATAGCTGCTCCTGCACAAAATGCGGGATTAATTAGTCTTGGGAACCCGGTCCATTTTGAAACTGGGTTGACTGTTATCATCCACACTCTCTACTCTTTCCCATGACATATCATGTTTATCAGATAAGAATGAAGAATTAGCAGGATTATGTGATGAATTGGAAACGAGGCCTTTGGGTACCCATCAGTTATTTGGTTTTTGTCCCTTGTTGTTTGACCAGATGGGTGAATCAACACTCGATTTTGAAGCAGGACTACCCCTTGATTTGTGCTTATGTTTCCAGTGTGAGCTCAAGGACGATCCTTGAGATGAGTTCGACCTTACCGACTTCGATTTGGCAGAATCATCTCTCGAATCAGTCCTTTTGTCCTTGGGGCCTGATTCTTGGCCTTTGCAGCATTCCAATCACCATCTCTTGAACGTGACCTCGAGGGCTTTCTTTTGGAAGACCTCCCCCTTGGTACATTTTGCTAGAATTGTGCATAGAAGGGAACGTATGGGCGATGTGGACAATTTCGAGCTATGTGACCTGCAATCCCACTATTAAATCATGTTTGTCTCTTCAAGTAAATGAGATTGTGACTTGGTCCTTGTCCTTTTGAAGTTTTTTGTGACACCTGGTTTTTAGTAAAACATCTTCATTTAAATAAATATCAATTTATTTAATAATTAACATTTTGAATATATTTAGAAATCATTTTAAACATCAATTCACTGCATGAATCCCCAATTAAGCAGCATCCGTGTGTACCCGTCATGCCTGTCCGTCATTTCCACCTGTATAACCTGAAATGGTAATTTAAAAGGGAAAGGATAAGCACACGGCTTAGTGAGTTCCAACAACTACACAGCATATCAGCTACACATACTTTACCCCTAACAGGAAAAATACAACCACACGTCACATAATCTGCTCTACCCAGTATATTGGATTATAACCTCCTATACGTATCTGCTCATTAAATCTAATTCCCCTGCTCAGCACTTAGAGTCACGCATACCCTGTACGTCGAGTCATGCGTATTTGCTCAGTGTCTTTTGCTCGTATCTCTATATTACTCAGTACGTCGAGCCCACACACACCATAACCCAACCCATACAATTATAACAGAAAGATATGTATCAATAATATACACACAACTTGGTACCATTTACCAACATTTTATAAGCACACAACACTATAGTAAAGCACACATAACCTCCACACAATGTAGTGAGAAACTCACCTGGTTATAGTCGACTATATCGTTTATCTCTGCTTCGTATTCCCTCTTTAACTGTTAAGACAGTAAGATATTTATCACTTTTTACTCCTTAACTATAGCATAGTTGCATCACTAAACCCTTCCATAATTCCAATATGATACCTCGTAATTTATCAAGTAAAGGATAGCCAGGTAGAAGATTAGTTGGGGTGGCAGGATCCTTTCAGCATTTTAGCCATTCGGAAAATCCAACAACCAGATCCCAAGTAATCGGCCTAGACACCATCCTCGTAAGTAAATCACTCGATATTATTTTTGGAATTACGAATAGTATAACCTCTACATCTTATAGTTTAACACTTATAAACTACTAGAGAAATACGATAGCGATTACTCACCTGATATGTAGAAGTAGGTTGCACTCACGAGCACGTGACTCTCAAGAACTCTCCTTCTCTCCCGAACCCCTCGAATGTCGAGACGACTGCTGCAACTCGAAATCTATTGATTTTCCGTACTACTAACTCTTAGAATGACTCCTAAGATCATAGGTGTTTATATGGAAGGTGTGATGAGAATGGAGAGCTTGAACCTCTATTTATAGGGCTAAAACTGGACATTAGCGTCGCTAACATGTCAAATTAGCGTCGCTAATGTTAACGTAAGCAATGACATTAATCGACCGGCCGCCTCGTGCGTTTTGACCGTTTTAAACATTAGCGTCGCTAACATTATTCATTAGCGTCGCTAATCACTATTCATGCGGCACTATTCATTAGCGGTCACTATTCACGCTAATCACTATTCACGCGGCACTATTCATGCGACATTTTTCCTTCTTTTTTATTTTTTTTATTTTATTTTATTTTATTTTTTTGAAAAACGGTCGTTACAAGTTTTCCCCCCCTTTATAAGATTCCGTCCCCGGAATCTCCAGCGTTGACATACACTTATTCTTCCACTCAATCATTCCGTATTTCAACACAATACGGTTGTATTAGTAAACCCAAAGGGTATTACCACAATACTGACACATTAACCACCTCTAATCAACTAGGCCAACCTATTGAGACTACAAAGTACTCGTTATGTAATCTCATACACTCACAATACAGACATCATGGATGCAAGGTACTTGTTATGCATCGTATAATCACATGTTTACCACATCATATCACAACCCCTGCTCTTAACAACCTCAACAGCTCAGCTATTCACCAAGCACCCAACTGTATGTGTGTTAGAACGGACAGCCAATAAAGCCATCACAACATTTGTATGTGGTCCCACCACAATTACTGCTCATAAGATCCACAACACATATGTGGTCTTACCAAATGTGGCCCCACTAAATAAGTGGTCACAACCACAAGTACTATTAACCCCCAGAATAAATGGTCACAACTACAAGTTACCAATGGCCCCACAGAATAAGTGGTCTCAACCACAAGTACAAGTAGCCCCATAGCATAAGTGGTCCCAACCACAATACTAGTAGCCCCACCTAATAAGTGGTCCCAACTACAAGTATAAGTGGCCCCACAGAATAAACAGCTTTTCGCTCTAAAGGCTTAACACACATACGACTGCACAGCTCTGCAACCAACCATATGACACCAAGAATCCTCATATCAGCTCAGCCTCCACATACAACTACAAAATCTCCACCCACAATATGATACCATATCCATGGTTATCACCACTTAATACTCATGTATTCGTCCGCACAGCTAATATCAACTAGATATTCAACCAGCTACCGACACAGTTTATCCACAGTTACTTGCCTACGGGTTACCTACTTAAGAGGTATTCACTTAGTCATTTATCCAACACACATATGCTAACAAGATAGTTATCTTGGTCAGTTAGCAATATTTTCTCAACTCATTATTTTCATATACTAACAGATTTTAAGTACACGATACACTGATAGGCCACATCTAGCCTATTCTGATACATTCGTTCATAGTATTCACTACCTACATGAATACCCTTACGCCACACCACTATGTCATCTGCACTCTCACGAGTTGTTATTATATGTCCATCCCGTATACACGTACATCTCTTGTACGGGAATGGATAAAACTCTAATTCTGCAAACATACGACACCACGTATAAAACCTTATGTTTCTAGCATGTACACGTATATCTGTACGTATACTTTTCACATCTATATACTGCTTTAGTTCACGTATGTCTTCTTCCAAATTATGCCATCCAGTTACTGGATCCCAATTTCTGCTGATACACTCACATACATCCTCAGCCTTCATCATTATCGTACTACAGTCGTCTGACACACTTCGTATATAATACTTGTTGATCAGCAACTGTAGATGACCTGGAAGCCTCACATATATCTCCATATCTGGAAATGAAATTTGCGACTTATGCTCTTCTCTAAATAACATTACGTTTATTTATAGTCGATCAAAATCAACTATTTTAGCGATCAACATCTTCTTTTTATTATCCACTATCTGTGCTTTTCTTAGTAACGAAGGGACTTAACGTATCATTTTTACACAGCTCATCCACCATAGTCACATCAACTGTTCACTAATTAACTACTAAGAAAAGAAACGTCACCAGATTCTAAATCTTTCGAGTACCCCAACCAGCGTCCCAATTATTCCTAATAAATTCTATGATTGCCAATCAATAGATTGGATAGTATAAATACAGCTTATCAGCATACACATTGATTAGTTATACCCTTAGTGTATTGGATTCCTTACGACTAACTCCCGATTCGAACGCGGATCCTGTGCTTTCAATAGTAGGAGCTCTACTACTATCTTCCACACCTACCCTCGTTCGTTTCAGAACTTGTCCAGAAGTCCCCAATTCACTTCTCATGATAATTTTACCACCTATACCCCAGGTTGTTTTACGAACATAGTCGTAGAAAACTTTTCACATAAAAGGATTTACGTTATGGATATCACTTATCAAGGAACATGCAACTTGGCCAACTCAAAAATTCTAGGACTATTTAGTTCCTACTGCCTACACTTTAATGGCATTTAAGCACACATATATTACAAAAATGGCAACAAAGACTAAGCACTTAACCTTTTCCCCACTGACGTCGGCTGACGGTACACACTGCGTCTTTGCAACAACATTCATTTAACCCCTTACTCGAAAAACAACTTATAATTTCTTGTAAAAATAATTCCAAAGAAAACTTTAAAGTCTCAAGCTTGAGATCAAAACCCATCAAGTGAGTCTGATTCACTCAAGCCTTGGCTCTGATACCAACTTGTGACACCTGGTTTTTAGTAAAACATCTTCATTTAAATAAATATCAATTTATTCAATAATTAACATTTTGAAGATATTTAGAAATCATTTTAAACATCAATTCACTGCATGAATCCCCAATTAAGCATCATCCGTGTGTACCCGTCATGCTTGTCCGTCATTTCCACCTGTATAACCTGAAATGGTAATTTAAAAGGGAAAGGATAAGCACACGGCTTAGTGAGTTCCAACAACTACACAGCATATCAGCTACACATACTTTACCCCTAACAGGAAAAATACAACCACACGTCACATAATCTGCTCTACCCAGTATATTGGATTATAACCTCCTATACGTATCTGCTCATTAAATCTAATTCCCCTGCTCAGCACTTAGAGTCGCGCATACCCTGTACGTCGAGTCATGCGTATTTGCTCAGTGTCTTTTGCTCGTATCTCTATATTACTCAGTACGTCGAGCCCACACACACAATAACCCAACCCATACAATTATAACAGAAAGATATGTATCAATAATATACACACAACTTGGTACCATTTACCAACATTTTATAAGCACACAACACTATAGTAAAGCACACATAACCTCCACACAATGTAGTGAGAAACTCACCTGGTTATAGTCGACTACAGCGTTTATCTCTGCTTCGTATTCCCTCTTTAACTGTTAACACAGTAAGATATTTATCACTTTTTACTCCTTAACTATAGCATAGTTGCATCACTAAACCCTTCCATAATTCCAACATGATACCTCGTAATTTATCAAGTAAAGGATAGCCAGGTAGAAGATTAGCTGGGGTGGCAGGATCCTTTCAGCATTTTAGCCTTTCGGAAAATCCAACAACCAGATCCCAAGTAATCGGCCTAGACACCATCCTCGTAAGTAAATCACTCGGTATTATTTTTGGAATTACGAATAGTATAACCTCTACATGTTATAGTTTAACACTTATAAACTACTAGAGAAATACGATAGCGATTACTCACCTGATATGTAGAAGTAGGTTGCACTCACGAGCATGTGACTCTCAAGAACTCTCCTTCTCTCCCGAACCCCTCGAATGTCGAGACGACTGCTGCAACTCGAAATCTATTGATTTTCCATACTACTAACTCTTAGAATGACTCCTAAGATCATAGGTGTTTATATGGAAGGTGTGATGAGAATGGAGAGCTTGAACCTCTATTTATAGGGCTAAAACTGGACATTAGCGTCGCTAACATGTCAAATTAGCGTCGCTAATGTTAACGTAAGCAATGACATTAATCGACCGGCCGCCTCGTGCGTTTTGACCGTTTTAAACATTAGCGTCGCTAACATTATTCATTAGCGTTGCTAATCACTATTCATGCGGCACTATTCATTAGCGGTCACTATTCACGCTAATCACTATTCACGCGGCACTATTCATGCGACATTTTTCCTTCTTTTTTATTTTTTTTATTTTATTTTATTTTATTTTTTTGAAAAACGGTCGTTACATTTTTAAAGGATGACCATAGGTAAAAACACAACTACATTTATTGGGACTAGGTCTTGGCCCAAAACGAATTTCACCTTCTTTCAAAAAAATTTGTGGTCTAAATTTTCCAACATTTGATTTTTTAGAATTCAAAGCATCACCACAAGTTTCTCCAGAATCATAATCATTAGTTTCAGTGCAAATATTAGAGACAGCAGAAGATGAAACATTAGTTTTTGACAAGTTTTCAACAGAACTAGGATCATTTTTGTCCTCCTCGCTTGCATCTTCCACCATTAGTTCATCTGCACAAGAAGTAGAGACATTAGTAGCATCTACCTTAACATCTACCTTAGTTTCCTCGGTTGTTCCTGATTGAGCAGCCTTAATTTGAGCAATGATGAGCTGGTTAATGTCATCAAGCTTACCCTTTTCTCGTTCAACTTTATCACGAGCAAGGATCATCTGATCATAGGTAAGAGTCGGAGTATAATTGTCATTAAAAGGAGGTGGCACACTTTTATACCGCAAACCCTCACCCTGCTTATTTAGCCGCTTAAGTTGTTGCTCAACCAAAGATTCAACTACCGCACTTGATGCATCAAACTTTTTAATATTGAAATGAGCATCTTTGTATTTGGCTTTCAATGCTTCAAGCTCGGCAGTCAATTTGGCAATCGTTTCTTTAGCAAGTGTATAGTGACAGCACTTGATACTGTATTCTTCTTGTAGTTTCTTAAAGTCATATGTTTTTGCTTCCAACTTTTCTTAAACGGGTTCCAGTTTCTTTTTAATGTTGTAAACATCTTTCGTAAGGTCAAATACTTACCTAACCAGACGGTCATTGTGTTCACGATATTTGTTGATTTTAATTTCACAATCTGGAGAGCATGAATTCTCGCAAACGTCTATTGAAGTGGGAGCCATTTTTAAAAGTCCAAGTTGACCGATAAGCCTTCAAATGCCAAAATGTTGATCGAAAACTCCAAAAAATTTTGAACAAAAACCCAAAATTTGACCAAGAAAACCTTCAAATTTTTTTTTTTACCAAATCAGACTGAAAACCATCGGACTGAAATCTCGAGAGCTGACCGAAATCGGTGGTTTGACCGAAAACCCAGAAAATTGCCGACAACCTTCAAGATGGAATGAGGGTTTGACCGAAAACTCTATTGGGCTAGCCCAAATCAGAAACCCTAACCGAAAACAGGAGAAACCCTAGCTGAACTCAAAGCCCCGCCACCGAAATCCCAATAGTCTGACCGAAAACGCTGCACAGATCCAAAAACGCCGTTTTTTTCCAAAAAATTGAGTTTTTAAAATATAAAAACACGATTTTATCAAGAACACCAACAACACTAACACCCAAAATCGATCAGAAATAGTCCAAAAACACCCAAAATTCGTCCAAAACTCCAAGAACACCAAGATCCAAGCAAAGGTTTTCAAAAGATTAATACCAAAACACCCAAAACACAAGGTTTTGAGGCTCTGATACCAATTGTAATTCCCAAACACTATCAATCACAAACACGTTTGGTGCAGAATCTTAAACGTGTAATCAATCAAAACACAAAGAACAAACGAGATTAAACCTTTAATGCACACCTTTGATTAATCTAAGGTCAAATACAGATCTCTTGATTGCTTGAACAAAGGAAATTTCTCTCTCAAGCTAGCACAAGTTCTAAGGCAATCAATCTTTACAAATGACGACAACATAGCCTTTTATACCCTACGCCTAAACCTAGCAAACCCGAAGCCGACATCAGCAAGCCACCGAATACATAGGCCAGGCCCACCGAAATCCCCTTAGATTTCGGTCAACACAACTAAAAACCACAAGCAGCCCTTAAATCTTGATTTACACCTCTTTAATGCCAAGCATAAACCATCAATTTTAGGTCCTAACATGGACCCAATCCATAGTTTTTAATTTCATTTTTCATTTTTTAATACCTCTTTTAATAATTTGTTATTAAAAATCAAAAAAACCCACCACACACACTCTCTCTCTCTCTTTTAACCTTACATCATATCGAATAAGAAGCTGTACGACGTGAGTCGAGCAGTCCAACTCAATCACCTAGATGATCTTGACGTTGTAGTAAGAGATTAACAAGGCGTAAGGCGAGTCAAAGGAATCCTTCAAGTTCCATTTTATCTTTGATTAAATCGGTAATTAATTACAAATAATTCTACAATCAGTTCATGATATTTATTTTACTTTTATAATTATATTTTGAAGGGCAATTATCAATTTGGACATGAAGAGACTAGAATTCGCTAATTGCCTTTGACATCTAAGTATAGAAATATAATGATAATCATGAACTGATTATAGAATTATTTGTAATTAATCACTGATTGAATCAATATAGAATGGAACATAAATGATGCATTTGACTCGCCCTACGCCTTTTTCATCTCTTACAACAACGTCAAGATCATCTGGATGACCGAGTTGGACTGCTCGTCTCACGTCGTACAACTTCTTATTCCATATGATGTAAGGTTAGAAGAGGGAGTGGTGGGTTTTTTTTAATTTTTAATAAAAATTTAATAAAAGTAGTATTAAAAAAATTAAAAAAGAAATTAATAGGGTAATTCAGTCTTTTCAAGTAAGGGACCAAAAGCATGAAAAATACTTGATTTTGCACCTTCCATGCAAGTTGCAAACTTTTTGGACCCAATCCATAGTTTTTAATTTCATTTTTCAATTTTTAATACTTCTTTTAATAATTTTTTATTAAAAATTAAAAAAATCCACCACACACACACACACACACACACACACACACACACACTCTCTCTCTCTCTCTCTCTCTCTTTTAACCTTGCATCATATCGAATAAGAAGCTGTACGACGTGAGTCGAGCAGTCCAACTCGATCACCTAGATGATCTTGACATTGTAGTAAGAGATTAACAAGGCGTAAGGCGAGTCAAAGGAATCATTCAAGTTCCATTTTATCTTTGATTAAATCGGCAATTACTTACAAATAATTCTACAATCAGTTCATGATTTTTATTTTACGTCTACAATTAGATTTTGAAGGGCAATCAGCAATTTGGACATGAAGAGACTAGAATTCGTTGATTGCCTTTGACATCTGATTATTATAGAAATAAAATGAAAATCATGAACTGATTATAGAATTATTTGTAATTAATCAATGATTGAATCAAGATAGAATGGAACCTGAATGATGCCTTTGACTCGCCCTACGCCTTGTTCATCTCTTACAACAACGTCAAGATCATCTGGATGATCAAGTTGGACTGCTCGTCTCACGTCATACAACTTCTTATTCCATATGATGTACGATTATAAGAGGGAGTGGTGGGTTTTTTTTTAATTTTTAATAAAAATTTAATAAAAGTAGTATTAAAAAATTAAAAAAGAAATTAAAAAGGCAATTTAGTTTTTTCAAGTCAGTCAGGACCAAAACCACGAAAAATACTTGATTTCTGAACTTCCATGCAAGTTGCAAACTTTTTGGACCCAATCCACAGTTTTTAATTTCATTTTTCATTTTTTTAATACTTGTTTTAATAATTTTTTTAAAAATTAAAAAAAACCCACCACACACACACACACACTCTCTCTTTTAACCTTACATCATATTGAATAAGAAGCTGTACGCCGTGAGTCGAGCAGTCCAACTCGATCACCTAGATGATCTTGACGTTGTAGTTAGAGATTAACAAGGCGTAAGGCGAGTCAAACGCATCATTCAAGTTCCATTTTATCTCTGATTAAATCGGTAATTAATTACAAATAATACTAAAATTAGTTCATGATTTTTATTTTACTTCTACAATAAGATTTTGAAGGGCAATCAGCAATTTGGACATGAAGATACTAGAATTCGCTGATTCCCTTTGACATCTAATTATAGAAATAAAATGAAAATCATGAACTGATTGTAGAATTATTTGTAATTAATCACCGATTGAATCAAGATAGAATGAAACCTGAATGATGCATTTGACTCGCCATACGCCTTGTTCATCTCTTACAACAACGTCAAGATCATCTGGATGATCGAGTTGGACTGCTCGTCTCACGTCCTACAGCTTCGTATTCCATATGATGTAAGGTTAGAAGTGGGAGTGGTGGGTTTTTTTTTAATTTTTAATAAAAAATTAATAAAAGTAGTATTAAAAAAATTAAAAAATAAATTAAGTAATTCAGTCTTTTCAAGTCAGTTACGGACTAAAACCACAAAAAATACTTGATTTTGGACATTCCATACAAGTTGCAAACTTTTTGGATCCAATCCACAATTTTTAATTTCATTTTTCATTTTTTAATACTTCTTTTAATAATTTTTATTAAAAATTAAAAAAACCCACCTCACACAAACACACACTCTCTCTCTTTTAACCTTACATCATATGGAATAAGAAGCTATACGACGTGAGTCGAGCAGTCCAACTCGATCACCTAGATGATCTTGACGTTCTAGTAAGAGATTAACAAGACGTAAGGCGAGTCAAAGGCATCATTCAAGTTCCATTTCATATTTGATTAAATCGGTAATGAATTACAAATAATTCTACAATCAGTTCATGATTTTTATTTTACTTCTACAATTAGATTTTGAAGGGCAATCAGCGATTTGGACATGAAGAGACTAGAATTCGCTAATTGCCTTTGGCATCTAATTATAGAAATAAAATGAAAATCATGAACTGATTATAGAATTATTTGTAATAAATCACTAATTCAATCTAGATAGAATGGAACCTGAATGATGCCTTGTTCATCTCTTACAACAACGTCAAGATCATCTGGATGATCGAGTTGGACTGCTCGTCTCTCGTCGTACAACTTCTTATTCTATATGATGTAAGGTTAGAAGAGGGGGTGCTGGGTTTTTTTAAATTTTTGATAAAAAATTACTAAAAGTAGTATTAAAAAAATTAAAAAAGAAATTAAAAGGTTACTTCAGTCTTTTCGAGTCAGTCAGGACCAAAACCATGAAAAATACTTGATTTTGGATCTTCTATGCAAGTTGTAAACTTTTTGGACTCAATCCACAGTTTTTAATTTCATTTTTCATTTTTTAATATTTCTTTTAATAATTTTTTATTAAAAATTAAAAAAACCACCACACGCACACACTCTCTCTCTCTTTTAACCATACATCATATCGAATAAGAAGCTGTATGACGTGAGTCGAGCAGTCCAACTCGATCACCTAGATGATCTTGATGTTGTAGTAAGAGTTTAGCAAGGCCTAAGGCGAGTCAAAGGCAGCATTCAAGTTCCATTTTATCTTTGATTAAATCGGTAATTAATTACAAATAATTCTACAATGAGTTCATGATTTTTATTTTACTTCTACAATTAGATTTTGAAGGGCAATCAACAATTTAGACATGAAGAGACTAGAATTCGTTGATTGCCTTTGACATCTAATTATAGAAATAAAATGAAAATTATGAACTGATTGTAGAATTATTTGTAATTAATCACTGATTGAATCAAGATAGAATGGAACCTAAATGATGCCTTTGACTCGCCATACGCCTTATTCATCTCTAACAACAACGTCAAGATCACCTGGATGATCGAGTTGGACTACTCGTCTCACGTCGTACAACTTCTTATTCCATATGATGTAAGGTTAGAAGAGGGAGTGGTGGGTTTTTTTAATTTTTAATAAAAAATTAATAAAAGTAGTATTAAAAAAACTAAAAAAGAAGTCAGAAGGGTAATTCAGTCTTTTTAAGTCAGGGATTAAAACCACAAAAAATACTTGATTTTGGACTTTCCATACAAGTTGACAACTTTTTGGACCCAATCCACAGTTTTTAATTTCATTTTTCATTTTTAATACTTCTTTTAATAAGTTTTTATTAAAAATTAAAAAAACCCACCACACACACACACACACACACACACTCTCTCTCTCTCTCTCTCTCTCTCTCTCTCTCTCTCTCTCTCTCTCTCTCTCTCTCTCTCTCTCTCTCTCTCTCTCTCTCTCTCTCTCTTAACCTTACATCATATGGAATAAGAAGCTGTACGACGTGAGTTGAGCAGTCCAACTCGATCACCTAGATGATCTTGACGTTGTAGTAAGAGATGAACTTGCATCGTTTTATGAAATATGATTGATTTACAATAGTTTAAATTTTATGTATTTGCAATAGATCCATTTATTTTTACCGACATTAAGATGCAACTTTGCTTCCACAAGCCCCACCATTAAATAGTATTGGATGCGGAAGTAAAATCTTATTCTCAAGGTCTGCATTTGTTGGTTGGTGGAGAAAGTTGGTGGAGAAAATAGGAGAAAGTAAATGGTGCTAAATGAGAACGTTTGAAAATCAACAAAAGGATGAAGATGGGCGCCTGCTTCTTTTATTGTTTCACATCAATTCTCTTCTTCTCTCAAGGCTATAAATATGAGGCTGCACAACACAATTAAGATGTACCACTTGAGCTCAAGACAAGAGTTATAAATTGTAATCTTGTGAGTATTAATAAGATTTCTCTAGTTGTAGCCCGTGGACGTAAGATTTGCACCGAATCCGAACCACGTAAAAATCCTTGTGTTCTTCTTGCTTTATTTTCGTGAGTTTGTGTGTGTGTGATAGTGTGTTTCCGCTGCGTGTACCCTGTCCGATTCCTAACAGCATTAATGAATGATTTTATTGAAAATACATAAAATTTATATGATCCACAGTAAATCAATTTTCTTTTATAAAATTGATGCAACTCAAATGACGATATCACTTAAATATTTTATGTACATTCACATTTCGCAAAACAAAATTGGATCTGATCACTTAAATATTTTATGTACATTCACATTTCGCAAAACAAAATTGGATCTGACCCGACAACAAATCATAATAAAAAACTAAAGATGCTTAAGTATAACACAATATTCCAATGAACAACTATGATTCAATTGCTTTCTTCGACTGCCTATCAAAAAATGTCATGTCCACCGTGAACATGTATACGGATAAATGAAATTTAGCATAGAGAACAAAATATCTTTGGATTATATTCTGCGTTTCTTGCTTGCAGTGTGATTCCCTTCAGGTCGAGCTTTCATGCAATCTAGATTGACTGTAGACACAATGTTCCTAAATTTAAAAAATACAGATAACCATTTGGTCAAAAAGATCAAATGATATCATATTTGTAGTATATATTTTCAATATCATACCAAATCGTCTTGAAATTCTTGGTATGTGTAGCTTGAAAGATGCATGAAATTAGGCTGAATTTTGGAAGCCGATTGCTTCTCTTTATGATCCCCTATCTCCATGATCTTGACTCTCTTTATCTTTATTCCCTCTCACTGCCGTTTACTTTTGTTTCTTTCTATGGTCTTTTCAATTCCATTTCCTCCATGCACGTACAAGGGTATGTTCATTTGTTGTGCGTTTTGTGATTCTACGTGGGGTATGTTTGGTGGAGAAAATTAAGAAAAGAGAATGGAAATTGTGTAAATGGAGTTACATTCAAAGGTTTTACGCTTCATTATTTTAATGCGATTACTTCTATCGTTCCAACACTTCTCTTGATTATTGCCCTCCTGTCAACGCCTTTGAAGGAGATTGCATCTACCACTTTGATATCTACTTTAAATCTAGTTCCTTCCATTTGTTTTTCAGTGTCTTTTGCATGTTCCCTTGTTGTCCATTGTCATTCATAAGTACTTATGCATGAAAACCGTGCATACAAAATTACTAGTGGTGTATCCTCATAATGCGGCGGATGATAAAAGGAGGGGTAGGGGGTTTCAAGGTTATAATGAGCGTATTCGCGCAATGCGGAGGACATCGATTAGTCTCATTTTGGCAATTACTTTTTCTTTGGCAAGCTTTAGTGAAGTTTGTTTAGTTACATTTTGGTGATTTCTTTTTGTAACTGGGTTTAGGATTTAGGTTTTGTGGGGTTAGATGAATGTATAAGGGGTGTTAAAAATATCTAAAACTGAAGAAGTCTACCCGCGTAATGCAGCGGGGGCTAGTGCAGGAAAAAGAGGGGGTGTGATGGGAGCATAAAGTCTTAAATAGTTTTTTCGATGATTTGTTTCTTTTCCCAGACCATTTATTAGTTCTATTTCGGCAACCAATTTACTTTGAATGATTAATGTTCTTTCGGAAATACATCATATTACAAAAAACTTGCAATGTATCACTAAAATAATGCACCAGTCGGGGTGAATCTATAATGAAATATCGTGTAACCTATTAAAATAGTTTAAGCATTGTCCATTTATAAATGTCATTTAAATTGTTTAAAAAAACAATGATGTATAATTTTAATTTTTAACGACAAATGTCTGTCTATTTAATGCGGTGTACGTGAACTTTATTTTGTTTATTTTTCTCCTCATACTATTTTGTTAATAAAAAATGAAGATAATTTCTTAACTATAAGGTTTATTCAATTTTGGTGGCCAAGACATTTAAATGTGCTTTCATCAATAAAATCTTTTAGAAAATTTGATTTCGATGTGGGTTTATATATTTATGATTAAATGTAATTCATATATATTAAAAGCATATATATGATTTTTTATAAAGTGTTCCAGAGTCTTAAGCCTTCATCCTTATGAAGTTTAACTTTTCATTAAAAGCAATCACATTCATTATTTTCAAGCTTAAACTAAAGAGATGAAATTGTATATGAAGATAGAGGATTGAGGAACCGTTATCTATGACCCTCTGTTGTTCTCGGGAGTCGCTTTGCATATCCTCGACAGGGGATAATTATTAAAACTTACTGATTTTTTCTAATAAAAGTAACGGCAAAAAGCAGAAATAATCTTAGAAATCAAAATTGATTATGCATAAATTCGAGCCTGCTATCACTCTAACACATTGGAGTCCATAAATTAAAAACGAAGGATATGGTTGATTTATGGATTTGGAGTGAGTGGTCTCCCACCATTCATATTAATAATGACATATAAAAAAGAAGACCATTGTTTTAGGCCAAACTAACTCCAAATAATCAATAGCAAACATCAATCACGCGTTGAATTTTAAAATTGAGTAATTTTCCAGTTTCATTATGGCATTTTCCCCTGCAAAAAGATAGAAAAAGAGAAGGCAAACCCTTTATAGAGGGATGTCATCCTATCTGCGTACAAACACCATCTCAACTATCAATGGAAATGGATTTATAGATAATCCAAAATATAAATAAATATTTATCTTACCCATTGAAAAAGAGATATCGGTTTGTGTTCCATTCCAATCTCTATCGATTTGAGTTTTAATTTCATTCCAGGCCAAGCTTCAATTGTGGTGACAGCAGCGATGAGTGGCAAAAAAAACGTTGGTATACTTTAAAGCAAGGAAAAAAAATTGTACAGTGCTTAACAAGAAAATACTGGAAGTACAATGTTGTAATGATGGGTAGAAGAATGTAAATATCAAGCTATTATTTAAATGTAAGGACAATTTAATATACTTTTCAACTGTGTAACACACGATTTTGTAATAATAATAATAATAATAATAATAATAATAATAATAATAATAATAATAATAATAATACAGCTAGTCGAAACACATATTTTAAAAATCGTTATTTTCCTCGTTAGATTGGACCATCATTTATCATCAGTGTAGAGATTACAGTTGATTTACACTATGCGGTACAATCCTATATACAATTCAAGCACATAGCCAACAACTGCTAAGTACGAGACCGCGAGTTGTACCTTACTAAACGGAGACTTGTACTCACGGTGTGCTCTCCAATTTCTTTCCAGACACTGATCTGGTATGTTGTAATTGAATGATAAAGGAATGGAATGACGGAGGTAATGGAATGAAGGAGGTAATGGAATGTATTATTACCATTCCATTGTCATGTTTGGTTGGTCTATTGGGATGGAATGAATCATTCATCCAAGTTGTTTGGTAGGCTGGAATACACAAAGGAATGGAATAAAATTGATGCACAATGACAAAAATACCCCTGACACAAAATACATCAAATCTATAAAATTTCACAATGTTATCTAATTAAAAGTTATAAATAATATAAAACATGAAAAAAAACTATATAAAAAAGGAAGATCAATTATTTATCTCGGTAAAAATATGAATAAACTGGAAATAACTTTATAAAAATATGTCAATGCCATCTCAAGTTAAACAAAAACAATTAACGGTTTTGGTGTTACCAACTAAAAAGTAAAAAAGATCAATAATTCATCATATTAAACCTCAAGCAGCATCATCAAGAACATTCTTAATCCATCCAAGTTTGCGGTTTTCATCAACCTTAAAGAAGACGGCCATCAACGCCTCATTCTCTGCTAGCTTACATACCGCTTTGTCACACTCATGAATAGTCAAACCCTCAACTTTCTTAATCTCCTCAAAAAGCTTGTCACGAAGCTCCTCTCTATTGCCCTCTGTTCCAAAAACTCTATTGAATGTATTTGTAGCACCCCTAATCTCTGCACCAATTATTTCTGCCGACTCTTTCAAGGTATTCATCAGAGGATCCCAACTATTACGTCTTTTTCTCTTTCGTTGCATACTTGATTCTTCTCTAGAAGGAGCATATGAAGGCTGTTTAGTGATTGCTCAACATGTATATCATCTAATCCATCTCCAGTTGCTTGTGTTTGATCAATATATATGCTCTTCTTCTTCTCTGTTTATCTCAGATATCAGCAGCAGTTTGAGCATCTTTTCCATTTGCCCGATCCTTGCCAAACACAAGACACAATTCACAGTAATGAGGAAATTTCTTTCCTCTCCATCTTGCTGCATTTTTGTGTTTCTGAAAAATAACAATTAAATAAAAATTAAAGGAAAAAAAATAAATTTCGTTATAGAAAACTTAAGTAAAACTGGATACTAGAGAATAAGCTTGCCAAATAGGTTGGGGAGCTTCGAGCATATGATTCTCGGAATCCCATCCAAAGTATTATTCCATGCTAACATATCATGCACGGCAGACCAAAACATCGTTCGATGACGTTCCTTGCCGATGAGTGCTTCATGTTCAAGTATTCTTCCGCCTTTTCTGGTCTTCGTCCATTTAACCAAGTATTCAGATGATATCTTTGACCTCTAAATGGTGCAAGGAATCCCTCTCCATTGGTGTACCCATCATCAACAAGATAATAGTTCCCTTTAGGCACTTGTAATCAATTTTCTCTGATCATAGCACTACGAAGTATTCTACCGTCAGCAGCAGATCCTTCCCAACCTGGTAATACATAAATAAATTGCATATCAGGTGTGCAAGCAGCAAGTACATTTGTTGTTATTTCTCCTTTTCGATTACGGTATCTTGGTTTGTCTTTTTCTAGTACTTGTACACTTATATGTGTCCCATCTATTGCCCCTAAACATCCCTTGAACAATTTCCATCTATCATCTGTTGAAGTTTAGGATATTGGCTCAGGCTTCATAAATAGTTTATCTTGCAATCGTATAACAGCATTGACCATATTGTTGAAATGCTTACTGATTGTCTCTCCTGATCGGCGGAACTGAAACTTTGCCACTCGATTCTTCACATGATGTGCCAAAACATACAAAAATATTGCAACTTGCTCATCTACTTAGAGATACTTCGAGGCCTTCAACTTTCCACCCATCTCCAACATATTGCAAAGCTTCACGAAAATTGATCTATTCATTCTTAGCTCTTAGCTGGTAAAGACACGTCACATCACTTTCATACACCAATCTATGCATATATTCTTTTCTCTTGGGACATAACATCTTATAGTGAGGTCTAGGTGGACACATATCTAAACGTATAGCAATAACTGTTTGCATTGCTCGGATATACCAAGTAACTAAATTGAGTATATGAATCCACAACTTACAAAATGCAGCTAATTTCTTTTGCTTTTTATGTCTAATAATTCTAAGATGAGCCATAACTGCAATATAAATATATAACTATCACTAAACACAATAATCTACATATAGCACTCATAATTAAACATCCGAATCTGAAAAAAAAAATCTTAGATTTAAAAAATAGACATGGAGTTTTTATGTGCTACCAAAACATGCAGATGATCAACTTAAGTCTACTTATTA
This sequence comes from Cichorium intybus, assembly GCA_023525715.1. Lineage (NCBI taxonomy): Eukaryota > Viridiplantae > Streptophyta > Magnoliopsida > Asterales > Asteraceae > Cichorium > Cichorium intybus. Next base: position 111,511,333 of record CM042011.1, read on the forward strand.
ACATTTATTTTGTCTAAGAAATTCTAATGTTGATCTGCACATATTTGAGTTAACTAGCGTCTTTTTTAGTAATTTCTTAAGCTATACAAATTATGTATTTCAACCCAACTACACAATGATCGGTTCTTAAAAGATGGTCAATAATAGTGGAATTGTAATAATTAGAAAAAAGTTGTACTACAGGCTTTTGGCATTTGAAGCATGGGATAGAATACATTGACGAGATGTTCTTTACTCTTTAGGTGGAGCTAGTGTAAGTTTCAACCAAACTGTCCAAACAACAAAAAAGGCTATCATCTAGGAGGTACAAAAGTTACATAACTTTGTTGCCATTTCACGTGGAGCAAATGTAATGAAGAAATCAAAAAAGGACATATTAAAATAAAGGGTTTTTTTTATCTATAAAAGTATTGAAACCATACATTTGTTTTCTTATTTGACTAACATTTGGGTGAATGAACAAGTAACCTACAGTTTATGATTTATACTAACCAGGGAGAAGAGATTCTGCAACAAGCTTAATTTCATATCCAAGAACATGCAAGCACCAATTGGGAGTTTAATTATTTTTACCGACTATCAAGAAAACATACCAAGCTTGAAAAAATATTACAAGGAAAAAAGAAACTTACGTTGAAGATCGTTCCTCTGCCTTCAGCAAGCCAATACAAAGAACTAACCCAATTTCAAATGATTGCTTCAACTGATCGGTAACAGGAGAAGAGAGTCGATGTATGTTTCATGATTTTATAGAAAACGATCTTGATTTTTTTGATGATATGGTGCCTGATTTTTTGTGATTTCGATGTTAACGTGATTGTGCTTCCGTTTTTTATGGGGGATTGAGGGCAATTTCGTCAGTGGCCCTTCTGAGAAGGAATGGAATGAAAAAAAAAACGGGGGTACCCCCACGAATGAAAAAGACGCAAATTCAGGGAATGGGATTTAATAAGGAATGCTGATTTCCTTTCCTTATATCAACCAAACACACCCTACTTCATTCCAAGGTAATGCTTGATTCCTTTCCCATAGTGATTACGCCTTACCAAACGCCCCCTCAGGATTTCAAAAACTGAGTCCCACCACACTATCCTAAATTCTCGGCTCTAATTTTCACTAATCAAAAAGGGTTTCCGGATTATTTGACCACTCAATCCCACTTTTCTCGGTCACCTTGCGTTAAGTTGCATCATCATTCATCATCAAGCAGAATTTTAACGACGTCTAAGATCTAGGCTAAACTGCAAGTTCACGTACCTTGTTTCCCATCATTCCACATTTTTCTGTTGATTGTTTGTTAGTGGTCTGGTTTATTTCAGTTTAACAGCAACATTGTTTCATGTTCGTGAATCTCGAGTTAAATGTTTGTGATATGTTTGATTTAGGGTTTAAGGTTCATCGTTTTTTATAGGCTTTATGCACAAGAAGACGGAGACTCGTATTACATGGGAAAAGGTGTTTACAATGTAAGCCAATTATCTGGATTGATGTGTTTGTGTAACTTTGGCACCCCCCCTCCCTTATTCAGGGATATTTCAAAATTTCAGAGTTCGATTTATTTCTCCATTGAAGAGTTGTAAAAAGATTTGGGATAAAAAAAAAGATTCTTGGGGTAGCCAACTATTTTGAGCAAGCCTTATTTGATTCATATTCTTTAAGGGTTTTCCTTCCAAGATTTTGAAGATCGTGACCTCAAGGTTATTTCACTGCAAGCTCGAAACGCAGAATATAAGCTCAAGGTATTATGTTCTTTATGCGAAAATTCATTTATACATACACATGTCCACTATGGAATTTGTGTTAGCCACTTGAAGGGAGCAAATTAGTCATAGTTCAAGATTGAAATCTTGCTTGATGCCTGATTTTTTCCTGATTATGATTTTTTGCCAAATTATACCAATTTTGTGGTGTTATGTGTACATATTAAATAAAATATTCATATAATATCATTTGTCCGTGTTTTATTCACATGAACTTGCATCGTTTTATGAAATATGATTGATGATTGATTTACAATAGCTTAAATTTTATGTATTTGCAATAGATCCATTTATTTTTACCGACATTAAGATGTAACTTTGCTTCCACAACCCCGACCATTAAATAGTATTGGTTGCGGAAGTAAAATCTTATTCTCAAGCTCTGCATTAATGAACGATTTTATTGAAATTACATAAAATTTAGATGATCCTAAGGTAAATCAATCTTCTTTTATAAAATTGATGCAACTCAAATGACGATATCACTTAAATATTTTATGTACATTCACATTTCGCAAAACAAAATTGGATCCACCCGACAACAAATCATAATAAAAAACTAAAGATGCTTAAGCATAAAACAATATTTCAATGAACAACTATGATTCATTTGCTTTCTTCGACTGGCTATCAAAAAATGTCATGTCCATTGTGAACATGTATATGGATAAATGAAATTTAGCATAGAGAACAAAATATCTTTGGATTATATTCTGCATTTCGTGCTTGCAGTGTGATTCCCTTCAGGTCGAGCTTTCATGCAATCTAGATTGACTGTAGACACAATGTTCCTAAATTTATAAAATACAAATAACCCTTTGGTTAAAAAGATCAAATGATATAATATTTGTAGTATTTATTTTCAACATCATACCAAATCGTCTTCAAAATCTTGGTATGTGAAGCTTGAAAGATGCATGAAATTAGGCTGAATTTTGGGAGCCGATTGCTTCTCCTTATGATCCCCTATCTCCATGATCTCCATGATCTGACTCTCTTATCTTCAACCCCTCTCCCGTTTATTTCTCTTTCTTTCTATGGTCTTTTCAATTCCATTTCCTCCACATACAAATGTAGGTTCAGTTGTTGTGCGTTTTCTGATTTTCTGTGGGGTATGTTTGGTGGAGAAAATTAAGAAAAGAGAACAGAAATAGTGTAAATGGAGTTACATTCAAAGGTTTTACGCTTCATTATTTTAATGTGATTACTTCTATCGATCCAACGCTTCTCTTGATTATTGCCCTCCTGTCGACGCCTTTGAAGGAGATTGCATCTACCACTTCGATTATGATTGCAAGATTTCATCCAGTGATTAGCAATCACAGCTCCGTTCAGGTACTGGTCAATTTCTTACTCCCAACAACTTTACGTGTCTCTATTTTATTTACTTTATTCGTATTTTTCGTTGTGATTATTATCGTTTGATAATTTTGATCCTATTCCGCATTGAGCTAATATTGTCTAAAGTCAATTCGGATCCGTCGTATTTTACAACAATTGGTATCAGAGCGTCCGGGTTTTGATATTAGCTTGTTGGGATCATTTTATCAAGTAATAAATCATGTCTTCGGTGAAATACGATATTCCGCTGCTGGATCGGAATACCCGATTTCCGCTGTGGCAAGTAAAGATGAGAGATATTCTCATTCAGATGGATTTACACAAGGCGCTCTTGGGCTTCGAAAGGATGCCCAATACATGGACCGAAGAAGAAAAGGAGATGAAAGATCTGAAGGCTTTATCTCAAATTCGTTTGCACTTGTCAAACGATGTTTTACAAGATGTTCTAAAAGAAACGTCGGCGGCTGCTTTGTGGCTGAAGTTGGAGCAGTTATTGATGACAAAGAGCTTACCAAACAAGTTGCATCTAAAGCAACGGTTGTTCAATCTCAAGATGATTGAAGGAGGCTCGCTAGCTGAACATTTGTCTACATTCAAAGAGTTAATAAATAACTTGGAGAATATGGATGTTCAGTATGAAGATGAAGACTTAGCTTTATTTTTGCTGTCATCGTTGCCCAAATCATATAGCCATTTTCGTGATACGATCATCTATAGTCGTGACACTCTTGTTTTAGATGAAGTCTTTACAGCTTTAGATTCTAAAGAGAAGATGAAATATATTACCGGTGGTGGTTCAGATGATGCTAAAGCCGAAGGTTTGAATGCCAGAGGAAGAACAACAGAGAGAAGTAGAACTTCTCAATCTTCCAACAGAACCAGATCCAAATCTAAAGGCAAACGAAAGTTTTGCAACTATTGTCACAAGAAGGGACATGTGCTTGAAGAATGTTTCAAGTTGAAGAATAAAGAAAAAGAGAAGGCGGCAGCAAATGGTAAACAAGCTAGCACTTCGGGTGAAGCCGATGTAGCAGAGGTCGAATGTATTGGAGAACTCTTGACAGTTTATTCAGATAAACTGGATTCCACTGGTGATTGGATACTCGACTCTGGTTGTACTTTTCATATGTGTCACAACAAAAGTTGGTTTTACACATTTGAAAAGGTTAACCAGGGCTATGTGTTGATGGGTAACAATACTACATGTCCAGTTCTTGGACATGGTTCAGTCAGAATCCGTATGTTTGATGGCATTATCCGAACCATTGGGGATATTAGATATGTCCCTGACCTCAGAAGAAACTTGTTATCTCTCAGTTCCTTTGATAAAAAAGGATACGAGTTTGCCGGTAAAGGTGGAGTTCTCAGGGTGTTCAAAGATGGTTCCGACAAATTGAGAGCCAGTCGAAAAACCTCAGACCTCTACTTTCTTGACGGGCAAACAATTTCGAGTGATGCTGCTGTTGTTTCAAAGTCTCTTTCTGATCCAGATCAGTCCCGTCTTTGGCACCTTCGACTCGGCCATATGAGTTTTCAAGGCATGTCAGAATTGAGTCGAAGAGGTTTACTTGGTCAACAAAAGATTGTTGATTTGGAGTTCTGTGAAGACTGTGTATATGGCAAGGCAAAACGAGTGAGGTTTGCAAGTGGTATCCATACAACAAAAGGACCACTCGACTATGTCCACTCAGATTTATGGGGACCAGCTCGAGTTGTTTCTAAAGGTGGAGCTAACTATATGCTCACTATCATTGACGATTTCTCCAGGAAGGTATGGTGTTTCTTCTTAAAACATAAGGGAGACGTTTTCTCTACCTTCAGAGACTGGAAAGTTCAGGTTGAAAAGCAATCAGGATTGGTGGTAAAGTATCTTCGTACAGATAATGGACTAGAGTTTTGCTCAGAAGAGTTTAATGCCTATTGTCGAAAGGAAGGCATTACTCGACATCGCACGGTAGTCCATATGCCTCAACAAAATGGTGTAGCCGAAAGGATGAATCGCACCATTATGGAGAAGGTCCGGTGTATGCTTTCTAATTCCAAATTGCCAAAGTCTTTTTGGGCGGAGGCTGCTTCTACTGCTTGCTATGTTATCAACCGATCACCGTCACGAGCAATCGAAAAGAAAACTCCGTATGAGTTATGGTCCGGGAAACCTGTCGATTATACACATCTGAAACCTTTCGGATGTCCAGCTTATGCACGAGTTGACAATGGGAAGTTAGAACCGAGAGCACTTAAATGTGTCTTTCTTGGTTATAATCCAGGAGTTAAAGGTTACAAGTTATGGAGCAATGATCTAAATAAAATCATCATCTCAAGAGATGTTACTTTTGACGAGTCTGCTATGATTCATCAAACTTCCGACTCTACAGAAGATACAGTCTCATCATCAAAAGCAAATGAAGAGAAAGCTCAAATGGAGGTGGAGTTTCCTACTTCACCTGTCACCGTTTCGAGTCCAGTAGAGCAACAAGAGTCTTCCTCGCCAAATGAGCCTGTCGTTGTTGAAGAAACAACAACTTCACAACCACAAGCTACTACTCGAAGCATTGCAAGAGATAGGCCGAGAAGACAAATTGTTCCTCCAAAGAGGTATGTTGAAGCTGAACTTGTTGCTTATGCTTTTATTGTTGCTAATGATATTGAGTCGGAAACGGAGCCTCTAAATTATGATGAGGCTATCAAATCTAAAGACTCAAGTGATTGGATGATTGCTATGCATAATGAGATGGAATCCTTGCAAAGAAATGGTACTTGGGATTTAGTTCCTATTCCAAAAGGGAAAAGGCCAGTTAAATGCAAGTGGGTCTACAAGCTCAAAGAACCTGTTAACCCGAATGAGAAACCAAGATATAAAGCTCGGTTGGTAGCTAAAGGCTACAGTCAAATTCCAGGCGTTGACTATACTGACATCTATTCCCCAGTAGTCAAACATACTTCTATTCGTGCATTGTTGGGGTTAGTTGCTTCAAATGATTATGAGTTGGAGCAACTAGATGTTACTACAGCTTTCCTAAATGGTGAGCTTGAGGAAGAGATTTTCATGCAACAACCTGAAGGTTTTGTAGTTCCTGGCAAGGAGGACTACGTATGTAAATTGAAGAAATCTCTCTATGGCCTCAAGCAGTCTCCTAGACAATGGTACAAGAGGTTTGATTCTTTCATGTCCAGTCACAAATTCAGCAGGTGCACCTATGATAGCTGCGTTTATTTCAAGAAAGGTGACGATGGTTCAAAGATCTACTTACTCTTGTACGTGGATGACATGTTGATTGCAGCAAAAGATATGAAGGAGATTCAGAAGTTAAAAGACCAATTGAAAGCTGATTTTGAAATGAAGGACTTAGGAGCTGCCAAGAAAATTTTAGGTATGGAAATTGTTCGTGACAGGAAGTCTAGGATCTTGCATCTTTCTCAAAAAGGTTACATTGAGAAAGTCCTAAGACGTTTTAATATGCATGAAGCAAAGCCTGTCAACACACCTTTTGCAGCTCATTTCAAGTTATCATCCGCTTTAAGTCCTACTACTGAGACTGATATGGAGTACATGGCACGCGTACCATACTCTAGTGCTGTTGGATCTTTGATGTATGCTATGATCTGCACACGCCCTGATTTGGCTTATGCAGTTAGCATGGTTAGTAGATATATGGCGAACCCGGGAAGAGAACACTGGAAAGCAGTACAGTGGATCTTACGTTATCTACGCGGTACGTCTTCTATGTGTCTACGCTATGGACAATCTAACACTGGGGTGGTTGGATATGTTGATTCAGATTTTGGCAAAGACTTGGATAAACGAAGATCCATTACAGGGTATGCGTTTACACTGAATGGTTGTGCTATTAGTTGGAAAGCCCAGTTACAGTCTACAGTTGCACTGTCTTCTACAGAGGCAGAGTATATGGCGATTACAGAAGCAGTTAAGGAAGATATTTGGTTAAAGGGATTATTCAGAGAACTCGATGATAGAATAAAGGTTACCACAATATTCTGTGATAATCAAAGTGCTATCTTCTTGAGTAAAGATCAGATGTTTCATGACCGTACAAAGCACATTGATATTCGTTATCATTTTGTGCGTGATATCATTGAAAAAGGTGATTGTGTCATAGAAAAGATCGATACAGATTATAATCCCGCTGATGTGTTCACTAAAAGTCTTCCAATAGCCAAGTTCAAACTATGTTTGGACTTAATGGGTATTTCTGATCGCAGTTGAGCCTGATTAGGCTCGTGGTGGAGGAAGTATTTCATTTTTCAGGATCAATTTTTCTCTATATGGTGATTGCAATTTATTATGGAGTTTTGAAGTTTGAAGAGTTGTTGGTTTTACCAAATTGGTATACAAGTTTTGTTCCATTTTGAAGTCAAGGTGGAGATTGAAAAATATGTCTTCAAAATTCAACAATATTTTATTCAAAGGCTGCAACACTTATTTTCAAATGGCTGCTAAAGATGATATTCAAAGATGTGGCTGCAACACTTATTTTCAAATGGCTGCTAAAACAAACTTCAAAGATGGCATGTAGAATTTTTTAAATGAGCCATTTTTTTCTTTAAGTGGCATGCAAAGTTTTTAGTATAAATAGGTTAGAAACCATCTCAAAAAAAACACACCAAAACATCTTCTCTTCTTATTCATCTTCTTATTAATACAAAAGAGTTATAAACTCTTTGTATTTTTGTATTCTCTCAAACATTTTGTAAACACCGCAAAATATAGTGAATTGGTTCTCGGCTTCCTCCGCCCGTGGTTTTTCCCGATTTGGGTTTTCCACGTAAATCCTCGTGTCTCTATTTTATTTACTTTATTCGTATTTTTCGTTGTGATTATTATCGTTTGATAATTTTGATCCTATTCCGCATTGAGCTAATATTGTCTAAAGTCAATTCGGATCCGTCGTATTTTACAACACTTTGGCTGCAAGAATTTTCTGTACAGTAGCTTTCTGAAAACATATTATTTACTTATTACAATTACAACATTAGCGGTCTAGTAAACAAATAATGGAAATCATCATGTTAACTTTTATATCTAACTTTAAATCTAGTTCCTTGCAATTGTTTTTCACTCTCTTTTGCATGTTCCCTTGTTGTCCATTGACATCCATAAGTTCCTATGCATGAAAACCGTGCATACAAAATTACTAGTGGTGTATCTGCACAATGCGGCGGATGATAAAAGCAGGGGGGAGGGGATTGCATGGTTGTAATTAGTGTAGTCGCGCAATGAGGAGGACATCGATTAGTCTCATTTTGGCGATTACTTTTCCTTTGGCAAGCTTTAGTGAATTTTGATTAGTTACATTTTGGTGATTTCTTTTTGTACGTAATTTGGTTTAGGATTTAGGTTTTCTGGGGTTAGATGAATATGTATTAGGGGTGTTAAAAATATCTAAAACCGAAGAAATCTACCTGCGCATTGCTGCTGCGGAAAAAGACGAGGGGGGGGGGGGGGTGGGGGGGTGTGAGGTCTTAAATAGTTTTTATGATGATTTGTTTCTTTTCCCGGACCATTTATTCGTTCTATTTCGGCAAGCAATTTACTTTCAATGATTAATGTTCTTTCGGAAATATGTCATATTACAAAAAACTTGCAATGTATCACTATAATAATGCACAAGTCGGGGTGAAAAATTTTCTTTTCAATGATTAGTCATCTTTCGAAAATGTATTATATGTAAAATGTATTTATGTATGTGTATTTTATGTGTGAGGCAATGTAGTATACCCCGCAAAACATAAATGGCAGATAGTTTTATTCGAAAAATAACATCTAATATTTAGAAAAAAAAAAATAACATCTAATGTGTTTTTTGAGTAATGGTCACATTCCCACCTCCATCAGTTTGATATTCCTATTGTATGAGACCTATAAGATTTTGTCATTAATCTTTAGGATCTTTTAATTTTCATTGCTTTTGTCACTGCCCGACTATAATGAAATATCGTGTAACCTGTTAAAAAGGTTTAAGCATGGTCCATTTATAAATGTCATTTAAAATGTTAAAAAAACAATGATGTATAATTTTAATTTTTAACGATAAATGTCTGTCTATTTAATGCGTTGTACGTGAGCTTTATTTTGCTTATTTTGTTTATTTTTCTCCTCATACTATTTTGTTAATAAAAAATGAAGATAATTTCTTAAATATAAGGTTTATGCAATTTTGGTGGCCAGGACATTTAAATGTGCTTTCCTTAATAAAATCTTTTAGAAAATTTGATTAATTTGATGTGGGTTTATATATGAATGTAACTCATATATATTAAAAGCATATATATTATTTATTATAAAGTGTTCCAAATTCTTAAAACCTTCATCGTTATGGAGTTTAACTTTTCATTAAAAGCAATCACATTCATTATTTTCAAGCTTAAACTAAAGAGATGAAATTATTTTGAAGATAGAGTATTGAGGAACCTTGTAAAAATGAAAGAAAACATTTTGTTGGAATAAGGCATGGAAACAGCATATAACAAACATCTTTGTCTTTGTTTTTTTTTTTTTGGAAAAGGGAAAGGCCACACGGAACCCCTTGCAAATTTATTAACAAAAGACAGAAATTACAAAATCACAAGGTCCAGGTAATTCTTTGAGACATGCCTCAAGAAACAACGAATCCAAATGCCATAATAGTACCAAATAAAAGAGTAGATAGCCCAATAATTGCTGGCAGTGGCCCATAATAATTTTCCAATATACAACCCAAAACTCCACTCCCCACGGCATCGCACCAGATGAGTAAACCTAAGACATATGGGGTAATGGGGTAATTGATGCCACCCACCATAGCCCAAAAGCCAACAATAATTGAGTGAGAGGCCCGTTTCGCATTGACCGTGATGCAAACATGCCAGTTCGGCCCAAAGAAGGTAAAGATCAAATTTGCAATCTTTAAAGCTCTAAGATAATCCAAAGTGTTTCGTGTATCTCCAAGCGTTAAATTTAGCCGGCAATCAATTATGGCAGCCTTGACGTATAAGGAATTCACCCATCTAGTCCACCAAGTACAAGTAGCATTAAAAGAGCTTAAGATCCACATGTGGTTAGAAAAAAGCCACGTCCACTTCTTATCTAAGTGGACCAAAATCGCAATTTTGCATAAACCATTAAAAACAAATATGTCATTCTTCCACCAATAGTAAAGAAGGACCAAAAACGCAAACAATGTTCAAACATTGAATTCCAAACTATCATAATTAATTTGCTTCCAAAGGAGGTCCAGATTCAAGAAGATAGAAGTTTTAACGCAAGCTTGACCCCGCCAAAGCACTAAAATACCCCAAGAGGTTAACTCGACACACAAGTGTAAATCTATTCCGGTAGAGTAGTCGGTTCAAGACACGGATTTATACGCCGGATGAAAAAATAGATATAATTTCCAAGGAAGTTGACGTCGATAAAAGAGTCATGCACCATCCGAGTCAAATTATAATCCAAAAATTCAGACCAAATAATTCCCGTCAATTCAAATAAAGGATCCGTCAAATGAGCAGACGCCACTCTGAAGGGAAGATATCCAACAGAGCATATCGTTTGATCGCAAACCAAACGGATTTAGGAAAGTTGCACTTGAAAAACAGATGATCGTGGCTGTCCAACGTTTCATTACAGAAACCGCAACAAAGAATTCCACTATGTTCCCAACTATAGACCAAATCTTGGGTTTTAAGTTTACCAAGAATGGCAAGCCACAGAACGAAAGAGTGACTAGGGATAGAGTTGTTAAACCACACGAGCTTGGCCCACGGAACCAAGTCACGATTATCCCGTATACTTTCCCATGTATCGCTGACAGTGAAATTGACAAGATTACCCGTCACAGTTCGCCAGCTTAAGCGGTCCGGGCAATTGTCCTGAGGACAGGTCAAGCGAGGGTCATCAAGCCCAGGACAGGAAATTTTCCAAGAGATTGGCCTGGACCATGCTCCATTAGAGTAAAGGTTGGCAACACAATCAGTTGGAGAGAAACCCACTTCATTAATCATACGCCTGGAAAAGATGGATCCAAGAGGCCCAAGGGGGTGCAAATTCTCAAACAACTCCGACGTGTTACAACCATTCCCAATGCTCGAAATGAAGAAGTTCCGCAGGTGGGCCCTAGCCGATAGGATTTTCCGCCACCCCCAGCAATCGTGAGCTTTTGGCGAGATGTCCCACAAATTCCGCCCCTTTAAGTGATGTGAATAAACCCAGCAAACCCAAAGATAATCTTTCACAGAGATGATCTTCCAGATATGGACCCAAAATAAGGGCAATATTCCATCTAGAAAGGTTTCGAATCCCCAGACCTCCTTGGTTTTTAAGGTAGCAAACATCAGACCACGCAACTTTAGCTTTACCTCTCTTCATCTCCCCGCTACACCATAAAAAACCACGTAACAGTTTTTCAATGTTATTGGAGATAGAAGCAGGGATAAGAAAAAACCGAGGCCCAATACACGTGGAGGGAGGCAAGAACAGAAGAAATAAGCTGAAGGCGGCCGGCAAACGACAAGCTTTTGTTTTTCCAGTTATGGAGCCTGAGCTTAACTTTCTCAACCAGGATTTTGCAATCAACTTAATGCTTAGTCCTAAATTAAACACGGAATATCTTGAAACCCCAATTGGTTAGACCTTAGTGATATCCTGCATAAACAACCAACATTATCTAAAACCAAAGTACAATGTTTTAATTTATTGCTAAATAGAGTAAAGTGTGTTGCTATTATGGCTCAAAAATGAACCATCTCATTCTTATTCCTTAATGACATAGATCCATCTCTATTTTGGCCTTTTCATGCTTTAGTATCTCGATCCGTTTTTACAGTGTCTCGGTCTCTAGATTCATGTTTTTCACCCTCTTTATCCATCAATTTTCACAATTCAAGTCTATTTAATAAGGTTATGGGATTTATCAGTTAGCGATGATGAACTCTTTATTATCACCATATGACTAAGTGGTGGTGGAGACAAAAACTGGATAGAACCTCGTTATGGTCCCAAGTCATTAATAGTATTCATAAATTACATGACAAACCTGCTGATCATATATCGCGAAAAAAGAAACTGTGGAGTGTGGAACAACATTATAGGGGCAAAGACTGACATTGAGCATCACGGTATTCGCTTTGTTGATATTCTTCAAAAAACAGCTAGCTCAGGCACTTCTACGTTATTTTGGCTGGACGAATGGACAGAAGGGGGAACACTTAAGGATCAATTCCCGGAGTTGTACAATCTTGATCAAAAGAAGTGTTGCACGGTGGCAGATAGAATCAAGGCTCATGCTCTAGAATGGGATTGGGTCTGCGACATCCTTGATGCTGGGCTGTCCAATTCGCTGGTCCAACTTACCGACATTCTTGGTCATTTCACGATGGGTTCTGCTACGGATGGTTGGAGATGCGGTTTAGACACTAATGGCATTTTTTCTACAAATGTTGTCCGCTCGAAACTGATTGCTGCTAACAGTGACTTTAGTCAGGATCGTATTGACTTGTTTAAAGAGGCGCCAATGAAGGTCATTACGTTTGTCTGGCGGGCAAAAATGGGTCGTATTCCTTCAACAGCGGCCGTACGCAAGTGCGAGGTTCCAAACATCCCTCTCGAATGTAGCCACTGCAACGAGGCGGTTGAATGTGTATATCATATACTTACCACTTGTCTCTATGCGAAGACTACTAGAGATTGGATATTCAGATGGTGCAGTATGGGCGACATGGAGTTCAACAACGTTGGTGAGTTGCTTGATTTTGTAAAACGATGGGGGACTTGTAAGAAAAGGAGGAAAATCCTAACTCTAATTTGTTATGGAATGATGTGGCTCATATGGTTGGCTAGAAACGACAGGATATTCAAGCAATGTTATATTTCCCCAACTTTGGTGGCGGATAATATATAATTCATGGTGTTCGTTTGGTTGAAGCATAGGGGCAACATGGGTGGGATCAATTGGGTTGAGTGGAATGTCTCCCCATTTCTTTGTCTGTAATTTTTCTTTCTTTCATTTCTTCTCTATGATCCTGCTGTAAACTTTTCCGCCAGCTAGCTTCTTGCTAGTTTTTGGCCCCTTTTATTTATATATTTCATTTGCCGTTCCCAAAAAAAGAATATAAAATTGTAACTAAGAGCATTAAGAAAATCAAATTAAATAAAAAAGTAAACATAAGACTAAAAATACATAAAAATGTGTACATCAGTAATGGAGCTTTCATTATTTCATCAACCTCTACGTTTCTTTTAAAGCAAAAAAAAGTTTTGGGACCAGAATTGCATATTGGAAGGACAAAAACGTAGGGATACTTTAAAGCAAGGACAAAAATTGTACCGTGCTTAATAAGAAAATATTGGAAGTACAATGTTATAATGAAAATAAAATTGAAGTGGGATGTTATAAGACGCAATTACGCAAATAAATGGAAATACGTTGCTATAGTAGGTAGAAGAATGTAAATATCATGCTATTTTAAATGTAAAGCCAATTTAATATTATTTTCAACTATGTAACACACGAGTTTGTGACCTAATAATAATAATAATATAATAATAAAACAATATGAAATTTTTTCAACGATGATTTGTTAGTCAAAACAGATAATTTAAAAATCGTTATTTTCCTCGATTGGAACATCATTTATCATCAGTGTGGAGATTATGGTTGATTTACACCACGCAGATACAATCCTGTATACAATTAATTCAAGCACATAGCCGCTATGTACGAGACCGCGAGTTGTACCTTACTAAACGGAGACTTGTACTCACGGTGTGCTCTCCAATTACTAAACGGCTCTAATTTTCACTAATAAAAAGGGTTATCAAGGTTTCCGGATTATTTGATCACTCAATCCCACTTTTCTCGGTCACCCTGCGTTAAATTTCATCATCATTCATCATCAATGTAGAATTTTAACGACGTCTGGGTCTAGGCTTAACCGCAAGTTCACGTATCTTGTTTCCCATCATTCCACATTTTTGATTTTTCTGTCGATTGTTTGTTAGTGGTCTGGTTTATTTCAGTTTAACAGCAACATGGTTTCATGTTCGTGAATCTCGACTTTACTTCTTTTGGAAGTAAAACAATAATTTCTAAATATTGTGTTATTGTTAAATGTTTGCGATCATATGTGTGATTTGGGATTTAAGGTTCATCGTTTTTTGTACAGTCTTTATACACAAGAAGACGGAGGCTCAGACTACATGGGAAAAAGTGTTTCCAAGGTAAGTCAATTGTCTGGATTGATGCGTTTGTCTAACTTTGGCACCTCCCGATTCCTTATTTAGGGATATTTCAAAATTTCGAGTTCAATTTTTTTTTCCATTGAGAGTTGTAAAAAGATTTGGCATAAAAAAAAGATTCTTGGCAGATCCAGTGTTGGAGGATAGCCAACTATTTTGATATATCCAAGCATCCACATCTGGAGTTGTTAGTAGTCTATGGTAAGTCTTATTTTGATTCATATTCTTTTTTTATTATCGTGAATGAGAGAAAGTAATTAGACAAGTAAATTTGTTCTAAAATCTCGACAAAATGAACCAATTCTGATGATAGCCATCTTATTTGTTAGTGCCTATAGAATAGTTCATTTTTCGAATTTCAGGTTTCATGTGATTTTGTTGATGTACTTTGGTTTGTGATTCAGTTGGGTATGTTATGCACTTGCCAGTGTTTTAAGGGTTTTCCTTCCATGATTTTGAAGACCATGAAGTTTTGATGGTGAAAATAAATACTACCAAAAAGATATTATTGTTATTTGTATTTTGTATACGTAGGAACATTCTGTCTTTTGTCAATCAGGAATGCAACCTAGACCTCAAAGTTATTTCACTGCAAGCTCGAAACGCAGAATATAAGCTCAAGGTATTATGTTCTTTATGCTAAAATTCATTTATACATATACATGTCCACTATGGAATTTGTGTTAGCCACTTGAAGGGAGCAAATTAGTCATAGTTCAAGATTGAAATCTTGCTTGATGCCTGAGTTTAGTTTCCTGATTATGATTTTTTTTTTTTTTTTTTGCCAAATTATACCAATTTTGTGGTGTTACATGTACATATTAAATAAAATCTTCATATAGTATCATTTGTCCGTGTTATATTCACATGAACTTGCATTGTTTTATGAAATATAATTGATTTACAATAGTTTAAATTTTATGTATTTGCAATAGATCTTTTTATTTTTATGGACACTAAGATGCAACTTTGCTTCCACAACCCCCAACCGTTAAATAGTTTTGGTTGCGGAAGTAAAATCTTATTCTCAAGCTCTGCATTAATGAATGATTTTATTGAAAATACATAAAATTTATATGATCCAACGTAAATCAATTTTCTTTTATAAAATTGATGCAACTCAAACGACGATATCACTGAAATGTTTTATGTACATACACATTTCGCATCACAAAATTGGATCCGGCCCGACAACAAATCATAATAAAAACCTAAAGATGCTTTAAGCATAAAACAATATTCCAATGAACAACTATGATTCATTTGCTTTCTTCGACTGGCTATTAAAAAATGTCATGTCCACTGTGAACATGTATATGGATAAATGAATATTAGCATAGAGAACAAAATATCTTTGGATTATATTCGGCATTTCGTGCTTGTAGTGTGATTTCCTTCGGGTCGAGCTTTCATGCAATCCAGATTGACAGTAGACACAATGTTCCTAAATTTACAAAATACAAATAACCCTTTGGTCAAAAAGATCAAATGATATCATATTTGTAGTATTTATTTTCAACATCATACCAAATCGTATTCAAAATCTTGGTATGTGAAGCTTGAAAGATGCATGAAATTAGGCTGAATTTTGGGAGCCGATTGCTTCACCTTATGATCCCCTATCTGCATGATCTGACTCTCTTATCTTTAACCCCTCCCACTCCCGTTTACTTCTGTTTCTTTTTATGGTCTTTTCAGTTCCATTTCCTCCACATACAAAGGTATGTTCATTTGTTGTGCGTTTTTTGATTTTCCGTGGGGTATGTTTGGTGGAGAAAAATAAGAAAAGAAAAATGGAAATAGTGTAAATGTCTTGTTTGTTTACCCTTAGAAATGAGGAGAAAGGAAATATATAAAATCCAATTCTCTATAATTAATTATAGAGAAAAAGTGAGAAACAAGTAACTGGGAGTTACAAAAAAAGGCGGAGAATTAACTTATCCCCTACTTCAAGCCTTATGAACTACATTCAAAGGTTTTACATTTCATCATTTTAATGCGGTTACTTCTATTGATCCAACGCTTCTCTTGATTCTTGCCCTCCTGTCAACGCCCTTGAACGAGAATATTGCATCTACCACTTCGATTATGATTGCAAGATTTCATCCAGTGATTAGCAAGCACAAGTTCGTTAAGGTACCGATAAATTTCTTACTCCCAATAAGTTTCTTTGGCTGCATGAATTTTCTGTACAGTAGCTTTCTGAAAATATATTATTTACTTAAAATAATTACAACAATAGCGTTGTAGTACATAAATAATGGAAATCATCATGTTAACTTTTATATCTAGCTTTAATCTAGTTCTTTCCAATTGTTTTTCACTCTCTTTTGCATGTTCCCTTGTTGTCCATTGTCACCCATAAGTTCTTATGCATGAACAGTGGCGAATCTAGGATTCAATCTCACGGGTGTCCAACTCACATGAAGTAATAAAATAAAATGTCAAAAAAAATCGGATCGAGTTGTTAGTAATACTATCTAAATCAAATATAAGATAAGTTTTAATATCACAAATCAAACATGATTTAAAAAAATACTTAGGGTTGTTTTACAATTATTCATCACAAGTTCTCATACAAAATATAGCTAATTAACAAACAACTAAACAACCAAGAATATTCTAATAAAATTGTCTCAAAGTTTATATCTAACTATATACTAAATGATTAACTCTAATTTAAAACAATTGTATTACCAATTTATAGAATTTGAAACATGTTGAAAGTTGAAACCAAAAAGTATATAGTATATTTTGCCAAAGTGATCATATGATACTGTTCAAAAACCATGTGCCACCGCCTGGTGGTAATATATTAATTTTACTACTTCACATTTCAATTTACTGAACAATGATAATGATTTTTCTTTCTATTATAACCAAGGCAAGGAGAGAGAACGAAACTCTCTTATATTTAGTTTTCGTTGTTTCAATTTAGCGTGAGAGAGAGAGAGAGAGAGCTAACATAAATAAGGAGAGAAAGTGAGACGAATACCGGAAAGTGGAGAAACATGCGGTCTTCGGTTGTCAGTCGCCGGAGAGGTGTGGAAATGGCAGAGATTGGACAACGAGCAGCAGAGATGGGCGAATCTTCTAAACCGACCAAGCATTATGATGGGAGGACCAGCAAACAAAGTAACAGAGGTGTGTCTGGGAGTATCGGCCAAGCAAAGTAACCGCATACCAGTTTAACGATGACAACAAAGGACCGACGGCAGTGGCGTTGGTGTAATCTTTGTTTTTCTAGGGTTTTACGTTTTTTTCAGTATATTGGTTTTTACCCGTTTTATATATCATTTGTTTTCATATTTAACAAATTTAATCGGATAATATTATCTTTACCCATTTTATATATCATTGTTTTTATATTTAACAAATTTAAAGAATCGGATAATATTGCCTTTTAAAAGATTATTTTCATGTTAATTGCCTATAAGTTCCAAATTATACAATTTTTTTAGACAACATGTGTCCACTTGAAATCTTCTATGTAACATGTAAAGAAAAGTCTAAAACTAAGGGTGTCCATGGACACCCTTAGTCACAACTTGGATTCGCCTCTGTGCATGAAAACTGTGCATACAAAATTACTAGTAGTGGTGTACCTGCGCAATGCGCCGGACAATAAAAGGAGCGGGAGGTGTTCAACGTTATAACGAGTGTACTCGCACAATGCGGCGGACATCGATTAATCTCATTTTGGCGATTACTTTTCCTTTGGCAAGTGTTAGTGAATTTTGATTAGTTACATTTTGGTGATTTCTTTTTGTAATTTGGTTTAGGATTTAGGTTTTGTGGGGTTAGATGAATATGTATTAGGGGTGTTAAAAGTATCTAAAACCGAAGAAGTCTACCCACGCATTGCTAGTGCGGAAAAAGGAGGAGGGGGTGAGGTCTTAAATAGTTTTTATGATGATTTGTTTCTTTTCCCGGACCATTTATTAGTTCTATTTCGCAAGCAAATTATTTTCAATGATTAATGTTCTTTCGGAAATATGTCATATTACAAAAAAACTTGCGATGTATCACTATAATAATGCACGAGTCGGGGTGAATAAATTTCTTTTCAATGATTAGTCTTCTTTCGAAAATATATTATATGTAAAATGTATTTATGTATGTGTATTTTATGTGTGAGGCAATGTAGTAGACCCCGCAAAACATAAATGGCAGATAGTTTTATTTCGAAAAATAACATCTAATATTTCGAAAAAATAACATCTAATTTGTTTTTTCGAGTAATGGTCACATTCCCACCTCCATCACTTTGATATTCCTATTGTATGAGACCTATAAGATTTTGTCATTAATCTTTATGATCTTTTAATTTTCATTGTTTTTCTCACTTCCCGACTATAATGAAATATCGTGTAACCTATTAAAATAGTTTAAGCATGGTCCATTTATAAATGTCATTTAAATTGTTAAAAAAACAATGATGTATAATTTTAATTTTTAACGACAAATGTCTGTCTATTTAATGCGTTGTACGTGAACTTTGTTTTGCCTATTTTGTTTATTTTTCTCCTCATACTATTTTGTTAATAAAAAATGAAGATAATTTCTTAAATATAAGGTGTATTCAATTTTGGTGACCAGGACATTTAAATGTGCTTTCATCAATAAAATCTTTTTGAAATTTTGATTTCGATGTGGGTTTATATATTTATGATTAAATGTAATTCATATATATTAAAAGCATATATATTATTTTTTATAAAGTGTTCCAAATTCTTAAACCTTCATCGTTTTCATTAAAAGCAATCACATTCATTATTTTCAAGCTTAAACTAAAGAGATGAAATTGTATATGAAGATAGAGGATTGAGGAACCTTGTAAATCTAAGGGTGCACGGAGTAATCTCGGGCTCGAAGCTAGATCGGAATGGGATGGGGGCGGTACCGCCGGTACCGCCGGTACCTCCGGTACCGCTGCCCCTCCTCCTTGCGGGTTCGGCGGTTTCGGCAATGTGGCGGGTGAGGGATGATGGTGAACCCGATGATCCCAGCCATTTTTATAAAAAAAAAAAATTTAATAATTAAAAAATTACATTCCCCTCATCCCTATAAATACCACACCTCCACTCCTTCACAAATCACACCTTCACCCTTATTTCTTCTCTCATTTTCTCTCAAAAACCCTTTGCCCTCTATTTTATAAAAAACTCTTTTTTTATAAAATGGATTCAAATCGTGGTAAATACAAACGTCGCAGTTCCTCACAAAGCAGGAGCCGTGAAGTTCCCCCAACCCCATCCCCACACATTTACAGTTACACACAATACCCCAACCAATTCCAACAAAACTTTTCACAATACCCCAACCAATTCCAACAATATCAAACTCAGTTTCCACAATACCCCAACCAATTCCAACAATGCTACGTCCCGGACACTTCTCATTTCCGTAACCAAGTGGAGTCCGGTGATGAAACCATTCCACCCTCGGATAACGAGGAGGAGCAAGAGGACGAGCAAGTGGAGGAGCAAGAGGACGCGCAAGAGGACGAGCAAGAGGACGAGCAAGTGGAGGAGCAGCATGCAGATGACCAGGAGGACGCAGAGGAGGTTGTCCCAGAGACACAACCCTCTACGCGTAAAAGGAATTACACCCACCGAGTAAAACGCAGAATTTGGGAGGAGAGGGAGGAGGTCGCCTTGGCGAAGGCATACATTAGTTGTTCTGAGGACCAAGAACGCGGAAACACCCAACGGTCCGACTCTTTCTGGCAGAATGTTTTGGAACATTTCCAGGCGCAAATTTCAGGTACCGATCGGACCAAGCATCAAGTCAACTCCAAGTACAAAGATATGCTAAATAAGGTAAATAAGTTCAATTGTATTTACAACAATAAAATGAACATGCGTGCCAGTGGGAGGGGGGATGCGGATGTTTTACAGGCCACCCATTCAGAGTACCGGAAATTGTACTGGTCCAGTTTCTCACATACAGGGGCATGGGAAATACTCAAAGAGCATGCCAAATGGGAAACGGTCAAAGAAATGGGGATGCATTCCCCACATCATTCCGCCAAACGAAGTAAGACATCCGGCTCCAACCAATTCACCAACTCTCCTTCTGATGCACACTTTTCGCCTCAACCAATCGATCTTGATGAAGCTTCCCCACAACCATCATCACATTCCCGGCAAAGAAAAGGGAAAAATGTAGCTGGATCTTCATCAATGCCAGATGGTTATCAGACCATCGTCGATAAGATATCCGCACTGGCGAATATTAATGAGGCAGAAGCGCAGAAGAAGGAAACCCTCCGTGCAAAGAAAATGGCTGTTTTGGAGAAACAGGAGGAAGAATTGACGAGGAAATCGGCCCTCCTTGAGCAAGAGATCGAAGCGCTCAAAAGGTCTCGTGAACAAAAAGATTTAAAATTCTTCCTTAAATCACATGATCATTTGACCGGATCAAAATTGGCATTGGTTCTTGGGAAGAAACAGGAAATTGCAGAAATGTATGGGTGGGAACTTTAGGATTTTTATTTCCGTTTTTAAGATTTTTATTTCCGTATTTAGGCTTTTTTTTTCTTGTACCGGTGTGTTTTTTAATTAAATGTAATTTGAATTTTCTTTAAATTTTGTGCATTTTATTATTATTTCTAATATTAAATTAAGTGTTAAAATTAATTTATTCATTTAATTAAAACATTTAAATATCAAATATATGATGTGGCATTGTGGGTTTAGTGGGTTCAGTGGGTACTGGTTCCATGGGTGAAAGATTGGTGAAAGATTGGTGAAAGATGGGGAAAATGGAAGTGAGAGGAGAGAGAAAAGCTGACGTGGCGTGTGGGTTCAGTGGGATGGGAGGGATCTACTCCCCCCACCCTAACAGAAAACATTTTGGAATCAATTGGAATAAGGCATGGAAACACCATATAACAAGCATCTTTGTCTTTGTTTTTTTACAAGTAGGAGCAGTTAAATTAATTTAAAATTTATAGGAAAATTTTAACTATATTATGTATATTTATTAAGCTTACTACGTGAAATAAATAAGAAAAAAAAATTCAATGTATTATGTATCCACTTAAATCACGAGACAAAACCAAAAGTAACTTACTTTTGCCTATTTATTTATCCTTGTATCCACTTCTAAAGTCCCTATCTTTTTTTTTGGAACCGGCAATTTTAACACCTTGAGGGTACTTAGCCTTACAACCCAGGGCGGTTGACAATTACCTATGGTGCAAAGCCTTTCCCCTCCACCTGTTTTTCGCCGACCAGGGAAAATCCCCCACATGGGGTTAGTAGGAGTCGAACTCCAGACCTTCCACCACATGGGTATATAACCCGGGCGCATCCACCCAGCTAGGCTGGGCTTCACTTGCCTAGCTATTATGTAATTTTAACGCCATCAACTTAATGCTTTGTCCTAAATTAAACACGGAATATCTTGAAACCCCAATTGGTTACACCTTAGTGATATCCTACATAAACAACCAACATTATCTAAAACCAAAGTACAATGTCTTTATTGCAAAATAGATTAAAGTGTGTTTCTATTATGGCTCAAAAATGAACCATCTCATTCTTATTCCTAAATGACATAGATCCATCTCTATTTTGGCCTTTTCATGCTCTAGTATCTCGATCCGTTTTTAAAGTGTCTTGGTTTCTAGATTCAGGTTTTTCACCCTCTCTGTCAATCAATTTTCACAATTTAAGTCTCTTTAATAAGGTTATGAGATTTATCGGTTGGGGATGTTGAACTCTCTATTATTACCATATAAATAGATTTAGGATTACCTGAAAATCAAGAACACAGTTGAGAAAACCAAATTGAATATAAAATTAAATATAAAATGGTAACGAAGAGCATTAAGAAAATCAAATTAAATAAAGTAAACATAAGACTAAAAATACATAAAAATGCGTACACACCAGTAATGGAGCTTATATTATTTCATCATCCTCTATGTTTCTTTAAAGCATCATGTGGACATTTTCGTGTTTTTTCTTCAATCATTATAAGTTTGTAGGGGCAGGGCAGGGGTGACCCTCTGTTGTTTCTGTTAGCCTTATAAGGTGTTTTATGTTTGGACCTTATTTAGTCCACTAGTTTATTTTAGCCCATTTAGTCCATTGTATATAAGTCTTCTTTTGTTTGTTTTGTTTGTCAAAAACTCCATTTTACAGTAATGAATTCTCTCTCAAAACCCTAGCTCTCTTCCCTCTCTTCTCTTTGAAACTTGATCTTTGATAATCAACAGTTTCTAATAAAAGTAACGGCAAAAAGCAGAAATAATCTTAGAAATTAAAATTGATTATGCATAAATTCAAGCCTGCTATCACTCTAACACATTGGAGTCCATAAATTAAAAACGAAGGATATGGTTGATTTATGGATTTGGAGTGAGTGGTCTCCCTCCATTCATATTAATAATGGCATATAAAAAAGAAGACCATTGTTTTAGGCCAAACTAACTCCAAATAATCAATAGCAAACATCAATCACGCGTTGAATTTTAAAATTGGGTAATTTTCCCCTGCAAAAAGGTAGAAAAAGAGAAGGCAAACCCTTTACAGAGGGATGTCATCTGCGTACAAACACCATCTCAACTATCAATGGAAATGGATTTATAGATAATCCAAAATATAAATAAATATGTATCTTACCCATTGAAAAAGAGATATGGGTTTGTGTTCCATTCCAATCTCTATCGATTTGAGTTTTCATTCCAGGCCAAGCTTCAATTGTGGTGACAGCAGCGATGAGTGCCAAAAAAGGTTGGGATACTTTAAAGCAAGGAAAAAAATTGTACAGGGCTTAATAACAAAATATTAGAAGTACAATGTTGTAATGAAAACAAAATTGAATTGGGATGCTGTAAGACGCAAATAAATGGAAATACGTTGCTATAGTGGGTAGAAAAATGTAAATATCATGCTATTTTAAATGTAAGGACAATTTAATATCTTTTTCAACTACGAGTTTGGGACCTAATAATAATAATAATAATAATGATAATAATAATAATAATAATAATAATAATAATAACAATAAAACAATATGAAAACGGAATCACCACAACACTATCCTAAGTTTCCGGATTATTTGACCACTCAATCCCTCTTTTCTCGGTTACCTTGCGTTAAATTACATCACCATTCATCATCAATGTAGAATTTTAACAACGTCTGGGGTCTAGGCTAAATTGCAATTTCACGTACCTTGTTTCCCATAATTCCACATTTTTCTGTCGATTGTGCGTTAGTGGCCTGGTTTATTTCTAAGGTTTTGCTAATTGTGTTATTAGACCAGATTAACAGCAACATGGTTTCATGTTCGTGAATCTCAACTTAACTTCTTTTGGAAGTAAAACGATAATTTCTAAATATTGTATTATTCTTAAATGTTTGTGATATGTTTGATTTGGGGTTTAAGGTTCATCGTTTTTTGTACAGGCTTTATGCACAAGAAGACGGAGGCTCAGACTACATGGGAAAAGTTGTTTCCAAGGTAAGCCAATTGTCTGGATTGATGCGTTTGTCTAACTTTGGCACCACCCGATTCCTTATTAAGGATATTTCAAGATTTCGAGTTCAATTTTTTCTCCATTGAAGAGTTGTAAAAAGATTTGGCATAAAAAAGAGGATTCTTGGCAGATCCAATGTTGGAGGATAGCCAATAATTTTGATATTTCCAAGCATCCATCTGGAGTTGTTCTTAGTTTCCGGTAAGTCTTATTTTGATTCATATTCTTTTATTATTATCGTGAATGAGTGAAAGTAATTAGACAAGTAAATTTGTTCTAAAATCTCGACAAAATGAACCAATTCTGATGATAGCTGTCTTATTTGTTAGTGCTTATAGTTCATTTTTGGAATTTCAGGTTTCATGTGATTTTGTTAATGTACTTTGGTTTGTGATTCAGTTGGGTATGTCATGCACTTGCGAGTGTTTTAAGGATCTTCCTTCCAAGATTTGAAGACCATGAAATTTTGATGGTGAAAATTAATACTACCAATAAGATATTATTGTTATTTTTATTTTGTGTATGTAGGAACATTCTGTCTTTTGTCAATCTGGATTGCGACCTAGACCTCAAGGTCATTTCACTGCAAGCTCGAAACGCAGAATATAAACTCAAGGTATTTTGTTCTTTATGCTAAAATTCATTTATACATATATATGTCCACTGTGGAATTTGTGTTAGCCACTTGAAGGGAGCAAATTAGTCATAGTTCAAGATTGAAATCTTGCTTGATGCCTGAGTTTAGTTTCTTGATTATGATTTTTTTGCCAAATTATACCAATTTTGTGGTGTTATGTGTACATATTAAATGAAATATTCATATAATATCCGTTGTACGTGTTATATTCACATGAACTTGCATCGTTTTATGAAATATGATTGATTACAATAGTTTAAAATTTATGTATTTGCAATAGATCCGTTTATTTTTACCGACATTAAGATGCAACTTTTGCTTCCACAACCCCCACCGTTGAATAATATTGGTTGCGGAAGTAAAGTCTTATTCTCAAGGTCTGCAATAATGAATGATATTATTGAAATTACATAAATTTATATGATCCAAGGTAAATCAATTGTCTTTTATAACATTTATGCAACTCAAATGACTATATCACTTAAATATTTTATGTACATACACATTTTGTATCACTACAATGGATCCGAAAATAAATCATAATAAAACCTAAGTATGCTTAAGCATAAAACAATATTCCAATGAACAACTATGATTGATTTGCTTTCTTCAACTGGCTATCAAAGAATGTTGTGTCCATTGTGAGCATGTATATGGATAAATGAATTTTAGCATAGAGAACAAAATATCTTTGGATTATATTCTGCATTTCGTGCTTGCAGTGTGATTTCCTTAGGTTGAGTTTTCATGCAATCTAGATTGACTGTAGACACAATGTTCCTAAATTCACAAAATGCAAATAACCCTTTGGTCAAAAATATCAAATGATATCATATTAATTTGTAGTATATATTTTCAACATCATACCAAATCATCTTCAAATTCTTGGTATGTGTAGCTTGAAAGATGCATGAAATTAGGCTGGATTTTGGGAGCCGATTGCTTCTCCTTATGATCCCCTATCTCCATGACCTGACTCTCTTATCTTCAACCCCTCCCACTCTCATTTACTTCTATTTCTTTCTATGGTCTTTTCGATTCCATTTCCTCCACATTCAAAGGTATGTTCAATTGTTGTGTGTTTTGTGATTTTCCCTGGGGTATGTTTGGTAGAGAGAAATAGAAATAGAGTAAATCTTTTGTTTGTTTACCCTTAAAAATTGAGGGGAAAAGGAAATAAATAAATTCCAATTCTATATATTTAATTCTCTGTTAATTAACCTATCCCCTCCTTCAAGACTTAAGAACTACATTCAAAGGTTTTACGCATCATTATTTTCATGTGATTAATTCTATGGACCCAACTCTTCCCTTGTTTCTTGCCCTACTGTCGACGCCTTTGAAGGAGATTACCACAGTTTGATTTTGACTGCAACATTTCATCCAGCGACTATGCAAGCACAACTCCGTTCAAGTACCGATCGATTTCTTACTCCCAACAACTTTCTTTGGCTTCAACAATTTTCTGTACAGTAGATTTCAGAAAACATATTATTTGCTTATAAGAATTACAAAGTAATAGCAGGGCTGGTCTGTGAGAGGGGCAACCTGACCGCCCAGGGCCCAACCAGTTTTAGGGCCCCAAATTAATGCCAATTGTTTATAGGGGGTTCCCATCAGCATTACAAATGTATTGAAGCGACTAAGTTGATGCATTACTGATGACAATTTCTTTGAACTGAACGAAAAATGAATCAATTAAAATTTAAATGACTGACCGGAAAACGAATCGACCAAAATACAAAGAAATAGCGGTCGCAATGCAATCAAGGACCCTATTTGTTCAATCTGTTGTTCCCTCTCATTTTTTGTTTTGAGTATTTAAAGTAGGTATGCATCATTTTGTAATTTAACTCTTTATATATATTCCATTCCCTCTTCTGTGTAATGAAGTTTGTATACTTTAGATTGTATGTTTTTAGTATTGTGTTGTCTTTATGCAATTGCGGTTGCCAGTTATACGAAAAAAGATATTTACATATTGAATACCAAGTTTGCTTTTGTTTGACGTCTAATAAGCACATTTAGGAATGATGAATCTCTCTGTACATGTCATATGTTTGATTATTGGTTTGTAGTCAAATGTGAGAGTACTTTCTAGAATGTATTAGATTTGAACTCATATGTAATTGGTTGAATCCTTAAATTACTCTAATGATGGTGTGAGTGTGCTTTGTTCTAAAAAGCATCAATTGATATATGCATTTGCACCACAATTTATACTTTTAGCCATACATAGACATAAGGTCTTTGTCTATATACTAGGCAATGTTCTCATTTTGATGTTCAACGAAATCATGTCTCATTTCTTAGAGGGGATCTAGCATTTGTGTGCTTTCCTGCTACACTGTTATGATCTTGAATTGTATAAACAATCAACAGGACATCGAAGATCTTGAATTTTGGCTTGAGAGACTGTGTATGGGACTACATTTTAGATATGACTTTGCAATCTTGATCATTTAAAGCTTAATAGATATTGAGGTTTACACTACTACTTAGTTGAAGCTTAAACTAGTTTTGTTTCTATAGTAAGCTTTATATTTTCTTTGTTTATTTTACTCTTTCGTACATTAATTTTGACGATATTTTTTGAAGGGCCTCATTTTTTATTTTACCCCGGGCCCCAAATCAGCTTGGACCGGCCCTACGTAATAGTAAACAAATAATGGAAATCACCATGTTAACTTTTATATCTAACTTTAAATCTAGTTCCTTCCAATTGTTTTTCACTCTCTTTTCATGTTCCCTTGTTGTCTATTCTCATCCATAAGTTCTTATGCATGAAAACCGTGTATACAAAATGCTATGGTAAAACAAGAAAACGTGTTCACATTATCCTTAATTACAATTTATCTATAATAGAAAAGATCATGTCATTTACAATAAATATATTAATTTATCTAACATTTATTGGCCTTTGACATATTTTATTCTAATTAAATATATCTCCCAATTATTTGGTTGTAGACTTGTAGTCTTACCGGATACAAAATAAATGAGGTAAGTAGTTTTTTTTCTTTTGAAACCGCAAATCTAACTACTACTACTTCTACATCACCTATTACTCCTAAACTACCTAGTCCCAAGTGGGAATTGAACCCTCAACCTCAATGAGGGAGGGCAAGCACAACAGGCCTTTGGTAGGTAAGTAGTTGTACATAAACAATTATAATGTCATAAATATGGCATCTCATAATGATATTGTGCTAATATTACAAAGAAGATCTGATATGGCCTTACAATCTGTATTGCCCATTCTCAGTAATTACAACATCTCTTGTTTCAATTGCTATGCTTTAATGTTTGAATTTGTAATGTTTGGCTTGTAAATTGGTTTTGCCTTCTTCAAATTACACTTTGAGTAAAATTTATATCATGAGTTGTAGCCTTTGTTCATAACATATATCCAACTCTTCCTTGTTTGTGTGTATATAGAGATGCCATGATCACATTTACTCATAACATCTAACGTATGAGCACCTTATGCAATGCAAGCTATGATTTATCGATGGGAAATGTGTGATTACCATTAATGGTTTACAAGAAGCTACAATATTACGTGAAAAATACTTAATGAGTTACCATAACAGACATGATATATGATCGATATGGTTTATGAAGGTGATGTTACAAGTGCGGTTAACATAAGAATGAATAGAAATGCATTTACAAGACTTTGTGATATGCTTAAACAAAGAGTGATCTAAAAAATAGCAAAAACATGTTAGTTAACAAACAAGTTGCTATGTTCTTACACTTGCACACAACAAAAATAGGATTATTGTAAATAGATTCTAAAGGTCGGATGAAACTATAAGTCGATATTTTAAGTTAGTATTATATGCGGTATGCCGATTACACAAGGAGTTCTACAAGAAACCTGTGACAATATTTGATGATGAAACCAACGAGAGGTGGAGGTGGCTTAAGGTTGGTAGTTCATTAATATATATATATATATATATATATATATATATATATATATATATATATATATATGTGTGTGTGTGTGTGTGTGTGTGTGTGTGTGTGTATGTGTGTGTGTGTATGTATGTATGTATATATATATATATATATATATATATATATATATATATATATATATATATATATATATATATATATATATATATATCACTACAAATAAATGACATTTAGTGGCAACCGAAAAAATACCACTAAAGGCCTCCTCGGCAATTAGCGGCACAAAAAAAAAGTGTCACTAAAAGCGCTGCCACTAAAAGCCTTTAGTGGCACTTTTTGGTTGTGCCGCTGCAGCCTTATTAGGTTTTAGTGGCACTTTTATATTATGTCACTATATCACTTGTAGGTTTTAGTGGCATTAATTTTATGCCACTATTTTATTACTAAAATAAGTATTATTTTCATGGTTTTAATGAGACTTTTTTTAATACAAAAAAATTATACTAACAATTAGGTACATTTTTTTAAATTTAAATGGAAAATAAAGTAATAATAAGACAATTAAGAGAATAAATGGAAACACACTTGCATTACTTCAATTCAAACTTGTCTAATAACACTATTCGTAATATTTAAAATACAAATATCTTCTAAAATGTTTAATAAGTCTAAACGTTGTTATTGTATTCTTCTTGTATTGATGCAACTCTTCCAGCAATATCTCACCTCCAGCTTCACATTCTTTTTGTATTGATGCAACTAACTGTACAATAATAATACACAAAATTAGAGTTGTCCAGTCAGCTATTTTGTGTAATATATGCAAATAATTCTTTTTTTAATCTATATAATATAATATACAACAAACTATTTAAACATGATATTGACAAAATGATGCATAAACTTACAAGAAATAAACAACATTATCTTTTTGGTTGCACAACAAGTAATGTCGCACAAGAAAAAAGGTGAAAACTTAAAAAACCGTCATAGGGACCAAAATGTCTAATACTTTCCACAATGTATAAGAGAGAAGTTTAGGAATTCAAATACCACACATCCAAGTCATCAAGAACTGATTTTTCCCAAGTTCTTGAACAACCATTACTCTAGTAAAAAACAAGCTCAACCGTGATCTTTATGCAGTATTTGGGTAAAATCAATATAATTTTGATTCTACAAATCTGGTTTACTAGGGTCTACTCCAACTTCTGAGGGTGAAACGATTACTTCTTTTCACTTAAGATAAAAATAAGAGAAAATATTCTATACTAATCACTACCATATAAGTATCTAAGTTATAAACAACAAAGAAAGGTTTGTCAGGTGAAGATTTGGTGAATAATTTTCAAAGGAAATTAGGTGAAGCTTTTCTTTTTTCAAAATTGAGGTGTAGGATTATATATATTTTATACATTCTCAATGTGTATATATAGGAGGCTTTGGTTTGAGAACAAAATGCACCACAACTCAATACCTATAAGAATTGAGTGTATCTCTTGTAATCTCATTGTTAAATAAAATCTAGTTGTAGCCCGTGGACGTAGGATTTGCACCAAATTCGAACCACGTAAAAATCCTTGTGTTCTTCTTGCTTTATTTTCGTGAGTTTGTGTGTGTGTGTGATAGAGTGTTTCCGCTGCGTGTACCCTGTCCGATTCCTAACAACTGGTATCAGAGCTTCGGGTTTTGGAGGAGGTCTCGGTTTTAGAAATTAGAGTATGCTCTGTGGTTGTAGTTTTGTCTGATCTTCCACATCAAAAACTAATTTATATTAATCGTATTAAAGGTGTCTTGGTACTTTGAAGGGTATTGTTCTGTCACACACGAGTACACTGAACGAACCGGTCAGGTCCGTGCCATTGTTGTATCTGTTTCGTTGTCTCAATTTGTTTCCTGTTTGTCGTAATGGCTGAAGACAAGGTTGTAATCGAGAAGTTCAACGGTTCTGACTTTAGCTGGTGGAAAATGCAATTAGAAGCATTGCTATGTCAGAAAGATTTGGAGATGGTACTTGGAGACAAACCGGAGAAAATGGAAAAAGCTGCTGAAGATGCGTGGAACTCAAAGGACAAGAAAGCTAAGGCGGTTATTACGTTGTCGTTGGAAAGGAGCGTTGCTTTCAACATCATGAAGGAAACCACGGCGCGTGGTATGATGGATGCTCTGACGAACATGTATGAGAAACCATCGGCGGCTAACAAGGTGTTCTTGATGAGGGAGTTGTTCACGACAAGGATGAATGAAGACAGCTCAGTTACGGTTCACATTAACAATCTAAATTCAATTCTGTCCAGATTATCATCTATAGGAATTAAATTTGATAATGAGACTCAAGTTTCACTACTACTAGCTTCACTACCTGATAGCTGGTCAGGAACAGTTACTGCTGTTACGAGTTCCGTGGGGACCAATGGTATGACGTTTGAAGGGGTTCGAGATTTGGTTCTAGGCGAGGATACCAGATGCAAGAATCAAGGTGGCTCGTCTTCTTCTGAGTTATTAAATATCGGAAGAGGTAGAGGGAATAGCAGAAATAGTGGGAGCAGTAGGAGTCGGTGAAGAAGTTCATCTAGAACTTGGAAGAATGTGAAGTGCTGGAACTGCCAAGAGGTGGGACATGTTAAGAGTCAATGTCCAAAGAAAGAATTAAACAGTGTTGGTGCTGAGAATGTTTATCAGGAAGATGCATTGATACTCAGTATGGAAAACTGTGTAGACTCTTGGGTCATGGATTCAGGGGCTTCGTTTCACGCCATGGACAACGGAGAAACGATGGTGAATCTAAAAGAAGGAGATTTTGGGAAGGTACGGTTAGCAAATGACGAGATGCTTCAAGTAACGGGCATAGGAGATATTGATCTGGTTACTTCATTGGGAACTACATGGAACCTGAAGAATGTCAGGGTGATTCCGGAGCTGAAGAAGAAATTGATTTCTGTTGGTCAGCTGGATAAACAAGGACTGGAATTAAGGTTTGGTGGTGGTAAATGGAGGGTGGTCAATGGTAATTCGGTGATTGCTCAAGGTATGAAGCGTGGGTCATTGTATATGGTTGAGGTACCTGCTGAGGGAAGTATGACCGTCCCCG
Organism: Cichorium intybus; assembly: GCA_023525715.1. NCBI lineage: Eukaryota > Viridiplantae > Streptophyta > Magnoliopsida > Asterales > Asteraceae > Cichorium > Cichorium intybus. The sequence goes on from CM042011.1 coordinate 111,542,812, forward strand.
TTAATGTTAGGTATATTTCTAAGCATGTTTTCATGCCTTTTTATCCTTGTTTTACCTTGCATTTCATTCTCATTATTGCATATTTTCATATTTTTCGGGATTTCAAGAATAGCAACCTACTTTCACACTTTGTGGTTGTTTTCAGGTGTTTTTGAGGATTGAATCTTGCATTGGATGACAATGGGAAGCTACACAAGAAATTTCAGAAGAAACGGAGCTCAAACGAAGAAGTTACAAAAATTGAAAATCATCCCGAAGACAGAATGTTACACGACCGTGTAACTTTTGCCCTATAAGTTACACGGCCGTGTAACTTTGTTATGCCACGTGGATGCCATGTCAGCTCAGGGTAGGGTCCAGGACTTTTTGCAGGATTACACGACCGTGTAATCTTGGCCCAAGAAGTTACACGGCCGTGTAACTCTTCCTGGTGACCAGATCTACTTTTTAGCCCACTTTGAGTTGTTTATTCACTCTTGTGCTGTCATTCCCATGCTACACGACCAGATCCAGATCCAACCTGATTTTGAGGCCATGTGATGAAGATAATGGGTGTTGGAATGATGATGTTTGCCATTGTCCATTTTACCATTTTGCCCTTGGTGTGTTAGTATAAATAGATGTGTCTAGTTAGCCTTAGAATCATCTCTTATTCCATTAACTTCTGAATACTCTCTAGATACATTGAGTTTGTGTTTGTGTGCTACTTCAAGTGTGGATAATCTTCATTTTGTAAGTTTATTTCTCTTTTACTAGTCATGAGTGGCTAGTAACCTTATTTTCTGGTTTTGTATTAAGGATTATGATTGTGATTTAATATAAAGTTTGATGTTTGATTTTATATCTTTCTAGTGATATGATTTTGAGGCTTAACAAACGTTTGGTTTTATTTATTTCATATTGGTCATTTGATCTCAAATATAAATCAATCTAGTCATACAAATTATGAAATCCGTAATTGTTTTATAAAATGTTATTTGTGACAATCATCTTTAATTGGTGAAAATCATATCACATGTTTTGACGCTCCAACGCTTGTTTAGGAGTATTGAACATTCTTGGGAACATTCACATAAAACATAATGCAATCTTTCATTCAAATTCTACGATGGTGCATGTACGAGCTTTCATCATACACTTGACTAATCTAGATTTGATTAGTAAGATTAGTCTTAGTTAACGAGCTTCTCTTGACTAAGGTACATTAGGTGAATGGTGTATGTGCGAGCTTTCGGCATACACAAAGTACCAACTTAGAAAGATTAAAGTTATAAACATCATTCTTATTGTTATTTCCAATCATATGACTCAAAATACAAAACCAGAATTTGTCCCCAAATTATAAAATACAAAAGCAATCATTCTATATATTTTGTCCCAAGTTACTTGTTCTCGACCTTTACATTATTGTTGTCCAATTATTCATCAAAATCCCCCTTTTTTGGTTACTCTCTTTACAAGTTTGAATCTCGTGAAATCAAGGCATAATTCATTAGACCATTGCTCCCTGTGGATCGACCCTACTTGCCATTTATACTACATAGTTAGTATTTATAACAAGTAGTGTAATCACGAAATATTGGTAATTAATAAATCATTTTAAAACCATATTTCAACTCTTTTATTTTGTTGGTTACGACACTCAACAAATTGGCGCCGTTGCCGGGGAGCACGATATTACTAATATTTTATGCCCAGATCTGATCGAACAGGTACACCTCTTGAGATCAACAAAGAAATAGAAAAGACCGCAAAAATATTAAGAAAGCAAACTAAGCTTCGAAAGAAGCTTGATTACCAAAGATCTCATACTACACCAACACTCTCTCCTACACCACCTTCCACTTCTACTTCTACTCCCGATCTTTCTTCTAACCCATTAAAAATGGGTGACGAAGAAAAGACCTTAAGACAATGGGGTGAGCGAAAAGATACACAACAACCTTTGTGTATAAATTATCCCAATGTGGAAAATTTTGAGCTAAAATCCGGGCTCATACACTTACTTCCAACCTTTAGAGGTTTGGAAAATGAAGATCCTCATAAATTCCTTAAGGAATTTCATGTAGTATGTTCGGGTATGAAGCCCCATAATGTGACAGAAGACCAAATCAAGCTAAGGGCATTCCCCTTTGCTCTTTACGATGCCGCAAAAGAATGGTTGTACTATCTCCCACCGGGGACGATAACAACATGGAACGATATTGCTCAAGCATTCCTTGACAAATACTTCCCGGAGCCAAAAGCTTCAAGCATACGTAGAGAGATTCTCACCTTGCGTCAAGGACGACGAGAATCCTTGCACACATATTGGGAGAGGTTTAAGAAACTTTGCGCTCGGTGCCCACAACACGGTTTGTCTGAACACCAACTTCTCCAAAATTTTTGTGAAGGCCTATCTCATCTTGATAGGCGAATTATAAATGCTTCAAGTGGTGGAGCCTTGCTAGACAAGACTCCGTCCCAAATCCGGGCCTTAATTGCTACTTTGGCCGAAGATTCAAAGCATTCAATCGGAGAAGATGAATGGTATTCCGACCCTCCACGAGGAGAAAAGCAAGTAAGTACTCCTCACATTGAAACTCAAATATCTGAACTAACAAAAGCTGTCATTTTGTTAACTAAAGAGAGAGGAGCCGAACCAAAAGCAAGAGCTTGTGGAATTTGCTTACAACATGGTCACCCGACCGACATGTGCCCATCCTTGCAAGATGAAAACGAGCATGTAAATGCTATGGGTGACCACGTGGGACAAAATTCCAGGAATTTTGACAACAATCAATCGTGGAGAAATGCACAACCGAGACCTCAATATCAACCACAACATACCGCACCACGAAACCCCTCAGGTATGTCTTTGGAGGAAATTGTCTCTAACTTGGCTAAAAATACAATATCTTTTCAGCAAGAGACAAAAGCAAGCATCCAATTCTTGGAAAAACAAATATCACAACTTGCAACAGCGGTTGGCAAGTTGGAAAGTAGGCTGGAAACTAAATTGCCAGCCCAAACAGAAGCAAACCCAAGGCACAACGTGAGTGCCATCTCCCTTAGAAGCGGGAAGGTTTGCAAGGACCCAAGTGTGGCCAAAGATGCGGAAAAAGAAGGCACAAAGCAAGCGGAAATCCCAAGCCATAGTCCATCACCCCCTTTTCCTTCAAGATTCTTAGAATCAAAGAAAGAAAGGGAAGATAGAGAAATCATGGCCACGTTCCGCAAGGTGGAGGTAAACATTCCCTTACTTGAGGCCATTAAACAAGTTCCTAGATATGCTAAGTTCCTTAAGGAACTTTGCACATCTAAAAAGAAACTCAAAGGGGATGAGACAATAAAAGTCAACGAGAATGTCTCGGCAATCATACAAAAAAGATTGCCACCAAAATATGGGGATCCGGGCGTATTCACGGTTCCTTGTAAATTGGGGGATACAAACATACCGAGAGCCATGCTTGATCTCGGTGCCTCTATCAATGTCCTGCCACTTTCAACTTTCAAAAACTTAAAGAAAGGAACATTGAAACGCACCGGAGTCGTTATTCAATTGGCCGATAAGTCTACCATACGTCCTAAAGGCGTGTTGGAAGACGTATTAGTCCAAGTGAATAACTTGGTTTTTCCCGCTGATTTTTATATCATCGATATGGGAGATGACGACTCACCAAATTCAAGTTCCACACTTTTAGGGAGACCATTCTTAAAAACATCGAGAACAAAAATTGATGTTTTTAATGGTACCCTATCTATGGAATTCGATGGTGAAGTTGTAACCTTCAATATTGATCAATCCATCCGCTACCCAAGCGATGTGCCACCCGAAGACCTAAGGGAAAACAATTCATTGTTACCAAATGAGCATGAAAATAAAAATTTAGTAGCAATGGTTTCTATGAACGAAACAACAACTGGACTTACTGAAGGGTCCAAGCCTGTGGATCGCCAGGATCATCAACGCAATGATCTGGATTTGCAAAATAGAGATCCACCTCCTTTACCAAAACAAACGAGAAACAAACACCATTTCAAACGGTTTACCGAGTGTTTCTCTACCAACCAAGGAGTGGACATGAAGGAATGTCCAAGGTAAGCTTTCCTCAGCCCCCGTGTATGGATCCTTAAGCCCAAACACGGGCCCGTGTCGAGCCAAAGACGTTAAACAAGTGCGCTAACCGGGAGGCAACCCGGGGGTATTTTTGTCATTTTTCCAAAGTGTAATTTTTTGTATTTTTATAATTTTTCTATTTATAACTTTCAATTACCTACGTGAGAAAACGATCGGAATCGAAAACGGACTACCGAGGCTCAAAATACGAAAAGCGAAAAACGAAAAAATGGGACAGAATGTTACACGGCCCGTGTAACTTTTTACCCTATAAGTTACACGACCGTGTAACTTGGTAAAATGGTCAAAATCGAAGTGGTCATAAACATGGATTACACGACCGTGTAATTATTCAAGCCACAATTACACGGCCGTGTAATTTTGGCCAGGGGTATTTCTGTCATTTTCACAAATATAAAAGCCAATGACTTCATTTCTTCCCTTCACAAGTCGCGATTTTGCTCCCAAACCCTCTGCCGAGTCCGAAAACTTCAAGGATAAAATTCAATTTCTCAATTTCTCTTCCAATTGCTTGTAGATTTGTTAAACCTCAAAGGTTAGTATCATTATTCCTTAGCTTTTCCATCATTTTGAACACAAGAAACAACATATTCCATGGTGAAATTCGGAATTTCTTGAAACCCTAGAAAATGAGGGTTTCGAATTTTTGTTGCTAAATTGTTGAATTTGTTTAGGTTCAAGCTTGGGGAAGGCTAGGATAGAAGGAATCAAGGTCAATATCACCATTGTCAAGCTTCAATTCGGTGAATTCTTTCCAAAACTCAAAATCTTCATAATTTTTGGTTTTTGGCTAAACAAAAGTTGGTTATTGGCTTTGAATTGTGAAACCTTTGGTTTAATTTTGTGTGTTTTATTGTTTGAGTGTTATTTTTGTTCAAATTTCTTTGTTAAAAATTATAAAAAAAATATGGCATCATCATCCCGTACTTATTCTAGGGGTAATAAAAGGCAAATCGTATACTCGGCCTCTAGTGGCTCTTCCGATGAAGAGCCCGAACAGCAGGACTATGACATGGGTGATGCGGGTATCTCATTCATGACCGATGCCCAAGAGGCACGTTTTTATAACTTCTTGGAAAGAACTGGACAGGCACAAAAATTCATTGATATTCCAACCTTGCGAGACTTACACATAGAGGCAGGAGTACGCAAACTCCTGTCCAATGTTGGTTGGGAAGGGTTGATGAATATAAGCGAGAAAAGCTATTCCAACCCAACTATTGAATTTTTATCATCCGTCGAATTTAACGCTCATACAACAGTTTTGTCTTTTAGAATGTTCAACAGGTCATACAAAATCACACAAAACCAGTTGTGTGAACTTATTGGCGCGCCGGTCGCCAACACTTATGACCAAAGAGGCAAACTGAACAGACAGTTCCACAGTGAAGTTGGCAGTTTCTGGACCAAGATTTCCACGGAAAACTTCTACCGTCCCAGTGCCGCCAAAGCCTCCAGCATCATCCACCCCGTCCTAAAAGTCACCCACCGCATCATTGCCTCTATCTTCTTCCCACAAGAAGAGATAAGCAAAGCTGGCCTAAATGAGCTTGAGCTTCTCTACTGCATGATTAATCCAGGGCCTAAAACCCCAAATTTTGGATCCTGGATCATGTACAAACTACTTAAACTAAGTAGAAGTTCATCTGGCCAGCTACATTGCGGTGGCATTATCACTCTTATAGCCAAACATCCAGCTCTGGGCATCAGGTTTCCTGATAACCTTGAGATAGTCAGAGGTGAGCGATACCTCACCTCTGATGTTATTGAGGGTATGAGGTTATTTCGACGCCCCCAATCAGACGAAATATGGCAAGCCGACGGACGCGACTACCTGCGGGTCAACAACAGAAATGCCCGAATCCTACGATTAGCCAACCCTGTCTCCACCACAAATTGGAAGCCTCCTTCCAACATGGGCCTACAACTACCCGCTCCAAACCTACCCCCTCGAGAGCCCAGTTCACCACCAAGACAACCCCAGGAGCCTGGCCCTTCAAGCTCTGCTAGCTCATTTCCTCCAGAGCACAGTCTATACATGGAGCAATTTTCTAGCATCAACTCCCAGCTTGCGGATCTTCGCCTTGATTATCAAGGCATCTATGATAATCTTGGTGAGATTGATACACACCAAATGGAGCTGCGCCAAGACTTTGATCAGTTTAGAGAGAACCAATATAAACAGAACCAAGATGTTATGTCTATACTCTCTGACATACAAAGGTCCGTTGCCTTCAACCCATGGCAACAGCAGCAACCACTACAGCCACCGCAACAACAGCAGCCAGGCAGCCAACCACCACCACCCCCTCAATTCCCGCCTTACCCATATTTCCCACCATACCCATACCCTCCATTTCCGCCACGGGGACCCTTCCCCGACCCTCAGTAGGTTGTTTCTTTCTTTCTCCTTCCTTAATGCATTGTGGACATTGCATTTATTTTAAGCTTGGGGATGGGGAAATAAATCCCATAAAAAAAAAACAAAAAAAAAAAAAAAAAAAAAAAAAAAATTTTATTTCTTGCATTTATTTTAACTTTTGCATGCATTTTTGTTATCTCTTACTTCTCACCTATGTGACACCTTTAAATTGCAACCATAATACATCCCATAGTTAAACTTCTTGTATTTTTGTCCCCTATCTACATGCAACATCACCATCTTTTGAAACCCTAGATCTTCATTAGGAATTTCTTTTTATCAATTTTCTAGCATAGATACGATTGGGAGAATTATAAAACACACATAAAATTGAATCAAAATTATTCTAGCAAAGGATGCTTTATCCACCCGTGAGTTCATCAATGTGTGTCATCGACTAGGAGAAATACTATGGAAGTTGCACTAGTCCCCCCTCATGACCATACATTTGCATATTGACTATTAAACATAAGGTTTATCTCAAAATCGCGATTTTCCAAAGTCATGGACAAAAATCTTGTTTTCTATATTTGTTTTTAGTTTTTGTGTGGTAGTATGTGTCATATGACCTTGTTTATATTATTTTGGTCATTAGTGTGTTTAAATTTTTATTATTTCAAAAATATCATAAAAATTATTGTCTAATCATTTTAGCAAAATTTTGTGAAAATGTCTTTATGGTGAAAACCCAGAAATCATTTCACTTGGTTCTAAAAGATTGGTCTAAAAAAAAAATAAAAAAAAAATAAAAAAAAAAAATAAAAAAAAAAATAAAAAAAAATAAAAATAAAAAGACCGAACCAAGTGATCACTCAAGTCATTTGAAGTGAAAATTTCCTACAAAAATACAATAAAAGCGATTACTTGTTTTGAAAGCCTCCTCCTTTTTGCTTTTAACAACTAAATCCAATTTTGGTTTGAAACTTCATTGACCAAGTTTTAAAAATTCTTCATACATCTTGGGTCAAGTTGAAGTTCAAAAGATTTGGTTGTCTCGGTCGTCTAGGTATCTATCATTTGTAAATAGGAATCGAGTTGTAAATTTTTGTCCCTCTGTTTTGAAAAATCATGTGTTTAATAAATAAATATGCAAATGAGGTCGGTTGGAGGACTTGAGCAAAGTCAACTTAGTATAAGCTTCCTAGATTCGATATCCGAGCGCCCCTCCTATAAAAATGAGTGTTTATAGCCAAATCTTGAAAATGGAGCTTGCAAGGTCACACATCTTGTGACATGAGTGAATAAACACGAGAGGAGTGAACAATTGTGAGCACATCCTTTGTTTGCGAGATGCTTTGAATAAATAGTGAAGGTTTCATGTGTGAGTTTATCTTTTGTCCCAACGTGCCTATGCTAAGTAATTGATGAAAATTTGTTCCTTTTAATGGTCTTTTGTTTTGAATAGATGGTCTAACTTATATGTGTGTAGGGTCCAAATTGACATGATTTTTAGATATGATTGATGTTGTCTTGGTTGCTACCTAGGGTGTCTATTCTTTTTATACTTTGTAGTTTGTTTTCCACATTGTTTAGATCCTTGTTTTCCTTGAGGACAAGAAAAGTCTAAGCTTGGGGATATTTGTTAGGTATATTTCTAAGCATGTTTTCATGCCTTTTTATCCTTGTTTTACCTTGCATTTCATTCTCATTATTGCATATTTTCATATTTTTCGGGATTTCAAGAATAGCAACCTACTTTCACACTTTGTGGTTGTTTTCAGGTGTTTTTGAGGATTGAATCTTGCATTGGATGACAATGGGAAGCTACACAAGAAATTTCAGAAGAAACGGAGCTCAAACGAAGAAGTTACAAAAATTGAAAATCATCCCGAAGACAAAATGTTACACGACCGTGTAACTTTTGCCCTATAAGTTACACGGCCGTGTAACTTTGTTATGCCACGTGGATGCCATGTCAGCTCAGGGTAGGGTCCAGGACTTTTTGCAGGATTACACGACCGTGTAATCTTGGCCCAAGAAGTTACACGGCCGTGTAACTCTTCCTGGTGACCAGATCTACTTTTTAGCCCACTTTGAGTTGTTTATTCACTCTTGTGCTGTCATTCCCATGCTACACGACCAGATCCAGATCCAACCTGATTTTGAGGCCATGTGATGAAGATAATGGGTGTTGGAATGATGATGTTTGCCATTGTCCATTTTACCATTTTGCCCTTGGTGTGTTAGTATAAATAGATGTGTCTAGTTAGCCTTAGAATCATCTCTTATTCCATTAACTTCTGAATACTCTCTAGATACATTGAGTTTGTGTTTGTGTGCTACTTCAAGTGTGGATAATCTTCATTTTGTAAGTTTATTTCTCTTTTACTAGTCATGAGTGGCTAGTAACCTTATTTTCTGGTTTTGTATTAAGGATTATGATTGTGATTTAATATAAAGTTTGATGTTTGATTTTATATCTTTCTAGTGATATGATTTTGAGGCTTAACAAACGTTTGGTTTTATTTATTTCATATTGGTCATTTGATCTCAAATATAAATCAATCTAGTCATACAAATTATGAAATCCGTAATTGTTTTATAAAATGTTATTTGTGACAATCATCTTTAATTGGTGAAAATCGTATCACATGTTTTGACGCTCCAACGCTTGTTTAGGAGTATTGAACATTCTTGGGAACATTCACATAAAACATAATGCAATCTTTCATTCAAATTCTACGATGGTGCATGTACGAGCTTTCATCATACACTTGACTAATCTAGATTTGATTAGTAAGATTAGTCTTAGTTAACGAGCTTCTCTTGACTAAGGTACATTAGGTGAATGGTGTATGTGCGAGCTTTCGGCATACACAAAGTACCAACTTAGAAAGATTAAAGTTATAAACATCATTCTTATTGTTATTTCCAATCATATGACTCAAAATACAAAACCAGAATTTGTCCCCAAATTATAAAATACAAAAGCAATCATTCTATATATTTTGTCCCAAGTTACTTGTTCTCGACCTTTACATTATTGTTGTCCAATTATTCATCAAAATCCCCCTTTTTTGGTTACTCTCTTTACAAGTTTGAATCTCGTGAAATCAAGGCATAATTCATTAGACCATCGCTCCCTGTGGATCGACCCTACTTGCCATTTATACTACATAGTTAGTATTTATAACAAGTAGTGTAATCACGAAATATTGGTAATTAATAAATCATTTTAAAACCATATTTCAACTCTTTTATTTTGTTGGTTACGACACTCAACAGTTAAGCATGACAAAATCTGGTTCGCTAAATCTAGTGCTAAGAGAGTTCATTTTGCAAACATGAATTCTGGAGCCAAGGGGATGTTAGCTGAACGAGACGGAAAGTCTAAACCATTCAGGGGATTTTGTGACAGTGGGAGCACGAGGTGTGTTTCGGGTACAGTTACAAAAAGCCGTTGGGTTTTGAAGACTAAGACTAGAAAATTCTCTCCATTTGGAAGTTTGCAAAGTTTGGAGAGTGTTAGTGGTCCTCGGTGTATCACTGGATCCGGTGGAGTGTCCAAGCCGGTTGAGACAGGGGATGAGTCGGTGGTGGTATTGACCACGGCTGAGTCGGTTGCGGGATTGGCTACGACTGAGTTGGAGCTTGTGGGAGCTTCAACTGGCCCTTCTAGTACTTGATAATGAGGGGTGGCTGCAACTAGGAAATTGACTAAGTTTAGCTTGTTCTTGGGAACTGGAAGCTTGGAAGACTTGTTATGTTAGGAGATTGATGAGAAATGTTAAAAATCTTCGTGTGGGAGATTGTTAGGTGAAGATTTGGTGAATAATTTTCAAAGGAAATTAGGTGAAGCTTTTCTTTTTTCAAAATTGAGGTGTAGGATTATATATATTTTATACATTCTCAATGTGTATATATAGGAGGCTTTGGTTTGAGAACAAAATGCACCACAACTCAATACCTATAAGAATTGAGTGTATCTCTTGTAATCTCATTGTTAAATAAAATCTAGTTGTAGCCCGTGGACGTAGGATTTGCACCGAATCCGAACCACGTAAAAATCATTGTGTCCTTCTTGCTTTATTTTTGTGAATTTCTGTGTGTGTGATAGAGTGTTTCCGCTGCGTGTACCCTGTCCGATTCCTAACAAGGTTGCCAAACACGGAATAAACATATGACAACTTACTTCATGCTAGTTATGACTTCAGCTTTGCTCATCTTCATTCTTTCTGATCCATTCTTTTATAGGGAGACTACAATCAAAAACTATAAACACGAAATAAACATATAACGACTTAGTTATTTAGTAATATGTATTACATTATTTAAATGTCACATTTTGAAAAGCTTCTAACCTTTAGACATCACGGCCAAAGAGCTTCCATTAGCAGCACCAGCAATTAAACAAATATAAAAACCCTTTTCCCATTGTTCGATAATTCAATCTTAGTGTGAACAAAAAGTCTATTAGGTATTGAACTTGTTAAAAAAGAAAAAAAATACCAGAATCATGAAAGTTGCAGGAAATATCACAGTTGGCCAATGAATGAAGGTGATACAGACATTGAGATCCTCACTTGCTGTTAATCTCATACATGTGAATGATTCTAGCTTATCAAAGACAGATTCGCCTTTGTTCTATTGTAATTGTAATCAAAAGAAAGCATGGATGCATTAGATAAGTCTTCTAGCTTAACTGGCGAATTTAATCGAACACTTGGCGTTCGTCCAAAACCAAAGGTAATACCAGTATTGAATTTGAATGGCGAACCTATACTAATTTTGAATGGTGAAATTGATATAAGTGAACAATTAATAGCAATTATAATATTTACCGTATGTGGTTGATTGTTGAGACTGTGGTCCTCCATATGAAACGACATCGTCCGGTCATGGCCCTTCATTGTCGCCTGCTTCTGAAAACCAACCGGTTTGATTAAACTAAGCTCGTAAGAAACAGGCATGCCCGGTGACTTCCCACTTGGTCGACAAAACATAGAAATAACGCATTTAAGTCTATCATCGAGACTATGGTTGAGAAAGGACATGGATAAGCTATTGGAAACTTTCAAGGGCGGAAACATATAACGACTTAGTTATTTAGTAATATGTATTACATTATTTAAATGTCACATTTTGAAAAGCTTCTAACCTTTAGACATCACGGCCAAAGAGCTTCCATTAGCAGCACCAGCAATTAAACAAATATAAAAACCCCTTTCCCATTGTTCGATAATTCAATCTTAGTGTGAACAAAAAGTCTATTAGGTATTGAACTTGTTAAAAAAGAAAAAAAATACCAGAATCATGAAAGTTGCAGGAAATATCACAGTTGGCCAATGAATGAAGGTGATACAGACATTGAGATCCTCACTTGCTGTTAATCTCATACATGTGAATGATTCTAGCTTATCAAAGACAGATTCGCCTTTGTTCTATTGTAACTGTAATCAAAAGAAAGCATGGACGCATTAGATAAGTTAATCAATAAACACTCCTCCTTCTTCCCAACATTTGGTATCAGAGCAAATCTGGGCAGCCACTTGTTTTTTCGGTCAAAATTTTTTTGTCTCTAAATCAATTTCCGAGCACACCATTGGAAAGGTCTCGTTTCCAAGATTCAGAATATATTTTTTTTGTGATTTTTCGACCACCGGAAAATTTGGCCGGAATAGTGACCAAATCCGCCGGAGAAGACGATACTGTATCCACCGGAGACTGTAGCAGTTCGCCGGAGAAGACGATACTGTAGCAGTCTGATACTGTAGCAGTCCGATCCTATACTGTAACAACTCGATCCGATACTGTAGCAGTCCGATCCGACACTGTAGCAGCCGGTCACTGTAGCAATCCGAAAAAGTTCATTTTAGCCCCCGAACTTCTGAAAAAGTTCATTTTAGACCCAGAACTTCTGTGAAAGTTCATTTTACCCCCCGGACTTCTGAAAAAGCTCATTTTAGATCCAGAACTTCTAAAAAAAGTTCATTTTAGCCCCAGAACTTCCAAACAATTTAGTTTTAACCCCGAACTTCTAAAAAGGTCCATTTTACCTCCTAAAATTCAAAAAAAAATTGTCTTTTGGCCCCCATATTTTAAAAAAATAGGTTATATTGTTGTTTATGCCCAAGTACCAATCTCGAGAAGAGATGACAGGAAACAATGGTGAAAAGGATGGACAGGTCACCCTCCACTATCCAATGTTATCAAGAACGAATTATGCTGCATGGGCGATCAAGATGAAAGTGTTCATGCAAGCCCAAGGTGTGTGGGATGTTGTTGAGCCACGAACTACAAACACGGCAGTAGATGTGAAAAAAGACAAGATGGCTCTGGCGGCCATCTATCAGAGCATTCCAGAAGATTTGCTACTTGGATTGGCAGAAAAGAAAACATCCAATGAAGCATGGGAAGCCTTGAAGACACAGTTTATGGGAGAAGAAAGAGTGAGGAACGCCAGAATTCAAACTCTAAAGGCTGAGTTTGAATCACTGAACATGAATGAATCAGAAGGAGTGGATGAGTTCGCTGTGAAGGTGAACAATATCGTGAGTACCATGCGAGCATTGGGAGACACGTTAGAGGAGTCATATGTGGTAAAGAAGTTGTTAAGGGCAGTACCAAGCAGATTTCTCCAAATCGCCTCAACACTTGAGCAATTTGGAGATCTAGACAAGATGACTGTGGAAGAAGTGATTGGAAGGCTCAAAGCACATGAACAACGAATGAGAGGCCATGGTGATAGTGATGATCGAAAACTTCTCTTGACACACCAAGAGTGGTCAGAGAGAAATAAGAAGAAGGGAGAAGGTGACTCCAGATCAAAATCAAATTGTGGCGGATTTGGAGGTTCACGAGGAAGAGGAGGAAACAGTAGTGGAAGTGGTGGTCGTAGTGGTCGTGGCAGAGGTGGATCACACTACCAGAAAGATGGAGGCCGTAGCACCTTAAATAATCAAGATAAAAGTAGGGTCCAGTGCTATAATTGTTAAGAATTCGGCCACTATGCAGCAGAATATACAAACCCAATACGTGAAAGAAGACAAGAAAACAACTTGATTCGCGAACAAGATGTCAATGAGCCAGCACTATTGTTAGCTTCGTTTGACAATGCTGAAGTTTTCTTAAATGAAGAAAATGTATTCCCAGAGTTGAGAAAACGGGATGATGAGGTGAAGCGATCAAGTATCTGGTATCTCGACACAGGAGCCAGTAATCACATGACCGGTGATAAAGATAAGTTTCGTGACTTGAATCAGGCTGTTCATGGCTACGTGAAGTTTGGCAACGAATCAAAGGTAAAGATCGAAGGCAAAGGTTCAGTCGTATTTCAATGTAAGAATGGTGAACATCGAAAGCTTAATGAAGTCTATTACATTCCAGACTTATGTAGCAACATCATAAGTTTGGGACAGTTAGCAGAGGGTGGTGATGAAATCACGATCAAATATCCATTCTTATGGGTCCGTGATGCAATAGGGAAGTTGTTGATGAAGGTTAGAAGATCTCCAAATCGACTGTACAAGATAGAGTTGGAAGAATTCAATTCGATGTGTCTAACTGCTCGAATAGGTGATCCAACGTGGTTGTGGCATATGAGAATGGGTCATATAAATTTTAATTCAATGAAATACATGGCGGAGAAGAAGCTGGTTGAAGGAATGCCAAAACTAAACATTCCTCAACAACCTTGTGAAGGGTGCCTCGTGGAAAAACAGACAAGGAGTCCATTCCCTACACACACGAATTATAGAGCAAAGAAGAAGCTTGAACTAATTCATGGCGATTTATGCGGCCCAGTATCACCCCCTACACCATCTGGCAATAGGTACTTTATGTTGTTGGTTGATGACTATAGCAGAGTTATGTGGGTTTATCTGCTAAAGACAAAAGATGAAGCTCTTCAAGTCTTTAAGAACTTCAGGAGCTTAGTAGAAGTTGAAACCGGGGAGAAGATGAAAGTTTTCAGAACTGATCGTGGTGGTGAATTTCTGTCGAAAGAATTCACCACATACTGCAAGGAAACAGGGTTGGAAAGACATTACACATCCCCATATTCTCCACAGCAAAATGGGGTGGTGGAAAGGAGAAATCGAACGGTATTGGAGATGGTTAGGTGTAATTTGAAAACCATGAAAATGCCAGACACGTTATGGGGTGAAGCTGTGAATCACTCTGTTTATGTTCTAAACAGAGCTCACACGAAAGCATTGAAAGACACAACTCCATACGAGATGTAGACAGGGAGAAAGCCACATGTTGAACATCTTAGGGTGTTTGGTTGTGTTGCACATATGAAAGTCTCCAAAGGCCACCTGACAAAACTAGATGAAAGAAGTAAGCGATTGGTTCATCTGGGAGTTGAGAAGGGATCAAAGGCATATAGATTGGTTGATCCGGACACCAGAAAGATATATGTGAGTAGAGATGTGGTTTTCGAAGAACAAGAAGGTTGGGTGTGGGAGAAGAGTTCAAAAATTAAAGCCACACCAGGTATGAGCTTCACCGTTGAAGGTTTTAACCTAGAAGACTTGTACAATGAAGATTCTGATTCGGAACCACGAACACCGGAACAAAATCTTGGGTCTCCACAAAGTGACAGTGATCAGACCGAAGAAAATTTCCAGCCCATAAACTCTCCACAAGACTCCTCGATAAACTCACAAAATATACCCATCAACTTATCGGATACACCCAATTTACCGATCACCCAAAATTCCCCAATTCCGTCTCCAAGCTCCGCCTCAAGCTCCACAGGCGGTGGTGCTCCCAAACGATTCCGCTTATTCACAGACTTATACGACCAAACTGAAGTAATTGAAGAATTAATGATGATTCGCAATGATGACGAGCCAGTCTCGTACACTGAAGCAAGCAAGAGAAAAGTGTGGATTGAAGCTATGAATGCTGAATTAGCATCAATTGAGAAGAACAAGACTTGGAGTTTGGTCGATCTCCCTAAGTATCGCAAAGCTATAGGGTTAAAATGGGTGTACAAAGTGAAACGAGATCCAAGCGGAAAGATTGTGAAGTATAAAGCGAGGCTTGTGGCAAAAGGGTACGTCCAAAAACGTGGAGTTGATTATGACGAAGTCTATGCACCAGTGGCCAGGATCGAAACTGTACGCGTCATCCTAGCTCTCGCAGGCTCAAATGGATGGCGTGTACATCATCTTGACGTGAAATCAGCTTTTCTGAATGGCACTCTGGAAGAAGAGGTATATGTGTCTCAACCTGAAGGGTACACGAAGAAGGATGAAATCAACAAAGTGTACAAACTATCAAAAGCATTGTACGGTCTAAAACAAGCACCAAGGGCATGGAATGCTTGCTTAGATAAGTATTTGAAAAGCTTGGTTTTCCAGATGTGCTCAAGAATACTCTGTTTACACGAAGAAGGAAGGTGAAAATGTCTTAATCATCGGAGTTTATGTTGATGATTTATTAGTAACTGGAAGTTGTCACAAGAGTATTCAAGCTTTCAAAACAGATATGATAGCCAAGTTTGAGATGAGTGATCTTGGACTTCTAACCTATTATTTGGGAATTGAAGTAAGCCAAAAGGAAACAGGTATAACACTGAAGCAAGAAGCTTATGCCAAAAGCATCTTAAAGAAGACTCGAATGATGGACTGCAACCCCACTAAGAGTCCAATGGAGCACAAACTAAAGCTCACCAAAGAAGGAGAAGGAGAATTAGTGAACCCCACCGAGTATAGAAGTATAGTCGGAGGTTTAAGATACTTGACTCATACACGCCCTGATATCTCATTTGCGGTCGGAGTAGTTAGTCGGTTCATGGAGAAGCCAACTGAACAGCATCTACAAGCAGTAAAGGGAATACTAAGATATGTGAAAGGCACTCTCGATCCTGGTTTGACTTACACCAAAGGAGAAAGCAGATTAAACGTCACAGGTTACTCAGATAGCGATCTAGCAAATGATGTGAATGACAGAAAAAGCACAGGAGGAATGGCATTCTATGTGAATGGTAATTTGGTCGCATGGGCATCTCAAAAACAGAGAGTTGTGGCATTGTCCTCATGTGAAGCAGAATTTATGGCTGCAACTCAGGCAGCTTGTGAAGGTATCTGGTTGCGCCGACTCCTGACTGAGATAACAAAACAAAAGGTACCACATGTTACCTTGTTTGTTGACAACCAATCAGCATTAGATCTGATGAAGAATCCAGTGTTCCATGGGCGTAGCAAACATATAGATATACGTTATCACTTCATTAGAGAATGTGTTGAAAATGGAGAGATTACATTACATCATGTTTGTAGTAAGGAGCAAAAAGCAGATATCCTTACCAAAGCATTAGCGAAGACAAAACACGAAGAGATGAGAATCTTGATTGGAGTCAAGAAGGTTTGAAGATTCTGAATTAAGGGGGAAAATGATAAATAATAATTCAGAATTTAATGTTTCTATATGCTTACATAAGTGCTTACCACATCTTGTGTTAGAATTCTGGAAGTTTGAAGTATTCAAAGTCAAATAAATGTTTTAAATTAGTTGGTAGGTAATAGACTTGGCTATAAATAGCCATGCAAGAACTTGAAACATTGTACCACTCCTCAGTTAATCAATAAACACTCCTCCTTCTTCCCAACAGTGTGAACAAAAAGTCTATTAGGTATTGAACTTGTTAAAAAAGAAAAAAATACCAGAATCATGAAAGTTCCAGGAAATATCACAGTTGGCCAACGAATGAAGGTGATACAGACATTGAGATCCTCGCTTGCTGTTAATCTCATACATGTGAATGATTCTAGCTTATCAAAGATAGATTCGCCTTTGTTCTATTGTAACTGTAATCAAAAGAAAGCATGGACGCATTAGATAAGTCTTCTAGCTTAACTGGCGAATTTAATCGAACACTTGGCGTTCGTCCAAAACCAAAGGTAATACCAGTATTGAATTTGAATGGCGAACCTGTACTAATTTTGAATGGTGAAATTGATATAAGTGAACAATTAATAGCAATTATAATATTTACCGTATGTGGTTGATTGTTGAGACTGTGGTCCTCCATCTGAAACGACATCGTCCGGTCATGGCCCTTCATTGTCGCCTGCTTCTGAAAACCAACCGGTTTGATTAAACTAAGCTCGTAGGAAACAGGCATGCCCGGTGACTTCCCACTTGGTCGACAAAACATAGAAATAACGCATTTAAGTCCATCATCGAGACTATGGTTGAGAAAGGACATGGATAAGCTATTGGAAACTTTCAAGGGCGGAAGTAGAGACACCGATTAAGGAACAAGGTAGCAACCTAACGATTGCATCCACTTTTAAAGAGATAGATACAGAAGAATAAAAGCTTACCAGTGGTGGCAGAGGAGGCGTTGGTGGTGGGGAAGCATCATCGACAGAAGAAGGAAGATTGCTGATGATGATATTGTCGACGATGGATGGAACGATGACTATAAATGGACCGGAGCAGGCGACAATTAACTTTGGAACAGCGGCGACAGCGTATCGGGAGGGCGGGGGGGGGGGGGGGGCGGAGAATTTTGAACCTCTGTGCGTATGGGAGACGTGAATAGAAGAGAAGAGTGTAGGACTATTCCAAATGTTTTGCTACTTGCACTTGAAGCGGGACTGTTCCAAATTTTTTGAACTTGAAGCGGGTTGTTCCAAAAATTTGTGATACTCTTCCAAATGTTTTGAAGTTAATTTCATTTGGGGGTTTATCAAAAATTTTGAAGTTAATTGATTTGAGATTACTCACAAATTCTAAATAACTGATTTTTACAATATAATATATCAAAATTTAGTAGTATTTTAATTATATATGGGGAAATTAGTGTCTTAAAATATAATAGTGCCACTAATAAATAGGAAAATAGTGTCATAAAACATAAAGAGACACTGTATCTACTGAAAGTTATAGTGGTATAAAAAAGTGGCACTAAAAGTATGCTACAGTGACACAAAAACAAAATGCCACTAAAACTTTGTGCCACATTTATTTGTATTGTATACATATATATATATATATATATATATATATATATATATATATATATATATATATATATATATATATATATATATATATATATATATATATATATATATATATATATATATATATATATATATATATATATATATATATATATATATATATATATATATATATATGATAAAATGAGAATGTTTAAAAGGTTGAGAATGTGAGAAGAAATCACAGCCGTCTAAATTGTCAAATCTAATGCTAGGATCAATGTGCAATATATGTCAATTGTAAAACTAATTGAACCAATTTGTAAATTTAAAAAATACATCAAGGGTATAATGGGTATTGCAATTTTCGTATTCCATAAAAATAGGCTATTAAATTGGCATTGATTGGAATTCATAATCTCTCTCTTCTGATTATTAGTATACGACTTTCCTCTCTTCCTTTGACCTAGCCGTCGCACACAACTTTCATGCCATCTTCACCATAGATATGTCTTCATCTTTTCCATTGTTATGACGGCAAAAGCTTTCGACAAAATACAATTCAATCGCTAACAGATCCGACGGCGCAGACGGTGGAGGAGACCAAAACTCTGATTCCGCCAACCGCTTCGATGAAATTCCGACTAGCCTCGGCTTCGATCCGAAGAGCATCATCCAGTTATCGGTGACAATTTTTCTTCTCCATTCTTCTCTATTATTACATCGTTCCATCAGATATTGAATCTTTGTATCTGATTGGTTGTTTTTTAAAATTAGAGATTTAAAAGGTCGCTCGGAACGGATTTGGAAGAAGCGTCGATAACAGAGGTAAAGCGTAAAGCGTCAAATTGAAATTTATCATGTAATAATATTATTATTTGTATTTTCATTAACATTTGAATTTTTCGTACCGAATGATTTCAAGTATTGGTTTTTGATTTCGGTGATAATGATATCGATAATAGCGATAATGATGATTTTCAAGTTTGCAATTTAATTAAAAATGGGAACATAAGTATTCAATCAACCAACAACTTGGAATTCCATTTTCATCCAGAAGATACGGATGGCATATTTGGTTTAAGAGTAATTGAATTGCTTCCTACCTTTTATTCATACTCATGTTAAATTGTGACAAGTGTCATATGTAATAAAATTAATAATATTTTAAGACACATGTCATAATTTAACATGAGTAGGAATATAAGTAGGAATAATAGGTAGGAAGAAAAACAATTTCTCTTGGTTTAATATTCCATCATATTTCAATTTTGACTTTTTGTATGATTTTTTATATATACTAAAATGATTAGGTTTTTAGTATAATTAGAGTTAATATACTAAAATGATTTCATTGTTCATAGTGATCAGCAATCAATGTAATTTGTTAATTTGTTGTTATAATCATTTATGATTATAACTATGATCATCTTTTTTTTATATAATTGCGTAAATGATTAGAACATTGGTACTAATCATTTCTGATTATAACTTTGCATGTGCAATTTGTTAATTTTTTGTTATAATTATTTATGATTAACACTGTATATATATGTTTGTTTTATTAAGGCCAAATTATTAATTATTGACGATTAACACACTATATGTATTTTGTTGATCATTGATTATTAACACTGTAACGTCTAATTTCTATTATCAATTATAATCATTAGTCATATACATATACATAATGTTACTTATGAGTTGTTTTTATTTTGAATGTGCCTTTGCAGGTGTGAATCCAATAATAATGATGATCACGAGTACCCCTCTTTCTTTTGTGTGTGATGGCAGCAACAAGAAAAATCAAAGTAAGAATAATCATCGAAACTGCAACATAATGATTACTAATGAATCAGATTTCTTATATTTGTTTTATACATTTGTGATTACAGCTAAACTAGTTTTTTTTTCTTTTACAGTGTCTTTTATTCATTAATGATTACAAATGTATCGTTTCCTTTATATCTTTGTGTTATGATTACAATTGTATTATATTTTTATATTTTTATTGTACTTTATTCATTTTAGTATTTATCGTTACTTGTAATCATTCGTGATTAACACATCCATATCAAATACAATTTTTAAAAATTCTCAAAAAGTTCATTTTTATATATATTTTATTCATTGATGATTACGACAGAAGTTTGTATAATCACTATAACAATATTGTAAAAAAATTAAATCAATAAAATCATAAAACTATATTTTTTCTATTCACGAATGAATGAAACCGTGAAAAAAAAATGAAAAAATTATTAAATTTTCGAATTTTGGAAAAACAAATAAAAAAATTAATTTTTTTCTTCAATTAATAGAATAATAAAAAAATAAATTAATTCCTTTATTTTAGGTAACTATAAATCAAAATCCTAAATTTTAGGAAGTTACATTAATTGTTATTTTATTATAATTTAATTAAAATATATAATTACTAATATACCCTTATGATTTCATTGGTCCAGAATCATTCTCACATTCTCAACCTTTTTATCATTCTCATTTTAACCTCTCCATATATATATATATATATATATATATATATATATATATATATATATATATATATATATATATATATATATATATATATATATATATATATACATATATAATCTCTAGATTCTGAAAGGGTTGGAATAAGATTAGATCAAGTTCCACGAGCCTTTTGAAATGATCAGAAGTGTCATGAACATATTCTGATGACTTAATGAGCATAGTAAGTTGGAGTCAAGATATTGTCTGGCTGGGAGTACTAGATAAATTATTTGAACACACATGAGAAATCATTGGGAAATGATTAGGGTGAATGTGATAGTAAGAATTTGAAAAGAGTTTCAAATCGGTAATTATTTACATCAGGACGTGGTGATATTGGACTTTATGGTTAAAGAGTTTCGTTGGCATTCTGATGAAGCGCGTGTGGTTCACCGGCACATCATATGTAATACCGTGTTATTAAATTTAATAGATTTTGAGTTAATTTTAGTGTAATTAGGATTAGTTAGATTGTTACATGAGTTTGGGTAGTTAGAATCCCATTTGGAAGAAGTTTGAGGTTGAAAATGCTAAAAAGAGGTTACACGGGTCGTGTTGGAGTACACGGGTCGTGTAGGAGTCCCTTGTGATTGTTTTGAGCATACCGTGAGTTACACGGGTCGTGTAAGCCTGCAGACTAAAACTCAAATACATACCGATAGTTACACGGGTCGTGTAACATAAACACGGGTCGTGTAAAGTGTTCAGCACGGGTCGTGTAATATTGACACGGGTCGTGTAGCTCTGCAGACCAAACTCCAATTTCAATACCGTAAGTTACACGGGCCGTGTAGCTTTAACACGGGCCGTGTAATCGCACAGATCTGTTTTTAAAGTGCGACTTTACTTCATTTGGGGGTAAAACCCTTTTCGTTCAAAACACTTCCAAACCCTAGAAAATCAATTCTAAGCCTCCTAAGTCGATATTTGAGCCTATCTCTCATGAATTGAAGCTAGGGATTTACACTTTGAGCTTGAAAGGTAATTCTCCTCGATTTTTACTTCGTTTTGACGGTTGGATTGCTTGCTTTGAGATAGTTCCAGGTGGTTTTGATGAACCACCTGCAACTAGCATGAATTAGAGTGAGTGTATCTGGATTAGTATGTGTAAGGGAGTTCTAATTCGAGAACCAAGCTAGGAAAGTGTTTGTATTGTGTTCCTAGGGTTATATGAGTTGAATTGGTGAAATTGGAAGTTATTACTAGAATAGTATTGCTATCTTTGGATTGTAACTCTCTCTTATGAACCAAATTCTTGATTGTTGTCGATATTGAGTATGATTGAGATTGTTGAATATTGAGTTTTGACCCGAGATATTGTGATACAGCAAAGGCTAGGTAAGAGCACGATACACGCGGTTCAGGAATTCCACAGAATAACCCGATAACAGGTGAGTAGTTAATTATTAGATAATTATGCCTTATTATGATGTTGTTTACAGATAAGAAGTAACCTATGTTTGATTTGGTTGAATATAACTAAATTTTGAGTATATGGAAGAAAGAGGAATAGAGTGTATGACACACTATGGACTGAGATAGTCCATTGAGATATAATTAAATGAGATGATGAATGATGCGAACCGACTAACCTTAAATTTCTCACTGAGCTTTCAAGCTCATAATTTGATTGTTATTATGATTTGTTTTAGGTTCTGGTAACGGTGATCGGGGGAAGCAGAATATAGATGGATACCTAGACTTGGACTTGAACTTTGACATAGATTTACTTTTGTTGTTTTGAAATATGAAGTAAACCCGGTTTTGTTTAATAGTTGTAAATAGTTGATGTAAATAGTTTAGGACTTGAACTAAGATTTTGATGACAACCTTGTATAACTTGTTACTCTATTTGGGATTATATCTTTAATGATATTATGTTTGACTAACACAATTGGTATATCCTAAATTTGAGGAACCGGGTGTTACATCATAACACCTCGAAATAGTCTTAGGGTACAGTCATGTAGACTAAAGACCCCAATAACCATGGGAAGTCACAGTACGCGTCACCAGAATGAAGTAGCAGGAGAGAAAGACAGAATGACAAATTGAGATATCATCGGAAGAGTATCCGATTGGATCATCTGCAATTAAGTGTATGAGTGTGAGACACTCAGGATACATAGAAAGAATGAAAAGTTCATGTAGACATAGATATGAAACTTGAATTGAAAGTTTAAAAGAAATCTAGAAACCGATAATAGTTTTATAAAATATCTGACTTCGTGATTACCTCGTGGAGACTTGGTAATAAGCAGGAGTAGCTACCAGTCAGATTTTATGTTTCGCCTTCGCATGTTTTACTTCCCGAATAATTTAATTATTCAAAAGGTCCACAGTCGCTCATACTTTGGGAAGTAAGTATTGAATCAAGACTGTCATGAATTGGTTTGTAGATTGTCTAAGGAGTTAGACATAGCAATAAGATTGCTATAGCGTTCATGAGTGCTAAGCAATTAAGATTTGAGTATTGGATAAACCCGCACTCAATAGATTGCTTCATGGATCATATCATAAGCAATGTTGAGATGATAACATCTTATGATCTTAAAGTAGAGACATATGAGTTATAATTTGCAAGACGGTTGTCCATTGATAATATGAAAATGCATCGGTAACTCGGTGTTATAAAACGTATTGTTGTGAGTAATATTGTCTTGTAAAAGATGTAAGCATATGAGTCAAAACTTATTCATTCCTTGACCCTAATGGGAAACAGATATCTGTAGGCCTCTCGATTATTTGGAAGTTGACTAAAGTGCTGGCCAGCCAGGATTGAATTGATGTATTCAATTAGTAGTCTTAAAGTCATAAGCAAAATCAGAAATCGAGAAACAGAGTATCGGACCAAGATTGATCTTAATCCATGTGTTGAGTCTGAAAGTATCTTGTTGGACGGAGGATCATCTGATCATTTATCTATGGACAGAACTGACTGGGTCAGAGTTCAGCAGCAATTTCTAGGAAACTGAGATTTGTTAATCAGAAGATAAATTTGACAATTAAAGTCATAGATTTATCCAAGTGGGAGACTGTTGGATTAAGTGTCTAAGCCATGACTTATAAATTGTATTTATCTTATTAAAAGAAGCAAAGTCCATTTGGGTTGCCCTCATAGCTAGAGGTTTGGCAGAAAGTTCAGTAGAGAGAAAGATTGATTTATTAATTATTTAATAAATCAATAGAAATAAAATAAATAGTTTATTATTATATTAAAGTGATAACATATTAATTAGAAACTATATTAGTTAATTAGAAATTAATCTAGAATTAATTGGAATTAATTTAGTGATTAATTTAATTAATTAAAAGTATAGGGACTGGTTTTGTATTTATTCAATAGTTGAATAACTGGCTGGCCAGTGAGAGCCTCAAGTTGGCGAGATTATGGAGGCCACCTCCATAATTTCGAAACCCTAATTAGGTTTTAGGAGGCTTGGTTCAAATGGTCAACAGGCTTGTCCATTAAGGAGGCTCCTCTAGGGTTTTGACTGTCACCCTTGGAGGCTATAAATACAACCTCCTGGTAACCCTAAAACCTGTGCCATTTTTACTGTCTCTCTGGAACTCTGCTATCTCTTCTCCATTGTTTGGGTGTGACTTCATTTGAGGCAGGATATTTTGCTGCTAGCTTCAAGAAGAAATTTCAAAGGTTGGTTTTCTTATGTTTTATTCTTTAGAAATAAACTGTTGGCCTTAGGATTTTATATATGTTCATTGATAGAAAAACATAGATCCTCATCTTAGGTTGCATGTAAACTTAGGTTTTCTATTTCATTGATTGCTAAAAACCTTTCACTTTCATGGCGCCATCGTCGCAAGTGGCTGTTCAACGGTCACCCTGGCACTCGTCGGTGCCCTACCTCTTCAGAGGTCTTGATGCCATGATGAAGTTAACGGAATCAATTTGCTTCTCATCCTTCAAAAGGTTCTTGCCAAATAACAACAGTCGTATGTATGTCCTCGAAGGAACTGGTACGTTCTTCATACCCTATTTTTAAACCTTTTTTCAACACCAAAATATATATATATATTATACTTATCAGAGTTAAAGATTATCACTAATAGTCATGCTTATTAGCATTAAATATTATCACAATTTATGCTTCTGAAAGGCGTTTTATGATTCTGAATGTCTGATGTTTATGATTCTGAATGTTTGAATTTTATGCTTGTGTCATTCACTGATGAATCTGCTAATTCTATGAGATTCATTGACGAATCAGTTTAACATTAATACTTTTGAAGGTATTCATCGATGAATTTATTCAATTAAAGAAATTAGGGATGAATGGCAGACTTTGATAATGTGTTGATGAATAAGTGTATTTGCAATCAGTGACCACCTAATAACAAGAAACATAAGATACAAAAATTAGAACTTCCTTTGAAAATTGTTAAACCTTGGCATTTTATTCATGAAGAAAACAAGAATCAACATGTTTCCTAAAAGTTTATGAAGCCTAATATTCAACGAATCCTTATATTTACATTTGTATTCACTGATGAATGCAGGTTAACATTAACATTAAATGTGTGATTCTTGAAAGGGCAGGGAGGAAGGAAACAGAAAACGAAGGTGGAAATCAGGGCTGTGAAGATGTCCTGGTCTGCTACCAAGACTGTTCCAATTTGTTCTGGTACGATTGGGTTTCCATTCTACATGGGTTTCAATTGCTTTTGTTTTTGATATTGTGAATTTAATTGATCTCAGATTTGGTTTCACAATAATGGTTAAAGTATAGTTTTTAGACTTTACCAGGTAATCAAAATTTTGGGCTTCTATCCACTTAATTTTTGGTTTTTACTTGCTCAAAGAGGCTTATTTTGAGATTTTTCCAGTACCGTTTGGATTTTCTGAATTGTGATAAGAACATGACAAAATACGATGATCATCTGTGCACTTGTGGCATTTCTATTCTTTATTCAAAATGTTTTTTTAGAATTAACATCAACAAGAGACAATTATTGGCTCTCATTAGAATTTGTGTTTTATGTGTATCTTTACTGGGGTACTTTTCTATTTTAATGTTAAAACTATTTTGTATTGAATGTGCAGGTTTTTACCAAAACAATGGTTACCTAGTGGTTTCATGTAATGGAGGACTCAATCAAATGCGATCTGTTGTAACGGATGACTCAATCATTGATGAATACTTGTTTTCGTTGATGAATAATTGTATTCATTGATGAATACTTGTATTCTAGGCATGAAGACGACACATTTTCTGGGTATTGTTGTTTGAAATTGGCGCGACTGCTTTGAATTTGATTTGTTAAATTCATTGAGGAATAATCATATTTATTGTTGATTTCGCATCATTCATTGATGAATTTAGGAGTTTAGTATACCCAAACATTGTATTCATTGATGAATACCAAAACTGAGAGCAAACTGTAACGCCAATTTTAATGTAATGCCAATGTTATTTACGTATATTCATTAATGAATTACATCGAATTTGTCATTTTACATATCCCTCTACGAATATTGGTTGATGAATTTTACTTCACTACCAATGTCGACTAGTTATATACTAAATTCAGTGACGAAAATTCAAAACAAAAAAACCCACGATATTCAGTGACGAAAATTCAAAAAAAAGCAAAAAAAAACCCACTAAATTCAGAGACGAAAATTAAAAAAAAAAACAAAAAAAAGAAAAAAAATCCCACGAAAATTCAAAAAAGCTATATTCAATGAAATAATTATCACCAATCCCATTATTTTAGGTAACTTATAATTATATTGATTTTATTTACTAATATAGATATACTAAGATTACTATTATACCCTTGTGAAATGATTGGTCCAGAATTGTCATCGCGTTCTCAACCTTTTAATTGTCCTCATTTGAACCTCTCCATATATATATATATATATATATATATATATATATATATATATATATATATATATATATATATATATATATATCTATATATATATATATATACACACACACACACACATATATATATATATATATATATATATATATATATATATATATATATATATATATATATATATATATATATATATAATTTTTACCAATACTAATTTAATAATTCTCTCAATGTAAAGGGTTTCCTAGGAGCATTAGATGGAACATATATCAAAATTAGACTCCCTGAAGCGAATAGAAAACCTCTACGAACACGCAAGGGTGAGATTTGCACTACTGTGTTGGAGTGTGTACGAGAGATCTTCAGTTTACATATGTATTAGCAGTATGGGAGGGAGTCGCAACATGTAGTCGAGTGTTGGGAGATGCCATTAGTAGACTACATAGACTTAAAATACCTCATGGTATGTTATACATAAAACATAAAGTTAAATATACTTCTTATAACAGTGTAACTATACATGTATAATCTTTATAGGGACGTACTACCTTTGTTATGCAGGTTATATGAATGTTGAAGGACTTTTAACACCTTATTGCGGTCAAAAATACCATCTTAATGATTGGTCTCGACCTTCTACAAATGCTAAAAAGTTATATAACATAAGACACTCGTCACAAAGGAAATAATAGAACTATTTTTTGGATTGATTAAAATTAGATGGGCTATTTTACGTGATACCTCATACCATCCAATAGACATTATCATTGCTTGTTGTTTGATGCAAGTTTCCATACGTACACCAATGAACGAATACCTCCTAGATAATGAAGTTTCTACAAATGACACACAATTTGGACACGAACTTGACAACATTATTTCTACTGTGGACACCTCACAAAAATGGAATGATCGTCAAGATCTTCTTACTAATATTATGTTTAGTGATTGAAATGCAATGCATGCCAACAAATAGTTTATTACTTAATTTTATGTAAACTTGATTATTAATTATGTGATGTTGATATTATGTTTAATGATTGAAGAATTGTATTTTTATTCCATTGTTCTTGTGTAAACTATTTATTCATATATATGATGATAATATGTTTAATGGTTAAACAACTTGATTACTAATCAATTATTATAGTTAATGTTGCAAATGTCGCTAGGGGCTACAGGTCGGTAGACTAGCGGG
The DNA here is from genome assembly GCA_023525715.1 of Cichorium intybus. Lineage (NCBI taxonomy): Eukaryota > Viridiplantae > Streptophyta > Magnoliopsida > Asterales > Asteraceae > Cichorium > Cichorium intybus. The sequence continues at coordinate 111,570,846 of CM042011.1, forward strand.
TAGCGAGTAATCGGCTAGGCAGGGAGTACTCGACGAGTACTTGGTGGGTAATATTCATCACTATATATATGTGTGTGTGTGTGATATATATATATATATATATATATATATATATATATATATATATATATATATATATATATATATATATATATATATATATATATATATATATATATATATATATATATATATATATATATATATATATAGATGTAGGTTCAAATACATTTTCTAAGTATTGTGTGATTGTAGGACCAATTCAGAACCAATCAATTGATAGGGGTAATTTTGGAATTCTCTATTTAATTAAATAATTATCCTAAAATAACAAACAATTTTACCTAAAAGAAAGCCTATAATTATGGAGGAACCCTAAGAACCGTCACCATCATCATCTTCTCCTCTTTTTCTTCTCCTCCTCCGCCTTTTTCTTTTTCCGGCCAACTCCGCCACCGTGTGGATAACATCTCCTCTAAAGAATTCTTTTTTGTGTTTAATTTCATTGGGTCTTTCACACTTACGTCACAAACCACTCCAATATATTTATTTAAAGGTGTTTTCATCTTTTTTTACAAATCTTCTTTGCATTCTCTTTTCCACCCAAAATGGCGTATTTCTCTGTTCCTTGCCCCAAAACTTGACTAAAAGAGGTAAACTTACAATTATTCCCTCTTTTTCTCCTTTACCACTCTCGTATACCTTGCCACTTGCCGCCGTCCTAGAATATCTCGCCGCCGAGTTACTTGAGTTGGCCGGTAATATCTACAACCTTCTTTTACCCAAGAAAACCGCCATCGACCAGCGTGCCTGCAATGATTAAGCAAATCCCACTTCTTAATTACTACTTGCAGCGAAGAAGGCAGTGTTCGTTTAGGTCCGTCTCGGTGACGTAACAGTCGCAAACCGCCGGTGCTTGGTAACAGGTACGTCCTCACCTAAATATTCGATTAACGAGTTGTAAATTGTGTTCGTCTGGGTCGATATTGATTGATTTCGAAGAACCCTAACTAAAGACCTGGTGGTTCCCGACAGTGTAAATAACCTGGTGCTCTTTGAAATCGATTATCTTCAACAATAATTTTAGGAGGGGTTGTATTGTGCAGAAAATTACTTTTCATTTCGAATCATCTTCAACAATAATTTTACCGGGTAGCTTATGTAAATAATCTGGTTTAATTAGTTTCCACATGAAGTTTTCTCGAGAATGACACAATAACTAAGAAATTTTTGTTTTGGGGTTGCATTCGTTTAATTAATTTTCACATGTAATTAGTTTTCACATTAAGTTTTCAAAAGAAATTCCGGAGTTGCTTTCATTTATTTAGTTTTCAAAGAAAATTTTGCCAAGTGTCGTTTAATTAGTTTTCACAATTAGTACATTCTTCATGACAAAAATCAATCTGACAAGTGTTGTTTAATTAGTTTTCACAATTAGTTTCCACATGAAGTTTTCTCGAGACAATAACTACGATCATATGCAGTTTCTAGGAGAGGGTCAAGGACCTCCTGCAGTAAAGGAACCAAGACAAGTAAAATTCTTGACCACATTATTTATGCAATTTACAACTACATATATTGCAACATATGATAGACAATTGGCACTTAGTATTCTTAGAGAATGGTTGTGTGTTATGCAATATTCTTATAGAATGGGTGGGTGTTATGCAGTATTCTTAGAGAATGGGTGGGTGTTTGAGACCATGGAGCGGCAGAAAAAGGAAAGGAGTACCTGATGAAATATTCTTAGAGAATTGGTGAAAAGGAAAGGAGTATCTGATGCAATATTCTTAGAGAAAATTTGTAAATGCAGGACCGGATCCAGTTGATTCTTGAAGAATGGAATTGATGTTGAAGGTTATTATGTGGTATTTTCTAAGAATAGAATGAGAAATTGAAATTGATTCTTGAAGAATGGAATGTAGAGAATGCAAATTATTGAATGGAAAACATTATCGAAGTTGATTATTCAAGAATGCATTGATTCTTCAAGAATGCTTACATTCTTCAAGAATTCTTCACTTGCAAAGATGACCCAGAAAGGAATACAGCCATACTTGTACTTTAAAATACAATTGATGTAATTTGGATTTAATTTTTATGAATGTTTGTTATTGCATTTGTAATTTGTAATAAGAAATATTATTATTTTGAGGCAATTGTTTTTATTGAAAATATGTATTCATATTCTTTAAGAATGTTAATTCTAAAAAAATCTCTTGAATGTAAGTGTATTCTTTAAGAATGAAAAATATAGGAGAACGAACTGGAAAAGAAAATGTTTTGAATGTGTTGACAGAAATTTGAATTCTCAAAAAATCTAATTTGGTTTGAATATATTAGATATAATCTGAGAATTGATTTGATATATATTAATTATTTTGACTTAGTTACCTAATATATAGGTAATATTTTATTTCTCTCTCCTATTAAAATGTCATATTTGCCCTTATAATTAATTAAGTCTAATTATATAGTATATGTCACCCCATGATAATAATGTGTACCCTCAATCTACAGCCTTTCATTCTTTTAATCTAATGGTCTAAAATTGGCCCTACATTCACACAATAATTACCAAATGTATTTAATACTAACTCTATATATATATATATATATATATATATATATATATATATATATATATATATATATATATATATATATATATATATATATATATATATATATATATATATATATATATATATATATATATATAGGGAGAGGTTCAAACGATGACAATTAAAATGGGGTATTGGTAAAAAAACCCCCTCATCATTAACTTACAATGTCACATCAATTTGGGTTTCTTTTAATATATATATATATATATATATATATATATATATATATATATATATATATATATATATATATATATATATATATATATATATATATATATATATATACATTGATTATGATATTTTTTAATTATTTTGTTTTTTTTGTAATTTTATAACTATTATTAATTGTTTTTATTTAATATAAAAATACTTATTTTGGTATTTATAATTTAAATATTATTCTAAATTTTTGACGTTTAGTTCGAATACGTTTTCTAAAGTGTTTTTTAACGTTTTGTTTGTTGGTATCATTTAACGTTGTAATTTAGTATTTTTTTTCTAATTTTTGACGTTTTGTTTGAATACATTGTTATATGTTTTGTTCGTTTATATCGGTGGAAAGTTATTATATAATGTTAATTAGACTTATGAGTTTGCATTTTCTAATTTTTGACGTTTTGTTTGGAAACGTTTTTATATGGTTTGTTCGTTTATATGTTTTCTTCGTTTCTAATTTTTGACGTTTTGTTTGAATATATTTTCTAATTTTTATAATTTTTTATGTAAATTAAAAATTTAGAAAATTAATACATCAAAAATTATAAAAATTAGAAAATATATTCAAACAAAACGTCAAAAATTATAAACAAAAAAAACATATAAACGATATAAACAAACAAAACGTTAAAAAATGTTTCCAAACAAAACGTCAAAAATTAGAAAACAAAAAACACATTAGAAAACGAAACGTTAAACGAACCAACGTTAAATGATACCAACGAACGTTAAACAAAACGTCAAAAGTGTTTTCAAAGAAAACGTTAAACGAAACAACGTTAAATGATACCAACGAACAAAATGTTAAAAAAAACACATTAGAAAACGTATTCGAACTAAACGTCAAAAATTTAGAATAATATTTAAATTATAAATACCAAAATAAGTATTTATATTAAATAAAAACAATTAATAATAGTTATAAACTTAAAAAAACAAAATAATTAAAAAAATATCATAATTAATATATATATATATATATATATATATATATATATATATATATATATATATATATATATATATATATATATATATATATATATATATATATATATATATATATATATATATATATATATATATATATATATATATATAAAATAAGAAACCCAAATTGATGGGACATCATATTTAATGATGAAGGGGTTTTTTTAAGATGACCCTTAATCAATACAACGAATTAAAAAAAAAACTTTCACGAGTTTCGATGGAAATTTGCAAACTACATTCAACACTTCAACAATAATGGAGTAAATATGCAAAAAAATGTATCAATTATATAGATGAAGGGTACTACGCCTTTTTACATAAAAATCAAGCGGCATTTTTGTATGGTTATCGTTTAATTTGGAACGAAGGGAGCACTGATTACCGTGGGTCAAAGGGTTTTGTTTGATAAAAAACGTGGAGGATAAATATCGTACTCTGACATTCGAATGGTGAAGAATCTGCAGAACACATTGCACGGAGTCTTTAACGTATTTCTTTAAAACTAATCAAATATTAAAATCTCACACAATTAATGAACCAAATGAAAAAATTATTCAAACCTGAAATCGGAGGAGATGATTATGGTAGTAATAGAGCGAGAGAGCGGGGCGGAGAAGACGACCCCAATGTTTAGGTAATAGAAGACAAGTGCCAGATGTCCGTCGTGACGACTTCCTCTATTGGAGAATCCGGTAGTTTTAGTCCCATGAGGTTTCTGCATTTTCCGATTTCGTCGGGGATTTTTCCGACGAGGTCGTTGTTTCCTCCGGCAAAGAATCCCGATGTTATATGATGCTTGTGTGATTATGGGGGCATTGAGCCCTAATTTAACTACAGAGAGGAGAGAGGGGAGATATTCACGGATCCTCCTAATCTTATGCAAATCGAAAGGAGTAAAATTCCTATAATATCCTTATTACCATTTTAAAAGTTACCATTTCATCATAAGACTTTTAAAATTTACATAAATGACCCGTTCATATTAGCCTTAGATCTTAATAATTAGATGGTCCAGATCTGTTCTCGCATTCTCAACCTTTTATTAGTCCTCAATTAAACCTACCTTTATATATATATATATATATATATATATATATATATATATATATATATATATATATATATATATATATATATATATATATATATATATATATATACTAGGTTTTAAACCCGTGTATTACACGATTGAAATGTTAAAATAAATTATATAAAAAAAATTATGTAAATTATAAATTTGCAAACAACTTGTATATAGTATAATGGATAGATATTGGTAAGGGTGTGATCGTTATATATAATTAATGTAAGAAATAATTTGTAAATACTAACTAATAAATCATAATAAAAAATTTTATATAGTACTTTTATATTTTATTGAAAGACCAAAATATAAAACATTATTTAAATATCATAAATTTCAAAAAATCTATTTGTTTACAACATTTATGGTTCTTTTGCTAAGGGTATCATCATTATTTAAAATCAATAATTTTAAACTTGTCTACTTAAAACTCGAGATAACACAACATACTAAGTAATTAAAAACCAAAATAATATTTAGATTAAATGTTGATATTTTATTGAAATACCGTATTGTCAAAGTTAGACAAAAAAATGTTACAATGTATGCACCTCTATATCTTGACCTTTCATATATCTTTTTTTTTTACTCTGGTCGCTTCTGTTTTTGAATTCTTTTTTAGATATTAGCTCTTTTAATTTGTTTCTGTTATAGTTTTTAATTAATCATATGTCATTAAAATTAATGTCATATTTTTTCAAAGTATTTATAAAAGAACATAAATTAAAAAAATAAAAAGTTGCTACAATATATATGAAATCAATGTTCATCTTCTAGTTTAGTGTATTAAGTTTCTGCCGAATTCAGTTGTTCGAAAAAACTTTTGAAATTTGATGTTATATCACAAATTATAACTTATTTTCTTTGTTTTAGAATAATACAAAACAAAAAATTATCTATTCATCTTTATGAATATAAATTGGTAATTATAGATTATCATGAAAGCATGTAATTTTAGATATATACATAAGTGCTTCAAAAATTTGTATATGTTAACAACTACTATATTAATAAATCCACTCATAAAAATCAAGTATATAGTTTGATAGTAGCTCAACTATATCTACTAAGTCTACAATACAATACACTATAAAAACAATGAGCTTACACATTAAGAACATACATATTCATCAAAAGTTACCAAATGTGGTAACAAAAAGAATAAAGAAACCCATAACATCCATAAAACAACTATGTAACAGTACAATGAGAATCCAACCATGCAATAATGTCATCAAGTACCTCTATGAATTGAAGGTATTCCGCTTAGCGCATAAACCAATAGCAGCAACAGTATCTGTAGCAAATCTCCCGTCGGGGTCTTTGAGATAATCCTATAAATGGTTTTAAATATAATAAATAATATATTCAATCCTATTTTTAAGAAAATGATGTGGAAAAGAAAGAAAGTACCTGAAACTCTTAAAATATAACTGAGATTGACGCATCTGTAGCAATGGAAGAAAGGATCTCAAGTTTCAATGAGAGTTAATCATAAACTTCTGTTAAATTCACATTTAAAAACATCTATGGATGAAAACCCACAAGGACCACACCAACTCAAATCGACATTCAAAACTCATCATTAAAATTTATGATTTTAAAATTGGAGAAATCAATCATTCATTCTTTTTTTCTTAAAAACAACATAACGTGCTAATAGATCCATATATAGACAATAGATCCATATATAGACAATATTATCCCCAAAAAACAACATAACCGATTATCAGTGATCCACCATCGATTACACCATTTTTTGAAAAATATTTGAAAATTTTAAATTTTTTGATTGATTAGAATTTCAAACCATATCGTCTAGTTTCATAAAACCCCACTATTTTCCCACATAAATCAAACATACATGAAGATTTTGATCAATAATATGGATAGAATTATATTTTGTCGTGTAATTTTCATGTTTCGTTTTCTCCATTGCCTACTAAAAAGATAGTAAATATTACAAAAAAACTGGCATGGACATATACATGCAAGAGTAGTAGACTGTAACTTGATGACTTTTAGGCAATTTTTACAATTACACTCTGCAATGTCAATGGTCAACCAATATGAATAGTTAAATATGATGGTGCGCCTCTCTCTCTCTCTCTCATACACGCACATGTTTTTTGAGAAATAAATTAAATATTTAACACCAATTAATTGAATAAAATTTATAACAAATGCCACGAGTTTTGCAAATTAGAAAGCATATAATGGAAAACATAAGAGTAATTCAGAGCATGGATAGCCATTTGATATCAATTCCAAAGAAGATTCATATGATAACCTCAGGCAAATTCTATAAATTGAATCCATTTGAAATTTATTGCCTATGGTGTCGCATATAACTAACCAAACATGCATATTGAGATAAGGTTCAAAGACAATAACATTGACCAAGGTGAATACCATAATCTAAACATAATAACAGCAGGGACTCACAATAGCTCCATAGCCACCAGGTACCTGCAATCCAAAAAAGTATGTAAAATATAAGGGAATCATTTAATTAATAACTATAAAGATAATTGGTTAAAAAGATCTTTTAAATGACAAAAACTCCTTTGTACCTCATATCGTCACTCCATTGCTAATGTAATTCAAATTTTTAAATATTAGGTTTAGAAGGGTTTATTGCCCTTCCTCAAAATGCAAATCACTGTAATCACCTAAATTTTAGCTGAATGTTAATAAAAGCCATTGGCTAATGATCAAATACCTAAAATACCCCTCCAATAACAACATTATCACATAATAGCAGCAGTTAACAAATATAGTCTACCTGTATTATCTGAAGGAGAAGGTAAAAAGAATAGAGACCTGAATAGAGTTATTGGATCCGACGTAGTATTGCTCAATGGTCCTCAAGCAATTTATCGAACACCTGGTTGGCAAGGAAAAGATGACAACAATTTCTTAAAACCATTTTGGGCTAAAAGATGAATATGTATCGTTTTCAGATAGAGGACTGGAGAAGAGAAAGGAGGTAAGATGATGTGATGCAACAATGGTCTGCGTTTGTTTTTTATGTTACGAATTTGGAATCAAAATCAAAACTTGGAATCAATAATACGAAAGAGATCTAAATGTTCCATACAAAGTGATTGAAAATCGAAGCTTGGTAGCACCAGTCCTTTGTTCTTCTCGTCTTAACCAATCAGAAGAAGAGGCGGTACCGATTACAATCGTGGTTATGAAGAAGGAATGAGATATCTAGATTTTATGAGACTCGTCTGCAAAATCAATACCTGATTCTATAGGATTGACTCAATATACAACTAATTTTAGAGGATATTGTGGGATTCATTGAATATATTGCCGATTTTATTCCTGTTTTAATCGGATAAAATCCTAAAAATACTCATTGTTAGCAGGAAAACTATCACAAACAAAAACAATCAAGCCAAAATCCTATTTGAACATAGGGAAGGGTAGGGGATAATGGAGGAGTGAGGCCGAGATTGATGGTTACAATGTTAGGGTTTTTTGTACATGAAATTATTCAGAGAATGAGCTAATTTAGTTGCTAATAGATAGGAATTAAAATTTTAAATTTGGAACACAATTGGAAAATATGATTTAAGTCAAATAATGAAGAAAATGACTTGTGGCATTCTAGCTTCTAAGACATGCCACTTGGCAATTAAAAGGCCTTGTTTATATATATATATATATATATATATATATATATATATATATATATATATATATATATATATATATATATATATATATATATATATATATATATATATATATATATATAGAGTTAGTATTAAATACATTTGCTAATTATTGTGTGAATGTAGGACCAGTTCTACACCATTAGATTGAAAAAATCAAGGGCTTAGATGATAGTGGTATTTGTGTAATTAAAATGAAAGAATTAAATAAAAATAATTAAAAAAATCTGATTAAGGGCATCTTGGACATTTCTATATACCTATAAATAAGGAAACAGTATAATTTTCAAATCAATTTTGAAGATCGAAACAAAAGTTACGGACCGTCTTCTCAATTTGGGTTCCATTACAGCGACAATTTTTACAGTGACGATTGGAATAAAAGCTAGCATAAAAACGATTTCTGGGAATGAACATCGATCATCACGTGGAATTCTTGCGATTAAGAAGAAAAATGTGCGATTACCACCCATTCTCTAAGAATGATTAAAACACATGCAAACAGACTCAAGTAATTATGTACAATATAACATGGTAACTAACCCCATTCTCTAAGAATGACTTATACTTCATGGTACAAAAAGCTATTAGTAAAAACGACACCAAATCAACATTTGTATCTTCACAGTATGGAAAGCACCATTCTCTGAGAATGCCCCATTCTCTGAGAATGAACTTGAACCATTCTCATAGACATTCTTTGAGAATGACTTATAGCAAAAACGACACCAAATCAACATCTGTATCTTCACAGTATGGAAAGCCCAATTCTCTAAGAATGTCCTATTCTTTGAGAATGCCCCATTCTCTGAGAATGAACTTGAACAATTCTCATAAACATTTTCATATAACGCTTCTCCGAAATCCAGAAGAAAAAAAAGGAGGAGATGAAATTTTTTTACGAACAGTTGTACCAGGTTCCGATCGATTAATTTGGCGAATTTTATATCAGGTTCCGATCGATTAGCTCTTTTTTTGCAATTGTCGGTTCCACCCTTTTGCTGCCACCGCCTTAGGATGTACAAATCACAAGTCCACCGTCTTTCTCTCTCTGCTTTGCGACATCTACGAGGATTGCGGCATGGATGTGGGCGATCGACGGCGATTTGGCTGATCATCGGTGGAGAAGGTTATACTGAAGAAGCAATTTTGTTGCCGGTGGTGGTCGACGGTGGTGGAGTGTCGCGATTTTATTGCCGGTGGTGGATTCCGACGACGACGATAGGTGCAGGTTGTCGGAGAAGAAAGGATCGATCAGTGATGCTAATTAGGGCTTGATAGATGTTCGCATATAAGAAGGGAAGAAGAGGAGAGAGAGAGAGATAAATTTACCAACATGCCCCTTAAAAATGAGTGGACCACAATTAGTCCTACAGTCTCACAGTATTTAGCAAATGTATTTGAACCTACATCTATATATATATATATATATATATATATATATATATATATATATATATATATATATATATATATATATATATATATATATATATATATATATATATATATATATATAGTTAGTATCAAATGTGGAACACAAATATTGTGTGATCGTGTGAGACAATATCAGCCATTAGATGAAAAGAATGAATGGTTAAGATGATGATGGCATGATCGTAATTAATTGAATAAAAATTAATTATTTTTAATTAAATAAAATCAAAAATGGTAAATCGGACATTTTATTGCAAAATATATAAGGAAATTTCGGATTTTTAGGATATATATACCAAAAATCAGGGAAATTTTCAGATCAAAATTTAAAATTTAAAATTAATATTTTTGGAAATTCACATTTGATGTCGATTTCTTGGAGATTAGTTTGAACTTTTTTACGGAATAAAATTTCAAGTTCCATTATTAGCATTTTCATTCTCGAAGAATTAGACATGAATTTGAACTCTTTTTAGGGATAAAATTCAAGTTCATTATTACAATTTTCATTCTCGAAGAATCAAACATGAATTACAAGTACAAACTGATATTCTTGAAAAATAATATTAACATTCTTTAAAAAATAAAATAAATTCTTAAAGAATAATAACATACAGAGCATTCTATACTATATAACATTTTTTACTAAAACACAAATATTTTATCCAATATTCTTGAAGAATATGTACTGCACTGAAACCGAACGCCATGTCTTTTTTCAGCCGCCTCTTCATTTCATCCAATCAGCACAAAAGTTACACACCGTTCCTCAAGACAAAAAAAACGAATTTAAAATGAAAAAATTGGTGGAAATAAGAAATAGAGGACCTTGCCAATTTCCATTTGCAATAATCGCATTAATATCTCTTTTTTCAGTGTTCATTCTTAAAGAATGTTCTGGTTTGAGCCTCTCATTCTTGGAGAATACCCTTAACATATGTTGATTCTAGTCTTCATTCTTAAAGAATGTCCTAAGTCTTTCAAAGACCACCTGAGAATTTATCTAAAACAAGAAAAATGTCAAAGCATTTCATCTCAAGAAAGGAAATCAAAAACTCATAAACACCGATTTGTCAATTTAGAAATATCTCAATGAAAAACCACTAAAAAGGCCTGCTACCGTGAATGCGTAGAATACCATCTCCTGCTACCGTGAATCTGTAGAATCCATCTCCACTTAGTCCTGAGAATGAATTTTGTTAAAGTTTCCCCACAAAGAACTCAAGTTACAATTTTGTAATTTAAACATTCTGTTTGCAACTATCCTTTAAATAAGCAACAACCCTGAAAAAGGGGATTAATAAAAACATAAAATGTCAACAGACTTACTGATCACAAGAATTCGTCGCAGATCTTTTTCTCTCATGATGTATTTTAACATCTTCATGCCTTTAGGCATGGGCAGATCAATTTCAGAAAGAATGATATCTATGTCAGGTCCTTCGGCATTTAGGGCATCAATCACTTGCCTGGTTGATCACACCGAAGTCACTGTAAAATACCAATCAAACACTTATTAATAAAGAATAGTGAGAAGGAAAAGAGATCATGCTTATAGTACATTGATAGGAGCATTTACAAAAAAAGATTAAAAACCTCTTCCGAGCTCTTCGTATCATTGTCGCAGAGTAGAATTTCATTTTGATTGTTCTTTCATAAAAAGTAGAAATTTTATACTCTAGACATTCTGAAAGAATAAAATCTAATTACATTCATCTTAAATATGATACAAAGACATTCTATAAGAATGAAACATCCGATTAAAAAAAAGCGAAATTTGGATCTGAACTCCTCTTGCATGTGTGAAGTGTGCTCCTAGTTAAAGAGAAATTGAGAGTGGCACGTGTAGTTTGGCCATCAACAAAAAGAGTGAATGTGGAATATTATTGAATGCTCCACCACATAAATTTACACATGTCGTGTTGTACGATAAAGCAGTGAACCACAATAATCAAACAATCAATGGTTCCCGATCTAGAACTGTTGTCGATTCAAAATTTAGTCATCCTCCTCGTCATTCACGTTTCAAAATAGAACAGAGAAAAAAATCAAAATCAAAAAGTAAAACTAATGTAGGAAATCAAGAAATTATATGACCTTTGGAGGCTTGGAGCTTGCAATCGGTCATCTAGAAGGAGGCTGTGTCGGAACATGCTTCAATCTGCAAACGAACCTACAATTGATGAACGTTTCCAGAAGAACCCTAGGCCTGGTTTTGAATTTCGAATCCAGAATGAACATCTTGGGCAATGGGGCAATCTTAACCCACCCACAAACACCACTGGCATGACCTATCTGCTTCTACGACAGCCTCTCAGTGGCATACCTTCCTCCTCCATCCGCCATCAGCCGCACGCGTGCCTCCTCCCTCCGCCTATAGCCGCACACCTCCTTTAATCTCTCGATCTGCTTTAATAAATAGTATTGACCATAAGAAAATGGCGGATGAGGGAGATGGAGGTTGCACTGACTGGAATTTGTCATCGGCGATGAGGATACACCGGAGAGATAGGTTGTGCCAGTTGGAGATACGAAACCTAATTTGGTCGCGAATAAGAACAGAGAGAGAAAGATAATAATGGAATTGTTACTCAATCACCTAAAATGGTGGAAAAAATTAAAATATTATAATTAATTCTTATGTTAATTTACTTTCATGCCCTTTAAAAATGATTGGCTCAGAATCACTCTTACACTCACACAATATTTAGCCTCCACATATGAACCTATATATATATATATATATATATATATATATATATATATATATATATATATATATATATATATATATATATATATATATATATATATATATATATATATATATATATATATATATATATATATATAGGGAGAGGTTATATAGAGACCAATAAAAGGTGGAGAACTAGAGGTCAAACGTGAACCAATCATTTTATAAGGGCATATTAGTAATTGTGTATTTTAGTTAAATTATAATATAATAAATTAATTGATACTTTCCTAAAATATAGGGATTTGATTAACAGTTACCTAAAAAAACAATTATTTTAATTACTTTTCCATTTTTAATTACCAAAAATTAAGAAAATTATCATTTAATGTGTTTCTTTTTTCAAAAAAAAAATTTTTTTTTTCTTTTTTATAAATCAAAGTATCAATGATATTGAAAATCTATTATTTTATCAGAATATTTGTAATCATGTATGAATAGACGCATTTTGTATTCATATATATATCAATATGGTTGTAATCGTAAATGAATAAAGCACAAATTGTAGACTATTTCTATACAATCTTGTTAAATTGTAATCACAAATGAATAAAGCAAATATAAAAAATTCAATACATTCGTAATCATAAATATATAAGAAAATTATGGAAATAAAAATATTTTTAAGTTGTAATCACAAATGAATAAACCTCTAATCATAACTGAATACACCCTAATCATGGAAATAAATGAATACGCCTCTAATCATAAATGAATACGCCCGTAATTATAACTGAATCCCCATAATCATCAATGAATACACCAGCATTTCCTCTAATCAGCAGCTTCAGACCTGATTTGCTTACGTTTTTGGCAGGAATCTTCTGAAATTGAGCAAGAATATGTGGTTTGAGCAGATAACATCTGTAAAATTTTTTACAAAAAGTTAACAAAATGTCTTTATAATCGAATGTGATTTGTGATAATTGTAAATTTTGGGTCAACGAAAGTCAACTGTAGTCAAACGAAGCGTACGTTAATCTATATGTTCAAAAGTTATTTTCCATAACTTTTGCGATGAATTATTAATATTATGATACTACGTATGCTAAGCCAAAACAATTATCGAATAAAAGTCGAAAATGCGGACAGCAAACTACTGTAGCGTAAAAATTCGATAATCGTACAATTATTATTTTAAGAATAATAATATTCATAAAACGATCTACTCGTAAATACGAACCTGTGGATATATAGAACGCCGAAAACGGAGTTCGTATGTGGAAGTTACAATCATTAAACCGCTGTGAACGGATAAATGTACACAGGGTTTGGACTCAAAATACAAAATGTGGTGCCTTAAACATCAAATATGAAATAACAATTCATATAATATGGAACGTAATAATATCTAGTAGTTAATTTCAAAGCTAAATTCGATTTCCGGTAAAATGCCAAAAATCGCGAAATCGGAAGAATACTGCGCTTAAACGTGTATTTCGACATCCAACGAGTTATAATTCAATCAAAATAAATGTTTGACAATGTTTTTATACAAAATAATTATTTAGAACTTCGTTTCGTCAAAAACGCACAATATTTCACTAAAACGGCTTACGATTTTATAAAAATCATTTATTTTTATAAGTATATTGCTATTTCTATAAAAACTAACCCACCCCACCCCCATCGGCTGCACCACCATCTCCCCATGAGATCCAAGGTTTACTATTCATAATCTAGGTGTAATAAAGCCTAGAATTTAATAATACAAAAGAAATCAAACTAAAATCCTACCAAAATCATACAAGATATGATCATCTTTCATTTGGAACAAGAATCACCCAACCAACATCCACTCTCTTCTCCTTTTTCTCTCCTCACTCTCGGCTCTCTCCCTCTCTTCTTCTCTTCCAAACCCGCCACCATCATCATCTTCACAAAACTTCAATTCCAAGCTTCTTTTACAAGTCTAAGTGGTAAGCTTCATTCATCCTTTGATTCTAAACTACTTAACATAAGTTTTACACCATTTACACACACTAACATCTATGAAAAACCATTGGGTAATGGTTTTGTTCAAAGGTCCTCCGAGCTCCAAGACTTGGATCTTCACTCCTACCATCAATCTTCCAAGAACATCCTAGTTTCTAAGCCAAACACGCTACTAGAGTGAGTTCATACCCCACTTTTTCATCTTTTCTAACCTTTTTGGGGGAGAATACAAGTTTAATTACTATAAATGTTGTTTTATTCAAGTTTATATGTGTATAAATGCTATAAATGATGTTTTACACCAATTTATAAAACTAGTTGTTGTGTAAAAATGTTTTTGACATGAAATATGGTTAGATCTAAGTATTGTAAACATTGTGATATATTAGTTTGTATAAAAGTTTCCAAACTATAAATAAAGTGTGTAAAAATGCTAGATCTTGGATAAATGTTATAAAAACAAAAACTAGAAAATGTGTAAAGATGATATTGACATAAACTATGGATAGATCCATGTTTTACAAACACTTTGACATAGTAAGTTGTGTAAAAGTTACAAAACTATAAATAAAGTGTACAAAAATACTAGATCTTGGATAAAAACGTTATAAAAACAAAGACTAGTAAAAACTACGTTTTTATAGACGAAAGTACTATTTTGTAGCAAAAATGGTTATAACCAAGTTATTACACCATTTTTGTGAGAAATATCTTAAAAGATGATATTTATAATCATTTGAATAAGTTACTTTGCTATTATTCACACAAAAATATGATTATTACGACGGAATACTAAAAATAGACTATTATTGGAATAGTTTATGAACACAAGGTTATTATGACGTTTGAACATGACAAAAATAATTATATAAAATTATATAATTATCAAACATTACTATATTATCATACAAAAATGATAATGGATGATTACAAGAGTCACTATATACAAATTTTACGTACACAAGTTGATTGGAATACATACATTTTTGTGAGATGAATCTTCGCAGTACTTTTATAAGTACCTACTATAAGTCCTGAATTTTATAACCAGAGTCTCAGTAAGAGAGTGCGATATTTGAGTATAGATCTATACGGGGCTTGACAATCCCGCACCTGAGCTGCTAGCTACAGCTAGACCGGCAGGTCTGAGGTGTCCAAATGTCTAACATTCCGACGCCTGAAGAACGTCGCAGCAGGCCAACTAGTCACAGTATGGTTATAGGGTATCTCACATGGGAAAATAATCAACTTAATATTTTCATAAATTGTTTACGTGGAAATATACATTTCTAAAGGAATTACACTACAATTTTACACATTACATTTTAGTCTTTGGGAATTAAAGACTTGGACAGTTTATGAGAAAATATTGGATTTTCTTGGTTTTCAACACTATTGATTATAAACAAAGGACATTTCTTACGCAAAATCTTATGAACTCACCAACTTAATTGTTGATACTTTTTCAACTACTTGTATTCTCAGGAAACTGATAAGGTAAATCAAGCGCTACAAGAAGGGACGTTACGACGTCGTTTTTGCCTATTTTTGATATCATTATAATTGTATTTGAAACATGCAACAGTTAAACTATGTAACATTTGCAATTACTTAATGATGGTTGTTTGCTTGGAATCACTATTATTCAACTTTGTTATGATATTGTTCATGAAGTCATCCACCCTCAAACGTTTCCGCCATTATGGTTTGGGGGTGTGACATGATTGATGATTAGTAAAGAACATTCAGCATCAATGATGATTAAACTAAGTTAATCATCAATAATTTGCCTAATCAATATTCATTAAAACAAGATCAATCATTAATGAATTTTATACAGACTAAATAAGTAAAGAACATTCAACATCAGTGATGATTATACTAAAATAATCATCAATGATTTGGCTAATCAATATTCAGTAAACCAAGTTCAATCAGTAATGAATATTGCTAATTTGGTTAGAACAATTTAGATGATATAATTATAAAATTAACCATTCAATCATGAATAAATGCTTCACTAAAACACCTTGAATCATGAATGAATGCTTCACTAAAACACCTTGAATCATAAATGAATGAATGCTTCACTAAAACACCTTGAATCATTTTTTAAATCATTCTTATACATTAATCAACTGTGTTGTCCATTAGACTTTTTGCACATTTGGACTTATTCAAAACCAGGAACCATGTTCCCCTTTCATGTGTGCGAAATCAATGTGTAAATCAGAAAATTAGGAGGAAAGAAAGAGAAATCAGGAAGAAGCTTGGAAGCAAAAATACACACACACACATATACACATCAATGAATAAAATCATCAATGAATAAAACCAGACTGTCCATTTAATCATATTCATTAATGAATAAGAATAAAACCAGACTGTCCATTTAATCATATTCATTAATGAATACCAAAATGTAATATGGTATTCATTAATTAATCCCATGTTGTAAACATATTTTTAACAATTCATGTCATTATTTTATAAACATGGTTATACTAATGTTTGATTTTCAAATTAAATGACAATATATCATTGTTAATCATATATGATTAAACGAGAAAAATATTTACCCTTTTTTGCTTCATTATAATCAAACACAAAGTTATAATCATAAATGAATACCAATATGCCAAAACACATGCCTTAGTGAATACAGGGAATTCTTGCGCAGGGAATTCTTGATCTAACCATATCCTTCCTGGATGAACACAGGGAATTCTTGTGCTACAGATAAGAGTACCATGAATCATTAGGATGTAATTTAATTACAAACACTAATAATTTCAATAAAAGTCTACAGAGTGATTGGCATCGTGTTGATGATTTTTAAGAATGGAATTTGATACAAATATTTTTCAATTTTCAATCCAGGAAGTTTGGAAGTACTTGAAAATAGGAAGGAAGAAAGCAATACGATACCTAAAAATATGATTGGGGATGAAATCAGCAAGCCTTTCATAATCGGGAAGAGCATTCCATACTGAATCAACATCACCATCTACCTGAACATTGAAATCAGTTCATGTGAAGAATTAGCAAACAGGAACCAATTCAAATTACAAAGAATTGTACACGTTACCTATTCCAAAAATCGATGGATTGTCATTTTGTTCTGATTCAAACCACACACAAGTTTTCTTGGGCTTAAACCATACACGTAGTTCGAGAATCGAGTGGGAATGGGGTGAAATACGTGCAACCATTGAAGAATTAAGTGGGGCTGAAGAATCAAGGCTAATCAGGGGCTGCGATTTCTTATTGTTGCAGTTCGATCAGAAGAGAAAGAAAAAAAGGATGAGGGTCGTGATGTAATTAGGGTTGCGATTTACATAAGGGTATCGATTGTAGTCGCAAAGGTTGTGAATGGCGAATGGAACTAACCCAACAATCGATTTCTTCATTGGACCGGGAGGTTTCGTTTCATAATACAGAGCCGCATTTTCCTTAGGGTTTGGAGTAGAAATCGAGATATATATATATATATAGAATCTCTCTCTCTCTCTCTCTCTATATATATATATATATATATATATATATATATATATATATATATATATATATATATATATATATATATATATATATATATATATATATATATATATATATATATATAGAGACAGAGAGATTCTAGGAAATGATAAAAATAGACTACTTTTTTTACCATAATAGCCTTATAGTCTGTTAAAAAATATAATTTCATTAAATTATTATTAGATATTACATATATTATCTTTTAATATCAGCCTTTGATTTTAAATTTTGAATGGTCCAGATCTGGCCTCCAGTTCTCTACCTTTTAAGGGGACTATATTGAACCTATATATATATATATATATATATATATATATATATATATATATATATATATATATATATATATATATATATATATATATATATATATATATATATATATATATATATATATATATATATATATATATATATATATATATATATATATATATATATATATATATATATATATATATATAGGGTCCGGATCCGGTGAGGACTCAAAAAATGGCGAGGACTGCGAGGACTAATCCCGACCAATCGTCCTCATTAAGGGTATTTACGTCAACAAAATAATTAAATGGGCTGCTGCTGGGTGGGCTGAATTAAATGGGTTACTGCTGCTGATTACTTGGGCTGGAAGTATAGATTGGGCTGGAGATAATTGGGCTACATTCAACGCGTCTTGAACGTCCGGCGCCGTAGTCAACGTCTCAGTCGTCTTCTCCGATGAATCACGAACTAACGAAAAATACATTGAGAAACTGATCGAATCCTCAAAATTCGACTGCATACAACAGGAATCAGGTAAGAATCGATTACAAATTAACGTTAATCAACAAAACTTGTTTGAAAAAATCGAAAGAAAAACTACGATTAACAATCAGATGCGAAAAAATCATCTTCGATCTTATAAAATTGACTGTAAATCGACAAAATTAACAATATTTTCTCGAATATACTTCGGTTTAAAGCTATTTTCATCTATATTCAAAGCCATTTCGATTTCAGAAACATCATTTGTTAAACAAATTGTTAATAGACGACTCTGTTTTGATGATTAGGTTAAAAGTCGAGTTTTTATTCAGAAAAACCTTATTTTGTTGCAATTAACGCATGAAAATCATTTCGTTTTTGTATTTTGATTGATCAACTTTTGATTCATATAGATATTGACAAATACACAATGGTAATCACCGATCAAGAAGATAATATATAAGAAATATGGAATATAAGGTTTTATTTTGATATTTAGGTCAAAAAAACTAACAAAAACTGTTGTTATATTGTTTGATTTTATAACAGAAACATCTATGGATAAAGATTCAGTAAACATAAACTCTACAATGCATATTGCTGATGAAGAAAGCGGAAACAACAAAACAGTAGAATCAGAAGCTAATGATCAAGGTAATCCTCTATGATAATTGATGATTCAGAAAACATGATTTCTTGCAAAAATTGTTGCAATTAATCAATAAAAAACCTATTGTTCTGAACAGAAAATATTATATTTACATCAGCATTCATTGGATCTTCATCAGGAAACATAAACTTTACAATGCATATTGCTGATGAAGAAACCGGAAACAAGAAAACAGTGGAATCAGAAGCTAATGATGAAGGTAATACTCTATAATAATTGATGATTCAGAAAACATGATTTCTTCCAATAATTGTTACAATTAATCAATGAAAAACCTATTGTTTTGAACAGAAAACATTAGATTTACATCAGCATTCATTGGATCTTCATCAGGAAGTGTTGCATCTTCATCTTTTTCTAAACGTGATCCAATTCAGAATACAATTAATGGAAAAACATACTGGACTCCGGATGTAGATAACAAACCTTTTAAGGGACAAACATTTACAACGTTTGAAGCTGGTTTAGAATTTTATAAAGAATATGCACGGAGAAGTGGATTTGAAACAAGAATTGGATCTACAAAGACATTAAAAGGGGTAGAAGGTTATGGAAGAAGATATATCGTATGCAATAGGCAAGGATGCAAAAAGAAAGCTGCATATGATACATTAAAAGATCCACATAAGAAAAAACGCAGAAGACCTTCTATTAGAGTAAATTGTGTAGCATGTGTTCGTATAAAAGTCAATAAGGATCAACTATGGGAGATATATGAAATTACAGAAGAACACACACATCCATTCGTTCATGAAGAAGATAAATATTTTCTAAATTCTGAAAGAAGACTCACGTTTTCAAAAAAGAAAATCGTATTTGATATGTCAAATGTGAACCTGGGACCAAATACAGCATACAAATTCTTGACACAGTCCAATGGTGGTTTTGATAATACTGGAGCTACATCCACGGATACAAAAAATTTCAAAAGAGATTGGAACAAATTTATAGGTGAAAGAGATGCGGATTTTCTGTTAGAAAGGTTGAGCAAGAAAAAAGAATATTTAGAAGAATTTTCTTTTGACTATACTGTTGGAGACAATGGAGAATTAAGTGGATTGTTCTGGGCAGATGAAGAAGCAAAACGGAACTACTCTGTGTTTGGAGATGTTATTGGTTTTGATGCCACTTACAGAACAAACAAGTAAGTTACTTTTGAATCATTAACTATAAGAAAAATATATATAAGATATATTAAAACATAAATGATTAATAACTTTTAGTTTCAATTGACATATTGTTAATAACTTTTATTGGATCATTATATGTTGGATCATACATAATTGAATCATTTAGTTGCCAACATCATATTATTTTTAACAACTATTGGATCATTTTATGTTGGATCATACATGTTTGAATCATTTAGTTTGAATCAACATATTGTTGATTTATTAGATCATTCCTATATTTGATGATACATACTTAAATCATCTAGTTTGAATCGTCATATTTTGAATAACTTGAATTGGATCATTATAGGTTGGATAATAAATCTTTGAATAATTTAGTTTGAATAGTCATATTCTGAATAACTTATATTGAATCATTCTAGTTTGCATCATATTATATGTTGCATTATACTTTAATCATACATGTTTGAATCATTATATTATAAGTAACTTGTAATAAATTTAATTTACTAATTTATTTGAATCATTATTTTTTGATATATAAAACTTTATTTTCCTTCTTTTTGATACAGATATAGGATGATCTTTATACCATTTACTGGTATAGATAATCATAAAAGATGCATAACATTTGGAGCTGGTTTACTTTCAAGTGAAAGCATTGAATCTTACACATGGTTGTTACATGCTTTCATGAAAACATTTGTGAAAGAGCCAAATGTAATTGTCACAGATCAAGACCCTGCAATTTTACAAGCAGTACCAGCAGTATTCAAGAGTGCAAGACATAGATTGTGTATGTGGCATATATCTCAAAAATTTACTGAAAAGGTTAGTAAAATATTTTAAGATGATTTTTTAATTATTTTAACAAATGACGTTATCTAAATATATGCATACACAGCTTGGAACTACAATGGCAAAAACAGATGTTCTGAAAGATATAAATAATCTCATTTGGAATGAAACAATACAAAAAGAAGAATTTGAATCGAGATAGACAAACATAATGGATAAGAATGACTTAAATGGAAACAAATGGTTTACCGAGATGTACAAAATCAGAGATCTATGGATTCCAGCTTACTTCAAAGAATGCTCTTTCTCAGGATTGATGAGAACTACATCAAGATCAGAAGCTGAAAATTATTTCTACGGATTACTCTCTAACTCTGATTTACATTTAATTGAATTTTCTAGTCATTTTGAGACTGCACTAGAAGGGCAAAGATGCATTCAGAGAAAAAATGATCATGATTCAAGATACACAAAACCAGATTTTATAACTGGTTTGAACATTGAGGTTGAAGCAGCTGAATTGTTTACAAGAAATGTTTTTTTTGATATTCAATCAGAGATTATTGCATCAATGGCTACCTGTATGTCAATAAGATTAGAAGAATCAGAAGAATTGAAAAGATTTACTATAAAAGATACCACAAAAGATCCAAAACATCATGGCCAATATGAGGTAAATTATTTATTATCATGACAATACAATTATTTACTTATTAACTTAACTTATATTGACTGTTTATTAATTTCTTTTGCAGGTTAAACTCTTTAAATCGGATCAAAAATTTCTTTGTTCTTGCTTACGGTTTGAATTGACGGGGATTTTATGCAGACACTGTTTCTATGTTTTAAGAATGGAAGGTGCCGAAAGCTATCCAAAAGAATATGTATCGAATAGATGGAA
This sequence comes from Cichorium intybus, assembly GCA_023525715.1. Taxonomy (NCBI): domain Eukaryota; kingdom Viridiplantae; phylum Streptophyta; class Magnoliopsida; order Asterales; family Asteraceae; genus Cichorium; species Cichorium intybus. The sequence goes on from CM042011.1 coordinate 111,593,368, forward strand.
AAGAGATGTGGTACCTCGATACACGAAGAACTATAATCTAAAAAATATGAATACAAATGAAAAAAGAGAAGAAACTCAAAATGTTATACGGGAATTACAATTCGCAATGGATTTCTGCATCGACAGGTTGGTCAATGATTTTGACAAATTGATCTTGTTTAGAGATGAAATGAACGAAAAGATGAAAAATGTTGATAAAGAAACAAAAAATGCAAAACCAATGAAGAACAAAGAAGTTATTGAGACCTTGATGGGTGTGGCACAAAAAGATAAAATAAGCATATTACCTCCTAACTTCATCAACAACAAAGGTAGTGGAAGATTGAAGAAAAGAATGAAAGGAAATAAAGAGATTGCTATTCAAAAATCAAAAAAGAAGGATGGAAGAACATGCCATAAATGTGGTCAATTCATCAAATATGGTGCAAGTGAAAAACATGACACACGAAATTGCCATAAATTTCAAAAAGATACATAAGGATGTAATGTTTGATACATTTTAAATAGGTTTGAAAATATACTGATTAATAAGTTTGTTTGATTTTTTAAATGGTATTCTGAATGATAATAATTTTTTTGAATCTTTAGATACTTATATTATTTTGATGCAAAAATTTTGATCCAAAATACTTGACTGATGCACATAAAAGAGAATTTATTAATGCTTCAAACTATTATAGATGTTGAGACAACTTCTTTATATAGGATTCAAAAATATTACTTTGAATCTTTAAATATTTATATTATTTTTATTCAAAAATTTTGATGCAATATCATTAATTTTGAATCATGTTTCATATGTTATTTGTTATATGATGCATAAATAAAAATTGTATTATAATATGTTGGAATGATGAATCATATATAAATAGAACTTGATAATTAAATTATAATGGAAAAAAAATGGAATGGGTCGAAATTTAAATAGAACTTCATAATAGATATATGGGCTGAAACATTATTTAATAATTAATGAATATGGGCTGATCCATTATAATACATATATTGGTCTGATCCATTATAAGCAAACTATTGGTAATAAAAAAAAAGTTGCAATTGCAGGCTTCGAACTTCAGACCTCTGGTTTAAAATACATGTGCTTTACCACTAGGCCAAACTCAATATTTGATTTTCTTTTCAGTAAAATATATATAATGTGAACAGTTTTTTAAACATTAAAATATTTGGCTTTCTTTTTTCCAGATACTTCGATTGGCTTTCTTTCTTTTACATCTTCATCCCAATTTCACCCTTTCTTTTTCTCGATTCAGCATTGCGATCCTTTTTACCGTAGCTTTTTTCTTCAGTTGCTGGTCCACAACAAGGTACGGTTTCTTGCAGAAATACACCCTTCCATTTGATTACTTCTCTTTTTCTTCTGCACATGGTGGTTCTTTCTACAACAACGTCAAATTCCTGGTAGATTACATGTTTGGTGACTTCATATTTTTGCTAAATTTCTTCTGTCTTTTTAACATGGATAACATGCACGCCAACTGTTTGTTGTTTTTCCTGCTGTTGACTTCATTTTCAATAAAGCACTTCTTTTTTAAGAGAAAACCTAGAGTCTTATAACGGATTTTAGCGGTAAAAACATTCACAAATATACTTTAAAATGACCGATTTTATAAGAAATGAGGTCAAACTTCAGGGACCACTATATCATTAATATAATTAAATAAGTTGTTAAGAAATAGTGGTGGAAAACAGGTGCCGTGGTTATTTAAAATTCGAAGCTTTCCACCCAATTCGAATATTAGACCATTTTTTTCAACTGGTGGATCACAATCACCACAAATCGCAGTCTTTCCTACAATTAGTTTCACTACAGACCTTGTGCTCACTTACAAATATACTAAATATATTATAAGTAACCAGGTTACTCATTTGGTTATAAAGCTATAGGAGTAAACAGAGTATTATCTCTTTACCACAACATTTTACTTTCAAAATCTTTTTTCTTACTAAAGCATTGTATTTTGAAATGTCCACCTAATTATATAACAATGCAATAGGTAAAAACAAAAGTAGGACGCTATAATAAACAAATTAATAGAAATAGATTGCTATTTCATGCATTTAGTTTATGTTATGACGTTCGGTGTTGTATTGTTTTTATATCACACAAGTTATAGTTGATCAATTTTCATTTGAAGAAAATTGATATTATTTTTGTATGCATGACAACAATTACTTTGAATCTTAAAATATTTATATTATTTTTGATGCAAAAAATTTGATGCAATATAATGAACTTTGAATCATGGATCATATGCTTCATTAATGGACAACTCTTGTTTTACTGAGTTCTCAACTGTTGTTCTTGTTTAGTGTACGAGTATTTGATTTTTGATATTGATTTTTGACTTTGTTTTAGTCTTTGATTGTACTTTATTTGTATTTGTAGGATGGCAATAAACGGGTATCACATTGGTGAACGTATCGAGGTTCTTGGTACTGAACAGGGTTTTGAGAATTCATATTATGCTGCTACGATTATCAGCCGGTCTTTGAATTATTTGGGTGTTCGTTACGAAATTTTGTCTGATGGTGAAAATGAAATGCCATTGGAGGAATTTGTTAGTGCTAACAATGTTCGTCCTTATCCAGCTGATTTGGATGTGGAATTCCATCCTGGTGACATTGTCGATGTGTGGCATAACGACGGTTGGTGGGTAGGAAAGTACCGTCGTTTCGATGCAAATCGTCAAGATGGGAAATTTTATAGAATTTATTTTGACTATATGGTGGAAGGTATGCGTCATGAGAGTTATCGTTTGGAGGATCTTCGTTTGCATCAAAACTTTTATTTTGAAGATTACATTGATTTCATTCGTGTGTGGACTTATAGTAGGGTTTAGCTATGGTTTGGTGTTTTTGTAGGTGGTGGTTTTTGTTATTTTGGTGCTTTTCTGATAGGGATAGTATGTATGTAGTTTGGTGTAGGTTTAGATGCATAGATGAAAGAATCTTGTTTGTTTTGATGATGTGGTTTTAACAGCATAGTGCAGTAAAACAATGTTGTATTTGTTTGTGTAATGGAAATGTAGTTTGTTTAATTTCATTGCAACTTATGTCCTAAAGGGTTGTTGTGTAATGGCAATGTAGTTTGCTTTATTTATATTGCATCTTTTGTTCTAAGTGTTGTTGTGCAATGGCAATGTAGTTTCCTTTATTTACATGGCATTGTAGTTTTCTTTATAATAATTTCAAAAAAAAAATATTAACAATGTAAAAATTTTCTTACCTAAACACTAATAACAAACATAATTCACATACAAAATTACTTTTTATGAATCATAGCATAATTGCATCATTTACATTTAATACCAATCATAAAAAAGAAACATACATATAAATTCTAAATCTAGTTTGCTTTATTTACATTGTATCTGATCTTTTAAAAGATTGTTGTATAATGGCAATGTACTTTGCTTTATTTACATGGCAATGTAGTTTCCTTTATTATAAACACTAATAACAAACATAATTCAAATACAAAATTACTTTTTCTGAATAATACTATAATTGCATCATTTAACATATAATACTAATAATCCAAAACAAACACACATATCATGTCTAAACACAAAAAAAACAAGGATCCTTATGTAGTTTTCCTTACAAAACACTAATAACAAACATAATACCCAACCAACTAACAACAAAACATCACAAACCACCAATTTCTTGAACCCTCAATTCAACTTCATGTAGATGATCTTCATGGTAAATCTTTTTCTTCTTGTAGGATGTCAGCTTATCATAGTCTTCAAGAGATGCAAGAAATGAAGCTTTACACAAATTGAAATCTGACAACAACAACTTACCAAGATACTTCTTTCTCATATCTGTCAGTTGAAGTTTCTGACTGGTACACTCGGGCAATATATCTGCATCAAGATTCTCCACTCCTCCACCACGATAAACCTCCATGTGTCTCATAAGAAACACTCCACAGTCAACATCATTGCCTTTTGTCTGCCACTCCATCTCAAACCTTTCCATCTTCATTACTTTGAATGCATTGATTCGAGGATGATCCGTAATTGTCATATACTGTTTAAACATTGTTTTCTATATAACAAATTTTTTTTATTAGTTTAACAGAAAATAAAAAACAAAACAAAACTCAATATGAGATAATAAAAATAAATTACCAAATTATCAAGAAAAACCCGATATTTTGAAGGGATCCCTCCTGTAATCATGTCATTATCAATCATTTGCATCTTCTCTTTGACTAAGTCAAAAACAATAAGAAAGTAATGTTCCTTCCTAAGAATAGGAAACAATACCTGTTCAAAAATATAAAAAATTAAACAATAACATAGGAATAAATTAATTTAATAATATATAAACATAAATAATTAACATACCAAATTTGTGGTACGTAAATTCTTGACACGAGGAAACTTATCCAAATAAGTTCGAACTTTTTCAACAAATCGTGAATTAATTTGATCCGTCTTCTTGAAAGCAATATTTTTCTAAAAAAAATGAAAAGAGTTAGAAATTTTTTAATAAAAATACAAAAAATAAATAAAATAGATCATACCATCAGTGAACATGGCATGAAAAACCTTGATGGATGAGTATAACCTTTAAATTTTTCATTGTCATTCAGAAAAGCTGACCATAAATCAATAACACCAGAGTGAATCCTACAACCTGGTATGAGAGACTCCATCATAGCTCTTATACCAACAAATCCATGAGGAGATTCATAGACTTTTTCCCTAGAAACAAACATTATTTTTAAAATACCAAAAATATATATATATATATATACATATAATAAAAATAATTATAAAAACATCAATGAACACATACCTAGGATCACGAGTAGCCAAAAACAGAGAACCAGCAACCCTTTTTTCCAAACGTGTCACACTTTCACTTGAATCAACTTCTTTATTATGATAAGGTGAACAAAGTGCTGGCCCAGGAATTACATCTCTTTTTGTCCTTCTTGGTTGAACACTAAGAGACTGTATTGGTATTGGAGAAAATATCATTGGTTCCTTCATCTTTTCTGCAGAACAATCAAGTGGAACTGCATCTTTTGGAGTTCTAAAATCTCCATCTAACCCACTGTCTCTATCTAACAAATTACTCTTAACCAACTCATCCACTACTTCTGCATTGCTTTTAGATACTTCACCAACAACCAAAGGGTTATTTGAAAAAATAGGAGAAACATTTGCTGAAAGGGTTGGAATGATAGAAAAAGAATCTTTAACCTTGACTTGGTTTGGATCAACAAAAGCATCTTTCGAATCTTCCTTATTTTTCATAAAGAACTCCAACTGTTCCTGAACCCGAGGATGATCCAAAAATTGTGTCATAGACAATTGATCAAGCTGGACATCTCCTATCTCTTCTGAATCTTGAACATCTTCATTTTTCTTTTTAAAAGTTCTTAACTCATCAGAAACTTCAGCATCTTCATTTACTTCTGGAAGAAATTGTAACTGAATACTTTCATGAACTTTGTTAAATTCAGAATTTCGTTTGTCAGCATACTTTAGTATCTCTTTATTTCCTGGGAATTGACTCCAAGCCCGCTTGATCCAATCATCAATAGTAGGCTTCAAATAACAAAAACTCTTGAACAGAAAATCTATCTTTTCCTTGAATTCCTGTAAAATAATATTAATTTGAAACAACTTGCATACCATATTAAAAAGACATAAAAAACATGTTACAAAACAAAATTTGATTCGAAAACTATACCTCTATTGATTTTGAACCATCAAGAATAATATCAAATCGAGGAACAGAAGGACCACTATCCATCCAATCTTCATTCACATTATCATTCTTATAAAAATCACCTAAATTAATATTTCAAATTAGATACTCAAAAATATATAAAAATATATATAAATAATGAAACTTACCATCATCTTCCACATCATTGTCATTTCTGTTATCTTCAACAACATTTTTCCCTTTATCTGATTTATCTAAAGTAATAGCCACTGTTTTAAATTTTAAAGGTCAATAAACATAAAAATGGAAATAAAACATAAAATATAAAAATAATAAAACTTACCATTATCTCTCACTTCAGTTTCATTACATTTCTCTTGACAAGCAGTTTTCCCTTTCTCAGAAAGATCCAAAATAGTAGAAACTGATTCAAAATATCAGATTTAGTATAAATATTCAAAATATATTATTTGAAATAAAAACATAAAATATAAAAATAATAAAACTTACCATTATCTCTCACTTCAGTTTCACTACATTTCTCTTGACAAGCAGTTTTCCCTTTCTCAGAATGATCCAAAATAGTAGAAACTGATTCAAAATATCAGATTCAGTATAAAGATTCAAAATTATAATATTTGAAATAAAAACATAAATTATAAAAATAATAAAACTTACCATTATCTCTCACTTTAGTTTCACTACATTTCTCTTGACAAGCATTTTTTTCTTTCTCAGAATGATCCAAAATAGTAGAAACTGATTCAAAATATCAAATTCAGAATAAAGATTCAAATTATAATATTTGAAATAAAAACATAAATTATAAAAATAATAAAACTTACCATCATCTCTCAATACACTTTCATTACATTTCTCTTGACAAGCAGTTTTCCCTTTCTCAGAATTATCCAAAATAGTAGAAACTGAATCAAAATATAAAATTCAGTATAAAGATTCAAATTATAATATTTGAAATAAAAAAATAAATTATAAAAATAATAAAACTTACCATCATCTCTCAATACACTTTCATTACATTTCTCTTGACAAGCAGTTTTTCCTTTCTCATAATGATCCAAAATAGTAGAAACTGAATCAAAACATAAAATTCAGTATAAAGATTCAAATTATAAGATTCAGAAAAATAAGAACCAATTAAAAAATACATTTACCTTCAAGTTGCTGAACATCATATTTTTTCTTTGTAATTTTCTTCTTTTTTTTCAAAGTAACATCACTTCTCATCTTTTTCTTATCAATCTTTTTTCTGATAACAGCAGCAACAGCTATCTTCTCTTCCTGCTCTTTCATCTTTTTCTTTTGAATTCTTCTTCTTATGACATTACCTAATGTCATGTTTTCCTCATCTTAAAATATTAAAAAAAATAACTTTTAATAATAAAAAATATATGAAAAAAAACATTTAAATGATATTATAGAAATTTAAAATTTCATTAAAATGGAATAAAAGATAAACATGTTTCTCTTTCTAAAATATTTACCTTCTTCATCATCCAAATAGTCAACATATGATTGAATGACTTCAACATTTGCATAACCTCCATTAATGGATAAATAATCCAATTTTTGCTTTACTTTTGTTGGAGTCCAATAAGATGATGCAGGAAATACCCTTTCTAAAGGTTCTGAATTTCTCAAAGTACAATGAAGATACAACAACTGCATAAGATGAATAAAAATATTATTAATAATTATTTTATAATAATTATTTTATAAAAATTATTTCAAAAAATATAAAAATTAAACTTACCACAAGAAAAGCAATAGGACCACTATATTGCATATTCTTCTTATCTTTTTCATTTGAATGAATCTTTTTGCTATGATTCAAACAATCAATCACAAAGCCACACCAATCAAGATCTTTAACAGAAACTTCTTCTTCAAAATTCTCCAAAAACTTTTGGTTGCATGTACCCATAGCAGGACCATCAATCATAATGGTAACATATGCAACCAAAAAGTTTAATATAAAGATAAAATCAGAATCACCACTTTTCTCTAACAATTCTCTAAGATTTACAAGTCTAATCCTAGACATAGAAAACTGACTCCTCCATTTTTTTATAGTAGCACTAGCAGACCGACTTTTGACAGGTAGATTCATAGAAATATGACCCATAGGAAGACCATACATGTCATGCACACCTCTCCTGGTAATATGAATCTCCTTGTTGTTGATACTAAGCACGTTTCTATTTTCATCATATCTCTCAAGTAGCCATGAACAAATATCCCTACTAAATTTCTTGAGAACAAAATCTTCAACGAATCCAAATCCTATTTCCTTAACTACAGCTTTTTGATTATCATTAAAACTCATGTAAATTGTAGAGAGTAAACCTGAAGGGTTCCTATATGTAATTTCACCCTTCTTAATATCAACTTCACCAAAATCAGGAGCAGACACAAAATCATCATCTTCTTTCTTCTTTTTTCCTTTTTTTTTGTCCTTAACGTTTTTAACTTTAAGAACTTTAACTGATGAATCCCCTTTTGAAGAAGATGAAACATCAACTTTAGATTTGGAAAAGAAAGCAGACTTTGAGTTAGAAGATACATCAATGATTTTTTGTTTTGCATCTTTTGGAAGAGACAGCCTCTTCCTTTTTTTTGATTCAACTACATAAGAAAACATAAGATACATTATGTTGGAGTTAATACCAAATAAACAGAAAAATACATGAACATTAGTCATTTTCTGTAAAAACAAGCATGTGCAGAAAATACAAAACAATTTCTCTTCACATGAACATTTCTTTACACAATAAAACACATACTTTATAATTAACTCAACAGAAATTTCATTAAATAGAACAAATATATATAGACATTAACTGACACAACCATTCTAAACCATTGTAAATAACTTAACTGCCATATAACTTCCAACCAATAACTATCCTAATAAAATTACCAAACTAACCCAAATCTATATTAACTTTCTAACACATTATAAACAATAACACAAAATTGACCTATGTAGAAGCATTAAAAGCTTAATAACATTGTGGTTACATATTCATGGAAACATATATCACACATATAGCACAACATAAATGATGCAATACATGTTATCAACAATATGGTTGAATGATTTAGTTTGAATTGACATATTGTTAACAAATTATATTGGAACATTATATGATCACAACAGGACAATCAATACATAAACAACAAAATAAATGTTACTTTCAATCAAAATGTAGGCACATCAGTGACACAAACATACAAACAGACTGCCTACATTGCTTGCTAGTGTTTACATGGACATATTAGAATTTAAATTAAATTATATGAAATGTTAAAATAATGAAAATGATCTAAACACTCTAATATAGATCATAATCTCATCTATGAACACTATAATTCAGTTTTCAATCAAATGATTAGACACAGTTGATTAAATACATGAATATGTCTGGTGTTTTGGTAATACTAAATGTATCTTATACATTTTTTACTTCACACGAAATTCATGAATATAACTAGCAGGAAATCATTGCAGATGAGTCACAAAATCGAAATTAAGTATATGATGAACAAAAACAGATTATCAACAATAAAAAACAAACTACTATCAACTAATCAAACAAATTATACAATCATATACACACAAGGAAGGATTATAAGGTTCGATTATACTGAAATTCAAGTATACTAAAAACTAGGGTATCTAATAGTATAAAAACCCTAAAAACACTAACGATTAAGGATTATTCGAACAATGTATGCAACTATATGAACAAACCGAACGATTATCGGCTTCGATTGACCACACATTCAACAAAAAACAAGAAAAAAAACGAAAAACTCAATAACAGATGATTACCTGATTCCATCACTGCTTATCGACCAATAACGAACATAAAGCACAGATTCAAAGACGATTTCGATATCTTCGTCGTCCGATTCACATTAAGCATTCAAAATCAACACATTGAGCGGCGAACAAGAACAATAGAGACGATGGAAGATAGAATTGACGTGAAAGAATATTTGCAGTCGTAGGCTATAGAGTTATAAAGTTTAATGACGCAATTGCCCCGCATAATTTTGACCTTAGCTGGAAAGTGGCAAAAAGTTGGACATAATTTCAATTATGCCACCGCCTCATTCAATTAAAATTAAAAAACAACGAAAAAACCACAGCCACTGATTTAATTAAATGAAAGGTCCGGATTAGTCCTCGCAGTCCTCGCCATTTTTCGAGTCCTCACCCGATCCTGATTCTATATATATATATATATATATATATATATATATATATATATATATATATATATATATATATATATATATATATATATATATATATATATATATAAATATATGTATATATATATATATATATATATATATATATATATATATATATATATGTATATATATATATATATATATATATATATATATACATATATATATATATATATATATGTATATATATATATATATATATATATATATATATATATATATATATATATATATATATATATATATGCATTTATATATATATATATATATATATATATATATATATATATATATATATATATATATATATATATATATATATATATATATATATATATATATATATATATATATATATACATATATATATATATATATATATATATATATATATATATATATATATATATATGCATATATATATATATGTATATATATATATATATATATATATATATATATATATATATATATATATATATATATATATATATATATATATATATATATATATATATATATATATATATATATATATATATATATATATATACAGACTAAATATCAAATGGGAACCAATATTTTCCTAGGAACCGTAGGAACTTTTTTACTGAAAATATTTTTTCAAAAAAAATGACATAATACACCTAATCTCTTATATTTAAGACCTTTTTGTAAAAAAATTGAAAAAATAATGTATATAAATATAAATATATATATATATATATATATATATATATATATATATATATATATATATATATATATATATATATATATATATATATATATATATATATATATATATATATATATACATTTCACTCATAGATTATAAAGTAGAAATGCCTTCTAGGGCCTCTACATCCGGGATAGATGAAAAAATTAAAAATCTTAATACAAAAAATAATATTGTTTTTCAAGATGAGGATCCCACTCTTTCGGAAATGGATTTTCCTACAAAAATTCCTGATATATAATGGAAAAAAATAGATTTTAGTCCCGGGTCACAGGCAAGAAAATTAATAAGTGAAGAATTTTAGAGCAACAAATGGCAGACATTTAGAGAATGGTTTTTTGAGGAATTTACTTCTGAATTACGTGAGGATCGATTAAAAGGTTTCGACAAAAATCTGACTAGTAAAATAAAATCTGGGAAAACACTTTTGAGTTCATAATTAAGGTTCTTTTACATAATAACACAATGTATAACTAAGAATGGCAGTCAGCCGAGTCAACGAGTATAATGCCCTAGAATGCCATTCCACGGCCTGAAGCGGGCTAAAACGCGACTAATGGCCTAGTCCATACTTAGACATACACCGAGTATTATGACCTTACAAGATTATGCTCAAAATTATTTTTCCAAACAGAGAGGTCCAGAATTGGTGCGGGTTGAACAACAACAGAGGAATGGAGGTAGAAGACATTCGTTTGGCTTGGTTCTGCTGCTCAAAACCGTCTTTAAGAAAAGTTGATAGAGGTCATTGGCTTTGCGACTTTGCACTTGATTTGGAGGTCCAGAAATTATGCTACTTTTAACAATACTCATAGAAAGGCGGAAGAGGTGTTCGTGCAAATCCAAAGGGACACTCTTTTATGGTTAAGCAATAGTGCTAATAGAGTGGAGATTGTTAGTGCCGAATGGGCAAACAATCCAAAAATAGCGATTAAGAAAATGTAATAGAAGTGTTTCTGGTTCCGCTTTGTAGCCCCTTAGCTCCTTGCTAACGGGTCTTTTGTGGTTGTTTTTATATAAGTTGCCTTTTCAAATATATATATATATATATATATATATATATATATATATATATATATATATATATATATATATATATATATATATATATATATATATATATATATATATATATATATATATATATATATATATATATATAGGGAAGGGTTCAAATGAGAACTACTAAAATGTTGAGAACCGTGAGAACCACTAATTCACAGTTTAATAAAAAATTTACGTTATAGTATTCACAATTTAATAACTAGAAATTTTATTATATTGTGAATATTGTAAAAAGTATTAAAAAAATAAGAAGATTTATTAAGTTTGATGTATTTTCACATAATAAACAAGTGTGAAAAACAAACAAACGGAAAAAAACATAATTTTTATTGTGTGAATATCGGTTCTCACGGTTCTTAACCTCTTAGTGGTTCTCATTTGAACCTATTCCTATGTATATATGTATATATATATATATATATATATATATATATATATATATATATATATATATATATATATATAGTCCGTTTCAAGAGAAAACCAATATTTTCCTAGGAACCGTAGGAACTTTTTTGATTGAATTTTTTTTTTCAAAAAAATCACATAATACACCTAGGAGACGGTTATATATATATATATATATATATATATATATATATATATATATATATATATATATATATATATATATATATATATATATATACCCTGACCTCTCCTATGGAAATGTGGGAAAGCAACCAACTCGGCCATCAGGAGATGGTTATATATATATATATATATATATATATATATATATATATATATATATATATATATATATATATATATATATATATATATATATGTATATATATATGTATATATATATATATATATATATATATATATATATATATATATATATATATATATATATACATATATATATATATATATATATATATATATATATATATATATATATATATATATATATATATATATATGTACATATATATACATATATATATATATATATATATATATATATATATATATATATATATATATATGTATGTATGTATATATATGTATATATATATATATATATATATATATATATATATATATATATATATATATATATATATATATATACATAACATTATACGTGAGGATCGATTAAGGTTTCGACAAAAATCTGGCTAGTAAAATAAAATATGGGAAAACACTTTTGAGTTCATAATTAAGGTTCTTTTACATAATAACACACTGTATAACTAAGAATGGCAGTCAGCCGAGTCAACAAGTATAATGCCCTAGAATGTCATTCTACGGCCTGAAGCGGAGTAAAACGCGACTAATGGCCTAGTCCATACTTAGACATACAACGAGTATTATGACCTTACAAGATTATGCTCAAAATTTATTTTTCCAAACTCTAATTTTTCGAAACCTGAGTCAGATTTTTGTCTTTTTTCTCTTTTTTTAACCATAATCTCAAGCCATGATGGATTCAACACATATAAGAATTTAGCTTTGCATTAAGGCGTTACGAAAATTAAAAGACAGAAAATAAAATATGGAGATGGAATATGGAAACTTACAAAATATACGAGCAGACTTTTATTGCAGAAGGTTTCGTACAATAAGAGATACAAGAGAGAAGTGATTTTTTAAGGTCTGCCTCTAAACATCACCAAGCTTCTCTATTTATAAGCTTGGATTTCAAACGATTATAAATTTTATCCTGTAAAATTATTGAGGCCGGATACATTGGCCGACAAGGTACAATTATTTACATTATTAAAGAAAAGAGATTTCTTTCTTTTACGCGTTTTCCGCAATTATACTGTCAAAGGGGCCCTCCACCTTTAATTATGGCCTGTATTGATTAGGGCATTTTGTCTTTATTCTTGGACTGGGAATCTTTGAACAGAGTGGCTTCCATCTCTGTGAAGAGGTCTTCAATTGGAATTGTTGGGAGTTCATCATCGATTGGCTGGGATTCTCCACTTAACATGTGAAATTGATTTTCACTATCAACAGATGTCATGGATTCATTGTCTGAATGACCTTTTAATTTTTCTGCATGCTGTATGATGACAGTCTTCATTTGATGGATATATTCCTTAAGAATTTCTTGATCTGTTGGGTCCTTATGATGTTGATTCTTCAATTGTTCAGCAATTTGCTGTAAAGGATCTCTTTTGGCTTGTTTTTGTCTGAATTCTCTCTGGGAAGTATACTTCTTGATTGTTTCTTTAATTGGATCTATTGATTCTTTGGAGTGCATTTCTCCAGTTTCTTGATCTTTTGTAATCATCTTGGGCCAGAACTTTGTAAGAAAATTTCTTTGGATTGAAGGGAATTGGTGTGTGGTATAATCAACTTCAGGGATCCATTTCCAGATCCATGGGATTGAAAATTCTGTGAAAAAATGATATGAGGGTAAATGCTGTTGACCACCCTTATATTTGGTGATATCATCTATTAAACGGGGTGAAATTTTTACCCATTCATCATATAATGATTTGAAGGGTTCTGGGAATATTTCAATTGATGGACCATATGATATCCACCATTTTAAAACCAATTTGGAATGTCTTTATTATAGACTTTAGGACATATTTTTATAAACCAAGAATGCTTTCTTTTTGAATTTTCGTATAAAAACACTTTATGAAAGCTTTCAACATAATTCCAATAATTAAATTTTACAGGGATTCTTTGTTCAGGGTGTATGAACTCTTTTTCTTTTAGGGTACTTATTCCCCAATCTTCTGCTGATATAATCTTTTTAATAATAATTTTGCTAAAGTTATAAACTTGATTTGAATTGGCTGGATAAAAATGTGATATTTCACAAGACTCTGTGGCCTTTTAAATATTTTCATAATATGATCGTTGTTTATAAGATCCTGCTGAATATGAAGCAGTGTCCAAGTATCTAGACATGAGAACCCAATCATCATTATTGGCATCGAAATACCTCATTATAACCTTTTCCTCAAGAACTAATATTAATTCTTGATGTGGATTTCTATAATAATCCTTTGAATCATCAGGTTCTTCTGTTATTACAGTACTAGCGTATGAACTACCAGTATTACTGGTTTCACCTTTCTTTGATTTTATGAACTCCATAAATTCTCCATATAATGGATCATCCTGCTTAATTGAAGTGGATGACGAAGATGAAGTATTACTGCCACTTTTGCTATGATAAGGTAATGGAGGAAAATTTCCTCTGCCTTGTCCCCTATTAGGGTATAGACCTCTTCCTCTTTGTTGAGGAATCATTTATAATCCTGTAGAATAAACATAGTACAAAGTAGAAATTTTATTATTGAAAACTTATTACAACAATGTTTAACAAGTGGACTGTGAAATCATTTCACGAAAATATTTTATGGTCTCTTTATGATCTTCAATTTCTTGTTTTGTCATTACACCATTTAGTTGTTTCCTTATCTTGAAGATTTGAGTACAATGCTTAATCATATAAACATAAGCATTATGTTTTGTTTGTATTTTCGAATCAGTCATTTTTCCTGCAAAAAAATGTTGTACAGTTTAAAATTCATGCTAAAGATTTTATTTCTGAATTTATAATCATGGAAAACATTCTATAAAATGTTGGGGAGTATTCCTCAATTTCTTGTAAATCCCACATTATAAATCTCATTAATTGGTGGTTACTATTTTTTATAGCTTTTTCACTTTCTTTTAATAAATGGTTTAAATATTCTCTATCTTCTAAATAAAATACTTCTCCCTTAATATAAACTTTCGATTTAGTTAGAGAATCTTCTTTAGTTTTAGAATTGCTAGATTCACTTGACTCACCTGCGTCAAATTTATTTGAAATGGGACCAAAATTCATTTGAAGATCCATAGCTTCAATTTCATCGTGGCTCATTTGGATAGTAGAATTATCCGATTTATTTGATTCTGTACTCATTGTAAATACTCTCTAGTTAAAAAAATCAGGTAAATTATTATCTACTCCTTTTTTGTATTGAATTTCAAAATCAAAACAAGCTAAATTAGCTTGCCATCTTGCAAACATTTGTTTAGAAACATCATGTTTAAAATCTTTATTAAGAATGAATTTAGCTGCTTGAGAATCTGTTTTAACAATAAAATGTTGATTGTATAAATCATCTTGAAATTTTAAGACGCATTTTACTAAAGACAATATTTCTTTGGCAGTAGTTGAATAATTCTTTTGTGCTGGATTCCATTTTCTAGAATAAAATCTTATTAAATACTCTTTTTTAGATTCTGGGATAGTTTGTTTTAAAATTCCTCCATAACCTATTTCAGAGGCATCTGTTTCAACAGTCTTATCCCAATTGGGATTAGGTAGAGATAAGCATGACAAAGTTTTAACTTTTTCTTTTATTCTTTTTACCGCGTCAGTGTGTTTTTCACTCCATTGAGGTGGATTATTTTGAAGTCTTTCATATAAAATAGCAGTATCTTCTGCTAGATTTTTATAAAATTGAGATATATAATTTAGGCTTCCTAGAAACCTTTGTAATTGTGTTTTATCTGTTATTTTATCAGGGAATTTAGAAGCAAATTCAATACTCATATCAATCGGAATAATACTTCCTTTTTCTATATTATGACCTAAGAATCTTACTTTTGTTTGAAATAAAAACATCTTTGGTTGAGATATAACTAAACCATTTTTTATGATGATTTGTTCAAATATCTTAAGATATTGAAAATGTTGTTCAATGTTTTTAGAAAAAACTAAAATATCGTCTATGTAAACTATTATAAAATTACTATAAGGATAAAAAATGTCATTCATTATATTCTGAAATTCAGAAGGTGCATTTTTTAATCCAAATGGCATTACATTCCATTCATATTGTCCCAATGGGACATTAAAAGCGGTTTTGTATCTATCACTTTCTGTAATTTGTATCTGCCAATATCCAGATTTTAAATCAAATTTTGAGAATATGATAGCATCATGTAATCTATCAAGTAAATCTTTTTTTATTAGGGATTGGATATCTAATCCATTTTAAAACTTTATTTAGTGGTTTATAATTAATTACAAGTCTAGGAACTCCTCTTTCCTTTTCTGCATTTTTCTTTACATAAAAAGCTGTGCATGCCCAGGGTGATTTAGAGGGTCTTATTAATTTTTTATCTAATAAAGTTTTTATTTCTGTTTTACAGAGTTCTAAATAATTTGAATTCATTTGGCATGGCCTTGCTTTAGTTGGAATATTTTTTTCATTAAAGTTTTCTTCATATGGTAAATTAACAATATGTTTTTTTCTACCCCAAAAAGCATTTGGATGATTATTACAAATACTATTTGAAAATTGATTTTGCAATAATTTAATCTTATCCTGTAATTTAGGATTTTTAAGAGTGTTTTTTATGGTATGAATATTAATTTCTTCTTTTATATAATTTATTTGATTTAATTTTGCTATTAGCTGATTTTTAATTTCGTCAACCCAAATTGTTTGTGGAGGACTAATAAAAGGAAAACATATTACCTGTCTTTCATATAATCCTGTAAATTTTTCTTTATCAGTTAGAAAAGGCAATATCATTTCCAAAAATGGATTTCCGAGAATCATATCATTACTCATATTTTTTTACAATAGTAAAGTGGACCGGTAAACATATACCACTTGTGCATATTTTTGCGTTTGTTAATTTGTATGTAATATCCAAATTTTCTCCTGAAACTCCTCTTAACTTATTTGTTGTTTTTTGAAAATATTTTGTAGGAATTAATCCTTCCTAGATACAATTCATATCTGCCCCACTATCAACTAGTGCGGTAAATTCTTTTTTATAATTGTATCCTATCAAAAGATTAATTTTTACATACCATTTTCTAAAAATTACCTTTTCAATTGATTGCAAAAATAAATTGTCATTGTTTGAATTTTCATCTTTTTTTATAATATCAGCATATGATTCTATTATAGGTCTTTTTTCAAGTTTAGTTATTCTATTGTCTTGTATCACAGAGTGTTTCTTGATATTTTCAATTTCCAATTTTAAATTACTAATTTCTTTATTTAAGTCTTCAACTGTTATTGAATCAAAGGTTTTGATATTTCTTCTTACTTTTAACATTTGGTCTAATTTTTTCATTTAATATGGTTCTTCATTAACCATTTGTTCTTGTTTATTAGGATTTTGCAGATTATCTATTATTTGATTTCTAATTTTATCATCTGATACTTCTTTTAGTAATTTTGCTATATCGTTACTAATCATATTAATTTGTAAATTATTTTGAAATTGTGATTCGATCAAATATATTTCATCTTCGAAGTTATTATTTTTCGAATCCATTTTTGTTTTTATAATACAATTACATTCATCTTCATTATTTGAAGAAGTGTCTTCATCATCATAATAATCTTTTTGATAATAATTTTCTGAGCTATCAGTGTCTGTATCTTCTATTAAACTAATAAATTTTTGTTTAGTGTCATCTTCTAAATCTAAGTTATTAATTTTCTTTTTTATTTTTTCTTTAAATTTATTAGCATAATGGCCGGTTTTTCCACATTTATAACATCTATCTTTTCGTTTTCTAAACGATTTTCTATTAAACAATTTTTTATCATTTTCTGATCTTTTTTGTTTTCTGAAATTCTTTTTCTTAATTCTTTTATTTTTTCTTTCTTCATAATATTTTTTATTCTTAAATTTTTTATTAGAGTTTTTTAAATTCATTTCCATTCCAAATTGTTCACAAAATTCTCCTAATTGTCTTTTTTCATTAAGACGTTGGCTTTTTATTTGATGATTTAATTTTATTTCATTACATAAAGATAACCCTTCTTAGATACATGTTCCTATTAATCTTCCATAAGTAAGATCTTCATATATAACACTAGGATTATTTCCCCATAATTGCTTTCTTATTCTTTCTGCAAATAAATTAGGTAGTCCATCTATAAATTTAGCTTTCCAATAAGGACTATTACAATCTGGTAATTCCATTACTCTGTTAAGAAAAGTATCCTTATACCATCTAAATGATGTTAAAGTTCTACATTTTAATCCATTTAATAGAACTCTTATATGTTCAGAATTATCAGTCCATCTTCCAATAAAATGTTCTACAATTGTACAAGTTAAAGTATATACTGCACTAGGGACTTCATTATCTCATTCTAATTTTGTAACACTATTATATATTGATTGTTATTGGGTGGTGGTTAAATAATTATCCCACCATCCTTTTAATTGTCCAGTAAACCCTGCAACTAACATTTTTGCTACTTTAATATCATCATTTCCAGCTTGTTTAGCTATTGTGCTATATATTAACATTCTATGTATAATATTATAAATTTTCCTTTCAGTAAATCCATCTATATTCCATTCATAAATGTTTTTACCACTATAACTATTACTGAATTCATATTCTCTTTCTTCATGCAGGACATCCTGAGGACTTGGTTTAGGATAATAGTACATCCTTTGAACTGGCTTTCTAGCAAATTTATTATCATAAGATCCAATTTTAGTGATCTCTATATTATCTTATGTTTCTTGATCAGATCCACTATTATCTGTATTACTTTTATTAATCGTATTTATACTTAATTTTTCGATTTTTTAAGATAATATGTCTTCTAATTCTTTATAATTTCTAAGTTTAAAATTATTAATTTGTGGAGGTGGTTGTATTGTTGCTGCTATTAAGTTTTTATTTGATAATTGATTATCCTCTTTATCATTCTGCTTTTGCATTATTATTTTATCTAATTTTTCATGTAAAGAATTCATTTGTTCATTCATTATATTAGAACATAAATTATTAAAATTTAGTTGTTGGATTAAAGCATTTATATGATCTGCCATTATAACTGTAAAAAGTTTTTGAAAAGATGAAAATTTTATTTTGATACCATCTTTTTCTATAAAAAATGGTTGTTGTGGTGGAAATAAACTTTTTATATATTGATCATCGGTTATATGATAAATTCTTTCCAGGGTATTTATTGTGCCTTTTTGTTCAATATCATATTTTTCTAAGAACCATGGAGCAAAAAATCCAATTTTATTTATTGAAGATAAATATTCATAAAATTGATTTTGTAAAATTATTAATTGTTCAGAAGTAAATTCTTCAAAAAACCATTCTCTAAATGTCTGCCATTTGTTTCTATAAAATTCTTCACTTATTAATTTTCTTTCCTGTGACCCGGGACTAAAATCTATTTTTTCTTCCATTATATATCAGGAATTTTTGTTGGAAAATCCATTTCCGAAAGAGTGGGATCCTCATCTTGAAAAACAATATTATTTTTTATACTAAGATTTTTAATTTTTCATCTATCCTGGATGTAGAGGCCCTAGAAGGCATTTCTACTTTATAATCTATGGGTGAAATATAGGAATAATTAGATCTAGTAGAATGACATCTTTTTATTAATGACGTATTATTATCTCCTGTTGGTTTTTCAAATTCAATCTTTATATTTCCATCCATTGTTTGTATAATATCTGTTAAATTATGTTGAGTTATTGGTGGTGGAGGAACTACTCCTTCTATTATCCAATTTTCTGGAAATTCTATTTCATTCCATTTTATAGCTTTTCTTTTCGTAATTTTAGACATATCAAAATTACTTTCTATAAGTATTGTTTCATTTATTGATTTATTAATTACTTTACATCTAGGATTCATAGTTAGAAGTGGTTTATAATAAATCCTATAACAAATAAATATTAATTCTGATCCTGGAATATAATTATATCCATGTGTTTTAACATTTAAAGTTAAAGCATCTAATATATTAACATCTGATAAAGATAATTGTAAATTAGGATAAACATTAAAATATACTGGGCCATGAGCCAAACTAGATTGTATAATACCCATCAAAGATTTTTTCCAATCCAGATTACGTGCATATCTTAAAACAGCTAAAAAACTTTCAGGTAAAGAGTTATTGATGGAGGAGGAACTACTCCTTCATTATGAACTCAAAAGTGTTTTCCCAGATTTTATTTTACTAGTCAGATTTTTGTCGAAACCTTAATCGATCCTCACGTATAATGGTATCAGAGCCATGATTTCAAAAAGCCTTCGATGTATTCAGCACATATATATAATTTTCAAAATGAATATATTTAAATTATTCAATAGAAATGATAAGAATTTAGTAAAAAATCAATTAATAGAGGAATATGAAATTCCTAAAAATTTAGATTTACTTAATAAATGGACAATTCTGAAAATACACCCTAAAGTAATATATGAATTAGGAACATTTGAAGAAATTGGTTTTACTCATACAGTAAAAACAACAGAAGAAAATTTAACTTTAAATCAAGAAGAAATGATTATAAAATTATTAACTACACGAGATATTAATAGATATCAAACTCAATATAATTACTTACATATAGGATTAGTACAAATTGCATTTAAACCTTTAACTTTACAAGGTTTACCTGAAAGTTTTTTAGCTGTTTTAAGAGATGCACGTAATCTGGATTGGAAAAAATCTTTGATGGGTATTATACAATCTAGTTTGGCTCATGGCCCAGTATATTTTAATGTTTATCCTAATTTACAATTATCTTTATCAGATGTTAATATATTAGATGCTTTAACTTTAAATGTTAAAACACATGGATATAATTATATTTCAGGATCAGAATTAATATGTATTTGTTATAGGATTTATTATAAACCACTTCTAACTATGAATCCTAGATGTAAAGTAATTAATAAATCAATAAATGAAACAATACTTATAGAAAGTAATTTTGATATGTCTAAAATTACGAAAAGAAAAGCTATAAAATGGAATTGTTGAAAAATGTTTTTGTATGTGACCATCATTGAAATAAGACGAACTATTTTTATCTTATCTGACAAATATTATGAGTCTATTTCAGGTTGCATGGATTCAAGATTAAAAACGAGAAAAATAAGAAAAAGAATTTTAAAGCCAAAACAAAGAAAAATATAAAAGAAAATTAAATTAAATCTATTAAAATGAATTTTTGGAAATATATTTTCTAAATAATTTATTTTATTAGACTTAATTAATTTTATAAATTAAAAATGATTTTTCCTAATTTATTTGAATTTATTTCGGATTTTAAAATCATTTTTTAAATTAAAACAAAGAAAATCTGCCAGCCCACTGCTCCAGCCCAGCTCCTCCGGCCCACGCCTGCGACCCAGATCCCCGGATCCGATCCGCCCCGCAACCCGCTCCGATACGCCATCCATTTCACCTCACACCAGGGTCCGCGCTTTGACCCGTTATCGACCCACCAGATCCACCCGGCTCCAACCCGCCTCCCTCACAAACTCTCGCGCCCCAAACCCGGATCCATCCTATCCGACCCGCACCGCCTCCGATCCACTTACCCTCACATCAAAACCGCGCCTCGACCCTGATTCGACCCGACTCCGACCCAGCCGACCGAACCGCGTGTTTCAGCTCCATATTTTACAGTTTTGGTCCCTAAACTTCCGAAAATCATCCAAAAACCACCCAAAACCCATTTTACACCCTTTATAACCATTTTTTACACCATTTTTTCATAACTACACATTTAAATCATACAAAAATTATACCAAACACTCTCCAACTTCTACCATCTTTTTCAACCTTCCAAACACTCTCCAAAAACACCAAGAACACCAAGAACACCAAGATCATTACCAAGAACACCAAGAACACCAAGATCAAAACCAAGAACACCAAGAACACGAAGAACACGAAGAACACCAAGAACACCAAGAACACCAAGAACACCAAGAGACACAGTCTATTACCAAGAACACCTAGAGACACAGTCTATTAGAAATCCAGTCCAACCCTAAGCTAGTTCAGTCAATTCATTTGACGAACCTACTTGATAGACCAGTCGTTCCATCAGTCCAGTTACAAACCAGTCCAGTTACAAACCAGTTCAGTCAATTCATTTGACGAACCTACTTGATATATATATTTATATAATTATAGTTATTTATATTATTCATCGTTCTATGTCTTTTAATTATAGTCATTTACATTATTTATCGTTTTATGTCTTTTATTTATAGTCATTTATATTATTTATCGCTTTATGTCATTTAAATACAGTTATTTATATTATTTATAGCTTTCAAGTTTATTTATATTCCACAACCCTTATTATTTATTCTGCATATTATCTTTAATATATATTTCTGTCACACAGTAAACGGTTTCAAAGCCTTTATTTGTGGTGATCAGTCATTTTATTATCATCAATTGGTATCAGAGCTTGTGTGATTTATATTGAAATTTTCGTTGAAAAACTTTTGGTTAGCGTTTATATAAACCTTCCATAACCGTTTCTTTGAATATTTCATTTTAATATCACTTGTTAAAAATCCTTTTTTTTTAAATTAAAATTAAAAATCTTAAAAACATGTCTTCTGCTAATTACTCTAACATGAATTTAGTTTCTATTGCCAACAGCTTAGGATCTGGTTCACGGGCACCCATACTTATACCTGAAGAGTATAATTCGTGGGTTGGCCGAATGAATCTACATCTTAACACAATAAATGAAGATGTTTGGAAATGTGTTGGAGGCACATATACTGATCTAGAAAATATGACTACTCTTGCTACAAATCAAGTCACTCAAGCTGAAAACAGAAGAAAATTGGAACTACAAGCAAAAAAGGAACTGGTGTCTGGCATACCTCACAGTATTCTAAGTCAAATGGATGACATAATACTGTTGACTGCGAATCAAATTTGGGAAAACTTAAAAAACCGTTTTTGTGGAAATCAAAGAATTATTGGAAATAAAAGAACATCCGTTTTAAATGAATTCGATAATTTCAAGATGCTTTCATCAGAAACCATCCATGATGCACATGATAGGTTCAATTTTATCATGGTAAAATTGAATAACTTGGGCATCAAAAAGACACAACACGAGATCAATCTCAAATTTCTAAACAATCTTTACGAAAGCTGGAAGATGGTTAAACTCATCATTCAGGGAAATCCTGCCATTCATACGGAAACTCTATACAATTTGTACGGAGAACTTCAATCGTATGAATCCTCGATTGACCCACCAACCTCTACAGCTTTTGGAGGACCACTTGCTCTCGTTTCCACATCAAACCAAAACCAAACACTTTTTCATGAACAAAACTCCAATCATTTTAATCAAACATCTTTTCAAAATCAACCATTTTTGAACAATTCCTTTGATCAAACTGATTTAAATGATGAAGCAGACTACCAACAATTGTGTGCTTTGGTTGCAAATACAAATCTCCAAAGATTTATTCCAAATCACAGTCAATCGAATTTTAAACCAAATTTTCAAAACCGACCACAATTTGGACAAAATAATTCTGGATTTCAACCAAGACCACAATTTGGTCAAAACAACCAAGGTTTTCAACCAAGACCTTATTTTGGACAAAATTCGCAAAGACCCTCTTTCCAAAATAACTCAAACTAGGGATTTCAAAACAATCCCAACTCAAATCATCAAAACAATAACCAAAACAACGGTTTTCAAAACCAAAACCGGGGATTCCAAAATCAAGGATACAATAATCAAAATAATGGTTTTTCAAACAACCAAAATTTTGGATTCCAACAAAACTCCTCCCAATCTTCCCAACAAATCCAAACTCAAGCACCGGAACGACTTCCAATCAAAAGTCAAAAGGAAGAAAGTGATGAAGAAGTGATTATCTGTCACAATTGCAAAGGAACTAATCACTACGCAAGAGAGTGCCGAGCCAAAAACAAGACAAAAATCAAAGACTCGGCATACTACGCTCAAAAAGCCGATGAGTTAAAGAAAAAGGAAAACCAAGAAAACCAAAGAGCTTTGATGGCAATCCACGAACCAAATGTGGAATACTGGCCAACCTCTGAAGACGAAGCCGACAATGAACCGACACAATCCAACTTCTGCTTCGTAGTTGGTACAACTTCAAGAGCTCCAAAGGTCATAGAACAGGTATGGTCTATGATCTCTGAACTCGGTTTTTCTAAAATACTTTTTGAGTCCCATATATCCAAAATTGAGAAAAGTTTAGAAGCTGATCTCAAGAAATACCATGACACAGTGGTTAATTCTGAAATCTTCAAATGTGAGTTACAAACCCTACAACTCCAATTTGCAGAATTAACCAGAACAAAGACCAAATTGGAAAGAGACGTTGAAAGAAAATCAGAAGATTACAATCACGTCTTTGAACAATTAAATCAATCTCTAATTCAGAAAAAGGAATTGGAATTAAAAAGTCAATCAGTCATTTCTTCTGAAACAAAAGATGTTTTAGAAATGGAAATCATTTAGTTAACACAAAACTTTCAAGAGTCAACTGAAAAACACAAAATCTTAAATGAAAAACTGACTGATTCTTTAAACCAAATTACTTTTCTTGAATCTGAAAACAAAAGATTGATACGGAATGTGGAATCTATCAAAATTGCCAGAAAACTCAGTGATGATATTTTCACCAAGGCAAACACCTTGGGTACTGGAAAAATTGATACGAGTTACAGACCAGGAATTGGTAGAGAAACCTTTGAAAAAGAACTAGAAAATCAAGAAAACATGATAATTTGTGGAAACTCTGAATTAACTCTACCAGATCTTTTTACATCTGTTAATGAGGAAGATTCAGATGACGAAACAGTTATCAACTGTAGCCCAGATGATACTGCTTTCACTGTTTCCAAAAAGTCTTTCAAAAGAGTCTTAAATTCTGAAATAGACTCAGCTAGTTCTTTAACTCACCAAATCAAACATACCAATGAAACCACCAAATCTAAAAACTCTTTGAATGGAGAAAATTCCTTTTACGAGGTTGGTAGTACTTTTGTACCAACTGCTTTTCCTACAATGAGTTCATCAATTGTTGGAAAAACTAGTCCGGGACAAAAAATACTCCAAGAAACAACAAATAAGCAAAAAACCCATTCAAGTCACCAAAACCCCACTTGTCAAGACAAAAGTTTTTGAAAACCAACCAAAGAAACCAGTTAAACCCTACGTCATACCTCATAAACAGGTTTCCAAACAAAAATCAAAACCTTATCCAAAACCTTTTCAAAACCGCTCTTCATACCCCAGATATGAAGAAAACTTTTCAAATCAATTCTCACATCTAGGATATCTTTCATCGAATCACAGATTTTATCAACCCACTGGTTTTCAAAAACAAATATCATTTTGGGAAAACTTGATAAATCAAATCAAACCTCAACCATTTCGTCCAATCAACAAATACCATAATGATTCCAAATTATCAAAAATCACTGACAAACAGGACCCATTCAGATCTGGGTACCTAAAATTTCTGTCTAATTGCAGGGATCTAATGCTGGAGAACCCAAGGATGATACATGGTACATTGATAGTGGCTGCTCCAAGCATATGCCAGGAAACAGAAACTACCTTCGTGACTTCAGACCCACCGAAACCAATCAAGACGTTACCTTTGGCAACAACATGACGGCAAAAATCAAAGGTTATGGAAACATAACTAATGGTAACTTCACCATAAAGAAAGTTGCTTATGTTGATGACCTGAAACACAACCTCATCAGTGTTTCTCAACTTTGCGATAACGATATTGAAGTCCTATTTACCAAACAAAAAAGCTTAATCATCGACGCCAACACCAAAGAAATCATTGTTGATTCACACCGTGCCGGAAATATGTATCCACTAGACATAGATCTTATTTATGGTAAACCCGATATTTGTCTGCTATCCAAAGCCCCAGCAGATATTAGTTGGTTATGGCACCGCCGCCTTTCCCATCTAAATTTCGGGTACATCAACAAATTGATCGGCGATGATCTAGTTCGAGGACTGCCACTTCTGAAGCTCGACAATGAAACTCTTTGTGCCGCTTGTGAAAAGGGAAACTTTCCAAATCCTCTCACAAAAGCATTACAGAATCTAGTGTATCCGAACCACTAGAATTACTGCACATAGACCTCTGTGGCCCCGCCAAAATCCAAATAATACAAGGGAAGAAGTATGTCCTTGTCATAGTTGATGGCTTCTCTCGATTTACATGGGTCTTTTTCTTAAGACCAAAATCAGAAGCACCAGAAGAGATGATCAACTTTATAAAACAGATCGAACTAAAGCTCAAACGACCAGTTCGAAGAATCCGAAGTGATAATGGTTTAGAGTTCAAAAAAATAACTCTAGACTCATTTCTCAAAAACAAAGGCATCGAACACAACTTCTCAGCCCCTTACACTCCTCAACAAAACGGCGTTGTTGAAAGAAGGAACCGAACTCTGTGCGAAGCTGCAAGATCAATGCTCATCTTTGCTGATCTGCCACAATACTTCTGGGCAGAAGCAATTTCCACAGCTTGCTACACACAAAATCGCTCCTTAATTCACAAAAATCTTCATAAAACACCATATGAAGTCATTAACAACCGAAAACCAAATATCAAATTTTTTCATATTTTTGGTTGTCGATGCTTCATAAAGAATAATAAAGACCACCTTTCAAAATTTGAATCAAGGTCGGACGAAGGAATTTTCCTTGGTTACTCATTTTCTTCAGCTGCTTATCGAGTACTGAACAAACGTACAAGAGTAATTGAAGAAAGTACCGATGTCCACTTCGATGAATTTTATGTCAGAAAATTGGATCGTGAACATTTTGGTTCACAAATGATAGATAATATTTTTCAAAATACAATTCCACAAACACCATCTCCTGACATAGACATTGAAGTTGATATTGATTTACTTTTTGAACAACCTAAAACTGCTTATAATTCTGAAATTCTAACTACTCAAATTGATCCTACAGGAACACCCACTGAAGGAACTCCACAAAGAAACAGAAATGTTGCAGATCAAGTTGAGGGGGAACCACAAACACATACTTCCTCATTAGAACAAACACCAAATCCTCCTTTAACCACTCCAAATTTAACCACCCCAGATTTTACCACTCCATCCCCAAATATCCAAAACAATCCCGATGCAACATTTATGGGGGAACCTTCAAACCTCTTCCAAGAAGAAACTATTGGAGAAGAACAATGGGATACTGAAAATCCTATTATTACGACGAAGAAAATCGTTTAATAAAATGGACCAGAAACCATCCCACTGACCTAATCATCGGAGATCCCAATTCAGGCATCCAAACTAGAGCCGCAACTGCCAATGATTGCTTAATTGGAGCCTTCCTATCCATGACTGAACCCAAAACCATACATACTGCTCTCAAAGACCCAGACTGGGTAAAAGCTATGCAAGAAGAGCTAGCTGAATTCGAAAGAAATGACGTATGGAATCTTGTTCCTACACCACCCGATGTTACTATCATAGGCTCAAGATGGGTATTCAGAAACAAGACTGACGATCAAGGAGTCGTGTGTCGAAACAAGGCATGTCTCGTAGTCAAAGGCTATTCACAACAACAAGGAATAGACTACGATGAAACATATGCTCCAGTCGCCAGAATAGAAGCTATCCGCATCTTTCTCGCATATGCTGCACATAAGAACTTTAAAGTTTTTCAAATGGACGTTAAATGTGCATTCCTACATGGAGAGTTAGATCGAGATGTTTATATCCAACAACCACCAGGCTTTGAAGATCCCAACTTTCCTCATCACAGCTTCAAATTGCAGAAAGCTGTCTATGGCTTAAAACAAGCACCCCGTGCCTGGTATGCCACCTTGTCAACATTCCTCGAAGAATCAGGTTTCAAAAGGGGTTCAATCGATCAAACCCTCTTTCGAAAAATCTATAATAAACATCTCCTAATCGTACAAATATATGTTGATGACATTATTTTCGGTTCTACTGATGAATATTTGAGTGTTAAGTTTGCAGATCTAATGAAGAGCAAATTTGAAATGAGCATGATTGGGGAGATGACTACTTTTCTCGGACTTCAAATCAAACAGTCCAATGATGGCATATTCATCAACTAAGAGAATTATATCAAAAACCTTCTCACTCGCTTTTCAATGGACAAATCCAATACTGCCAAAACCCCAATGGCCTTTGGATACAAAATCGATGCAGACTTAGATGGCAAACCCGTTGATCAGAAAAAATATCATGGAATGATCGGATCACTATTATATCTCACTGCCAGCAGACCTGACATCATGTTTTCTACATGTGTCTGTGCCAGATACCAAGCAAATCCAATGGAATCCCATGTCATTGCTGTGAAACGCATCTTCAAATACCTAAAAGGCACTCCCAAACTTGGCCTTTGGTATCCAGCTAAATCCGATTTTCAGCTGAACGCTTTCACCGACTCAGACTATAGAGGATGCAAGCTAGATAGGAAAAGTACATCTGGTAGCTGTCAATTCCTAGGAGGTCGACTAGTGAGTTGGTCTTCAAAGAAACAGTGTTGTGTATCCACATCAACAGTAGAAGCTGAATACGTCGCTGCCGCCAGCTGTTGTTCACAAGTCATATGGATGCAAACTGAACTGCGTGACTATGGCTTCAGAGTTTCACAAATTCCCATATTTTGTGACTCAACCAGTGCAATTGCCATTTCTCACAATCCCGTTCACCATTCCATGACAAAGCACATCGATATTCGATATCACTTCATTAAAGACAACATTCAAAAGGGTCATATCGAATTACACTTCATAAACACCGAAGATCAAATTGCCGATGTCTTTACTAAGGCTCTCGATGAAACAAAATTTTAATACTTCCTAGGCCGTCTAGGAATGTTAAATCCAGATAACATCCATCCTTAAACTTTTACCTTTTGTTTGTATAAAGTGTGCTTACTTTCTTTCAAAAACAAAACTCAAAAACAATTGAAAATTAATTTCCTTTCAAAAATACCAAAAACATTCAAATAACCAAATTTCCAAAAAAAAAAATTCAAAAACAAATCTTCAGAAACATAATAAAAGACTTGCCATAATAAGCTTTTATAGAACCTTGTGATTAATCGTCTCTTGACTTAATTTTCAGATGCTTATGGTCGATGAAGATTTTAAGTCATATTGATTCTCAATTGGAGTGAAGGTTTAAATCTCCTACTTTTCATAATGTATATAACTTTATTTCCTTCGATTTGATTTCATTATTGACGATTTTAAACAATCAAGGGACATAAGGTTAGGAGGTTCAGATGAAAACAAAAACCCATGTTAGAATTTGTGCCTCGTCGATCTAAATCATTGTGGAATTCAATTCTTGTGAGCTTAGGTGTGTCACTATTGCTTATAAGGTATATACGATTATACCTTGTCACGGTCTCATTTTTGCTTAGATATCAAAATGACCAGGGACGATACATTCATTTCTTACATACTAGACAAATTGTCTTCTATGCCACACCTATCCCTACCTAGATAAAAGCCAACCAAAAATGAAGACAGCATCAAAATGGAAAGACTCCAAACAACGACATACCCAAAAAGAAAGCCAAAGGAGAAACAAGGATCTATCAACATCCAATCCTCAAAGACGAATCAACAAGAAAGCCAAATCATTCACCGAAGAAATTCCAAACAAAACAAAATTTTAACAGTTTTTCAGAAAAGCAAATATCTCAATCACTCAAGACAGATTCTCTTACAAAAAAAAAAAAAAAAACAAAACAAAACAAAACAAAAAAAAAACAAAAATTTTATTCTCAATTGTAGCAACTTCTCAATGATAAAACAAAATATCTTTTTACAATAAATCGATATTGATCAACAAACAGGATATCATCAAAGAAGAAGCTGCAACAATAATGTATTTCCCGGGATACTGTAGCCTTCATCACTGAAGATTTCTTAGTTGCAAACTCCACTATGAAAATTGCTAAACCCCTCTACATTATTTCCCGACGGAGAGAGAGTGAACATTAATGACATGAATGAAGAAACCCGTTGAGTAATGCCGAAACCAGTCTTATGTGATTGATTATCTAATAATGAGACTAAGTGACTTTACAGGAAAAGCATAGATGAACACCTCCAATATGAGTGTGAGTCGTCAGAGAGAGATATCACTCATTTTTAGTGATCATTAACTTGTTCTGCTGCCAGAACAACCAAACACCCAAGTGAAATGTGAGCTATATCTATGAGCGTTCATCTGAATCGACCTGTTAGACCACTTGTCGTCATAAATAATGCTATAAAATCTTAAGAAATTTATTTAGATACATGTATGGCTACCCTTTGATAACCGAACCCGAGACATTGATTCAGAAACAAACATTGTTCAAAATCTTTTTCAAAACATAAGATATGTAAAACCAAGTCGCAAACTTTCAAAATGATTACAATGGTTTTATAAATATCTTATCATTGACAAAACTTTTATCCCAAATCTTCAATGTTAAAATTGTTAATGTGATTATATCTGTCCTTATTTCATCAATGATCACATAGGGGGAAATTGTAGAAAAATATTTTTGTATGTGACCATCATTGAAATAAGACGAACTATTTTTATATTATCTGACAAATATTATGAGTCTATTTCAGGTTGCGTGGATTCGAGATTAAAAACGAGAAAAATAAGAAAAAGAATTTTAAAGCCAAAACAAAGAAAAATATAAAAGAAAATTAAATTAAATCTATTAAAATGAATTTTTGGAAATATATTTTCTAAATAATTTATTTTATTAGACTTAATTAATTTTATAAATTAAAAATGATTTTTCCTAATTTATTTGAATTTATTTCGGATTTTAAAATCATTTTTTAAATTAAAACAAAGAAAATCAGCCAGCCCACTGCTCCAGCCCAGCTCCTCCGGCCCACGCCTGCGACCCAGATCCCCGGATCCGATCCGCCCCGCAACCCGCTCCGATACGCCATCCATTTCACCTCACACCAGGGTCCGCGCTTTGACCCGTTCGCGACCCACCAGATCCACCCGGCTCCAACCCGCCTCCCTCACAAACTCTCGCGCCCCAAACCCAGATCCATCCTATCCGACCCGCACCGCCTCCGATCCACTTACCCTCACATCAAAACCGCGCCTCGACCCCGATTCGACCCGACTCCGACCCAGCCGACCGAACCGCGTGTTTCAGCTCCATATTTTACAGTTTTGGTCCCTAAACTTCCGAAAATCATCCAAAAACCACCCAAAACCCATTTTACACCCTTTATAACCATTTTTTACACCATTTTTTCATAACTACACATTTAAACCACAAAAATTATACCAAACACTCTCCAACTTCCACCATCTTTTTCAACCTTCCAAACACTCTCCAAAAACACCAAGAACACCAAGAACACCAAGATCAAAACCAAGAACACCAAGAACACCAAGATCAAAACCAAGAACACCAAGAACACCAAGAACACCAAGAACACCTAGAGACACAGTCTATTAGAAATCCAGTCCAACCCTAAGCCAGTTCAGTCAATTCATTTGACGAACCTACTTGATAGACCAGTCGTTCCATCAGTCCAGTTACAAACCAGTTGAGTCAATTCATTTGACGAACCTACTTGATATATATATTTATATAATTATAGTTATTTATATTATTCATCGTTCTATGTCTTTTAATTATAGTCATTTACATTATTTATCGTTTTATGTCTTTTATTTATAGTCATTTATATTATTTATCGTTTTATGTCATTTAAATACAGTTATTTATATTATTTATAGCTTTCAAGTTTATTTATATTCTGCAACTCTTATTATTTATTCTGTATATTATCTTTAATATATATTTCTGTCACACAGTAAACGGTTTCAAAGCCTTTATTTGTGGTGATCAGTCATTTTATTATCATCAGGAATGAAATAGAATTTCCAGAAAATTAGATAATAGAAGGAGTAGTTCCTCCACCACCAATAACTCAACATAATTTAACAGATATTATACAAACAATGGATGGAAATATAAAGATTGAATTTGAAAAACCAACAGGAGATAATAATACGTCATTAATAAAAAGATGTCATTCTACTAGATCTAATTATTCCTATATTTCACCCATAGATTATAAAGTAGAAATGCCTTCTAGGGCCTCTACATCCGGGATAGATGAAAAAATTAAAAATCTTAATATAAAAAATAATATTGTTTTTCAAGATGAGGATCCCACTCTTTCGGAAATGGATTTTCCAACAAAAATTCCTGATATATAATGGAAGAAAAAATAGATTTTAGTCCCGGGTCACAGGCAAGAAAATTAATAAGTGAAGAATTTTATAGCAACAAATGGCAGACATTTAGAGAATGGTTTTTTGAAGAATTTACTTCTGAACAATTAATAATTTTACAAAATCAATTTTATGACTATTTATCTTCAATAAATAAAATTGGATTTTTTGCTCCATGGTTCTTAGAAAAATATGTTATTGAACAAAAAGGCACAATAAATACCCTGGAAAGAATTTATCATATAACCGATGATCAATATATAAAAAGTTTATTTCCACCACAACAACCATTTTTTATAGAAAAAGATGGTATCAAAATAAAATTTTCATCTTTTCAAAAACTTTTTACAAATAATTCAGTTATAATGGCAGATCATATAAATGCTTTAATCCAACAACTAAATATTAATAATATATGTTCTAATATAATGAATGAACAAATGAATTCTTTACATGAAAAATTAGATAAAATAATAATACAAAAGCAGAATGATAAAGAGGATAATCAATTATCAAATAAAAACTTAATAGCAGCAACAATACAACCACCTCCACAAATTAATAATTTTAAACTTAGAAATTATAAAGAATTGGAAGACATATTATCTAAAAAATTCGAAAAATTAAGTATAAATACGATTAATAAAAGTAATACAGATAATAGTGGATCTGATCAAGAAACAGAAGATAATATAGAGATCACTAAAATTGGATCTTATGATAATAAATTTGCTAGAAAGCCAGTTTAAAGGATGTACTATTATCCTAAACCAAGTCCTCAGGATGTCCTGCATAAAGAAAGAGAATATGAATACAGTAATAGTTATAGTGGTAAAAACATTTATGAATGGAATATAGATGGATTTACTGAAAGGAAAATTTATAATACTATACATAGAATGTTAATGTATAGCACAATAGCTAAACAGGCTGGAAATGATGATATTAAAGTAGCAAAAATGTTAGTTGCAGGGTTTACTGGACAATTAAAAGGATGGTGGGATAATTATTTAACCACCACCCAACAACAATCAATATATAATAGTGTTACAAAATTAGAAGGAGATAATGAAGTCCCTAGTGCAGTATATACTTTAACTTGTACAATTGTAGAACATTTTACTGGAAGATGGACTGATAATTCTGAACATATAAGAGTTCTATTAAATGGATTAAAATGTAGAACTTTAACATCATTTAGATGGTATAAGGATACTTTTCTTAACAGAGTAATGGAATTACCAGATTGTAATAGTCCTTATTGGAAAGCTAAATTTATAGATGGACTACCTAATTTATTTGCAGAAAGAATAAGAAAACAATTAAGGAAATAATCCTAGTGTTATATATGAAGATCTTACTTATAGAAGATTAATAGGAACATGTATCTAAGAAGGGTTATCTTTATGTAATGAAATAAAATTAAATCATCAAATAAAAAGCCAACGTCTTAATGAAAAAAGACAATTAGGAGAATTTTGTGAACAATTTGGAATGGAAATGAATTTAAAAAACTCTAATAAAAAATTTAAGAATAAAAAATATTCTGAAGAAAGAAAAAATAAAAGAATTAAGAAAAAGAATTTCAGAAAACAAAAAAGAGAAGAAAATGATAAAAAATTGTTTAATAGAAAATCATTTAGAAAACGAAAAGATAGATGTTATAAATGTGGAAAAACCGGCCATTATGCTAATAAATGTAAAGAAAAAATAAAAAAGAAAATTAATAACTTAGATTTAGAAGATGACACTAAACAAAAATTTATTAGTTTAATAGAAGATACAGACACTGATTGCTCAGAAAATTATTATCAAAAAGATTATTATGATGATAAAGACACTTCTTCAAATAATGAAGATGAATGTAATTGTATTATAAAAACAGAAATGGATTCGAAAAATAATAACTTCGAAGATGAAATATATTTGATCGAATCACAATTTCAAAATAATTTACAAATTAATATAATTGGTAACGATATAGCAAAATTACTAAAAGAAGTATCAGATGATAAAATTAGAAATCAAATAATAGATAATCTGCAAAATCCTAATAAACAAGAACAAATGGTTAATGAAGAACCATATTCAATAAAAAAATTAGACCAAATGTTAAAAGCAAGAAGAAATATCAAAACATTCGATTCAATAATAGTTGAAGACTTAAATAAAGAAATTAGTAATTTAAAATTGGAAATTGAAAATATCAAGAAACACTCTGTGATACAAGACAATAGAATAACTAAACTTGAAAAAAGACCTATAATAGAATCATATGCTGATATTATAAAAAAGATGAAAATTCAAACAATGACAATTTATTTTTGCAATCAATTGAAAATGTAATTTTTAGAAAATGGTATGTAAAAATTAATCTTTTGATAGGATACAATTATAAAAAAGAATTTACCGCACTAGTTGATAGTGGGGCAGATATGAATTGTATCCAGGAAGGATTAATTCCTACAAAATATTTTCAAAAAACAACAAATAAGTTAAGAGGAGTTTCAGGAGAAAATTTGGATATTACATACAAATTAACAAATGCAAAAATATGCACAAGTGGTATATGTTTACCGGTCCACTTTACTATTGTAAAAAATATGAGTAATGATATGATTCTAGGAAATCCATTTTTGGAAATGATATTGCCTTTTCTAACTGATAAAGAAAAAATTACAGGATTATATGAAGGACAGGTAATATGTTTTCCTTTTATTAGTCCTCCACAAACAATTTGGGTTGACGAAATTAAAAATCAGCTAATAACAAAATTAAATCAAATAGATTATATAAAAGAAGAAATTAATATTCATACCATAGAAAACACTCTTAAAAATCCTAAATTACAGGATAAGATTAAATTATTGCAAAATCAATTTTCAAATAGTATTTGTAATAATCATCCAAATGCTTTTTGGGATAGAAAAAAACATATTGTTAATTTACCATATGAAGAAAACATTAATGAAAAAAATATTTCAACTAAAGCAAGGCCATGCCAAATGAATTCAAATTATTTAGAACTCTGTAAAACAGAAATAAAAACTTTATTAGATAAAAAATTAATAAGACCCTCTAAATCACCCTGGTCATGCACAGCTTTTTATGTAAATAAAAATGCAGAAAAGGAAAGAGGAGTTCCTAGACTTGTAATTAATTATAAATCACTAAATAAAGTTTTAAAATGGATTAGATATCCAATCCCTAATAAAAAAGATTTACTTGATAGATTACATGATGCTATCATATTCTCAAAATTTGATTTAAAATCTGGATATTGGCAAGTACAAATTACAGAAAGTGATAGATACAAAACCGCTTTTAATGTCTTATTGGGACAATATGAATGGAATGTAATGCCATTT
Source organism: Cichorium intybus (assembly GCA_023525715.1). NCBI lineage: Eukaryota > Viridiplantae > Streptophyta > Magnoliopsida > Asterales > Asteraceae > Cichorium > Cichorium intybus. Next base: position 111,629,616 of record CM042011.1, read on the forward strand.
GGATTAAAAAATGCACCTTCTGAATTTCAGAATATAATGAATGACATTTTTTATCCTTATAGTAATTTTATAATAGTTTACATAGACGATATTTTAGTTTTTTCTAAAAACATTGAACAACATTTTCAACATCTTAAAATATTTGAACAAATAATCATAAAAAATGGTTTAGTTATATCTCAACCAAAGATGTTTTTATTTCAAACAAAAGTAAGATTCTTAGGTCATAATATAGAAAAAGGAAGTATTATTCCGATTGATAGGAGTATTGAATTTGCTTCTAAATTCCCTGATAAAATAACAGATAAAACACAATTACAAAGGTTTCTAGGAAGCCTAAATTATATATCTTAATTTTATAAAAATCTAACAGAAGATACTGCTATTTTATATGAAAGACTTAAAAAGAATCCACCTCAATGGAGTGAAAAACACACTGACGCGGTAAAAAGAATAAAAGAAAGAGTTAAAACTTTGCCATGCTTATCTCTAGCTAATCCCAATTGGGATAAGACTGTTGAAACAGATGCCTCCGAAATAGGTTCTGGAGGAATTTTAAAACAAACTAGCCCAGAATCTAAAAAACAGTATTTAATAAGATTTTATTCTAGAAAATGGAATCCAGCACAAAAGAATTATTCAACTACTGCCAAAGAAATATTGTCTTTAGTAAAATGCGTCTTAAAATTTCAAGATGACTTATACAATCAACATTTTGTTGTTAAAACAGATTCTCAAGCAGCTAAATTCATTCTTAATAAAGATTTTAAACATGATGTTTCTAAACAAATGTTTGCAAGATGGCAAGCTAATTTAGCTTGTTTTGATTTTGAAATTCAATACAAAAAAGGAGTAGATAATAATTTACCTGATTTTTTAACAAGAGAGTATTTACAATGAGTACAGAATCAGATAAATAGGATAATTCTACTATCCAAATGAGCCTCGATGAGATTGAAGCTATGGATCTTCAAATGAATTTTGGTCCCATTTCAAATAAATTTGACGCAGGTGAGTCAAGTGAACCTAGCAATTCTAAAACTAAAGAAGATTCTCTAACTAAATCGAAAGTTTATATTAAGGGAGAAGTATTTTATTTAGAAGATAGAGAATATTTAAACCATTTATTAAAAGAAAGTGAAAAAGCTATAAAAAATAGTAACCACCAATTAATGAGATTTATAATGTGGGATTTACAAGAAATTGAGGAATACTCCCCAACATTTTATAGAATGTTTTCCATGATTATAAATTCAGAAATAAAATCTTTAGCAAGAATTTTAAACTGTACAACAATTTTTTGCAGAAAAAATGACTGATTCGAAAATACAAACAAAACACAATGCTTATGTTTATATGATTAAGCATTGTACTCAAATCTTCAAGATAAGGAAACAACTAAATGGTGTAATGACAAATCAAGAAATTGAAGATCATAAAGAGACCATAAAATATTTTCGTGAAATGATTTCACAGTCCACTTGTTAAACATTGTTGTAATAAGTTTTCAATAATAAAATTTCTACTTTGTACTATGTTTATTCTACAGGATTATAAATGATTCCGCGACAAAGAGGAAGAGGTCTATACCCTAATAGGGGACAAGGCAGAGGAAATTTTCCTCCATTGCCTTATCATAGCAAAAGTGGCTGTTGTCGCCAAATATTCTAAGTAAGTGCAGAATAAAAGATTGCGGAAATTAAGAGTCCGAAACTATAAGTTTCGGAGATGGACAAGTCCGAAGACTTGAGATAGATGCGGAATTATAAATAAGAATTAATACTTAGAACAGATCTTAATAGCTCAACAATAAACAGTAAAGATATACATTTAAGTAACTTGGAAATATAAAGACTTAAAGTAAGAATGCTAGATATGAGAGAGAGAGATGAAAAATGCAGATGATAACATAAGAGTTGATGGAATGAGAGAATGTATTGATAAGAGAAAGTGTTACATAAAGTCTCTCAAAACCATGAGGACTGAAGATGAACTTGGTCTCCCTTTTATAGACTAAGGGAGGACCTTCTGGTAATAACCTATGGACTGAAGAGGAGACAACACGTCTCTCTTCAGTCACATAAGAAAGGTAAATCTATTATTATAATACAATGTCAGACTAGGGTGGCTTGTCTATAGTTTAATAATGCTCTAAAGTACAATAGACATGCTTCTAGATGACTACGCTTGATCTAGTCTAATTATATCCTATAAGTTGACGTGCTTATCCTTTGTCTTATCTATTAGATATTCTTTGTTCTTCAGTCTTCTTTGTTGAATGCTTAAGTGTGATATTTCCAATGATATATTTATATTGATAGTCTGAAATCCTGAGTGGATTTCGGAGTCCTGGCTGATGTTATCAAAGTGTATCTGGAAATAATCATGTATGTTCTGACTTTCTGACTTAGTTCTGAGTGTGATCTTCTGAGCTCAATCTTCTGAGTGAATTACGTTCTGATATTGAGTTTCTTTGAAGGACGTAGTCCGAAATTCAATACTGAATTTCGGATAGAGACAAGTAATCAGAGTACAGGTTATCAGAGGCAACATACACGATAAGAGATTGTTCATTACTTAAAAGCATTCTAATGAAAATAAGTTCATTCCATCAAGATAGAAAGTTTGATAATACAATCACAAAACTATCAAACTACGAGTTGGTCAACGATATGGCTTTTAGCACTAACAATTCCCCCTTCGGTAACCAAACGAGGGTTTTGATTCAGTATTTCTATCGTTGATCCAGTATTCCTTGTTTTGCAGCGTATCTCCAAAATTTTCTGACTTCCAGAAGCCACCTCATTCTGATAAGGAGTTCTTTCTTGGCGTCTGGATCTGATGATTTTGATCTTTCCACAGCTATGACGTACTTCTCTAGCATACCATTGGCTACTCTTCTGAGTTGGTCAGCACGAAGAAAAAGAAATTCTTTTTCATTATTGTACACTAGGCCAAGTTCCGGATCGAAGGTGGCACCTTTCTTCCAGTTAGTTCTATTGTCTGGCATAGAGAAGTCAGGTTTTGGTATGATCTGTGGTTCCGGATGATCTTTGAGGATTTTATACATCTCTGCATCATTGTAGCAGAATTCCTCTACTAAACGATGTAGAAATCTTTTCGCTGTAACGTAAGCTTCTCTGGCGACTTGATCTTCTTTATGAGATAGCTTCATGGTTTTCGAAAAAATGTCGGCTGGGTTCATGTTTCTGAAGTTGGCTTCTGTTATCCGAGATGTGTTGTCGTAGTTACCATTCCTGACAAGCTCAAATTCAAAGAATTATGCTTTCTGAAATTGTTTCCTTTTAATACTTCGGACTGCTGTTATGACTTCATTGGACCAAGTTTCTTCTTGAGGTTTGGTCCATTTTTTGAAGAATTGTAAGTTTCTGTCGTAGGCAGCTAGGTTTATGAAAGGTCCTGATACTACCGAGAGATTCAGAGTATATTTATATTTGTCTCCGTTGGGGGCCAGAGGAAGATCCCAGTTGTATTCTTTTGATGGAGGAGGATTGTATGACTTGAAGGGTTGGAAGTCTGAGTCGGTTATTAGTCGATAATTGGTGTTTGAGTAGAGGGATCTGCTGGGACCAGTTGGATCAGTTTGATATTGATCATGTTCCGACTCATTGCTGAATTCTTTAACATGTTTATTGGCTTGATCGTCAAAGAATTTTGATTTTCTTTCCTTGATCTCCGGTGGATCAGAATTCTTGATTGGCGAGTATACAAAGATCTCGTCGTCTGAATGATTGGATTTCTGATGAGGAGATTTCGGAGGAGGGGATTTCGGAGTTGGAGATTTCGGAGTTGGAGATTTTGGAGGAGGGGATTTCGGAGTTGGAGATTTCGGAGGAGGGGATTTCGGAGTTGGAGATTTAGGAGGAGGGGATTTCGGAGTTGGAGATTTGGGAGGAGGGGATTGGACATTTTCTGATTCCTTGTTCTGATTTTCGTCTTCATTGGTTCCTGTATCAGTAACTGTTTCATTTGTTTCTTTTTGTTGAATGTTTCCTAGGTCTTTTGTTCCACTTGGACCAGCAGTAGAATCTATTAACATATCAGTCGTTAGGTCAGGTTCTGCGTTGTCATTCGTCTTTCCCCCTCCTGGGGCTCCTGTAGGAACGGAAGGGGTCACAGGTAGGCGAGCCAAAATGGAGTCAATCTTGGCGGAGACTATGGTGACTTCCTTCTTGATGCAATCAGGAAGTGGCGTATCGTACATGGTTTGGAGGGCCTCCATGACTTCCATATTTAGCTTGGTGCAGAGTTTGATTTGTTCAATGGGACCTGACATAGTACCGGTAATGTTCTGCATGGTTTGTGTAACCATCTGAAGAAGAACAGTGTTGGTTCTTCGAAGAGAGAAGTTTTCAGCCAGAACGCCATTTAGGTATTTGGCAAAATGGTCCATCGCTTCTTTGAGTTTGAGTTCCACATTGGTCAGGAGCTCAGGGACTTGTTGCTGGCATTTTTCAACGTCGGTCAGCATCTTTTGTGCTGTCTTCATCATGTTGGCTGCATCGGTTTCGCGTTGAGCATCTAGGGTTGCGAGCCCATCATTGATGATCCGTTCAGCATTAGTGTCGCAAGTGAGAAGAATTTCGGTGTCTTTATTCTCTAAAGCAACAATTCTATCTTTGAGTTCAGCGATTTCTTTGATTAAGGGCTCCTGATTTTGTGAGGACTTGAAGTCAGTCAGGAGTGTCATCAGAGCATCAACTTTCTGATGAAGAGAATCATCCTTAAGTAAGGAGTTGACAGATTGAGGCTGAGTCTCTTTGGCAGCTTTGTCTGAGGAGGAATTGGTGTCGCTTAGATCGATCAGATGCATTTGTGACGAGGAAGGTTTATCGACCTCTTGATCAGCACCAAAGATGGGGGTGCTGATTGGAATGGATTGAGTCTCAGAGATAAGGACTCGAGAGTCGGACATAGTAGGTTGTTCCAATATTGGCTGTCGTAGTTGATTTTTCTGAATTTCTTGAGCACAGAATTTGTCCCAGGTGAGAGGGACTATTGCGGATGCAATTTTGGACCAGTCAGTTTTGGTGGTGTCAAAGAGGTAGAATGAGGAGTCTACCAGTGCCTCAAGTGATGAGTGAAGGAGGGAATCAAGTTGTTGAACGAGAGCATGTATTCGAGTTCTTTCTGCCTTGACATAGTCAGAGTCTTTGTCAGATGGGGGACCAAAGATGAACAGAGTTTGGAGTTCCTTGTGTTTATATTCGAATTGATCTCGAAGTCGTTCAACCAATACTTGTTGGTCTCGTACTGCTTGTTTGAATTTCCATTTAGTAAATTCAGATGCATCAGGAGAAGGTTGAGTGAGGTTTGGAAGGAGATCAGTGTGGGGGTTGGAGAATTCTTTTTAGGTGGGGAAGGTGGGGGTTGATTTTGGTTTACTTCCATGAATGTGTCATCCGGAGTATCCTCCGAGTCTGGAGAGTTCTGTCTTTCCTCCAAATGTTCTGACTCGGAATCTTTCGAGGATGGTTCAGAAGTCTAATAGTAAAGAACGCAAGTTAGATATTTAACATGCATACTGGATGGAATTCATACCTGATATAATCACAAATGTTTCAAGTGCACAGTATGATATATAGATGAAGTGCTTAATTTGAAATCATGAAGTTAGAATTAAATAACCAAGTGGTTGTGATACTAATTGTTGGTTATCCTGTATCAGAAGGAGAAAATGTCTGATAAAAGAATGAGGGAGGATTCAGAAGCAAGAGCTTTCTGATAAGTGAAAAGGAGAATAGAGGTTGTCAGAAGTTAGAGACTTTTGACTGAAGAAAAGGGGAAGTTTAGAAAGAGAGAAAAAGAAAAAAGGGGGGGGGGGCAGTATCAGAAGTAAGATGTGTCTAATTCAAAGAAAGAGAAAGAGATACCGTTTTGACTTTTTGTTGCTTCTTTTTCGGTGGTTGCTTGGATGGAGAAGATTCAGAAGCTTTCTTCTTAAGTTTCTTAGGGGCCTCACATCGTTTAAGAGAGTGAGGAGGATAAGCAGCGACTCCTTCAGAAGAAGTAATGTGAGAGATGACAGCAGGGTGTGCTGGATCCGCCAAATTTAGGAGTGCTTCAGGCAGTCTTCGTATTTCCCCGAATATGCGGTCCGTTTTGGCAGTGTAAGGTTTAGCCTTAATCATGACCAGTTTGTCGTCTACTGATCTTGGGTCAGTAAAGCCAAGGACAAGGATCTGATATATGTGCTCGATGCATATAGCCCAAAAACGTGCAGAGTGAATTTGACCTGTTGGTTTTAATGAGGAAGGTACATAATTGATGAAGTCATCAAACAATATTCCGGCGTAATCGACTTTTCGACCGGAGTAGAGGCTCCAAAGAAGTGTCATAAGACGTTTGTTCAATTGGCCTATACCACCCATTTTTCCGGTTAAGCACTTAATGATGTAGTGTATGAGACATTGCCATAAAGGGGAGATGTGTCCTTTAGACATATGAAAGAGCTTTGGCAAGTCATACATATAACCCATGTTGTAGATCATAGTCTTAAGATCAACATCGGTTGGTTGGTCAAAGGTGGAGGTATGGTAGGGGAGGTTTAGGGCTTTTGCAAAGGTTTTCTTGTCGATGACGACACGGTGATCGTTGTGCAGGGCGATGGCATAACCACTGGAACATTTTTTGCCGGAGGAGACTACTTCCTGTAAAAGAGAGATTGGAATGGAAGGAGGGGGATGAAAGAAGGCTTTTGCCAGTGTGTGTCTCGAGAGTACATGAATTAGAACTTGCAGGTGAGGTTTGTAGGCTTTGAGATCATCTGAAAGTTGGAGATTGGATACGGCGATATTGACAGTGTCGGTATCGCTTCTGGAATGGGAAGCCATTGAAGAGATTTGAGGGTTGACCGGAGAGAGAAGTTTTGAGAATTTTTAGGGTTAAAGGATTGTAGACGGTGGTGAGAGAGGATTAATGAGAAAGGGGGGTTATATGAGGAGGGTGAGAGATCAAAAAGAAAGGAACGGTTATAATAATTCGAAAAAGTGAAATGAACCGCCGGTTTGCGAAAAAGAAGGGACGTGTGAACAATTGTGTCAGAAACGAGTATGCTTGACATTAAATGCAAGGAAATGATGAAAGAGGATGGTCCATTAAAGGACGGACATGTGTGACAGAGAGAATATCCGTTGGAGAAAAATGGATCGTGTGGATTTTAATAATTGGGTAATAAATGTGTTTCGTATTTAATTTTTATTCCACTATTAGATGTGTCGTGACGAGATGTCGTAAGTACGAATGAGAGTTCTGAGTTGAATTATGTTTCGGAGAAGTTGATATCTCTGATAAAAGTATCAAAAGAAGTATGGACAGGAGGGTTCTGATTACGTTTCGGAGAACTAGAATCAGAAGATGAGTGAGTGTCCGAATATGGAGTTCGGAGAAGACTTGTTGAAAAGATAACTGAAGAGTTGTCACGTCAGTGCTGTAAAGAGAGTTAATGGTGCCGTCTGTCTGTAATAATTAGTCAAATCATGTATCAAATCTCTATGTTGTTGATCTCGAAGTGATGATGTGTCGTGAAATGATGAAGTTTGATTGATTATAAAAGGAGGTCCGAGATGAACACGTAAGTCATTCGAAAGGGGGTTTAGATGTTAGGTATGGCAGGGAGACGTCCATTTAGTCGAGATGAGGAGGTTGAAGTGAGGATGCAAGATGGGGAGTTTGCGGGTGCTGTTTATGGTGGTGTGATCAAGACTGTATGGAACAATCGGTATGAAGTAAAGATGACAACTTTGACTGACAGATCTACTGGTGGTCCGTTGAGTGTACACGTGGATTTTGCATATCTTCAACCGGTGCCTCCAAGGGTTTTGGTGGAGTTCAAGCAATATGACTTCATGGAGGTCTGGTATCGTCGTGGATGGTGGGCAGCCGCCATTTCAAGGAAGACACCATTCAACCAGTTTCATGTGGTGTTAGTGGATGGAACTAGGTTGTTTGTAGATGAGTCCGAACTTAGGATTCATCAGAGGTACCATCTCGGAGAGACTCCGATGTGGCAGTACTATAAACTCTGATGAAGAGAGGTAGAAAGGGGGGAGATTAGATATTTTGTGGGTAGAATGTCTTTTGCGTTTGAAGATTAGATTTGTATCTTTTTAGATATGGTTGTATCTTTTCTTTGAGCATGATTTGTAAACTTTTTGACTATGTATGAATGAAAAGGAACTTTGTTGTGGGTTGATATTTTTGTTTGAATTAATTATAGGAATATTTGTAATCAGAAGAAAACAATCAGAGAGAGAATGGATTTTTGTCGTTTTGTGATGAAATAAGAGTAGAAATGTGTAAAAAGAGGGTTAGGTGAATGTGTGTCAGTTCTCGAAAATTGAGGAGAATCAGCATGGGGTGAAGGATGGTTTATCGATTACGCTGCTTAAGTCGCCAAACAGTCTTATCAACTGTTTTGGCCATGATGCTGATTTGATGGGTGCATTAACTGCTCACTAGGGTCATTATGACCTCTAAGTAAATGAATTAGGGTAAACGAATGGGCATGTTGGTTGGTTATAAAAAGGCAGGATTTCGTCTGTTTAACTACACACACCAAAATCAAAAAAAAAAAATAAACAACTCTTTCTGTCTTCAACATGGCTCGTTTCTTCTTCAGTTGTTACGATGAGGTGGAAGTTAAGTTGTCACAAGGGGAGTTTGCAGGAGGTTATTACGAAGGGGTGATTACAAAAACCTGGAAAAGACGTTGTGAGGTGCAGCTAAGATGTCTTTCGGATAATACTACGGGGAAGATGATGATTGTGAGAGTGAAGTATGGTATGCTTCGTCCTATTCCTCCGACTGTGATAGTCGATTACAAGGTGGGAGATTATGTCGATGCGTGGGATCGACAGGGTTGGTGGAGTGGTGTGGTTGACGATGTGGTTGGTGATGATGTATATGATGTGGTGTTGTTGAATGGGAAAAGTGTGAGAGTTTGTGAGTTTTCTATTCGAATCTCACAGAATTTTACTTATGGCAATCCTCCCAAATGGAAATACTGCAAACATTGAGGGTGGAGAAGGAAGAAGATGGAGGTGGAAAGCTTGTGGTTTTAGATTTTTTTTTTATTTTTTTTAATGAGATAGTACTAGATCTTAAGTCGTGTATTTTGGTGGTATTTGTTTGTTTGTATAACGACTTAATGGATCTAATCTATGTAATTTCTGTTTTATGAATGAATGTGTATTATGTGTTTTATAATTTCTTGTTATTGATGAGACAAAATGTCTAGGTTTGTTTTGTGAAAGAAAACAAAGTGAAAATTGCTGAGAGTTTAATCAGAAATTGCTAAGGTAGGTCAGAACCCACTGATTTGCTGAGTGAATAATCAGAGATTGATGATCATTCTCGGAAGAAGTCAGAATCAGGGTTCATCATACCTAACTTATCCAGAAAGTTGTTGAATTTGGTAGAGTCTAAGGCTTTTGTGAAGACATCAGCTACTTGATCATTGGTAGGAATAAAGTATAATTCGATGTTACCTTCTAAGATTTGATCCTTAATGAAGTGATATCTTAGATCAATGTGCTTCGTCATAGAGTGCTGAATGGGATTATGAGAGATAGCAATGGCACTCTTGGAGTCACAATAAATCGAAACTTGAAGGAATCGGTAGCCGTAATCTAATAGCTGAGTTTTCATCCAGAGGACTTGTGAGCAACAAGTGGATGCAGCGACATATTCGGCTTCTACTGATGATAGGGCAACATAGTTTTGTTTTTTAGAGGACCAGCTGACTAACCTTCCACCAAGGAATTGATAGCCTCCGGATGTGCTTTTCCGATCTAATTTACAACCAGCATGGTCTGAATCAGTGAATGCTTGAAGTTTGAAGTTATCTCCGATTGGATACCATAATCCCATGGCTTTAGTCCCTTTCAAGTATTTGAAAATTTGCTTGACTGCAGTTAGGTGTGATATTTTCGGAGCAGCTTGATATCTGGCACATAGACATGTTGAAAACATAATATCGGGCCTACTGACAGTTAAGCATAGTAGTGAACCTATCATTCCTCGATATAGTTTGTGATCTACCGGCTCGCCTTCGGGGTCTGCAAAGAGTTTGTGATTTGTGGAAATTGGAACTTTGGTAGTAGAACATCCTTCAAGAGAAAATTTCTTCAGAAGTTCATTTGTGTATTTTTCTTGATGTATGAAAATTCCTCGTGTTGTTTGTTTGATTTGAATGCCTAGGAAGAAGTTTATTTCTCGATTTATGCTCATGTGAAATTTGTCTGTCATCACTTTTGCAAATTCATCCACCATTACTTGATTAGTTGATCCGAAGATAATATCATCTACATAGACTTGCACGTTCATGATGTGAATTTGATGGGATCGGACAAAGAATGTCGGATCAATGACTCCTCTTCTGTATCCTGATGAAACTAGAAAAGTTGATAGTGTTTCATACCAAGCTCTGGGTGATTGCTTTAGACCATATACTGCTTTATTCAGGCGATACACATGGTTGGGTCGAGATGGATCTTCAAAGCCAGGAGGCTGTTGAAGATAGACTGTTTCTTGGAGATCACCTTGAAGAAATGCACTTTTAACATCCATCTGATGTACAATGATGTTTTTATGTGCGGCATAGGCTAGGAAGATCCGAATGGCTTCTAGTCTTGCTACTGGTGCATACGTCTCGTCGTAGTCAAGTCCTTCGATCTGACTGTAACCTTTGGCCACTAATCTGGCTTTGTTTCTGACTACAGTGCCCATGTCATCGAGTTTGTTTTGGAAGACCCATCTGGTACCTATGACTCTGTGATTGGAGGGTCTTGGAACAAGATCCCAAACTTTATTTCTCTTGAATTTTGACAGTTCTTCTTGCATGGCTTTGATCCGATCGTCGTCGTCTAAGGCATCAAGGACTGTCTTGGGTTCGATTTTGCTGATATAAGCGGCATAGTGACATTCATTCTGAATTGATTTCTTTGATATTGTTTGAACTTTGGATGAAGGATTTCCGATGATTTGGTTCGGAGGATGACTCCGAGTCCATTTGTGTAAGTGTGGAAGAAGAGCTGGGTCAGAGATAGGAGGAGAGATATCTTGGATGAAGTTAGTGTCATCAGTAGATGTGTTTTGAATTTGTGATTCTTCAACTGATGTATTTTCATCGGTTTCAAGTATAAAGATCGGTGAATTATTGATTATAGTATCAGAAAAGTGGGCTATGACATTTTCTGAAAGGATATCTGCTGATGAAGTATCTTCTGAAGGGTGATGGTCCCCCTCGGATTGAGAAATCCCATCAACATGTGTAGGGAGTCTCGACTCCCCTTCAGAAGTTGCTAAGTGGAAAGGTTCCTTCTGATTCTGATGACTAGGAGAGGGGTACTGAGGCTCCCCCTCGATTGTTGAAGAGTTTATCAGAGGGTCTGCTTGAATTTCAGATGCGGTAGGTTCTGAGGAAGTGGTTGGTCCTGATGCTGAGATAATTTGCTGAATTGCATCAGGTGAATGGACAACTTCGGCTTCTTTTGCTGTTTCTGATGGATCAAAGAGTAAGTCGTAATCAATTTCGACTGTATGAATGGGTCGATGTCCCACTGGAACATCATTTTCCATTGCAAAGTTTAGCATTGATCAGGCTGCTTCTACTAGAGTTATGTTTCTTCTTTCGACTACACCGTTTTGCTGTGGTGTGTATGGTGCTGAGAAGTTATGCTCTATTTCTTTGGATGTCAGAAATTCTTCGATTTGCTTATTGTTGAACTCAGTTCCATTATCACTTTGGATTCTTCTTACTGGAAGTTGAATCTTAAGTTCGATTGATGTAATAAAGTTTCTGAGTTCTGAGTAGGTGTCTGATTTTAATCTTAAGAAGAACACCCAAGTGAATCGGGAGTAGTCGTCCACAATGACCAGGATATATTTCTTGTGATTTATACTAGCAACTGTTGATGGACCACAGAGATCCATATGAAGAAGTTCTAGTGGACGAGTAATGTTTGAGTCGAAGATTGTTTTGTGAGGTTTTTTTCTTTTGTTTCCCAAATGTGCATGCTGCACATAAGTTTTGGTTGTCAAACCTCAGAAGTGGCAATCCTCTGACCATTTCTCCAGTTACCAACTGATTCATGTATCGGAAGTTGAGATGAGCTAGTTTCCGATGCCATAACCAACTGACTTCGGAGTGAGCTTTTGTTAGTAAGCATAGTTTTGGTTTTCCAGGAAACATAGTGATGTCTAGAGGGAACATATTGATTTGTCTTGGTGATCGGATTAGACATCTGTCTCTGGTACCAATCATAATATAGCTGAATTCATTATCAAATTCAACTCGGAGACCAGTACTGACTAGTTGACCTACACTTATTAAATTGTGTTTTAGTCCGAGGACGTAGGCTTTGATGATGTCGTTTGCGTCGTTTACGAATGTAACATATCCTCCAAAATTGACTTCTCTATAATCCCTTAGAAACTCCAATCTTCCGGTCATGTGCATTGAGCAGGCGCTATCAATTAGCCATTCATCATCCTGCTCATACGTGCTAAAAGCCTGAAAGTTAAACAGTTAGTTTGGGCATCCAAACTTGTTTGGTCCCATTTGTTTTAGTAGGCATGGAAGATTTGGTGAGAGTTTCTGTTTTAGAGGAAGAATTTGACTCTGAGGCAGGTGATTTCACAATCCATTTTTGAACAAATCTTCTTAAAGGTTTTGTGGAGTAGGTATTTGTTGTTTTTTTGAAAGTTTTTGAAGTACTAGCCATAATAGGCTTAGAATAATGTTTGCAGCAATGGCAACAAGTATTATTTTGTTGTCGTTTTAAAATTTTTGGAGTGGTATCAGAACAGTGGTAGTTCTGAGATTTGGTTCCGATGACATTTGTCATTTGTTTGTTGCTTCTGAAGATTTTGGAAAATGATATTTTTGGTTTCAAGAATTCATTCACTGGTTGCTTAGAAGTGGATGGATCTTTTTGAGCTATTTTTGAATTTCTTGTTAGTTTTGGAAATTCCGAGTTGTAATCTATTTTTCTGATGGTTTGAAATTGTTGAATGGGTTTGATTTTTGGAGTCGGAAGTAATCCCTTGTGGATATACTTTCGGAATGTGGAAGGAGTAGATCTCTGAGTATGACTTGGAATGTTGAGAGTTGGATTGGCTTCTGATAGCTTCTTAGTGTAGAATCATTTCTTCTGTTCAAATCGAGCATGTGATCGAGGTGATCGTAGATCTTTTCTGTTTAGAATTGGTTTTACTCCTTGTTTGGTTAAATTATTTCCTTTTCCTTTTTGAAAAATTTCTCTTGGGGAAGAGTCAGATAAAGAATCATTCAAAGAGTCTATCTCTTCATGATTAGCTTTAAGATTTTTGAGCGAGATTCTGATTGGTTTTTCTGAAAGATTACGTTGTGATGTATGTCAGCAGCTTTAGGATTTCTGATTTTTATTTTGTTAAAATTTTTATTTATAATGATATTGCTTGGGGACTTCTCCATTTCAATTTTCTCATCAACTTTCTCTTTGTCTGAGTTTTCCAAGATTTTGGAAGTGTATTCTAAAAGACAGTGTTGCTGAGAGCTTGATGATGGACTGTTTGTGACCGTGGTCATTTGTCTAGGCATGAATGGGACTGAAGCTATATACAGTTTACTGATTTCGGCAGTGTCTACTCCTGAGAAGTATGAGAAGGGAATGTTGACTCCCATTTTTGACTCAAAGTGGCATTTTCTGATTCAAAATCTGGAGTTTCAGAAGAGTTCATGGTTGTGTGTTTATCGTGCTTATCATCATATTTATTTGAAGGATATTGAAAGAATGGACTTTTTTTGTTGTATATAGGATAATTTTTATTTGTGGTTTTTCTTGCCCATCCCCAATTGAAAGTATTTTCTGAAGAATTAATATTTGCAGGAGATTTGAAAACTTCAGTTGCATGATACAACTGATCTATTAATTTGTTTAACCTTACATTATCACTTCGGGCTAAATCCCTTTGTGATGTCAAAAGCTGATTTGAGTTTTCTAAGAAAATTCTAGAAGTTTGTTCGATCTTCAAATCAGCAGTAAGCTTGTCACAAAATAGCTTTTTATCTTCAAGTCTACTTTTCAACTTTAGCACCTCGTCATACCCATTATCTCTTTCTTCCAACACCCGTTGATACGCAGCTAAGGCATCTGCACAAGTGTTAGATATATTTTCTAGAGCAAGTTCTAGATTGTTAGAGTAAATTTGATGTGTATGGAGCATGTTACGTACCTGTTCTATGATGCTGACACCTTTGCCTGTCTTATGGTTGACCATGAAGGCATAGTTCTTTGGTGTGTAAGAAGATGAGGATTCTGCGATGTTCTCGGAATGTTTGGAACTTGTCAGACCTGGGATTGGAGTTTCCCGATTTGCCTGTACCATCATGCATTCTCCAAATCCTTGTCCTCGTTTTCTTTTGTTTTCAAACTGCTCATCATCATCTCCTGAAGACCATATTTCCACATTTCCAGATGCTACGAATGCTTTGACCTTTTCTTCTTCTTTTGCTTTTGGATAATTTCTTGGTGCTCGGCAGTCAGCAGCATAATGCCATAGTCCTCTGCAGTTGTGACATTTGATCACTTCTGATTCTTTTGTTTCAGCAGTTGGAGCAGGGTTAGAGCTTATAGCGGGATCTGGCTTTGTTTTTTCTTGGTGCTGATCTTCCGGTTTCTGGTAATAACGATTTTGGTTAGAATGCTGATGTCCTCTTTGATAGCTGTTTCTGGATTGAAATCCTCCATTTTGGTTGGTGGGACGATAGTTCTTTTTGGTGTTAGAGTAGGATGGTATCCTGTTGAATTTTTGACTGATCAATGCGATTTCATGTTGGTATGCTGCTTCTTCAGCTTCGTCGTATTCTGAGTAGTGAGAGTCAGAAGTTTGTACCGGTGCTGGTAGTGCAAGGGTGGGAGATTTGGATTGAATGGATGGTTGGGAGATTGAAGATGATTTGTATTGTTTTGTTGGAGTTTGGTAGTTTGATGGGTAAGAGATTTGTGGTTGAGAGGGATGGTATGAAGGTATGGAGTTTGTTTGTTGAGACTGAGTATTTTGGATTAGAATGATCTGAGGGCTAGCGGTATTTGAATTGGCTTGTTGCTGAGGGGTGTTCTTTGTCTGATGGTTGTGCTCAGCAATTAAGGCTAGTGGTCCGCCAAGTTGAAGTTGCTGATTACCTTTGATATCTCGTTCTTGTCCGATAAGATTGTTGTATAGTCGGTACATGTTGAACGTTTTTAATTTTCCAGAATCTTGAAGAATCATGTTGACGAGTACCCAGTCTTTTCCTAACCCTTCAAGAAATCGAAGATTGATTTCTTGATTGGTTCTTTCTGCTCCTGAACTTAGGAGTCTGGTAACGATTATGGAGAACCGCGTGAATGCTTGACTTAGAGATTCTCCGGTAAATGTTGAAAAGTGCATGTAGTCTGACACGCTTGACACAAACTTTTGATCTTTTGCCTCTTCTGTTCCTAGGAACATGTTTTGAAGAAGAACCCAGATCTGCTGAGCTGTAGTACAGTTTTGTATGAGATCGAAGAGTTCTGGTGGTATTCCACATTGAATCTCAGTGAAGGCGATTTGATCATTGTCCATTTTATCAATGTCCAAGGGGGTTAGCCTTGGTTGAGAAATGCCACCTAGTGCTTCTTCAGCTGTGTTAGGTCTGGGAGTGAAGGTTGGAAGATGAGGTCCTTCCTCAACCGAACGCCAAATGTCTTTGCCTTTGGTTTTGAGATAGTTGCGCATACGAGATGCCCAGCCATTGTACTCAGTAGGAATGAGTATGGGGATCGATTAGAGCCTCCAACGCTGTTAGCAACATTCAAAGAGTAGTTCATCTGCATTGAGAGAAGAGAATTTCGATGTGTTTTTAAGAGAATTATGAGTGAGCTACAATAGCATGCAAAGATCCACAGAGGATTCTAAGGTTGTTGCTTCAGCCAGGGTTTTGAGCAAACTGGACACTTAGAACCTTATAGACAGCTATTCAGGCTCTGATACCAATTGTTGTCGCCAAATATTCTAAGTAAGTGCGGAATAAAAGATTGCGGAAATTAAGAGTACGAAACTATAAGTTTCGGAGATGGACAAGTCCGAAGACTTGAGATGGATGCGGAATTATAAATAAGAATTAATACTTAGAACAGATCTTAATAGCTCAACAATAAACAGTAAAGATATACATTTAAGTAACTTGGAAATATAAAGACTTAAAGTAAGAATGCTAGATATGAGAGAGTGAGATGAAAAATGCAGATGATAACATAAGAGTTGATGGAATGAGAGAATGTATTGATAAGAGAAAGTGTTACATAAAGTCTCTCAAAACCATGAGGACTGAAGATGAACTTGGTCTCCCTTTTATAGACTGAGGGAGGACCTTCTGGTAATAACCTATGGACTGAAGAGGAGACAACACGTCTCTCTTCAGTCAGATAAGAAAGGTAAATCTATTTTTATAATACAATGTCAGACTAGGGTGGCTTGTCTATAGTTTAATAATGCTCTAAAGTACAATAGACATGCTTCTAGATGACCACGCTTGATCTAGTCTAATTATATCGTATAAGTTGACGTGCTTATCCTTTGTCTTATCTATTAGATATTCTTTGTTCTTCAGTCTTCTTTGTTGAATGCTTAAGTGTGATATTTCCAATGATATATTTATATTGATAGTCCGAAATCCTGAGTGGATTTTGGAGTCCTGGCTGATGTTATCAGAGTGTATCTAGAAATAGTAATGTATGTTCTGACTTTCTGACTTAGTTCTGAGTGTGATCTTCTGAGCTCAATCTTCTGAGTGAATTACGTTCTGATATTACGTTTGTTTGAAGGACGTAGTCCGAAATTCAATACTGAATTTCAGATAAAGACAAGTAATCAGAGTACAGGTTATCAGAGGCAACATACACGATAAGAGATTGTTCATTACTTAAAAGCATTCTAGTGAAAATAAGTTCATTCCATCAAGATAGAAAGTTTGATAATACAATCTCAAAACTATCAAACTACGAGTTGGTCAACGATATGGCTTTTAGCACTAACAATTAAGCAGGATGATCCATTATATGGAGAATTTATGGAGTTCATAAAATCAAAGAAAGGTGAAACCAGTAATACTGGTAGTTCATACGCTAGTACTGTAATAACTGAAGAACCTAATGATTCAAAGGGTTATTATAGAAATCCACGTCAAGAATTAATATTAGTTCTTGAGGAAAAGGATATAATGAGGTATTTCAATGCCAATAATGATGATTGGGTTCTCATGTCTAGATACTTGGACACTGCTTCATATTCAGCAGGATCTTATAAACAACGATCATATTATGAAAATATTTTAAAGGCCACAGAGTCTTGTGAAATATCACATTTTTATCCAGCCAATTCAAATCAAGTTTATAACTTTAGCAAAATTATTATTAAAAAGATTATATCAGCAGAAGATTGGGGAATAAGTACCCTAAAAGAAAAAGAGTTCATACACCCTGAACAAAGAATCCCTGTAAAATTTAATTATTGGGATTATGTTGAAAGCTTTCATAAAGTGTTTTTATACGAAAATTCAAAAAGAAAGCATTCTTGGTTTATAAAAATATGTCCTAAAGTCTATAATAAAGACATTCCAAATTGGTTTTTAAAATGGTGTATATCATATGGTCCATCAATTGAAATACTCCCAGAACCCTTCAAATCATTATATGATGAATGGGTAAAAATTTCACCCCGTTTAATAGAAGATATCACCAAATATAATGGTGGTCAACAGCATTTACTCTCATATCATTTTTTCACAGAATTTTCAATCCCATGGATCTGGAAATGGATCCCTGAAGTTGATTATACCACACACCAATTCCCTTCAATCCAAAGAAATTTTCTTACAAAGTTCTGGCCCAAGATGATTACAAAAGATCATGAAACTGGAGAAATGCACTCCAAAGAATCAATAGATCAAATTAAAGAAACAATCAAGAAGTATACTTCCCAGAGAGAATTCAGACAAAAACAAGCCAAAAGAGATCATTTAGAGCAAATTGCTGAACAATTGAAGAATCAACATCATAAGGACCCAACAGATCAAGAAATTCTTAAGGAATATATCCATCAAATGAAGACTGTCATCATACAGCATGCAGAAAAATTAAAAGGTCATTCAGACAATGAATCCATGACATCTGTTGATAGTGAAAATCAATTTCACATGTTAAGCGGAGAATCCCAGCCAATCGATGATGAACTCCCAACAATTCCAATTGAAGACCTCTTCACAGAGATGGAAGCCACTCTGTTCAAAGATTCCCAGTCCAAGAATAAAGACAAAATGCCCTAATAAATACAGGCCATAATTAAAGGTGGAGGGCCCCTTTGACAGTATAATTGCGGAAAACGCGTAAAAAGAAAGAAATCTCTTTTCTTTAATAATGTAAATAATTGTACCTTGTCGGCCAATGTATTCGGCCTCAATAATTTTATAGGATAAAATTTATAATCGTTTGAAATCCGAGCTTATAAATAGAGAAGCTTGGTGATGTTTAGAGGCAGACCTTAAAAAATCACTTCTCTCTTGTATCTCTTATTGTACGAAACCTTCTGCAATAAAAGTCTGCTCGTATATTTTGTAAGTTTCCATATTCCATCTCCATATTTTATTTTCTGTCTTTTAATTTTCATAACGCCTTAATGCAAGGCTAAATTCTTATATGTGTTGAATCCATCATGGCTTGAGATTATGGTTAAAAAAAAAGACAAAAATCTGACTCAGGTTTCGAAAAATTAGAGTTTGGAAAAATAAATTTTGAGCATAATCTTGTAAGATCATAATACTCGGTGTATGTCTAAGTATGGACGCCATTAGTCGCGTTTTAGCCCGCTTCAGGTCGTGGAATGACATTCTAGGGCATTATACTCGTTGACTCGGCTGACTGCCATTCTTAGTTATACAGTGTGTTATTATGTAAATGAACCTTAATTATGAACTCAAAAGTGTTTTCCCAGATTTTATTTTACTAGTCAGATTTTTGTCGAAACCTTAATCGATCCTCACGTATAAAGTTATGTATATATGTATATATATATATATATATATATATATATATATATATATATATATATATATATATATTTATATATATATATGTATATATATTTATATATATATATATATATATATATATATATATATATATATATATATATATATATATATATATATATATATATATATATATATATATATATATATGTATATATATATATATATATATATATATATATATATATATATATATATATATATTTTTTTTTTTTTTTTTTTTTTTTGAGCATAATCTTGTAAGGTCATAATACTCGGTGTATGTCTAAGTATGGACTAGGCATAAGTCGCGTTTTAGCCCACTTCAGGCCGTGGAATGGCATTCTAGGGCATTATACTCGTTGACTCGGCTGACTGCCATTCTTAGTTATACAGTGTGTTATTATGTAAAAGAACCTTAATTATGAACTCAAAAGTGTTTTCCCAGATTTTATTTTACTAGTCAGATTTTTGTCGAAACCTTAATCGATCCTCACGTATAATGTTATGTATACTGTTATATATATATATATATATATATATATATATATATATATATATATATATATATATATATATATATATATATATATATATATATATATATATATATATATATATATATATATATATATAACCATCTCCTGATGGCCGAGTTGGTAGCTTTCCCACCTTTCCATAGGAGAGGTCAGGGTGTATATATATATATATATATATATATATATATATATATATATATATATATATATATATATATATATATATATATATATATATATATATATATATATATATATGTATTAATTTTTTTTTTGAAAAGGCAACTTATATAAAAACAACCACAAAAGACCCGTTAGCAAGGAGCTAAGGGGCTACAAAGCGGAACCAGAAACACTCCTATTACATTTTCTTAATCGCTATTTTAGGATTGTTTGCCCATTCGGCACTAACAATCTCCACTCTATTAGCTCTATTGCTTAACCATAAAAGAGTGTCCCTTTGGATTTGCACGAACACCTCTTCCGCCTTTCTATGAGTATTGTTAAAAGTAGCATCATTTCTGGACCTCCAAATCAAGTGCAAAGTCGCAAAGCCAATGACCTCCATCAACTTTTCTTGAAGACGGTTTTGAGCAGCAGAACCAAGCCAAACCAATATGTCTTCTATCTCCATTCCTCTGTTGTTGTTCAACCCGCACCAATTCTGGACCATGTGCCAGACCTGAATCGCAAAAGAACAATCTACAAAGACGTGCTTTAACGACTCATCATGATTTTTACACATCTCACACATGCTCGAAGACTGATTAATACCCATTAATGCTAAGCAATCTATAGTCGCCAGCCTCTTTCTAAGTAATCTCCATATAAAAATGTTGACTTTATTAGGAGCCCATTTATTCCAATGATTTCTCCCAATTATTTGACTTTTCTTCTTAACTAGCTCCTGTTTGAACCAATTGACAGTAAAAACTCCATTTGGACCTTGCAAACAATTCCACTTATCCTCTTTGTTATTTAAAATGACTTTTCCCACACTGCATTTTAAACTTTCCCATTCTTCCTTTGTTCTCCCTTCTCTCATATTATTGCACCAATCAATAATTTCGCCATTCTCTTTCAGTTTTTCATATACTTTGCAGTTTTTATTTGTTTCCATTTAGAACAATCTGGTAAATCGTTTCTCCAAAATCTCTTCCCCTTCCACCAATCGCTCCAGAAAAAAAAGTATTTTTACCATTTCCCACTTTCTTCTTTATCAATTTGCGAGGATCAAGGTCCCAGACTCTCATTTCATTCCAAACTTTTACGATTCTTCTCCATGTGTGACCAGCTTTGATGTCACTATCTTCTATGCTTTCACTTCTCTGCCCGTGAATACTCTTTATTACTTTTACCCATATCGCCTCCTGTTCGTTCTTGAATCTCCAAAACCACTTGACTAACAAAGCTTTATTCAAATCCTCCAAAGCCCCAATACCAAGCCCTCTATCCTCTTTATCTTTTACAATATAGTCCCATTTGACCCAAGAAATTTTTGAATCCTCCTTTTTTCCTCCCCAAAAAAATTTTCTACGCATCCCCTCCAGCATTTGAATTAATCTTTTAGGCGCCTTAAACAGTGAAAACATGTAATTTCCCAAACAACCCAGAATATTTCTAATTATGGTATACCACCCCCTATAGAAAGTGTATTACCCTTCCACTTGCTAAGTTTTTTCTTGAATCTATCCACCAAAGGTTTCCACGGTTTTAGAGACCTTGAATTCACTCCGATTGGCATTCCTAAAACGATGAAAGGAAGCTTTTCTGATTTGCATCCAAGAATTGTCGCCATTGCTTCTATCGATATCGAGCTCGTACCAATACTTATCAGCGCACTTTTTTCGTAATTAACTTTAAGGCCGGCTGCTTTCTGAAAGCAGTAGAGAATTCTAATAAGGTTTAAGACATTTTCCACTGACCATTCTCCAAAAAATATAGCATCATCTGCAAAAAAAAGATGGGTTAGTACTAAATTGTCATTTCCCACTTTAATTCCTTTATACGAATCGTTTTGTACAGCTTTTTTAATGGCTAGATTCAGCCCTTCCATAACTAAAGTGAAAAGAAAAGGGGACAGTGGGTCCCCTTGTCTAAGGCCACGAGAGAGAGAAAACTCTACATTGGGGCTAGAATTCACCAAAACTGAAGAAGTCCCTGACTTTAGACATTGATTCACCCATTTTCTCCACTTCTCCCCTAACCCCATTTGAGACAACATAGAGTCAAGATAATCCCATGAAACAGAATCATAGGCTTTAGCGATATCCGTCTTGAAAATCAGCATTACTTTCTTCTTAGCTTTTGCCCAATCGATAATTTCATTAACCACCAAGGGACCGTCTATGATTTGTCTCTCCTTCACGAAAGCCGATTGAGTTTTATCAATTAAGTTGGGAATAATCTTTTTGAGTCTATTCGCAAGCATTTTCGACAAAATTTTGTAAACACTTGAAATTAGACTTATCGGTCTAAAATCCTTCACCGCAATCGGACTTTTAACCTTCGGGATCAAAGTAATAAAAGCCGCATTAAAACCTTTTGGGATTTTGGGGCGACTGGCAAATTCATTGAAAGCTTCCAGAAAATCTTTCTTGAAAAGATCCCAAATTTTTTTCAGAAATTCCACCGTGAAGCCATCCGGACCTGGGGACTTATTTTTACCACAATTCCACAAGGCTTCTTTAAGCTCTTTTTCATCAAAATCTTTCTCCAACTTTTCCTTTTCAACTTCAGAGATTTTTATTTCCTACTAAGTTTTGACTCCAATTGCACTCTTCATCCTTTCTAAAGATGTCTTCAAAATAACTTTTAAAGTGCTCTTTGACTTTCCTCGGGTCTACCTCCCACATTCCATCCACTTCAATACCTTTAATATTGCTTATGTGCTTTTTCTTATTGATATTCCTGTGAAACATGGCAGTATTTTCATCACCTTCTAAAGTCCATCTATTTTTATTCTTTTGGGCCACATCCTCGCTATCTTGTTTTTCTTTTTGTAAAATCTTTTTCGATAATTCCAATCTTTCCACCCGTCTCTCCTGATTGACACCTTCTGTTTCAATCATTTTATCGATTTGATCGATTTTACTCACCCACTCTTTCTTCTTTTCTTCCATAGTTCTTTTTTCTGAATAGACCATTGTTTTATCTTCTCTTTGACAGCTTTTAGTTTTTGCATTATTAAGAAAAGTTTAATGTGTTGTCCTTCCATAGTAAAATTATTCCATGTGTTCGTGATGATCTTTTCAAGATCGGGATCCTCCAGCCATGAATTGAAAAATTTTAACGGAATTGCCCGATAATTTCTTCTTATTAGTTTTAAAATCAAAGGCTTATGATCCGAGTATAATCGCACCTCACTCACAACTTCAAAATCAGGCCATTTTTCACCAAAATTCTCGCTGACTAAAAATCGATCCAATTTAGATAACTTAGATCCACCACCTTTAACCCAAGTGAACTCTGTTCCTCCAATCTTTACATCCACAAGGTTATTTTTCGAATAAAATCATTAAATTTTTTGGTAGCTCTGATATTAGTCGCTGTACCTCTAGTTCGTTTATGTTTCTCACATCGTTGAAATCACCAAAGATTACCATAGATCCTTCCCATCCAGAAGCATAAGCAGAAATGAACTCCCACAGCTCTTCCCTTTTTCTGGGATCTTGACTACCGTAGATGTTTACAAAAGTTATATCAACATTATCCTCAATCCAAAGCCCTTGAACAATAATACAGTCATCACGCACAATAACCTGATTTTTTGAGAAAAGGTTACTATTCCATATGCTAACAAGACCCCCTCCTTGCCCAATGCTCCCTTTAAACACAAAATCAAAGTCCTGGCTTCCCCATATATTCTTAATCACCATGTCAGAAAGATTACTTCGTTTGGTTTCTTGAATCCCCACAAACCCAATTCTATGCGACATGATCAAATTCCTAATCCATTTGATTTTGAAATCCCCTTTTCCGAGCCCATTGGAATTTAAAGTAAGAATATTCATTTATTACCTTTTTTAGCTCCTTTTGATTTCTCCACCCTCTTCTTGTCTTTTCCTCTCGATTTCTTGAATCCACAGATCTCTCCTATGTCTTCCAGTCTTTGCGTTATACCCACACTCACAAAAGAGTCATCCTCTGTCAAGCTTCGGAATAAGGATGTCTCCTTATTAATAAATTGTTTTGTTTGGCTTCTTGTAACTCTCTTATCTCTGAAGTAATTTCTTTCCAATCGCGTCTCACTTGTTTTCTTCATGTTAGAACCTTCGTCTTGTTCAAGATTTTCACCTTGTATCTTATCTCCTTCTTCGATGATCTTCAATTTCTGACTTAACGGAGTATCTCTCGACAGAAGATCTTTGAGTTTGTTCGAAATTCCTACCAAAGGGGATTTTTGTGTTTCCTCTGTTTTGCTTTCTTTTCTATCTTCTTTATTATTTTCCACATTTGCCCTTTTTTCATCGAATGTATTTTTTATTTCCATCTGAGCCAATCTACTCCAATTTGGGCTTTCTCCGTCATTCTCATTTTTGCTAAAGTTACTACTCGTCATATTAACTGGGCTTCTATTTCTATGATTAAATGGACTATTTTTTGTTGGGCTCACTACTTGGGCCTGCGAGTTGTTTCCCTCATGATTTTCCTTATCTCTTTTCGTGCCATCTCCCTCTTCTCCTTTATCTTCCTTCCCGTTTTCGTTTTTTTCTTTTACGCATGATGTCCCTTCATCATTATTGGGTGATTTTTCACACTTGTCATTAGTGCTTTCAATTTCAGGGCTCGATTCCCACACAATCGAATCATTCCATGACTCTTCGAAATCCTCGTCGGAGCTCTCCTCGCCTGAATTCTCCTCTTCCGATGACTGAAGCTCCTCCTTCTCCGGTGACAACGCCGCCACTTTTGTTTCACTACACCCCTCCTCAACAGAATCACTCAAATCAAACAATTTCCTTTCGACTTCTTTGATACGAATCGTGACAATTTTTTCGTTAGAATTCACCTCCATAACATCACTAATAATATTCTGAATTTTAGTTTTTATGCAAATTAAACCATACGACCAATCATGATTCCCCCGTTTGCATGGATCAGTGACTACTACTTCACCCCATAATCTTCCTATGGTGATGTACGCATTCGGGTTCCTTGAACTTACCGGAATACCTTTAATTTTCACCCACGCGAACCTCTCTGTGATCTCTATCTCTTTATCCCAGATCTTTAATGAAGTGAAGTGAGCTCCATTCTCCTTGCTCAATAAAATTGCTTCTTTTTCTTCTTCGTTAATGGTATCGAACAATACCCACAGACCCCCAAGATATTTAGTAATTCCAAATCGTAATCCTTCCCCCATACAAAGATTTGAAATGCATGCTAGGCTGTTTAAGATTTTGACCTCCCCTACCAACTTATTCTTCAGGAGTTCTAACTGTTCATGATCTTCTTCGAGTTTAAATTTTTTCTCCATTTTCTTCTGTTCCACCTGTATTGGGGAGTTCTTATTTATTTTTTCTCTTTCTGGCCCCATTTCTCCTTTCTCCTTTACTACTTCTTTTAAGTTATTTCTTCCTCTCTTCACAACTTCAGCAAAGGATAAGTTAGCCTTTATAAAACCTTCCTTGAAACCACCCTTCTACGAATTAACTGTCTTCAGAATTTTTTGGTCTTCATGCTTCCTCTCTATCTTCTTTGGTTGCTCTTCTCTCCCAAACTTTGCCACCTTAGCAAAAATACGTCTCCCTCCAATTATCAAACCTTTCAACTCTTCTTCCACTGTAAAAACATCTTTTACTCTGTCGAATCTAACAAATCCGAACCGTAGTCCATGTTTATCCCTTCTTTTACTGAGATAAACATCGACCACTTTGCCTAC
Organism: Cichorium intybus; assembly: GCA_023525715.1. Classification (NCBI taxonomy): domain Eukaryota; kingdom Viridiplantae; phylum Streptophyta; class Magnoliopsida; order Asterales; family Asteraceae; genus Cichorium; species Cichorium intybus. The sequence goes on from CM042011.1 coordinate 111,655,129, forward strand.
CCTTTTTAAGACATTACGAACATCCTTCCAATGCCACTCCCATGGAATATTAGAAATAAAATACGAAGTTGCTTCTTTAAATTCCCATTTCTTATTTATGTCTTCAACTCTCCTGATTTCATTTCTCGCCACCCAAACAAATGTCCTCCGTCGAGCCTCCTCCAGTCGCCGGAAAACTCCGCCCCTCCTGCCTTTTTCTCTCTCTCTCACTCTCTCTCTCATCTCTCTTATATGTGATTTTTTGAATATATATATATATATATATATATATATATATATATATATATATATATATATATATATATATATATATATATATATATATATATATATATATACATCTCCTAGGTGTATTATGTGATTTTTTTGAAAAAAAACTTTTCAATCAAAAAACTTTCTACGGTTCCAAGGAAAATATTGGCTTTCCCACCTTTCCTGACCTCTCCTATGGAAAGGTGGGAAAGCCAATATTTTCCTTGGAACCGTAGGAACTTTTTTGATTGAAAAGTTTTTTTTCAAAAAAATCACATAATACACCTAGGAGATGTATATATATATATATATATATATATATATATATATATATATATATATATATATATATATATATATATATATATATATATATATATATATATATATATATATATATATACATCTCCTAGGTGTATTATGTGATTTTTTTGAAAAAAAACTTTTCAATCAAAAAAGTTCCTACGGTTCCAAGGAAAATATTGGCTTTCCCACCTTTCCATAGGACAGGTCAGGATTCGACTCTCACCGGCTTCAATTAGGGATGGCCACCGGTACACCCGAATGGTGAGTTGCCTGGCACACGAGTTTACCGGTTGTTCGTGTTGCCTCGAGGTTGGGTCAGTTGGGTCGTCCAAAGGACGGGTCGGGTGGCTTCCTCGGTTATCAAAAAAAAAAAATAATATATATATATATATATATATATATATATATATATATATATATATATATATATATATATATATATATATATATATATATATATATATATATATATATATATATATATATATATATATATATATATATATATATATCAGTGTTGCAGAAATCGGTTTTGGCGGCCGATTAATCGACGATTAGTCGCTTGACGGTTTTCAACTGATTACGATTAAGCGTAATCGGTCAGCTTGGCAGTATGCTACAAAAATAGGCCTTAGCGGCCGATTAATCGGTCTTGGCAGTCGTTATTTATTTATTTTATTTTTAAACGACAACACAAACACTCTCTAATAACTGAAGAAAACTAAAAAACATCAATATTAAAGAATAAAAGTAAACAAATGTATAATATTTGATGTGTATCCTCAGAATAAAATGAAGCAAATTTTGCTATTTTTTATTTATATATTTTTAAATGAATTCCTTTATAATTTAGGGTCTCCGATTAATCCCCGACTAATCCCCGATTAATCCGATTTGATCAACCGAGAATCAATCCAAACTGGGGATACCTACAAAACCCAAACTTCCAACCGAGACATCCACCACCACAAAGACAACTCTATCAACCTAACCATCATCCACCTAATTTTCAGTCACCACCTCACCATAACTATCCCCCTCAAAATCAAAATCAAGGTAGTAGCTCTTCGAGTATGTCCTTGGAGGACATAGTGAAAAGTTTAGCAACGAGTACCCAAGCATTTCAGAATGAGACTAAGGAAAGTATCAAAAGTTTGGAACAAAATGTGTCTCTACTTGCCAATTCCATGAGAAAGATAGAATCCAAAGGTAAACTCCCACCACAAACTGAAAAGAACCCAAAGCACAATGCATGTGCCATTACCTTGAGGAGTGGAAAAGGGTATGACAGACCCAAGATGCCTGAGGAAGAAGAGGAGGAATTAGAAGTGAAGGAAGATGTGGTTTTGAATGATGATAACAAACGACAAAAGCAAGTTCAGGTTGAAGCAAAGATCACAATACCACCATTTCCATCACGATTGAAGAACACAAAATGAGAAAGAGAGGACGAGGAAATTCTAGAGCTTTTCAGAAAAGTAGAGGTAAATATTCCACTTTTGGATGTTATCAAACATGTTCCAAAATATGCAAAGTTCCTTAAGGAACTTTGTAAATCAAAGAAAAAATTAAAAGGCAATGAAATGGTTAAAGTAGGCGAAAATATTTCTGTGGTTTTACAAAAACACCTACCGAAAAAATGCAAGGATCCGGATGTTTTTGCGGTTCCTTGCAAGTTAGGAAATCTTTCCGTTCCTCGTGCCATGTTGGATCTCGGGGACTCTATTAATGTTTTGCTATTTTCAGTTTTCAAAACCTTAAACATGGGCATATTAAAGAGGAACGGGGTACTTGATCAACTTGCTGATCGTTTGATAGTACACCCGAAAGGTGTATTATAGGATGTATTAGTTCAAGAAAATGAATTAGTATTTCCAGCATATTTTTACGTTTTGGACATGGATGATGACGATGCACCAAATCTAAATTCAATTCTATTAGGGAGACCGTTTTGTAGTACCGCTCGAAAAAAAATTTAATGTTCATTCGGGTACACTCTCTATGGAATTCGATGTGGAAGTGGTAAATTTCAAATTTATGATGTTATGCGATATCCTATTAACAGTTCGTCTTTAAATTTTATGGATATCATGGAGCCACTAACGGAAGAATGTTTTAATTTATCTAACCAAGATGTTTTAGCTCTAGTGTTAGATAGGAATCTTGACAGAGATGCAGTGAAGGAACTTATTGGAAAATTTAAGATTGATGAGGAGATTGCATAGGTTGTGGAAATGTTACACCAAAAGAAGAAGGAAAGGTATGATATACCGAAATTGAAAATTCCAAGTACTAACGAAAAACTTCTCCCTTCTATTGTGCAGGCCCTTGAACTCGAGTTGAAAGTTTTGTCAGAGCATTTGAAATACGCTTACCTCGGAGATAAAGACACGTTGCTAGTCATCATCTCAAACAAGTTAACAGTTGAGGAGGAAGAAGAGTTGGTCACCACCTTGAGGTGATACAAATAAGCTATTGGGTGGACTATAGCCGACATAAAAGGCTTAAGTCCTTCACTTTATATGTACAAAATTCTGATGGAAGAAGACTCCAAAGCCCCTAGGCAAGCTTAGAGATGTTTAAATCCTCCTATGATGGAAGTTGTGAAGAAGGAGATCCTGAAGTTGCTGAATGCTGTGATGATTTATCCAATTTCGGATAGTAAATGGGTAAGTCCCGTGCAAGTGGTGCCAAAAAAGACAGGTATTACCGTTACCGAAAACAAACAAGGTGAGTTAGTCCCCACCCATGTGCAAAATGGGTGGCATATTTGTATAGATTATCGAAAGTTAAATACCTCAACTCGGAAAGATCATTTCCCACTACCCTTTATCGACCAAATGTTGGAAAGGTTGGCGGGAAAAACTCATTACTGTTGTTTGGACAGGTATTTTGGTTTTCACCAAATACTCGCTGCACTAGAAGATCAAGAGAAAGCCACGTTTACATGCCCCTTTGGCACATTTGCATATCGGCGGATGCCTTTTGGGCTTTGCAATGTCCTCGCCACATTCAAAAGGTGCATGGTGAGTATTTTTTCCGAGTATGTTGAAGATATCATTGAGGTTTTTATGGATGAATTCATAGTACGGTAATTCATTCAAAGAGTGTCTAGAAAATTTAACAAAAATTTTTCAAAAATGTATTGAGGCCAACCTCGTGTTATATTATGAAAAATGCCACTTTATGGTTGATCAAGGTCTCATACTAGGTCATGTTGTTTCTTACAAAGGTTTAGAAGTTGATAAAGCAAAAATTGATGTTATAAAGTCTTTACCTTATCCTACTTGTGTCCGCGAGGTCCATTCCTTTCTTGGTCATGTAGGTTTCTATCGGAGGTTTATCAAGGATTTTTCAAAACTCTCTCGACCGATGTGCGAACTTCTAAAAAAGATGTTGAGTTCAAGTTTTTTGATGCATGTAAACAAGCCTTCGACACCTTGAAGAACTTGATAGTCACCACACCCATCATCCAGCCGCCAGATTGGGAATTGCCATTTGAGATTATGTGTGATGCTAGTAATCATGCAGTGGGACCGGTGTTGGGTCAAAGGAAGGAAAAGGTTCCACATGTTATATAGTATGCTTCAAGAACCTTAGATCAAGCGCAAAGCAATTATTCAACCACCGAGAAGGAGCTTCTGCTATAGTTTTTGCTTTGGAGAAATTTAGGCAATACTTGTTGGGAACTAAGCTCATTGTTTTTTTACAGATGATGCCACTTTGAAGTATCTAATGGCACAGAAGGATTCAAAGTCTAGACTCATTTGATGGGTACTTTTGCTTTAATAGTTTGACTTGGAGATACGGCATAAAAGAGGGAAGCAAAATTTGGTAGTGTACTACATGAGTAGGATCATCAACAATGAAGAACTGACGCCTTTGAATGATTCTATCTCCGATGAACAACTTTTTGCCACTCAAGCAACAACTCCATGGTATGCTGATATTGTCAACTACTTGGTGACAAACACATTCCCTTCCGAATTATCCCGTGCACAAAAAGATAATATCAAGAAGGAAGCAAGACGATATGTCTGGGATGAGCCATACCTTTGGAAATAATGTGCCGATCAAGTCATACAAAGATGTGTCGACATGAAAGAGGTACCTTCGATCCTATATTTCTGTCACTCACAAGCTTGTGGAGGACATTTCGGTCCAAAACGGGCAGCTCATAAGGTACTAGATTCTGGTTTTTTCTGGCCAAGCATTTTCTTAGACTCATACGTATTTTGTAAATCTTGTGAACAATGCCAAAGGCTGGCAATTTAAAGGCTAAAGATCAAATGCCCCTCACACCTTTCTTAGTGTGTGAGATTTTTGACGTATGTGGCATTGATTTTACAGGGTCTTTTCCACCGTCCTTTAGATTTTCATACATATTGGTGGCAGTGGATTATGTTTCCAAGTGGGTGGAAGATAAAGCCACCCGTACTAATGATTCAAAAAGTGGTAGTGGATTTTGTGAAAATGCAGATCTTTTCAAGATTTGGTACACCGTGTACCCTCATCAGTGACCGTGGGACTCACTTATGTAATCGTATGCTGGAGGTCGTACTGAAGAAGTATGGAGTGACACATCGGCTCTTTAGCGCATACCACCCGCAAACGAATGGCCAAGCCGAAGTTACCAACCGCCAGATCAAGCAAATCTTGGAGAAGACGGTGAACCCTAAAAGAAAAGATTAGAGTGTAAGATTCGAAGACGCTCTATGGTCCTACCGAACCGCGTTCAAAACGCCTATCGGTATATCACCATATCGTCTTGTTTTCGGAAAGTCACGTCGTTTACCAGTGGAATTGGAACATAAAGCTTTTTGGGCGATTAAACAATTCAACGTGAGTGTGGAAGAAGCTGAAATAAAACGCAAGTTGGATATTCAAGAGCTTGAAGAAATCAGAAACGACGCATATGAAAATGAGGAGACATACAAAGAGAAAACGAGGGCATACCATGACAAAATGATTTCACGAAAAGTATTCGAGAAGGGACAAAAGGTACTCATTTACCACTCTCGTTTCAAACTTATTCCTCGTAAATTACGGTCCTGCTCGGTGGGACCTTTTCTTGTTACTAATGTATTTGAACATGGTGCAATAGAAATTCTTAGTCAACAAACCGGGAAAATCATTAAAGTCAATTGTCATAGGTTAAAGCCTTACTATGAGGGATTTGTCACCAAAAATAAGGCGGAAAGCAAAGTTGGATAGCCCGGAATACAAAGATTGATACACAAATTCGGGCCACATCTTGACAACGACTTTAAGTGAAGGCGCTGACCGGGAGGCAACGCGGATGTTTATTGCTTTAGTTGTTTGTTTTTAGACTTTTTGTATTTTGTTTTTCGAACAATTTTTTTTGTTTCATTGTTTCCAATGCTTGTGTAACATAAAAAACGGGAGAAACGAATAAAATTCTCAAAACGAGGAAAAAGATATGTCCGTATAAAAGGGGAACTCTGAAAAACGCAAAAATAAGACCAAACACATGAACATGGGTCGTGTATTAAAGCACGGGTCGTGTCATAACAGAAAGCTTTTCCAGAATCTACACAGGGCGTGTGCTTGAACACGGGTCTGGTAAAATTTAGGCAGTGACAACGCTATCGTCACACGCGTCAAAAACAATTTATAACCCACTATTACTACGTAGATATGGCAAGCGGGGTCGAGTCCACAGGGATTTAGTGGTTAATCTTTAAACGAGTTGTTGAATAAATGTTGATTGTGATGGCAATAATATTGAAATATTGATAATAACTTGAAATAGAGAAAGAATTACTTCCGGTTTAGTTATCAAAGATTAGATTTGCATGTTTTACTATAATGATTCCGATATAATTATTTTGACATAATTATAGTTTACTAACAATTACTATTAACCGGATAAATACATAACATGTTGAGTCAATTATTTGTCTTTATCTAACAATTTTATTAGACTAGGTACAAACAATGGTTTGACAATATTATGTTTTGTCTTAATAATAGTAACATTATGACTTATTATCATATCTATTGGCACAAAGTATATTAATCGATTATTCGTCTTAACTCTTTATTTAAATGAGGTAGGCACGAACAATAAATTGATAATACGATGTCTTCAAAATAAGATAACACGTAGAAGAAAACACAAATGATTTACTAATTGCATTCCAACGATATGAGAGTTTTAATAGTTACAATAGCAAAACATTTGTTCGGAATCAAAGTAAAAACATGTTACACTAAAGGTATGATAACATTACCGGAAGTAATCTGAAGAGATTAGCCTTCCATTCGATTGCTGATCTTGGAGATAGTCTGGGCGTTCCTTGACATGTTGCTTGGTACTTTTAACGTTTCGACTTATCTAATCAAACTACAAGAATTACCACCGACATAGAGAATTTATCGGTTCTAAACAACTAACTAAAAGAGAATTCGAGAAGTTGCATCTGATTTGGAGTTTTGGAGTGTTATTGTGTAAATTGGTGTGTCAAAACGTTCATAGAAGGCATCTATTTATAGTTGCTGATCTTCAGTGCTCGCGTCGCGACCAAGGGTGCGGCTTAGTGCTGCTTTTTTCGGCCATTTGTCTGGTCAGTGCGTCTTATCGGTACTCTCGCGATCGAAAGAGGTTGATGTCGCGTCCTTGTCTTCGCGTCGTGACCTATGGGCCTGTCGCGTCGCGATTGCTGTAGGCTGGTGAATTCTTTGTGTTTTGCTCTTCGGTTCGTGGTATAACTTCCTCGGGGTTGATGTGCACGTTTTTTCTTGTCTTGCGGTCGCGGAAATTTTCCGTGGCGTCGCGAGGAGTCTTCAGAGGGCTATTTTTCTTTTTCAAACTTCGTTTTGACTCCCCCTTTTTACCTATATGTCCTTATTTTTAATAAACACAATTTTTTTATGTTTTTATGTTTTTAGGAATAAAACAATATAATAAACAAATAAATCAACATACTACACACTTATGCTTTGCATAAGTGTAATGAGGGTTTGCAGTGAACACACCCACAAAGTTCTCGGGTTGCCTCCCGAAAAGCGCTAAGTTTAACGTCTTCAGCCTGACACAGTGCCTTATGTTCAAATGGTCAGATTTGTGGGTTAGTTAAAGCAATTTTTTCAAAAACTACTTTTGAGTTATCTACCATTTGAACGTAAGGCTTTAACCGTTGTCCATTGACTTTGAACGGTTCTCCTCCTTTCTCTGCTTGGATTTCTATTGCACCCTGTAGTGCAACATCAGTTACAATGTATGGGCCAGTCCATTTACTTTTTAATTTTCCTGGAAAGAGGTTGGAACTGTTTTCGGAAAATATGGCGATCATGAAAGTCTTTTGTTTTTTCCTTATAAATTTTTGCACTTTCATATGCTTCTTTCCTTATCTCTTCTAGTTCTGATAATTGTAACTTTCTCTCTTCACCTGCATCAGTTAAATTGATATTAGCGCTTTTAATTACCCACATGGCACGGTGTTCTATTTCCACAGGCAGATGACATGGTTTGCCATACACGAGTCTATATGGGGACATTCCAATGGCGGTTTTGTATGCTGTCCGATAGGCCCATAAGGCATCATCTAATCGAATTGACCAGTCTTTTCGGTCTGGTCTGACTGTTTTTTCTAAAATTCTGTTGATTTCTCGATTAGAAACCTCAGCTTGTCCACTTGTTTGTGGATGATATGGGGTACCAATTTTGTGGGTAACGCCATAATGTTTTAAAACTTTTGAAAAATGCCTATGTTTAAAGTGGGAACCCCCGTCACTTATGATAGTTCAAGGGATTCCATGCCTTGAGAAAATATTTTTTTTCACAAATTTACACTCGACACTGTGGTCGTTTGTTCGGGTAGCTTCAGCTTCAACCCTTTTTGATACGTACTCAACTGCCAACAAAATGTATAAATTCCCAAATGATGTGGGGCATGGACCCATGAAATCAATGCCCCAAACATCAAAAATTTCGACAATTAATATTGGGGACATTGGCATCATGTCTCGTCTTGATATCCCCCTCATCTGTTGACATCTATCACAAGCTTTAACATACGTGTAAGCATCTTTAAATAAAGAGGGCCAGAAAAAACCGCTTTGAAGAACTCGATGCCCAGTCTTTTTGGCACTAAAATGTCCTCCGCATGCGTATGAGTGACAGTGACGGAGAATGTCTGTCTGTTCATTGTCTGGCACACATCTTCTGATGACTTGATCTGCTCCTATTTTGAACAGGTCTGGATCTTCCCACAGATATTGCTTGGTTTGAGAGAAAAAGTATCTCTTTTGTTGAGTTGTCCAATGTTGTGGTGTTTTGCCTGTTACGAAATAGTTCACAAGATTAACAAACCATGGTAATTTCTGAACAGAAAACAACTGTTCATCAGGGAAATCCTCCCGTATAGTTTCCCCTGGAATTTCGTCAGTTTTGATTCTAGAGAGGTGATCAGCTACCACATTTTTGGATCCTTTCTTATCTCTGATCTCTAGATCAAATTCCTGCAACAAAAGAACCCACCGAATGAGCCGTGGTTTAGTTTCTTTCTTTTCCATCAGATGGCGGATGGCGCTATGATCTGTGTCCAAAATAACTTTAGATCCCCAGATATAAGATCTAAATTTATCTAAAGCGTAAACAACCGCCAAAAGTTCCTTCTCGGTGGTGGTGTAATTAAGCTGTGCTTCGGAGAACATTTTGCTTGAATAGCAAATGACAACCGGTTTCTTTTCCACTCTCTGTCCCAGTACTACTCCTACTGCATAGTCGCTAGCATCACACATTATTTCAAACGGAAGAAGACAATTAGGTGCTTGTAGAATTGGTGCTTCAGTTAATTTATTTTTCAAAATTGTGAATGCTTCTTGGCATGCGTTATCAAAGACAAATGGTGCATCTTTTAATAACAGTTTGCACAGTGGTTTGGAAATGGTGCTAAAATATTTGATGAATCTTCGGTAAAATCCGGCATGTCCAAGAAAGGAACGAATACCTTTTACCGAGCTTGGTGGGGGAAGTGTGGAAATGATTTGTACTTTGGCTCTGTCAACTTCAAAACCTCGTTCTGAAACGACATGCACAAGTACAATTCCTTCCTTGACCATAAAGTGGCTCTTTTCCCAGCTTAAAATCAGATTAGACTCCGTGCATCTTTTTAAAACCTTTTCCAATTATGTTAAACAAATTTCAAAAGAAGAGCCAAAGATCGAAAAATCATCCATAAAGATTTCGAGTGATTCTCCCACCATATCAGAAAAGATAGCCATCATGCAACATTGAAATGTGGCGGGAGCATTACATAATCCAAATGGCATTCTTCGGAATGCGAAGGTGCCATAAGGACAAGTAAATGTTGTTTTAGCCTGATCCTCGGGATGGATAGCAATTTGATTGTATCCCGAGTGTCCGTCTAAAAAGCAATAGAATTTCTTTCCAGATAATTTTTCGACTATTTGGTCTATAAATGGAAGTGGAAAATGATCTTTTGATGTTGCTGTATTCAACTTGCGATAGTCAATGCAAACTCTCCATCCTGTGATTGGTCTAGTTGTCATCTTTTCTCCATTTTTTGTTTCCACCACCGTGATTCCTAATTTCTTGGGTACTGTTTGGGTTGGACTTACCCAATCGCTATCGGATATTGGGTAAATGATGCCAACATCCAACCATTTGAGTACTTCCTTCTTAACCACTTCTCAGAGATTTGGGTTCAGTCGTCTCTGTGTTTCTCGGGATGGTTTTAGTCCTTCTTCGGTAATAATTCTGTGCATACATGTTGCTGGACTTATCCCTTTTAGACCTGCTATGGTCCACCCAATAGCTTCCTTGTACTTTACCAACACTTTTAACAGAGTTTCTTCTTGATCACCTGTTAAATCAGCAAAATGATTACAGGCAAAGTTTTGTTAGCTCCCAAAAATGAGTATTTCAAATGGTTTGGTAAAGTTTTTAGTTCCAAAATCGGTGGTACTTCAAAAGATGATTTTAATGGTTCAGAAAAGCTTGTGGGTAATTTATCAACTTGTGGAATCCATGGTATTCTCCCTTGCTGTGTTTGATTTTGGAACACTTCTTCCATCATGTATGCCTTCTTTGTTTCTATATCCTCAACCCTGGTGTTAGTAAGAAAACTTTCCAATTTATCAGAATCTAAGATGGTTGGTGTAACTTGATGCACTAAGTCATCAACTACATCAACTTGATAACACTCGTGTTCCGTTTGTGAGTTATTAAATGTGCTAAAGACATTTAATCGAAGTTTCCTGTTTCCAAAAGCTATATCCATCGCTACCGTTCTACAATTAATTTGGGCATTTGTTGTTGCCAAAAATGGTCGTCCCAAAATAATTGAAGCTTGACTTTCTTTATAGGTATGTTCAGTGTCAAGTACTAGAAAGTCAACTGGATAATAGAATTCATCTACCTTGATTATAACATCTGTTAACATTCCTCTTGGAATTTTTGTGGATTTATCAGCAAGTTGTAAAATAATATCAGTATGTTCTAGATTGCCTAGTTCATATTAATCAAATAGATTTCCAGGAAGAATGTTAAAACTTGCTCCAAGATCTAAGAGTGCCTTTTTGATATTAATGTTACCCAAGGTAACACTAATTAAAGGTGCTCCTGGGTCTTTGAGTTTCGGAGGAAGAGAATTGGAGACTATGGAACTTGCATGTTCTGTCAAGTCTACTTTCTTGGGAAGACGCGATTTGAATTTTCTTTTCTGAATGCACAAATCCTTCAGAAATTTCGCGTACGAAGGAACTTCTTTGATTAATTTGACTAAGGGAATGTTTATTTTGACTTGGGAAAAGACTTCCCACATGTCTTCCGACTTAGTCCCTTTTTTGTCTTTAGAGGTTGATGGTTCAAGGGCTGAAGGGTACGGTGCGATGTTATTTTGTTGTTCATTTTTCAATTCTTTTTCTTTTAAAAGTTTTTCTAGTTCCTCTTTATCGTTGTAAATTTCCTCAGTATCACTTTCTTCTTCTAAAATTGGATTGGGAAGAGAACTTACCTGATTGTTGATCTTCTTTCCACTTCTTAAGGTGATTACTTGATTGACTTGATGTTCCTTCCCTGGTCTTTGACTGTGAGAAGGATTCACAGTGGTGCTGCTTGGGAATTTTCCTTCTTCTCGTTTTCCGAGTTGTTCAGCTAGCTGTGCTATTTGTTTCTCCATATCTGCAATTGTTTTGGTGTTGGTATCTGTTTTCTGATATGTCTGTGTGATAAATTCCATTATCTTGTCTAACTTTGTTCCTTCAGTTTCTGGTTCTTTTCTGGTTGAACTTCCTTCTCTTCCATGGTGGTTGGGTTGAAATGTTCTCTATTGGTTTTGATGCGGTCCTCTCTGGTTGTTATTGTGAAAATTTCCTTGATTGTTGGGTCTGAATGGTCTTTGTGGATTATGAACTTGACCATATCCATTTAAGTGGTTGATTTCTTCATGAGTTTTTGTACAATTGTGTGCAATGTGTCCAGTGTTTCCACAATTTGCATATGACTTTTGTCCCTGCAACACATTAGCACCTTTTTCTTTTCCAAGGCTTGTAAGCAATAAGTCAACCTTTTTGCTTAAAGACATGATATTAGATTTTACTCCATTTTTCCATGTTTTATCTAATGCTATTGTTGCGACAGTTTGATTTGGGTTTTCTTGTTTTTTTGTTGAGTAATTACCTTTTGAACCATTACTCAATTGTTCTAAAAATCTCCAAGCATTTTCACTATCTCGCAACATAAACGTTCCACTTGAGGCAGCATTTATCATGGATTGATTCGTGTTATCTACTCCATCAAAGAAATATCTTACAAGTTGCCAACGAGGGAATTCATGATGCGGACAAGATCATAGTAATTCCTTAAGACGATCAAAGGCATCATGAAATTCTTCATTGGGTTTTTGAGAAAAATCTTGTATTGCCTTTCTTATTTCCGTTGTTTTACTTGCTGGGTAAAAATTCTTGTAAAAAATTGGTTTTCAATTGATCCCAAGTATTAATACTTCCAGGAGCAAGTGATGTAAACCAATATTTTGCCTTTTCTTTTAAAGTGAACGGAAATAAATGTAATTTAAAAGTATCTCTATTAGTTTCCCTCGGTGTGTTTGCGTTAGCAATTGCAAGAAATTCATACAGGTGATTATAAGGATCCTCATTTTTATAACCGCGAAAAATTGGAATTACTCCAATTAATTGGGGTCTAATATCTACAATATGTTCATTTCCATGTGGAAATATTATAGGTGAAGGATCGTCATAATCTCCTGGTTGAAAGTGAGATGCTACAGAATGTCTATTGGGTTGATCAAAGTAACGAGGATGAAATTGGAATTGATTACCTTCATAAAAGCCACCGTTGTGTTGATTTGTGCCGTTCCAATTGTTGGTGTTGTCTCCTAGATATCCACCGTTATTGCCATTGTTTCGAAATTGTGGAGGATTTGGTGGATGTGCTTGTGGTATGGGATTATGAGGACCAATTGGTGGAGGTTGTATGTGTGATTCATCAGGGACATCTTCTACAAACACTTCGTCGAGATTCATTGTTCCAAATAAACGTCTTGCGATTCGACTATTTCTAATAGTTCTTTCAGGCTCCGGATTAAATAGCAATGGTGAATTGTTGCTGCTATGTCTTGTATGCATAAACAAGTGAGTTTGCACAACAATTTTTTTTTAACAACTCTTTACAAATTAAGCGCACATAATCCCCGTCAACGGCGCCATTTTGACAACGCTATCATCACACGCGTCAAAAACAATTTATAACCCACTATTACTACGTAGATAGGGCAAGCGGGGTCGAGTCCACAGGGATTTAGTGGTTAATCTTTAAACGAGTTGTTGAATAAATGTTGATTGTGATGGCAATAATTTTGAAATATTGATAATAACTTGAAATAGAGAAAGAATTACTTCCGGTTTAGTTATCAAAGATTAGATTCGCATGTTTTACTATAATGATTCCGATATAATTATTTTGACATAATTATAGTTTACTAACAATTACTATTAACTAATTATTTTGACATAATTATAGTTTACTAACAATTACTATTAACCAGATAAATACATAACATGTTGAGTCAATTATTTGTCTTTATCTAACAATTTTATTAGACTAGGTACAAACAATGGTTTGGCAATATTATGTTTTGTCTTAATAATAGTAACATTATGACTTATTATCATATCTATTGGCACAAAGTATATTAATCGATTATTCGTCTTAACTCTTTATTTAAATGAGGTAGGCACGAACAATAAATTGATAATACGATGTCTTCAAAATAAGATAACACGTAGAAGTAAACACAAATGATTTACTAATTGCATTCCAACGATATGGGAGTTTTAATAGTTACAATAGCAAAACATTTGTTCGGAATCAAAGTAAAAACATGTTACACTAAAGGTATGATAACATTACCGGAAGTAATCTGAAGAGATTAGCCTTCCATTCGATTGCTGATCTTGGAGATAGTCTGGGCGTTCCTTGACATGTTGCTTGGTACTTTTAACGTTTCGACTTATCTAAACAAACTACAAGAATTACCACCAACATAGAGAATTTATCGGTTCTAAACAACTAACTAAAAGAGAATTCGAGATGTTGCATCTGATTTGGAGTTTTGGAGTGTTGTTGTGTAAATTGGTGTGTCAAAACGTTCATAGAAGGCATCTATTTATAGTTGCTGATCTTCGGTGCTCGCGTCGCGACCAAGGGTCCGTCCCGTCGCGAGGGTGCGGCTTAGTGCTGCTTTTGTCGTCCATTTGTCTGGTCAGTGCGTCTTGTTGGTACTCTCACGATCGAAAGAGGTTGATGTCGCGTCCTTGTCTTCGCGTCGCGACCTATGGGCCTGTCGCGTCGCGATTGCTGTAGGCTGGTGAATTCTTTGTGTTTTGCTCTTCGGTTCGTGGTATAACTTCCTCGGGGTTGGTTGTTTCTCAGAGTTAATTGTTTCTTGATTCCTTCTTCTTTTCAGTACTTTCATGATGATTTTTTAGTCTAAATCGGATTTTGTTTATGTTGCCATTCGTGTTCCTGAAATAAAGCCATATAAGTTAGCGCACAAATCCCTCGTGTTTTCCTCACACCAGCAGCTCCGGAGAACTCTGTTCAAGTTAAACATGAATCGTAATTCATGTTTAACCACCTGTTAATATAAGCCTGTTTTGATGTTGAGCTTATCAGGATTTCCTATGGTTGATACCATAGTTCTGGCAGATTTTTATCTACAACACAGCAGTGGGCCATGATGTGCAGTGTATGAATGAATGAGATATTCTCTCGTTTTTTTTTTTTTGGAAACGGTAATTTTAACACCTTGATGTTACTCAGCCTTGCACCCAGGGCGGTTTTGCGATTACCTATGGTGCAAAGCCTTTCTCCTCCGCCTATTTATTCACCGCCCAGGGAAAATCCCCCACATGGGGTTAGTTGGAGTCGAACTCCAGACCTCCCACCACATGGGTATATAACTCGGGTGCATCCACCCAGCTAGGCTAGGCTTCACTTGCAGATATTCTCTCGTTGGCTTGTAATTTAGTGAGGATGTCTGTGGACTAAAGACAAATTAATCATAATTCTTTTGAGAGAAAAATGATATCATGATAGGCTTTCCCCGTGATCTGTGAGATGTTTTCTATACGAAAACAAATGGCTAGCTTGGGCTAGTGATGGCCCGACAGTAGATCTATTATCACTGCCAGACTTTTGGGAGTCTGTGGTGTGCATCAGGAGCTGCCGTTTGGAAAGTGAGCTTTTTCCTGAATGTTATGAAAACATGCATTCTTATTTGAAATGTTATTTATTCGGTTAACAAACGAGGTAGGTTAGACGGGTCTGTCTGAACCATATCTGTTGTAAAGAAGCAATTTGCATGTTTTAAGGCAATTCTTGAGTTCCTTCATGTTGCAAGAAAAGAAGGTTTTCTTGTGTTTCTGAGAGTCTTTATGTGATAAAACCGGTCTTTTAAACCAGTGATTTATTGTAAAAATAAAGCACTATCAGGCAGTAGCCTCTGCTTATCAAACACGGGTCGTGTTCCAGGATACAGGTTGTGTTCCAAGACACATGTCGGTCCACAGGGACACGGGCTAAGTTAAATACCAAGTGTTTAACATAATATACAAAGTAACACAGGGGGATTTTGAGATATTCAATTTAGAAACTATTGAATTTAATAAACAAACAACTTAAAAGATACAAATACACAAATGTAAAACAATTCCGATTCTGTTGTACACGTTTGATAAGGTCTTCAGCAGTGACCATGAGTTAAGTCAATTTCTTCTAAGATGGTTTATAAAAGTATTAATAAGCTCTAACACTTTAAGTTAACATAGTTATTTTAACCAAAACGTGCTCTTTGAGTTAAAAGTATTTTTCTTAGACATAAACACAACAAGCTCTCAGATTATGTTAGAAAAACACATCAAGATTCAAGTGAACAAACCATTCAACATTTAATACTTCTCATATGCTAGGAAGTGTAAAAATGTGTAGTTCAAGTTATACCGAAATTAAACTTTTCGAGAAACTAATCTGAGAGTTGCTACCAACAATTATCTATAAAACAATTACACATTTCACAGATAAATTTGCAAGCATGATTCAAATAACAATTCAAAAGGCCAAATTGAAAAGACATATGAATAAATTCAAACATTCGTTACAAAACTTGAACAACCAGATGAACATAAACATAGCCGAATTATTAGAT
This sequence comes from Cichorium intybus, assembly GCA_023525715.1. Lineage (NCBI taxonomy): Eukaryota > Viridiplantae > Streptophyta > Magnoliopsida > Asterales > Asteraceae > Cichorium > Cichorium intybus. Next base: position 111,671,403 of record CM042011.1, read on the forward strand.
GTCTAAATCACATGTCAAACAGAACCGAATAACCTAGAGATCCAGCCACACATGCTCGGGCTAAGATCTCTTCGATGCAAGTGACGGAAAATATCCAAATTGTACTTACAAAACAATGTTTAAAACCAAGATTGATGTTTCCAAACGTTTATGATGTCAACTAGGCTCTCAACTTTCGTGTCAACTAGGCTCTCAACTTTCGTCCTTCCTCTCTAGAAAAACGAATTCTCCTCCAAAAACTACCCCAAAAAAGGCTTAAAACTATGAGATAAAACTGCCAAAGAAGTAGTTTTGCATGACACGTGTCCTAGAAAACGACCCGTGTTGGGTCTGTTGCAAAAAACAGTTTCGAACTGGGGTGTAACATGACCCGTGTTGTGGAGCATGACCCGTGTTCCATTTACTGACTTCATTTCTTCATTTCTTGAGTCCTTCATTCGCTCATAAGCTTCCACTTTGCACTCCAATGCTCGAAAGTCATTCCAAATCTCCTTTTAAGAACTCCAACAATGTTCCAAACGCTCCAAGCCACATCCCATGCCTCCAATCCTTTTTATGCTCCGAAGAAGGAACTAAAAGCTAGCTACAACATGAAAAGCAGCAACAAGATCGATCGTGCTCCTCTACTGAGAAGCATTCTCTCGGTAGAACAACTCCATCTCCTTTAAGCTAACTCCAAAGCTTCGTTTCAACATGAAATCACACAACACTTGTGAAGTACCATTATTTTCGGAATATGAACTAATATGCATGAAAATAACTAAAAATAATAAATAAAGAAAGGTAAAATGGCCTAAAAAAGATGCATAAAATGCATCTAACGAATCAGGAAACAATTTGATGACTAGCAACCTAGGCCAAAACACAGAAAGGAAACTACATGATGCAAATGATATGAGTTAATAAAGTGAAAAGAAATGCAAATTTACTAAATTAAACAAAATGAAAAACAAAAATATTTTTGGTTGTTTAATTGATCCGACACAAAGTATAACTATCCAGCACCAAACATCCCGAGCAACTTTACTATATATATATATATATATATATATATATATATATATATATATATATATATACATATATATATATATATATATATATATATATATATATATATATATATATATATATATATATATATATATATATATATATATATATATATATATATATGTTATCAATTCAGCGTTACCACGACAAATATGAACAAACTAAAAACTAGAATATAGATGAAGAAAGAAAGAAAGCTTGAGAGCTTGGAGACAGTAGAGAGAGTTTATATCAATTATGAAAGAGTTGATATGAGATGCCCTTTCTTTCTTACAATGATGGTCTATTTATACAACCAATTTTACTATTTAAATATAGTTGTTTAATTGGTAAGTTTAAAGTGTTGACATAATTTTGTCATTCACCAATTACTTGTAATACTCCCCCTTGAATGACATCATTCTACATCAAAGCTCAACGTTGAAGTACTGCCTCATTAAAAACCCTCGCTAAAGAAAACCTAGTGGGAAAAAACTTTTGCGAAGGGATAAAGAGTGCAGTGTCTAGTTGACTCCACCTCATTTAGATATCTAATGACCATTATGTATTGTGTAGATGTCGCATTCCAATACCATGACCATTATGTATTGTGAAAAGATCTATCGCGATGTTGCTAGATTAAACATATTTTAGTTCAATCTGTTTATCCTTTATACGCTCTTGAGTGTATTCAAAAAACTTTGGAGGAATATGTTTTGTTCTGTCGCTTTTGATGTACCTTTCTTTCATTTGAGCGACACATGCTGTATTATCTTCATAGATTAAGGTTGGAGATTTATCTTTATCTATTCCATAAGAAGTCACGATAAGTTGTGTCAATGATCTTAACCATGTACATTCTCTACTAGCTTCATTTAGAGCAATTACTTCTGCATGATTTGAAGATGTGGCGATGAGTGTTTGCTTTTGAGAACGCAAAGATATTGCAGTACCTCCATTCATGAATACATATCCAGTTTGAGATCTAGCTTTATGAGGATCAGACAAGTAACCTGAATTTGCATAACCAATCAAGCATCGTTTTGAACTATTAGGAAAAAATAAACCTAAATAGTAGTTCCGCGAAGGTATCGTAATATGTGCTTGATTCCATTCCAGTGTCTTTTTTGTTGGAGATGAACTAAATCTTGCTAGTAGATTTACTGCAAAAGAAATGTCAGGTCTAGTACAGTTAGTAAGATACATAAGAGCTCCAGTTGCATTAAGATATGGTACTTCTAGACCAAGAATTTCGTCATTTTCCTCACAAGGGCGATATGGATCTTCGTCGATATTTAGTGATCTAACAATCATTGGAGAGCTTAAAGGTTCAGCTTTATCCATATTAAAACGTTTCAAGACCCTTTCTGTATAGTTCGATTGATGGACAAGTATCCCATTTGGCATATGCTCAATCTATAAACTAAGACAATATTTGGTTTTCCCAAGGTCTTTCATTTCAAATTATTTCTTTAAAAATTCAATCACTTCAAGGATTTCTTTATTTGTCCCAATAATGTTCAGATCATATACATAGACGGCTATAATCACATATCCAGATGTTGTTTTCTTAATAAATACACACAGACAAATAGTATTGTTTTTATACCCTTTGCTTATTAAGTAATCGCTTAGACTATTGTACCACATACGTCCATATTGCTTTAACCCAT